>OX411727.1:0-600000 GCA_948252095.1 Dicycla oo
AAAAAGGTTTTTCAAAATTAAACCCAAAGAACCAGCACCACAGAAGCCTATGCCTACAAGAGCCGACAAAGGGCAAGTCAGCCCACCGACCCTCGCAGTAAATTCGGGCACCACAGACCACGTAAAGAGTGCTTTCCTCGAGTACGTGGCCATCGTGAGAGCGACCAGAGAGGTCAATCTCATCACATGCAGGAAGATCCTGCAGACCTTCCAAAGGAACACCGAAGGTCTGCTAAGGGTACTGCTCGAGGAATCAGGGGCAGCGGTGTACGACAACGTCACATCTCAGATCATCAAAGGGGTAATGACGGGGTCGTACATGGCAGCCTACAGCGCGAAGAGTGGTTTCGTGGCCCTGGACAAGGAGGAAACGGAGCGCTCAGGCAAGTTAAAGTTCAGCGTGCCAAATGACGACCCGATAGTGGTTACCGCCGAATGTACCAAAATCATGCCGGATGATAGGATCCTTGAAATGGCACAGTCCATTTTGGGGACCTCAGACATCCAGGCATCGCAGGAAGTTTGGGCGGTACCCAATATCAGGTGGGTCAACGGGGTTCCGGGTTGCGGCAAAACAACCTGGGTGGTGAATCACTTCGATGGGGAGAAGGACGTTGTGGCCACGACGACAATTGAAGCTGCCAACGATCTCAGGGAGAAGCTTGCGCGCCGCTTCGGAGATCAAGTAAAGAGAAAGGTGCGCACTATGGCCTCAATCTTAGCCAACGGGTTCAGGAAACAGGAGAAATGTTACCGTCTCACTGTAGACGAGGCTCCAATGAACCATTTTGGGGCCATAGTTATGGCAGTCAAGTTGTCAGGAGCTAGCGAAATCGTCCTCATCGGAGATGTAAACCAGCTTCCATTTCTGGACAGAAAGAACCTATTCAAGTTGAGGTATACCCGTCCGGACATGGTGGTTGGCATCACCCAGGAACTGCTTTGCACGCATCGCAACCCGATGGATGTGGCCTATGCACTGAGCGAGATATACTCCGGTATATACTCCTCCAGGTCATCGCTGTCGCGGGTCCACTCCCTGAGGGTGAAAGGTTACACAGGAGCACAAATACCGGGAAACGCCCAGAACACCTTGTTCCTGGTTCACACGCAGGAAGAGAAAGCTTCTCTAGCGAACCAGGGATATGGGTCCGGCGAAGGATCGCGCCTGTTGACCATACACGAGGCTCAGGGGTTGACCTACGACAGCGTGATCATCATTAACACCAAGTCCAGGAGGATCCGGGTCCACGACAGCATCTCCCACGCGGTAGTGGCGGTGTCAAGACACACAGTAAGTTGCGTCTACTACTCCGACGACGCCGACGACGCCACGGGCCGCTTTGCGAAGAGGGCGATGGATGCGCCTACCAAAACGGTCATCGACTACAATCTAAAGACGGCCATGCAGCATCGAGACGAAAAAGTTGTGGAGGCCCTGCTCAGCCTGACGAAGTCCCTGGTCACAAAACACCATCCAAATACCTAACACCACCCAAACTCCCATCTAAACTCAACCTCAACTCCAACCCAACTGTATAACTAAACTGTATAGCTGTATAAACTCTGTTATAAAAAAAAAAAAAAAAAACTATGTGGAAAACTGCATGGCGGACCGAGTCCGTCATACTCACTAAAACGTCCTGCCGACGGTGGCGGGGTGCATTCGGTCGTTGAGTTCCCTAAAATATGGTTGAGCTGAACGGCGCGAATGTGCACGTCAGTTTCGTGAACGGAAGCCGTCGTCTTGGGGCCGGTCGGTTCGTATCGCCATGCAGTTTTTCTCCTCACCATAAAGCCTTTAGTGTAATAAATAATAATAATAGTAAATAAGTAAAAATTAATCATACTAATGCATGTTAAAATAGTAAAATTAAGTAGTACTGCCATATGTAATGCCTGTGTACTATTCATATAAAAAAAAAAAAAAAAAATATATATATATATACCATAAAAACAAATACAAATACCCTGTATATAATAAAAAAAAAAAAAAAAAAAAAAAAAAAAAAAAAAAAAAAAAAAAAAAAAAAAAAAAAAAAAAAAGGATGGACTCACGTAGTTTTAAGAAGTTTAATTACCCTTAGACATAAGTTGTTCGATGTAGGATTAAGATAATTGTAACTACTAAAAAGAAAAATGTAAGCAAACAAATTAAATAAAGCAAACAAGGGCGCGGACCACCATGTCCGCGGTAGTATACTCATTTATAAAAAAAAAAAAAAAACCTAACCTAACCTAACCTAACCTAACCTTCGTTGGAAGCCGGATGGCCGAGCTGTTATAAATATTTAAATTATGCCTATAATTATTTATGTTCTTGACTAATTACAATCATTCAAAAGTAGTTGTATTGACTTCATGTGATTGACCGAGACTTTGACAGTTATCGACGACCAATCATAAGCAAGTAAAATGGCGGGGATAAAAAAAGATAGTCGGCGGGCATTTCAGGGATATGCCCGCCATGCCCGGCATTCGTACTTTGGCATCGGAGTTAGTCACTTGCATTGTATTTGTAGTTTGTGATTGTATCGCTAAATCAAACTGTATTATTATACTGCTGTAACTATAGTGATAAAGTTGATCTTTCAAAAGTTATAAAGTGTTTTTATATTCAAAATCCTTACTTCTGAGTGTTGAACCGATACGGTTCACAGATAATTCAATATTGACAGTCTGATACTTCCAAAACTGATTGAACTAAATCCAATGATTCAAAATTGGATGGTTTAAAATCAGTGGAATTAAAATCAGATAGATACTACTACACGATACTATACGATACTACACGATTACAAATCAGATAATTTAAAATCTGATGAATTGGTTTGTTGTAGTAAAATTCGCATTCGCACTCGTCCGGATATAAGTGCAAGTGTTAATATTGGATGTTTAATGTATGTTATGTTGTGTACGTGTCCGGATATAAGTGCAAGTGTTAATATTGGATGTTTAATGTATGTTATGTTGTGTACTCGTCCGGATATAAGTGCAAGTGTTAATATTGGATGTTTAATGTATGTTATGTTGTGTACGTGTCCAGATATAAGTGAAAGTGTTAATATTGGATGTTTAATGTATGTTATGTTGTGTACGTGTCCGGATATAAGTGCAAGTGTTAATATTGGATGTTTAATGTATGTTATGTTGTGTACTCGTCCGGATATAAGTGCAAGTGTTAATATTGGATGTTTAATGTATGTTATGTTGTGCACGTGTCCGGATATAAGTGCAAGTGTTAATATTGGATGTTTAATGTATGTTATGTTGTGTACTCGTCCGGATATAAGTGCAAGTGTTAATATTGGATGTTTAATGTATGTTATGTTGTGTACTCGTCCGGATATAAGTGCAAGTGTTAATATTAGATGTTTAATGTATGTTATGTTGTGTACGTGTCCAGATATAAGTGAAAGTGTTAATATTGGATGTTTAATGTATGTTATGTTGTGTACGTGTCCGGATATAAGTGCAAGTGTTAATATTGGATGTTTAATGTATGTTATGTTGTGTACTCGTCCGGATATAAGTGCAAGTGTTAATATTGGATGTTTAATGTATGTTATGTTGTGTACGTGTCCGGATATAAGTGCAAGTGTTAATATTGGATGTTTAATGTATGTTATGTTGTGTACTCATCCGGATATAAGTGCAAGTGTTAATATTGGATGTTTAATGTATGTTATGTTGTGTACTCGTCCGGATATAAGTGAAAGTGTTAATATTGGATGTTTAATGTATGTTATGTTGTGTACTCGTCTGGATATAAGTGCAAGTGTTAATATTGGATGTTTAATGTATGTTATGTTGTGTACTCGTCCGGATATAAGTGCAAGTGTTAATATTTTGAGCAGATACACAAACAACAATAGTAAAGAGTTGTGGCAATGTCTCAAAAGCGTACTTAGATATTTGAAAGGTACAAAAGAATTAATTAAACAGGTGTAATAATTTTGATAATATCTTAGGTGGATATGTAGATTCAGATTGGGGTGCTAATGATGTCAATGATAGAAAAAGTAAATTATTTAAATTATTTAATAGTTGTACCATAACCTGGAATACATAGAGGCAAGTGTCAGTAGCGGCTTCTCCGACTGAGGCTGAACACATATATTAGGTTGGGGAAAAAGTCTTTTCGCATTATAGTATGTATGAACTTGTAATAAAATCTCTTTGGCTATACTATTTGTATCTGGCTGGTTTTGGTATCTTGAAAGTTTAAATTTTAAAGAACATAATTCCAAATTCAAATTAGGAAAATGTGTGATTTTCATTTGTTTTTCGTACCGTCAAGATGAGTGAATCTAATGAAGAAATTCGATACATTTTAAAATTTTACTACAAAAAAGGTAAAAATGCAACGCAAGCCGCGAAAAAAATTTGCGATGTTTATGGACCTAGTGTAGTGTCTGTGAGAGTAGCACAAATTTGGTTTAAGCGTTTTCAATCCGGAAATTTTGATGTCAAAGATGCACGTCGCTCTGGTCGCCCTATTACGGATAAAATGGATGCCATTTTTGAAAAAGTGGAGCAAGATCGGCATATCAGTAGTTACGACGTAGCTGAAGAACTGGAAATTGACCACAAAACAGTTTTGGCGCATTTGAAAAAACTGGGTACACAAAAAAGCTCGACATTTGGGTACCTCACGAGCTCACTGAAAGAAACCTAATGAACCGTGTACTCATTTGTGATTCTTTATTACGACGTAATGAAACCGAACCATTTTTGAAGAAGCTGATAACTGGTGATGAAAAGTGGATCACGTATAACAAGAACGTGCGAAAAAGGTCGTGGTCAAAGGCCGGTCAGGCTTCACAGACTGTGGCGAAGCCCGGGTTAACTCGCAACAAGGTGATGCTGTGTGTGTGGTGGGATTGGAAGGGGATTATTCATTATGAGCTGTTACCACCAGGTAGGACCATCGATTCTGAACTCTACTGCGAACAACTGATGAGATTAAAGCAAGAAGTTGAGAGAAAGCGGCCGGAATTAATCAACAGAAGGGGTGTGGTTTTTCATCATGATAACGCTAGACCTCACACATCTTTAGCCACTCAGCAAAAATTAAGAGAGTTTGGCTGGGAGGTGTTAATGCATTCGCCGTATAGTCCTGACCTTGCACCTTCAGATTTCCACCTGTTTCGGTCTCTTCAGAATTCTTTAGGCAGTGTCAGGTTAACATAACGAGAGGACTGCCAAAACCACTTGTCGCGGTATTTTGACCAGAAGTCCCAAAATTTCTATAGCAATGGGATCATGTCCCTACCTACAAGATGGCAAAAAGTTATCGAACAGAATGGTACCTACATCCTTTAGTTAAATGTAAATAAACTATATTAAAAAATGTTTTGAATTTTCTTAAAAAATGCGAAGAAACTTTTTCCCCAACCTATTATTTTTAATCATGGTCTGGCAGCTTGAGTAATTTATGCGGCCTACCCAAATGTCCTTTCTTTGGTATTGTTCGTCGAATCGTTGAGCTCCTTAAGTTCTTAGTTGAGCTGCGCGATTACTGACAAATGCGTGCACAGACTGGACAGGTCCTTTCAATCTGTGTGATTCTTTTCTCAAAAGACCATTCCAGACACCAATCTATAAGGTCTTCACATGAAGTGACCAAGATTATGTCTGGACTTTATAAGAGACTGTGGCCTCTGAGTTTGTTTCAGCCTTTCTTCTCAGAGTAGTCAGATAGGAAACGCTGACCTCATTTAGTTAAAAAAAAAAACATGATTGACTTGTAAAAGTGTTTGTAGAAACCTACTTACAGAAATCATTTATCATTTAATTAATGAATTTTGAATATGGGGGTCAATTTAGGAAGGAGCAAATAAGAAAATAAAAAATATATATTTGCAAACTGTACTGTGCGATACATCAAATTCTACCCATGAATATGAACAACTTTTACTATGGGACCAACTATGTAATCACGAAAGAAAAAATCTGTTGTTCCATACAAAGGTTCAATACCTACTCAACCAAAATGTATGAAACCGCTAAATTTTGTTTGGATTTCAGAGTTGGTGCCATAAATAACGTTGTTCATATTCATGAGTAGAACACCCTGTGAAAATTTGCGCAGTGAATAAAAACTTCTCCTGTATAGATTTCAAACATGGATTTTCAGCTTTACGGCTGTATAAACCCAATATACACGGCCTTATATAATAGTATCCACAAAAGATGATCTAAGTGACAACATTTTAAGGTAATAATTAGGTACGCTACGCAAAACCACCAATAAAGTTTTATGAAATATAAATTATATACTACTTACTGAAAGGCGCATAACGATATTTTTGTGCGGAGTAGGTCCTGATTTTAAGTATCTTTTCCCTGACTTTTTTGTTGTGTAATCATTTTCTGCAAAATTTTGAGAACAAATTTAGTAGGTTCAATTCTACCAGTTGCCTCAATCACAGTTTTGTATATAACAATAACAGTTTTCTTGTATCTGGATCTGTTGCAAATCTAAAAATAAAATTTAAAATGTATGTTTTCATTATAACTAACATCTAAAAAAAATTGAGACAAAAAACCCACTCAGAAACTAAATTGATAACCTACAATAAACAATAATTGATGATAATAAACAAAGCTATTTTAATTATAATACGCGCGTACCGAATCTTCCCTTTTTTATACATCAGCGATTACTGATAATAATCATTTGTACGCATATATACTTTTAATATCGACATTGTTTACAACTTGGTACAACACTATCGATACGCATGGATTTCACTGAATTCAAGCTTTGGCTCGGCGCACGCGACATCGCAGGGAACGCAATACATTGCGCGATTGCTTACGTAGTACAAGATGGTACCCATGTATTGCAAGCAATGTATAATTTTGCATCAGTTTGCGATTGTATCGTTTTTGTCTACAAACTACATAATACTATTGTAATAATTACAAATATCACTTGTATTTTAAGGTTTTTGGACTTACCGGTTAAAAGAAATCCCTTCTCGGGCTACACTACACACCTGGCTTCTTTTACGACACGTTATAATGGCGCAAGACGGCATAATTCTTTTTTTTTTCGCGGAACTTCGTACGCTGTCACAACAAGAGCGCGATTGTTCGCCGATGAAGCAAATTTTGGTTGACTATAAGAGCGTTGCTCACAATTGCGGCGCGCCTGCCCCGCCCACAAGGCCATTCTAACCTCTTTCATCTGTTCTGTGGATGAAATGGTCTGATTAGGTTTTCCTGGTTTTCCTAATCCTAGCAACAAATGTTGGACCATATATTGTTCTTTTCCCAGGAATCACTTGGAAGGTTTTGTGTTCTGATTATTTAGGTTAGGTACTTTATGTATATTGTAACAAATTAGATTATGTTTTATTTATAATTATTAATTAATTTTTGAGGAGGCGTGTTGGTATTTAGTCGATTTAAATATGCAAAAATTAATCTATCCTTACTTTTGAGTGATAGCAACACTGTCACTAAATGATTTTATAAAACCAACAACTGCTGTCAGTTCCATCCTTTTTCTCTATTCGCTGTGCTAGGAGACAGACACAAAACCTTCCCTGTGTAACGTTAAAAAAAATATAACGTTATTTAAATTCAAAGTCTCTGTTTTTAATTCACGCCCGTATCCTGATGAACTCTGTTACAAGGCGCTGGTGCCTCCGTTATAACTAACTGTTACTGACGAACGAATGAGTCCAACTGAACTCTGTTACAAGGCGCCGGTGCCTCCGTTATAACTAAATGTTACTGACGAACGAATGAGTCTAACTGAACTCTGTTACAAGGCGCTGGCGCCTCCGTTATAACTAAATGTTACTGACGAACGAATGAGTCCAACTGAACTCTGTTACAAGGCGCTGGTGCCTCCGTTATAACTAAATGTTACTGACGAACGAATGAGTCCAACTGAACTCTGTTACAAGGCGCTGGTGCCTCCGTTATAACTAAATGTTACTGACGAACGAATGAGTCCAACTGAACTCTGTTACAAGGCGCTGGTGCCTCCGTTATAACTAAATGTTACTGACGAACGAATGAGTCCAACTGAACTCTGTTACAAGGCGCTGGTGCCTCCGTTATAACTAAATGTTACTGACGAACGAATGAGTCCAACTGAACTCTGTTACAAGGCGCTGGTGCCTCCGTTATAACTAAATGTTACTGACGAACGAATGAGTCCAACTGAACTCTGTTACAAGGCGCTGGCGCCTCCGTTATAACTAAATGTTACTGACGAACGAATGAGTCCAACTGAACTCTGTTACAAGGCGCTGGTGCCTCCGTTATAACTAAATGTTACTGACGAACGAATGAGTCCAACTGAACTCTGTTACAAGGCGCTGGTGCCTCCGTTATAACTAAATGTTACTGACGAACGAATGAGTCCAACTGAACTCTGTTACAAGGCGCTGGTGCATCCGTTATAACTAAATGTTACTGATGAACGAATGAGTCCAACTGAACTCTGTTACAAGGCGCTGCACTATGGAAAATCGTAGAACAACTGCTGATTAAAAATGGTTTTTGTCAATGTCGCTACTGGCATGCTTTTTTTATTTTACTCAATAGTTTAAGGACCAAACTAGACTATAATATCAAAAAATTATAAATATTAAATGAAATGATTTTTTTACAACACCACAAACTTTATACTTTTGACGGACGTCCATGTCAGGCCCGTTCACTTCATCATTTTTAAATTGATTTTATTGTTATACGTTACAGGAAAAGGTATAATGTATTATATATTTACTACTTGCTATCCACCGTCTTCAGCTATAGAAATTACAGACACAAGTGCAAAAATAGTAAGACTTCAAGATTTATTAGATCACACGGCAGCTAGAATATTGACAATAGATTCAGTCTATAGGAATGGATTGAATAACTTACTTCTGTATAGTAAATGGGGCTGTGATGGCTCATCCGGTCAAAGCCAGTACAAACAGAAACTGCCAGAAGAGTCTGAACTTATTTCTGATTCGAATTTATTTATCACTTCTTTGGTGCCTATTAAGTTAATTAACGAGCTAACAGGTGATGTTGTCTGGCAAAATCCGGTACCTTCATCTGTTCGTTTTTGCCGGCCTATATTAATAGAATTTTGTAAAGAAACTCCCGAGGAAACTAAAGCCGTTGTGGATGAAATAAAGGGTCAAATAAATTCCTTGAGTCCATCATTAATTAACAAAGAAGGTGAGGGAGTGCAAGTGAAGCATGATCTCTTCCTTACAATTATAGATGGTAAAGTAGCTCAGGCATTAACAGATACGCCTTCGGGTTCCACATGTACAATATGTGGAGCTACTCCACGCCAAATGAACGATTTGACAACAGTGACAGCTAGGCCTGAAAATGAAGATTCTTATCAATACGGACTGTCTACTTTGCACGCCTGGATTCGTTGTATGGAAATGATTTTACATATTTCCTATAATCTGTCTTTCCAAACATGGTCAGCCACAAGTGAAGAAAAGAAACGACTAAAGCAAGAGAAGAAAACCCTGGTACAAAGGCGTTTCCGTGAAGAGCTAGGATTGATCATCGACAAACCAAGACAAGTAAGTGGTAATTCTAATGACGGTAATACTGCCAGAAGATTTTTCCACAATGCAAGCTGCTCTGCTGAAATTACAGGAGTGGATATAAATTTGATTAAACGACTTTACATAATTCTGCAAGCTCTTTCATCGGGTGTAATGATAAATGCTGAAAAATTTGGCAGTTATGCTATGGAGACTGCTAGGATCTATGTGAGCAATTATGAATGGTATTACATGCCATCTTCAGTTCACAAAATTTTGATTCATGGAGAAAGTGTCATAAAGCATTTTGCAGTACTTCCTATTGGTCAACTTTCGGAAGATGTACAAGAATCTCGCAATAAGGATTATAAAAAATTTCGTCTTCATCATGCTAGAAAATGCTCAAGATCCGCTACAAACGAAGATGTATTTCATACTCTTCTTTATACTTCAGATCCTTAAATTACCAGCATTAGAAAACCGTATACTAAAAACGTGAAGGAACTTGATGAAGACACCTTAGATCTTTTGAAAGTGAATGAATTAATTTTAGATCCCGAAGTTCATCAAGTATAAATAACATAACATTTAGTAAACAGTACAATTAATTAATTAATCTGTGTTCGATTTTAATCTTTAAAAAAATGCTTTTTTTATTTTATTTGATTTTTATTTTGATGTACTATATGATATTTGGTTTTTGTAAACATTAAAATAATAGTACCTATTCATTGTTAAGAAATAAACATTGGAGATTTTTTATAATTTTGAATTTGTTTTATTTTTTAATTTATTATTTTAAATTTAATCATAATAAATTACATTCTATTTGAAGCCATATATACACTATTCTATATTTGTGCAAAATTTTAGAACATAATATTCAGAAATAAAGAAGTTATTGATTTTTAATCAGAAACAGACCATTATTTTCCACAGTGCGCTGGTGCATCCGTTATAACTAAATGTTACTGATGAACGAATGAGTCCAACTGAACTCTGTTACAAGGCGCTGGTGCCTCCGTTATAACTAAATGTTACTGTTGAAAAAATGAGTCAAACTGAACTCTGTTACCTGGCGCTGGTGCCTCCGTTATATAATGTTATCGTTGTCACACAAAACGTAAACCACTAGGAATAAGAAATACTGCACAAAGTCGGGCTTAATGTCTGAGGCACTGAATCTACCAGTCAGCCTTTGGTATATAGTTTATAGTTGGCGAGTGTAGCCCTCAGCCCCTCAGCCGCTCAGCCCCTAAGCCTCTCAGCCCCTCAGCTAGCTCGAATATTCTAATGTTCATGTCTGTCAGCCTAATCTCATTCAATGAGCTCATTGTGTTTTTGTCATTCATTCATACGCAAGAAGAGGAGCAGCGCCGGTATCGTCCTGCGGCACAGCCCGAGCGGCCAGAGCGACCGGAGCGAACGGGCGGCGGGTGACCGCATTCGCGTGAGTGGCGACGCGCAGGCGCGGCGGCGCGCGGCGCGGGCGGGCGGGCGCGCGCCGCGTCAGTCGCGCCCCGACCGCGGCCCGTCCCCGTGCAGCCCTCGCCGCCGCCTCGCGCCAGTCGCCCCCAGCCGGCCGCGCGCTCGCCGCATGCCGCGCCCGCGCCCGCGCGCTCGCTAGCGCCGGCGTGGCCGGCGAGCCGCCCGCCGCCGCTCCGCCCGGCGCCCGGCCAGGTGAGCCCCGCACAGCACGCCCAGCGGCCGCCATCGATCGCCGCTCTGCGCATGTGTGGCACTCACGTGCTGCGCGCGCCCGTATCTCCGAATTATGCAGCCGATATTGACCGGCTGGAGGCTCGCGCGGCGCGGAGACTCCTCGGTCGCCGCGAGCAAGTAGTGCCAGTGCGTAGTGTATCAATGATGGGTCCCGGCGCTATTCCGCGGCGGCCGCAGAGCTCGGCGGCGCGCGGGCCCCCGCGGCGCTGACGTGCGTAGCAAGTGTCCCAATGTTCTGACTAGAATGCTCACAGTATGTTAACAGTCGACAGTGTTCAGTGATCTAAATGTGCAGTACACGAGTCAAAGTAAGCGCCGAGTGGCGGCGGCACGGGCCGCAGCGCGCGCGGCGCTTGTTTACAATCGCAGGCGGCGCACCGATATAGCGTGGCGCAGTAAACACGCCGCGCGCGCCTCAATGAGGACGCGCTATAAATAGTTCCCGCGCGCCCGGCGCCCGCGCCGCCGCCGGCCGACCCTCACCTACTACCCTCCAAACCAAACTGTTTATTTTTCCCGCGTCTTCCGCACTCAGCGGCCGCATGCTACTGCCCCCTGCCTACTGCTCATTGACAACAGACGTCCCCGTGTGCCCACTACCCCCTGCCTACTGCTCATTGACAACAGACGTCCCCGTGTGCCCACTACCCCCTGCCTACTGCTCATTGACAACAGACGTCCCCCTGTGCCCACTGCCCCCGCCTACTGCTCATTGACAACAGACGTCCCCCTGTGCCCACTGACCCCGCCTACTGCTCATTGACAACAGACGTCCCCCTGTGCCCACTGACCCCGCCTACTGCTCATTGACAACAGACGTCCCCCTGTGCCCACTACCCCCTGCCTACTGCTCATTGACAACAGACGTCCCCCTGTGCCCACTGCCCCCGCCTACTGCTCATTGACAACAGACGTCCCCCTGTGCCCACTACCCCCTGCCTACTGCTCATTGACAACAGACGTCCCCCTGTGCCCACTGCCCCCGCCTACTGCTCATTGACAACAGACGTCCCCGTGTGCCCACTACCCCCTGCCTACTACTCATTGACAACAGACGTCCCCGTGTGCCCACTACCCCCTGCCTACTGCTCATTGACAACAGACGTCCCCCTGTGCCCACTGCCCCCGCCTACTGCTCATTGACAACAGACGTCCCCCTGTGCCCACTGACCCCGCCTACTGCTCATTGACAACAGACGTCCCCCTGTGCCCACTGACCCCGCCTACTGCTCATTGACAACAGACGTCCCCCTGTGCCCACTACCCCCTGCCTACTGCTCATTGACAACAGACGTCCCCCTGTACCCACTGCCCCCGCCTACTGCTCATTGACAACAGACGTCCCCCTGTGCCCACTGACCCCGCCTACTGCTCATTGACAACAGACGTCCCCGTGTGCCCACTACCCCCTGCCTACTGCTCATTGACAACAGACGTCCCCCTGTGCCCACTGCCCCCGCCTACTGCTCATTGACAACAGACGTCCCCCTGTGCCCACTGACCCCGCCTACTGCTCATTGACAACAGACGTCCCCCTGTGCCCACTGACCCCGCCTACTGCTCATTGACAACAGACGTCCCCCTGTGCCCACTACCCCCTGCCTACTGCTCATTGACAACAGACGTCCCCCTGTGCCCACTGCCCCCGCCTACTGCTCATTGACAACAGACGTCCCCCTGTGCCCACTACCCCCTGCCTACTGCTCATTGACAACAGACGTCCCCCTGTGCCCACTGCCCCCGCCTACTGCTCATTGACAACAGACGTCCCCGTGTGCCCACTACCCCCTGCCTACTACTCATTGACAACAGACGTCCCCGTGTGCCCACTACCCCCTGCCTACTGCTCATTGACAACAGACGTCCCCCTGTGCCCACTGCCCCCGCCTACTGCTCATTGACAACAGACGTCCCCCTGTGCCCACTGACCCCGCCTACTGCTCATTGACAACAGACGTCCCCCTGTGCCCACTGACCCCGCCTACTGCTCATTGACAACAGACGTCCCCCTGTGCCCACTACCCCCTGCCTACTGCTCATTGACAACAGACGTCCCCCTGTACCCACTGCCCCCGCCTACTGCTCATTGACAACAGACGTCCCCCTGTGCCCACTGACCCCGCCTACTGCTCATTGACAACAGACGTCCCCGTGTGCCCACTACCCCCTGCCTACTGCTCATTGACAACAGACGTCCCCGTGTGCCCACTACCCCCTGCCTACTGCTCATTGACAACAGACGTCCCCCTGTGCCCACTGCCCCCGCCTACTGCTCATTGACAACAGACGTCCCCCTGTGCCCGCTGACCCCGCCTACTGCTCATTGACAACAGACGCCCCCCTGTGCCCACTGCCCCCGCCTACTGCTCATTGACAACAGACGTCCCCCTGTGCCCACTACCCCCTGCCTACTGCTCATTGACAACAGACGTCCCCCTGTGCCCACTGCCCCCGCCTACTGCTCATTGACAACAGACGTCCCCGTGTGTCCACTACCCCCTGCCTACTGCTCATTGACAACAGACGTCCCCCTGTGCCCACTGCCCCCGCCTACTGCTCATTGACAACAGACGTCCCCCTGTGCCCACTGCCCCCTGCCTACTGCTCATTGACAACAGACGTCCCCCTGTGCCCACTGCCCCCGCCTACTGCTCATTGACAACAGACGTCCCCCTGTGCCCGCTGACCCCGCCTACTGCTCATTGACAACAGACGCCCCCCTGTGCCCACTGCCCCCGCCTACTGCTCATTGACAACAGACGTCCCCCTGTGCCCACTACCCCCTGCCTACTGCTCATTGACAACAGACGTCCCCCTGTGCCCGCTGACCCCGCCTACTGCTCATTGACAACAGACGCCCCCCTGTGCCCACTGCCCCCGCCTACTGCTCATTGACAACAGACGTCCCCCTGTGCCCACTACCCCCTGCCTACTGCTCATTGACAACAGACGTCCCCCTGTGTCCACTACCCCCTGCCTACTGCTCATTGACAACAGACGTCCCCCTGTGCCCACTACCCCCTGCCTACTGCTCATTGACAACAGACGTCCCCCTGTGCCCACTGCCCCCGCCTACTGCTCATTGACAACAGACGTCCCCCTGTGCCCACTGACCCCGCCTACTGCTCATTGACAACAGACGTCCCCCTGTGCCCACTGACCCCGCCTACTGCTCATTGACAACAGACGTCCCCCTGTGCCCACTACCCCCTGCCTACTGCTCATTGACAACAGACGTCCCCCTGTGCCCACTGCCCCCGCCTACTGCTCATTGACAACAGACGTCCCCCTGTGCCCACTACCCCCTGCCTACTGCTCATTGACAACAGACGTCCCCCTGTGCCCACTGCCCCCGCCTACTGCTCATTGACAACAGACGTCCCCGTGTGCCCACTACCCCCTGCCTACTACTCATTGACAACAGACGTCCCCGTGTGCCCACTACCCCCTGCCTACTGCTCATTGACAACAGACGTCCCCCTGTGCCCACTGCCCCCGCCTACTGCTCATTGACAACAGACGTCCCCCTGTGCCCACTGACCCCGCCTACTGCTCATTGACAACAGACGTCCCCCTGTGCCCACTGACCCCGCCTACTGCTCATTGACAACAGACGTCCCCCTGTGCCCACTACCCCCTGCCTACTGCTCATTGACAACAGACGTCCCCCTGTACCCACTGCCCCCGCCTACTGCTCATTGACAACAGACGTCCCCCTGTGCCCACTGACCCCGCCTACTGCTCATTGACAACAGACGTCCCCGTGTGCCCACTACCCCCTGCCTACTGCTCATTGACAACAGACGTCCCCGTGTGCCCACTACCCCCTGCCTACTGCTCATTGACAACAGACGTCCCCCTGTGCCCACTGCCCCCGCCTACTGCTCATTGACAACAGACGTCCCCCTGTGCCCGCTGACCCCGCCTACTGCTCATTGACAACAGACGTCCCCCTGTGCCCACTGCCCCCGCCTACTGCTCATTGACAACAGACGTCCCCCTGTGCCCACTGCCCCCGCCTACTGCTCATTGACAACAGACGTCCCCGTGTGTCCACTACCCCCTGCCTACTGCTCATTGACAACAGACGTCCCCCTGTGCCCACTGCCCCCGCCTACTGCTCATTGACAACAGACGTCCCCCTGTGCCCACTGCCCCCGCCTACTGCTCATTGACAACAGACGTCCCCGTGTGCCCACTACCCCCTGCCTACTGCTCATTGACAACAGACGTCCCCCTGTGCCCACTGCCCCCGCCTACTGCTCATTGACAACAGACGTCCCCCTGTGCCCACTGCCCCCGCCTACTGCTCATTGACAACAGACGTCCCCCTGTGCCCACTGCCCCCGCCTACTGCTCATTGACAACAGACGTCCCCCTGTGCCCGCTGACCCCGCCTACTGCTCATTGACAACAGACGCCCCCCTGTGCCCACTGCCTCCGCCTACTGCTCATTGACAACAGACGTCCCCCTGTGCCCACTACCCCCTGCCTACTGCTCATTGACAACAGACGTCCCCCTGTGCCCACTGCCCCCGCCTACTGCTCATTGACAACAGACGTCCCCGTGTGTCCACTACCCCCTGCCTACTGCTCATTGACAACAGACGTCCCCCTGTGCCCACTGCCCCCGCCTACTGCTCATTGACAACAGACGTCCCCCTGTGCCCACTGCCCCCGCCTACTGCTCATTGACAACAGACGTCCCCGTGTGCCCACTACCCCCTGCCTACTGCTCATTGACAACAGACGTCCCCCTGTGCCCACTGCCCCCGCCTACTGCTCATTGACAACAGACGTCCCCCTGTGCCCACTGCCCCCGCCTACTGCTCATTGACAACAGACGTCCCCCTGTGCCCACTGCCCCCGCCTACTGCTCATTGACAACAGACGTCCCCCTGTGCCCACTGCCCCCGCCTACTGCTCATTGACAACAGACGTCCCCCTGTGCCCACTGCCCCCGCCTACTGCTCATTGACAACAGACGTCCCCCTGTGCCCACTGCCCCCGCCTACTGCTCATTGACAACAGACGTCCCCCTGTGCCCACTGCCCCCTGCCTACTGCTCATTGACAACATACGCCCCCCTATGCCAACTGGCCACGGATTATTATTCAGATCAAATTCACTGTGGAATTCTGCTGTATGTTTGATTTCCAAGCGTGTGACACACAAACATAATGACAACGGCCGAGCTGGGCGTCGCCTGCCGCGCTCGCGTGGCGCTCGCGTGGCGCTCGCGTGGCGCTCGCGTGGCGCTCGCGTGGCGCTCGCGTGACGCTCGCGTGGCGGCCGCGGCGCGTGCTCGCTCTACTTGTGCAGTGTACAGTATATTATACTGAATAATACTGACGCCGGCGACAGATCCTTCAGTAGGTACTCGTATATTAGCTTAGGAACAGTAGGAAGGTTACGAGCGTGCAAGTAGTGGGATAACCGATATCGTATACATTTAGTTAACGTTCCGTGTTCCGTGAACTAGCGGGCTCGGCTCCACTAGACACGGGATGGTGCCAGTGCCGCGCAGGCGCATGCACAGCGCTCACGGCAGCGGCGCGACTGTACATGGCACCTGCTCTGTGCTCGGACTCGGCGAGGTAGTGCACTCTTGTGGCCTGCAGCAGCTTGCAGCAGCTTGCAGCAGCTTGCAGTAGCTTGCATTAGCTCGCACGCGGACTTCATTAATGACCAAGTACCTATACTGTACCCATTACCTACTGTGAAACACCTCAGAATAATAATTATTCGTAATCCTCACTGATTGCTTGGATGTGCGTCTTACAGTCCGGGTGTGCGCCGCAAGATCTATGCATGCGGTGTACTTGCTATTTTATACCAGAACCATACCCATCGTGTATCATACATTTATATAGATCGGACAAACTTACCTAGTGACGTCCGATCCTCAATTATGTGAAGTAATCTCGTCCTCATTTAATACTTTGTAGTCTGCACTCTGTGCTACTCGCTAACCACAATTTTTAAAGATGAAAGCCGTCATCATAAAAAAAAATTAAACAAAAATGTTAGCTGTGGTCCAGCCAGTCGCTGGCGCGCTCTCCTATCTTCTGTCAAATCATTATTTCAAAGCATATGAACGGGAGCTCACGATGACCGGTGTGGGCATCGTATATTCCCGGCATGATGTATACAGCACAACACAACTTTTAGAAGGGGTTTAGATAAGGCAATCCAATTCACATATAAATAAGTAGGTTGATTATCTGGGAAGGGCTGGGTTGCAATGAGGATGAGATTACTTCACATAATTGAGGATCGGACGTCACTAGGTAAGTTAGTCCGATCTATATAATTATGCTTCGTAATCTCGTCCTCATTTAATACTTTGTAGATATTCAAAGAATAGAGTTGTGTTGGTGATAAAATCCGTAAAGTTTAGTCATTGAACATGTTAACTTAGCTGGTTATTCTAACTTTGTCATACATTCATTTCTATTTAAGAATCAGTCTTCCATTAAGGTATTTAAGTAACAAGTTTCAAAAAGAAACTAACTATTCTTTTATTGAATAAGTGTTACTACTCCGTATCGGACTTTCTAGCTGATACTTTTTAGTTGACTTTTATGTGTAATGATGAACTGCATCAATGTTTGCATGCCAAAATGGTAGAATGTACAAGGATTCTTCAACATTTCTGTAACCACCTTATTGTAAATACCTACATTGTGAGCAAATAAATGAATATTATTATTATTATTATTATTACCTTAATGGAAGACTGATTCTTAAATCAACTTAAAATGTATAATTCTCTAATTACTATTCGTTTTTAGAGTTCTTACTTCAGTCTTGAATCAACTACTGTCATTCATAATCTTATAAGATACACAATTACTTATAAGGCACACAATAAACATTGACATTAAAATTGTAAATGTTTGTCAACAACCACTGTCTCATTGTGTATAGAGCACCCAGCTTGTGCAAAAGCATTAGGATCACTGACTATTGGTCTCTTATAAAAACAAGCAAAGGTTGAGTAATTTGTGGTCCCGCCAGCAGCTTTTCTTATGACTTCAATGTTGATGCCTCCTTCAGAGGCCTTTGAAGTAGAGCCATGCCTGTATAATATGTGAATTTAGAAATATCATTCCGCTACTACTTTTTTGTTTTATTCTTCTACGAGTACTAATGGTTACAGTAGAAGGCGCATGATAAGGTTTACTTAAAGTTATAATTAATTATTTACAATCTTGTCTCATACTCTTGGTAATTTCTAGATAGAACAAAAGGATAATATTAAGTTGGGTTGAGATCTTCCAGGTGAACAAGTTTTAATTATTTCTGGAATATGTTAATATTATCCTCATTATAACAAATGTTATCTATTGAGTGACAAGGTTGAATTCTGTGCTGTTACAAGAGTTATATGTTTAAGTTTTTTTTGGGTAGTAATAAATTCTAAACCATGGGTTTAAATAGAACATAGATAACCCAACACACACCCCCAGTCAAGGGGGGGGGTGTTGAACACCCCCCCCCTTGACACTGTCATCTGTGCCAATATGGGGGCCTAAAACTAGAGAAATTGCTTACATAGCTAACTCAATATCATTAGGGTATTGAGTGAGCCATATGACAATCCTTTATTAAACTTAATGGTCAAAAATAATATCAGCATGGTGACTGAGCCTAGGAGAGGTCAATATCTTGTTTCTGACGGAAGAGAATCCACTGATTTAGAGTAGATTCATATTGTTTCTGACGGAAGAGAATCCACTGATTTAGAGTAGATTCATATTGTTTCTGACGGAAGAGAATCCACTGATTTAGAGTAGATTCATATTGTTTCTGACGGAAGAGAATCCACTGATTTAGAGTAGATTCATATTGTTTCTGACGGAAGAGAATCCACTGATTTAGAGTAGATTCATATTGTTTCTGCCGGAAGAGAATCCACTGATTTAGAGTAGATTCATATTGTTTCTGCCGGAAGAGAATCCACTGATTTAGAGTAGATTCATATTGTTTCTGACGGAAGAGAATCCACTGATTTAGAGTAGATTCATATTGTTTCTGCCGGAAGAGAATCCACTGATAGTAGATTCATATTGTTTCTGACGGAAGAGAATCCACTGATTTAGAGTAGATTCATATTGTTTCTGCCGGAAGAGAATCCACTGATTTAGAGTAGATCCATATTGTTTTCTGACAAAGTAGTTAGCGCTATATCAACTGAAGGGATCGGACTTCCTGTTCTCAGGAAAGCGTCCCTGATAATATGGCGGCACTCGGTGTGACACTCCTGTGTAATGGCTGTGGAAAACTCAATTGACAGTGAATGCATCTACAGAGCATGCACCTGGATCAGGGAGCCATGATATTCAGACACTTAGTATTGGAGCTGTTTGCAAACAGAGTCAATCTGGGGCTGACACAGTTTAACAACAATTGACTTGTAGGATATATCACATCATTTCCATTGAATTTGTATGTTAGGATGTCTAGATTCTAGATTTGCCATAGTGTTTTCTTTGGAACTAATGTAAGGTGTATAAACCCATATTTATCTTTCCTCGAATCATTGCCACAATTACTATCTAGCTAAGCTATTTTGATTAGTAATACAAGAAGAATAAAATAAGAGTTCATCTTGTTGATGATATAGGCTATGGCCATTGTGATATAGGCTATGGCCATTGTGATATAGGCTATGACCATTGTGATATAGGCTATGGCCATTGTGATATATTCTAAGGAAAACCTTACAGTGTCTGAGTTTGCTTGCATTTATTTTGAGCCCTATAAACACTGCTAATAGTTCAAGGTAATTTATATGGAACTTTTATCATTAGCTGTCCAGTGCCCTTGGCTTGCCAGCCAGCATTCTTCCCCAGCCAGTTGGGGAAGCATCTGAGAATATTTCAAGGACAAAGTCAAATTGTTTAATTCTATTGTGGTTTGTTGAAATGTGAGACAACCAACAACGTTTGCAAATAATTTATTCTGAATTTGATTCTAGTTTTGTTGTAAATAGGTAAATGATTTTAAATTTATTTCTGGCCTTGTTATTTTCCTTATTGTTTTTAAGGTTACCATGTTTTTCAGTTGGACATGCAGCCACAAGAATACCTAATAAATAGGCAAACTCTATTAATTGCATCTCATTTTGATGGACTAAACGATAAGCTCTATCTTTTTCTGAGGAAGTGAAATGGCAAACTGGACTAAATCTATCAAAACTCCTAGATACTGGCAGCACTGTCTGGGTTCTAGGGCACTCTTTCAATATTAATAATAAATCTTAGATTTTTTGAACGCAGATAGTAGACACATTTTCTAAACATTTTGGATAATTGCATTGGCACAGAATATTGTCCAGATATGACAGAAAGCAACCCTAATGACCTCAGCTGACAGACAACTGGCTTCATTCTGGAGATATTTTCTAACATATTTTCTTGTGAGTAACAAATAATATATGCATTATTATATCTATTGTAGGCGAGGACTATACTGCCCTTAAATGGACCAGTTTAAAATGGTATGTAGTAACATACTTATTGTTTCTGTGAGATTTAATATGAATCTCCATTTGATTAAGGTAAAATTATACTAGATAAAAATTGATTATTGACAAGAGAACATGTTTCTATGGCAGCTTGTAGCTGCAAGAGATTATTAATACATTTCTATGACGATTGCTTTCTTTCTGACTTGGTATTCGGAAGTTTCAAATGGAAACTCAGTAAAAAGTAGTTTTTAACCTTGATTCGCTCATGTATGGTTGTATTAGTAGTAATACCATCATACTTCAGAGAAATACTGCAATCAACCAGTCTGAACCTGAGCTAGTGACAATCCTAGTTCCGGTGACGTTTAATGGCATTAAGTTTATATTGAAGCTTATAGCCGACCAGGTATTCAGATATTGATGTTATCTCCATCAATTCTTTCATTTCCTTATTAAGGCTGGGTTAAGGATATCCGTGTGATTTTTTTAAAATTTTATTTGAGATGGGTTGGCTCTTGACTCTAGTCTAGGCCAGAGGTGACAGAGACAAAGTCGACGATGGAGAGAGCTTACCCAGAAGAAGCCTGTTCACTCTCACTTTGAAGAGATTAGGGTTGTATGCGCTCGGAAACACTGACGAAGGTAGTGAGTTCCACTCTTTTGCAGTGTGCATTATAAAAGACATTTGGAAGCGCTTAGTGCGAATTGGTGGAATATCAACCAGGTAGGGATGGTAACTGGCAGTGCGTCTAGATGTCCGATGGTAGAAGGGGGAGAGTTCTTGGGCACACTCACCGAAGTACAATCTGTAGAAAACCGACAAGCAGGCAACCTTGCGGCGATAAGCCAAGCTGTGAAGCTTGGCATCCACCAGTTTTACGTCGCCAATGAGCCTCTTAGCTCTGCGTTCCACCGAGTCAAGCGCAGCTAGTTGGTACTTAGCTGATCCATCCTAAAAGCGGCTGCAATACTCCATGCAGGATCGGACTTGCGCTTTGTAAAGGGTTAAAAGCTGTCCAGGCGTAAAGTATCGCTTCACCAAATTTTGGGATGCCCAGCTTCTTGGCCGCTGTTTGGGCTTTGTACTCGATGGTGGCGCCGAAGTGGAGACCAGATGTCAACTCCAATCTCAAGCTGATCAGTTACAGGAACAGATGTACCCGAAAAGTAGGAGTTTGGGCAAAACGACTCCTTTTAGCGGTAAAAAGACACGCCTGTGTTTTGGTGGTGTAAAAGAGACCAGATTATCATCACCCCACTGGGAGACTAGGCTTAAGGTCAAATCTGTCCGCTCTACCATGACCTCTCTCAAAGAACGAACTTCGGCCCCGCTGGTTTTTGCGCTGGACAAGTCGCCACCGCATGTTGGTCATAATCTCTC
Source organism: Dicycla oo (assembly GCA_948252095.1). Taxonomy (NCBI): domain Eukaryota; kingdom Metazoa; phylum Arthropoda; class Insecta; order Lepidoptera; family Noctuidae; genus Dicycla; species Dicycla oo. Next base: position 22,103 of record OX411727.1, read on the forward strand.
TGAAACTGTACTGTCATCTGTGTACCCAACAATACCAGGCCGAAGCAGGTCATTGATGTGCAGCAAGAAAAGAGTTGCAGAGAGAACAGACCCCTGAGGAACTCCGGCATCAATAGCCATAAGGTCAGGGGAGCAGCCGTCTACGACTACTCTGATCGACCGTTCACTAAGGAAATCTGATATCCAGCTACAAAAATCTGCTGAATTGCCATAAGCAGGAAGCTTGCTGAGCAGAGTAGCGTGCCAGACCCTGTCAAAGGCCTTCGAGTTGTCAAGCGATACAGCAAGTGCTTCGTCGTGTTTCTCGATGGCTTCACCACAACAGTGCGTGACATACACAAGAAGATCGCCAGTTGACCATCCCCGGCGAAAGCCATATTGACGGATACTGAGGAGACCATTGTCTTCAAGGTAGGTCAGCAACTTATTGTTCAGTACCCTTTCCATAACCTTGCACAGAATGGAGGTAATGGCGATCGGACGGTAATGGGTAGGGTCTGCACGGTCGCCCTTTTTGGGCACTGGTTGTACATTTGCAAGCTTCCAGGATTTTGGCACCATTCTTTTATCAAGAGAGAGGCGGAACAAACGTGTTAACACAGGAGAGAGTTCAGGCGCACTCTGCCTCAACACTCTCGCTGGGATGCCGTCAGGCCCGCTGGCCTTGTTCACGTCTAGACTGCACAATACTCTTCGGACCTCTTTAATGTGAAGTGCGATCTCCGGCATCGAGGAGTCGCAATGAGGTACAGTAGGTGGTTGCTTGGAGCGAGCGACCAGACGTGCTTGCAAAGAGAGATGCAAATAAATTTGCTTTCCCACTTGCAGAGTGAGCCAACGACCCATCAGGTTTCACCATTGGAGGTAAAGTGGGACGACAGAAATTCCTTTCAGCCGCTTTGGACAGGGATCAGAACTGTTTACTACCCGGAGGGTGCGAAGTCAGCCTGGCCCCGATACGTCCGACATGGTCAAAACGTGCCCTACGTAAAACCCGCTTGCAGAACTTGGCGGCAGAATTAAAGGCCCTGTTCTTCGCGCGAACCCTACGCGCTCGAACCTTGCGGTCGCGGGCCAGGCTTGGTAGACTCTTGGTGGTTGGTGACTCTTTTCGGGCCTCAGCGTTGGCGCATTCCGCGTTATACCAAGGCCGGGATTGTGACCGAGTGGGATGACGGAGAATGGAATAAAATATTCCATCCCCTGCCGAATCACGTCCACAACCACGTTAGCACAGCACGAGGGGTCACCCGAGAAAAAGCACACCATGGATAAGACGCAAAAAAGTGCCGCATCTCATCCCAGTCTGCTGACTCATATCGCCATACTCGCCTCGTGCCTCTAGGGCTCTCATCTGGAGGAGAGCAGGTTGATATGGATTTCACCAGACAGTGGTCAGACATTCCCAGCGAGGCTGAGACCGATACTGAATGACTGTCCGGATCAGATGCCAGCAGAAGGTCCAAGCAATTGGGTGTATGGCTGTCAACATCCGGTACCCGCGTTGCCACATTCACCATCTAGGTTAGATCTAGCGTTATAGCAAACTTGCGCGAATCCAACCCAGCATGGTCAGTTTTCTGGTATGGGAACAACCATTCTTTATGATGGGCGTTGAAGTCCCCCAGAAAAATGAGCTTCGCCGTTGGGTACCGTTGCTGGGCTACGTCAGTCGACTCCACGAGGAAATTAAAGAGCGCTGTTGCCTCCTGGTCACCGCTGTGCGATCGGTAGACGCCGATGTAGAGAGATTTCTCCACGCCAGTATCCACAAGTAGCCATATGGCAGAAAAACCCGATTTCTCAAAGCAACGCAGACGACGACAACAAATGTAATCGCGAACGTACACACAGACCCCAGCTTGCTTCTCGAACTTGTGTTTAAGAGAGTAACCCGGGTAGTTGAGGTACGCCACGTCCGACGGGGTTGTTATCTTCGTCTCCGTTAGGAAAAACAGGTGCGGCTTCTCGGTCTCGAGGTGGTGATAGACCGGATCGAGATTGGAGTGCAATCCCCTGATGTTAGTGAGGTGCACTTTTAGTGGAAGGAAGTGCAGCCGTTGTTTGACCCTATTTTTCTTTACTTTGGTCATAATTGTGTGGAGTTGTTGGGGAAAAAGTCGAATTAATAATAATAATAATAATTAAAATTATCTAAGGGGCCTCTGCGAGTTGGCTTCGGCTCCTCGTACGCCTTCCAAAGGTCCGGGACCCCAGGGTCCCGAGAAATATAAAAAAAATAAATAATAATAATAAATCATTTATTTCGGCTCCGTAGCCCCCTGTAGCTTTGGTCCCAGTTGATTCCACTTTCATTTACTGCTGCCGCCACTTCCTTGGTCAATTTTGGTGGGTTCAATAGGCTGCAGATTATCGATGTTTCATACTTGTTTTAAATGTTTTGTTTCGTCTCCAAATTTAATCTATTTATCATAATTGCTGACGAGCCTGTGGCCAAGGTGAACTAGCTAACTATACCCCCTCATCTCCGAGTAGATTCTCAATACTTGAAGGAAGACTTCGGATTGTGGTATGGACACCGTTTCACTTTCACTCAGAGCCTCCTGCGGTTGTATTGGAATATTTCAAGACAACTGGATGTTGTCTGGTAAATTATAATTGACAGCATTGAGTCCGGTTGCGTCGGCTTCGGTCACGGGACACACAGCTTCTCTTATGTGTTCGACTGTAGTGTCTTCCACGGAAGCGGGCTTCATACTCATCTACGAAGATCTCATCATATTGAAGCTCAGTTTCCCTGCTTAAATCTAAATCCACGGCTAACATCTCGTGAAAGCTCGTGTGGTGTTGTTCTTTTGCAAGTATAGGGCACAGTTAATGTTCTCATGGTTAATCTCTCGTAAAAACTCTTAGAGACTGCTAGGGATCCAGCACGGACGTGTTTTTAAAAGCACCGGCTACCCTTTCGTGAAAGCTCGTGTGATGTCGGATTTTGTAAGTATATGGCACAGTTTTCTCATGGATTACCTTTCGTGAAAACTCTGGAGAGACTGCTAGGGATCTAGCAGGTTTTTAAAAATGAACGTATACAGGGTTATTGGTAAAACACCAACAACCTTTTACTGCGCATACCTGTGTGATATTCAGTCTTGTTTCAAATCTGCAAAACATCTCATGTACGCCGATGACATGAAAATATACATGTGTGTAAAATCCAGATTTGATTGTGAGGGGATACAGCGTGATCTTGATTGAGTGGTTGTCATGGTATGGGCATGTGATGCGGAGGAATGAGGAAAATGTCGTCAGGAAAGTGTTGAGTATGAACATGGAGGGCTATACGAGTAAGGGAAGACCAAAGATACGATGGATGGACTGTGTGAAAGATGTTATGGCCAGAAAGGGAGACTACCGAGGACTACCGAGATGACGACTAATAGAGAAGTATGGAAGAAAAAGACATGTTGCACCGACCCCTAATAAATTGGGACAAGGGCAGGAGAATGATGATGACAGCGTGATCTTGATGCATTATTCGAGTATTATCAGCAAAATAATATTACTGTCAATGTCTGGAAATGTCAGTGCATTACCTTTAGCCTTTCTAAATACCCAACGAAGTATCCTTATGGATTTAATAATAATGCGATCGAAAGGATTGATGTGGTCACGGATCTTAGTGTAAGGTTGGATTCCAAATTGCTCTTTGACCAACATATTGATGTAATCACCAATAGAGCCTCTCGTAGTCTTGGTTTTGTAATACGTACTTGTAAGCCTTTTAGTAATTGTCATAGTCTAAAGATTATATACTTTGCATAGGTACGTGCGTAGTATTTTGGAATACTGTAGCCCAATCTGGTCACCCCAATACGAGGTATACATAAAAAGAATCGAAAGTTTACAGAAAAAGTTTGTAAAATTCCTAAACTATAAATCCCGGAAACGTCATGATTCCTATGCCCGAGACTGCAAACACTATGATAATGCTTCCCCTTGTGGATAGGCGTAAGATGTTGGATATGCTTTTTCTCCTTGATATGTTGCGAGGTCGCTTGGACATCAGTGATATATTGTCACGTATGGATGTCTGTACCCCGATGACACGTACCAGACACACTAAACTACTCAGTACGAGTATCCCCGGCTGCCGTACAAGATACGGGAGAAATGCTGTTCTGACCCGACTGCCTCGCATCTATTCTGAAACATTTGAAAGTGTCGATATATTTCATTTATCCAAACAATCATACCGGAAACAAGTCAAGCAGATATTGTTTAGTGAACTAATTGTGCCATAACTCTTTCCTATTCTCATATTTTTAATAAAGATACATATTTCATATATTTCAACGTAACACGTTTCTATCACAGAGTGGAAATATATTCACAATGTCAAACAATATGAAGCAAATAATTTAGTTTTATCTTTTTCCTTTTGTTAATTAATATAGTCGTAGTACTTAGGTTCATACTTTGAACTTTAACTTTAATTTGAATGTGAGTAATGTGTCAACAACCGCCGTTTACTTATTATTGATAGCCATACTTGTTTAATTTGAATGTGAGTAATGTGTCAACAACCGCCGTTTACTTATTATTGATAGCCATACTTGTTTAATTTGAATGTGAGTAATGTGTCAACAACCGCCGTTTACTTATTATTGATAGCCATACTTGTTTAATTTGAATGTGAGTAATGTGTCAACAACCGCCTTTTACTTATTATTGATAGCCATACTTGTTTAATTTGAATGTGAGTAATGTGTCAACAACCGCCGTTTACTTATTATTGATAGCCATACTTGTTTAATTTGAATGTGAGTAATGTGTCAACAACCGCCGTTTACTTATTATTGATAGCCATACTTGTTTAATTTGAATGTGAGTAATGTGTCAACAACCGCCGTTTACTTATTATTGATAGCCATACTTGTTTAATTTGAATGTGAGTAATGTGTCAACAACCGCCGTTTACTTATTATTGATAGCCATACTTGTTTAATTTGAATGTGAGTAATGTGTCAACAACTGCCGTTTACTTATTATTGATAGCCATACTTGTTTAATTTGAATGTGAGTAATGTGTCAACAACCGCCGTTTACTTATTATTGATAGCCATACTTGTTTAATTTGAATGTGAGTAATGTGTCAACAACCGCCGTTTACTTATTATTGATAGCCATACTTGTTTAATTTGAATGTGAGTAATGTGTCAACAACCGCCGTTTACTTATTATTGATAGCCATACTTGTTTAATTTGAATGTGAGTAATGTGTCAACAACCGCCGTTTACTTATTATTGATAGCCATACTTGTTTAATTTGAATGTGAGTAATGTGTCAACAACCGCCGTTTACTTATTATTGATAGCCATACTTGTTTAATTTGAATGTGAGTAATGTGTCAACAACCGCCGTTTACTTATTATTGATAGCCATACTTGTTTAATTTGAATGTGAGTAATGTGTCAACAACTGCCGTTTACTTATTATTGATAGCCATACTTGTTTAATTTGAATGTGAGTAATGTGTCAACAACCGCCGTTTACTTATTATTGATAGCCATACTTGTTTAATTTGAATGTGAGTAATGTGTCAACAACCGCCGTTTACTTATTATTGATAGCCATACTTGTTTAATTTGAATGTGAGTAATGTGTCAACAACCGCCGTTTACTTATTATTGATAGCCATACTTGTTTAATTTGAATGTGAGTAATGTGTCAACAACCGCCGTTTACTTATTATTGATAGCCATACTTGTTTAATTTGAATGTGAGTAATGTGTCAACAACTGCCGTTTACTTATTATTGATAGCCATACTTGTTTAATTTGAATGTGAGTAATGTGTCAACAACCGCCGTTTACTTATTATTGATAGCCATACTTGTTTAATTTGAATGTGAGTAATGTGTCAACAACCGCCGTTTACTTATTATTGATAGCCATACTTGTTTAATTTGAATGTGAGTAATGTGTCAACAACCGCCGTTTACTTATTATTGATAGCCATACTTGTTTAATTTGAATGTGAGTAATGTGTCAACAACCGCCGTTTACTTATTATTGATAGCCATACTTGTTTAATTTGAATGTGAGTAATGTGTCAACAACCGCCGTTTACTTATTATTGATAGCCATACTTGTTTAATTTGAATGTGAGTAATGTGTCAACAACCGCCGTTTACTTATTATTGATAGCCATACTTGTTTAATTTGAATGTGAGTAATGTGTCAACAACCGCCGTTTACTTATTATTGATAGCCATACTTGTTTAATTTGAATGTGAGTAATGTGTCAACAACCGCCGTTTACTTATTATTGATAGCCATACTTGTTTAATTTGAATGTGAGTAATGTGTCAACAACTGCCGTTTACTTATTATTGATAGCCATACTTGTTTAATTTGAATGTGAGTAATGTGTCAACAACCGCCGTTTACTTATTATTGATAGCCATACTTGTTTAATTTGAATGTGAGTAATGTGTCAACAACCGCCGTTTACTTATTATTGATAGCCATACTTGTTTAATTTGAATGTGAGTAATGTGTCAACAACCGCCGTTTACTTATTATTGATAGCCATACTTGTTTAATTTGAATGTGAGTAATGTGTCAACAACTGCCGTTTACTTATTATTGATAGCCATACTTGTTTAATTTGAATGTGAGTAATGTGTCAACAACCGCCGTTTACTTATTATTGATAGCCATACTTGTTTAATTTGAATGTGAGTAATGTGTCAACAACCGCCGTTTACTTATTATTGATAGCCATACTTGTTTAATTTGAATGTGAGTAATGTGTCAACAACCGCCGTTTACTTATTATTGATAGCCATACTTGTTTAATTTGAATGTGAGTAATGTGTCAACAACCGCCGTTTACTTATTATTGATAGCCATACTTGTTTAATTTTTTCTTTTGTTTTCTCTCACTACTTTCTAGTTAACCTAGCTTTTTCAATGCCGTGCAACTCTGTTATTGGCTTAAGTGATTATTCTCATAATTTCGCTATCACTGAGCAGTGTACTCGTATGCAAACTCACGATGCTGTAACTTTGGCGCAACTGCATTGAACTGTTCATTAATACTCGTAGCGGGGTGAACATTCATAACTCATGTACATACGTTAATTATAAGCTGTTGAGTTTCCTAATAAATAAATAAATCTCTTAAGGGGTCATTGTACTCATCATTATGATCAACTTTTACTTTGGGATCAAACCTGAAATCGCGAAAAAAAATCAGCTGTTCAGTACATTTATGTTCGCGTAATTCGTCAAAATGTACTGAACAGCTGATTTTTTTTGCGATTTCAGATTTGGTCCCATAGTAAAAGTAGTTCATAATGATGAGTACAATGACCCCTTAAGAGGTTGCTGGTGTTTTACCAATAACCCTGTAGATCATCGCTTACCCTCTCGAGGAGCTCGTGGCTTAGTAATAATAGCCGCACGGGTCGATCCATCAGGTTAAGTTATGCTTGCCGCGGTTGGTCTGTGGATGGGTGACCATCTTTTCATACCGAGACTCCTCCGTGCCTCGGAAAGCACGTTAAGCCGTTGGTCCCGGCTGTCATTTGTGGATCTATGACAGTCGTTACGGGTCGTCAGAAGCCCGAAAGTCCGACAACCAGTCTTACCAAGGGGTATCGTATTACCCAGTAACTGGGTTGTGGAGGTCAGATAGGCAGTCGCTCCATGTAAAATACTGGTATTCAGCTGCATCCGGTTAGACTGGAAGCCGACCCCAACATAGTTGGGAAAAGGCTAGGCAGATTGATCATCGCTTACCCTCTCGTGAACGCTCGTGCGATGTCGGTTTTGTAAGTATATGGCACAGATAATTCTCATGATTAACCTCTCGTGAAAACTCTAGAGACTGATGTACGTATTACGGCACCCAAGGTAATTTTAGGAAAATGATTTCAAATAATAACAAATTGGTAGGTATATCGAGAAACGTACCCGAGTTTCGATGAACACTCCGCATCCGCTTCTTCACTCAATTTTCCAGTTCTCACAGACGTTCGTTCAGCTCCTCAATTTCCTTGACTTGTTTTCTTGATTTCTTGGATGTATTCCATTTCGTTAAAAAATTACGGAACTTTTACGTGATCAGCGCGTGGCACAAAGTACAATGATTTGACAGATGATAGGAGAGCGCGCCAGCGACTGGACCACAGATAACATTATTTTTATTTTTTTTTATGATGTAGGCAATTCATCTTTAAAAACTGTGGTTAGCGAGCAGCGCAGAGTGCAGAGTACAAAGTATTAAATGAGGACGAGATTACGAAGCATAATTTATATCAGAACCATACCCATCATGTATCATACATTTTATATCAGAACCATACCCATCGTGTATCATACATTTTATATCAGAACCATACCCATCGTGTATCATACATTTTATATCAGAACCATATGATACCCATCATGTAACATACATTTTATATCAGAACCATATTGGATCGCTTTACGAGACGCGAGGCTAAGCGGATGTGTGTTTTGTATTGATTATAATGAAATTAGTTTTTACGACAAATAAATATAATTATTTGCGCCGTCAGTATAAAAGTAAAGTGTGGCGCGTGTGACTTGTAGGTTTCTAGCGACTTTCTTGTGTAAGATGAACTAAATTAAGTTTCTGGTAGAAAGTCTACCCCAGGATCGAGCCCGTTTGGTCGTAGCCAAATACTACAGCGAACTCCTCCACCGACGCCTACCGAACCATTACCCCCGAGCACCCCAAATCCACCAGCATCCGCGGAGAATGAACAGCCGAGTGAAGTCATCAGTACGCCGGAGATCCAGAAATATGGATAGCATCTATAGATACCATTCTGAACGAAGTTTGCACTATTGACGGGGAAGGAAAATGAACTCAGACCAGAAGCCTCGTGTCTCCACTCTTTGTCGAAAGGTCTCAAGTGGGACTTCTCAGATGGCCGTGTTATACCAATCATTGAAGTCGAAAACGATCCAGGCCCATATCACAATCCAGCACCTACAGACTCACCAGAACTTTGTGGACTCTCTCCAGCAGTTCCAAAATGTCGTAGAGACTAAGTTGAATCTTTCGGAAAATACTTCTAATGCTAGCATGGTGAAGAAAGGTTCCGATAAATTCGTCCGTCCTGCAAATTTGAGCTCGCTCGCCATATATCCCAGGGATAAGACCCAAACAAGTGACGACATCAAGTCAAGTCCAAAAGATAATCTCGCCCGAACAACTTAAGCTTCATGTCCGTGGCCTGAAAAAAGTGAAAAAGGGGGCGTTCCGATAAGCACTGAAAATAAATGCAGTTTTCAGTGTATATTGTACTATCACCCCACGCATCAAAGCGGCTCATGCTTAGACCATATCATTCTGAAATCAAAAAATCCATCCAAAACATTGGTTACTAGTTCTTCGCTTACCGATCACCAAGTCAACAAGCTGTTGTACTAACTTTACAAATGATGCAAATATTTCTTTAAAGTACTTCATAGATTCGCTACAATATGCAATACGCAAAAACATATTTACTAAGACAATTCCTAGAAAGTATAGTTGTATTAAACCCTAGATTACACCCGGACTCGTTCTATGTATAAGACATAGATATAAACTTCACCTAAAATTGAAACTCGCACCTGATAACAAAGTACTTTCTGTTACATATAAAAGGTATCGAAACTTCTGTAATAATCTTTTGAAAAAACTAAAAAATCAATATGATAAAAATGAATTACAAAAGGCGGGGAAAAATAGTAAACTGGTCTCGAAATTTATAAAAACTAATACAATTAGATCGAGAAATCCCGAACCTTCACTAGATTTCCTATCAACAGAGATAAACCCATCCGACGCAATGAAAATAAATAAACATTATTTTTCTAACGTTGGTAAAGACTTGGCTGAAAAATCTTTACATTCTAGTAATTTTTCCCCTCAAAACCCGAACGACATTCTCTAAAATAAATTCTTTTGTTTTATTAGATACCGACGTTGACGAAGTACTCAGAATTATAAACGGGTTAAAAGTTATATTTGTGCTACTGGCTGGGATGACATACCTAATAATATACTTATAAGGTTTTCCCACATTTTCAAGTATAATATGTTTATGTAAAGGAATGTTCCCTAAGTTGCTTAAAAAGCTGTGGTCACACCAGTATTCAAGTCTGGAGATAAAACATGTGTGAATAATTACGGACCCATTTCATTTTTAACAGGCGTCTCAAAAATATTAGAAAAAATCATTAATAGTAGATTGCTAAAATATCTGGAAGAAAACACACTACTTTCAGATAGTCAATTTGGTTTTAGGCCCAAAAAATCATCTAACCAAGCAGTACACAACTTAACTAATTATATTATTAGCAACTTAGATAACGGTATGCACACAATTGGGATTTTTATAGACCTTGCCAAGGCTTTCGACACTATTTCTTGTACTTTTACGCAAGCTAGAAACAATTGGGATAAGAGGAGCACAACTTCTACTTATTTTCTGATTATCTCAGCGATCGTCATTGTGTAAAAATAGGTTCGTATACAAGTTCTGAACTTAAAAATAGTTTTGGGCCCGACTTTTTTTTATGGGAAATAATCAGATAACTTCTCCCGCTCTGGGTGGAGCGGGAGGGCGTGTCAGAGGTCTACGGACTAAAACCTACCCGTGTTCCTTCAGTTACCTGTGCCAGGGCCACGGTAACTCTTTCGAACAACCCGCAACCCTGGCGGGCATCGGCCCTAGCGGACCCCTTCAGCCAGTGCTGACATCTCTTTGAGGCGCGCGTGGAACACAACGCGCCGTCGACCCGGGCCTGGTCCTTACCGGACGGCGAGCTACCCATTGCTTGCCATCCGCAAGCCCGCGCCTACGGTGGCCGGGAATCGGCTATCGATTCCCGACGCCCAGGGCGTCTCCTGCGGCGACTAGGGGCGTGAGGGCGCCAAGATGGCCTCTCCCTCACGCGTTCAGCCCCCTCCTTCGCGAGCATTACTGCTTCGCAGAAGGAGGTGACGGCTTACCATGCACTCTCGCTCCGTACCATGGCCTGTACCAGGGCCGGACGCGAGAGATGCCGCCGCCGATCGCCTCCGCGAGGACGCTGCTCTGCCCAAGCCGGGCAGACCTCCAACGTATGCTCCACCGTGTCCTCCGGGCGATCCACACAATGGTAACACCCGGGCGTTTCCTCTCGCCTTGAACTGTGCAGCCTAGCTCTCCAAATTGGAATCATAATGTCTTATGCGGATGACACCGCTCTATTGTTCTCAGCAAAATCAAGAGTTGAGGTTTATGAAAATGCTCAGATCGGTTTTAACATCGTCTTTGATTGGCTCCATAATAATATCCTAACATTAAATGCAGATACATTTTATTTACAATGAGAAATACTAACATGCTGCTTACTAATCTAAACATTTACGCACATAATTGTAGCACGTACGCTGACAGTGCATGTTCTTGCCCCACTTTAACTAAAGCTGACCATTTGAAATATCTAGGTGTCACTATTGACTCAAATCTAAATTTCCGTAAACATATCGATTTACTATGTACGAGAGTGCGCAAATTAATATATGTTTTTAAAAATTTACGGAATGTAGCCGACCATAAATTAATTAAACAGATTTATTTAGCTTTGTGTCAATCCATTCTTACCTATTGCATAACTTCTTGGGGTGGTGCTGCAAAAACAATTTTACTCCCTTTAGAGCGCGCGCAAAGAGCATTTCTGAAGGTTGCTACCTCTCGCCCTTTTAGACTTCCTACGCACCAGCTCTACATAGCATGTAATGTACTAACAGTGCGGCAATTATTCGTTCTGAGCATAATACTACACCAGCACGCTGCACTACCTGGTGACCCAGTACCGTCTGACAAGAGAAGGAAGGACTTGGTTTGCATAAAGCCTCAAACTAAACATGCGTTTGCTAATCGATTTTATGTATTTTTAGGACGTTTTTTGTATAATAGACTCAACAAGGTACTAAACCTCTATAGAGAAAGTTATAAAAAAAATGTAGTATGATGTTATCAGAATATTTATCGATACTCAATTCCACAGACACAGAAAATCTACTAGAAATTTTGTCATAATGATAATTTATTCCCTCGTAAGTATGATATTTACTTTTGTATATTTGCGTAGGCTAGTTTTAGGTATTAATGTACCAATATGCTTCTTCATATAGTTGTAAATAGATTATTTTTTTATATCAGTTTTATACAGGCACAGACAGAGACAAAGATAGAGACGGGGGCATATAAAGAGACTCATTGCTTGTAAGAATACAAACTGAACAGACACAGACAGAGACAAAGATAGAGACGGGGGCCTATAAAGGGACTCACCATTGCTTGTAAGAATACAAACTGAACAGACACAGACAAAAACAAAGATAGAGACGGAGGCATATAAAGGGACTCATCATTGCTTGTAAGAATACAAACTGAACAGACACAGACAGAGACAAAAATAGAGACGGGGGCATATAAAGAAACTCATTGCTTGTAAGAATACAAACTGAACAGACACAGACCGAGACAGAGGTAGAGACGGGGGCCTATAAAGGGACTCATCATTGCTTGTAAGAATACAAACTGAACAGACACAGACAGAGACAAAGATAGAGACGGGGGCATATAAAGAAACTCATTGCTTGTAAGAATACAAACTGAACAGACACAGACAGAGACAAAGATAGAGACGGGGGCATATAAAGAGACTCATTGCTTGTAAGCATACAAACTGAACAGACACAGACAGAGACAAAGATAGAGACGGGGGCCTATAAAGAGACTCATCATTGCTTGTAAGAATACTAACTGAACAGACACAGACAGAAACAAAGATAGAGACGGGGTCATATAAAGAGACTCATTGCTTGTAAGAATACAAACTGAACAGACACAGACAGAGACAAAGATAGAGACGGGGGCATATAAAGTGACTCATTGCTTGTAAGAATACAAACTGAACAGACACAGACAGAAACAAAGATAGAGACGGGGGCATATAAAGAGACTCATTGCTTGTAAGAATACAAACTGAACAGACACAGACAGAGACAAAGATAGAGACGGGGGCATATAAAGATACTCATTGCTTGTAAGAATACAAACTAAACAGACACAGACAGAGACAAAGATAGAGACGGGGGCATATAAAGGGACTCATTATTGCTTGTAGGAATACAAACTGAACAGACACAGACAGAGACAAAGATAGAGACGGGGGCATATAAAGATACTCATTGCTTGTAAGAATACAAACTAAACAGACACAGACAGAGACAAAGATAGAGACGGGGCATATAAAGGGACTCATCATTGCTTGTAAAAATACAAATTGAACAGACAGAGACAAAGATAGAGACGGGGGCATATAAAGGGACTCATCATTGCTTGTAAGAATACAAACTGAACAGACAGAGACAAAGATAGAGACGGGGCATATAAAGGGACTCATCATTGCTTGTAAAAATACAAACTGAACAGACACAGACAGAGACAAAGATAGAGACGGGGGCATATAAAGAGACTCATTGCTTGTAAGAATCAATCTATTTCTAGCTACGAAGTGAGTCTATTTCCTGCAATACCATAAATACCATGCGAAGTCAGAAGTCATCAAGCAGTATTATTTTCCGGGCGTCTCCGGCGACCAGTCCAAGTATGCGCTTCACAACTGAACCTCTATTGGCATGGCTTGAGCCCTGTCTCCTGTCCTCCTTGGACACTCTGAACCTCTAGTGGCTTGGCTTGAGCCCTGTCTCCTGTCCTCCCCGGACACTCTGAACCTCTAGTGGCTTGGCTTGAGCCCTGTCTCCTGTCCTCCTCGGACACTCTGAACTTCTAGTGGCATGGCTTGATCCCTGTCTTCCTCCTCGGACACTCTGAACCTCTAGTGGCATGGCTTGAGTCCTGTCTCCTGTCCTCCTCGGACACTCTGAACCTCTAGTGGCATGGCTTGAGCCCTGTCTCCTGTCCTCCTCGGACACTCTGAACCTCTAGTGGCATGGCTTGAGCCCTGTCTCCTGTCCTCCTCGGACACTCTGAACCTCTAGTGGCATGGCTTGAGCCCTGTCTCCTGTCCTCCTCGGACACTCTGAACCTTGGCTTGAGCCCTGTCTCCTGTCCTTCTCGGACACTGAACGCCTGGCTTAAGTTACCCTCTCTATTGTCTCTACTCTAACGGAGTGACGTAGGCCAATGCCGACGGATGGTAAGGTGCTGCAGCCTCACCTTTGTTCCTGCTGTACTGCCTGTGGATACTGCTGGCGTGGAGCTACTGCACGCGTCTGGCGCTGCAGACCTGGTTCCTGTCCTCGCAGACTGAAGCTATTACGTCGGCTTTGTTTCTTACTGATCCCCTGTATTATCTGACTAACTAATAGACTGACTAAGAATAGTTAAGATGTTTTAAATTAAGTGACTTTGTTGTTTAATTCAATATGGATACTTGGAAGCTTCTAAAGTCGCAAATTTGCCTAAACTTGTCAATTGAAAGGTGGATAATTCTGAAAATCATTTAGTTGGTAGAAATTAAAAACAATTACAACGAAAATTGTTTTTAATTTCTACCAACAGACACCGAGTGATTACAACGCATTGCAAAAATTCTCCGTCATCAAATTAGTGTAGGCCGCACCGCAACGCAACGCATTGCAAAAATTCTCCTTCATCACTTACATAGGTACATGTTCTATGAAGGCACGCACACTACGGCGGGTCGCAGGCGCCGTACTCTGCATGCGTCGCGCTGCGGCCCGTACGTCACGAGCGCTGGCTGTAGGCGACACTGCCGCGTGCCACGATTGATTATATGTAGTGCCGTATCGGCGTGTTGCAGATGTGCAGCCTGGCAGCGCTGGCGCGCGGCTGCCGGCCCGCCGCCGCCGCCGCCAAGCCCTGCTGCCTGTGCTGGTGCTGCTGCTGCTCGTGCTCCTGGTCAGTAGCCGCACTGCTCACGCGCACGCGCGTCACATACCCTCGTACATGAGAGCTCATGTCGGCTTAGGACCGGAGCCGCTAGCGAACAGTGAAGCTACGCCGATCGGTTATTGCGGTGATCTTGCTAAGGAACACCTCTATTCGTCGCTAATGCACTGCAACACTTCGCAATTAAAAACATATGGAAACGAGACAAATTTAATTTACTTTTTAATAAAAACATATAGGCACAGCACAGACACTCACCTACACAGCACAGGCACTTACCTACACAGCACAGACACTCACCTACACAGCACAGATACGCACCTACACAGCAGAGACACTCACTTACACAGCACAGACACTTCCCTACACTGCACAGACACGCACCTACACAGCACAGACACTCACCTACACAGCACAGACGCTCACCTACACAGCACAGACACTCACCTACACAGCACAGACACTCACCTACACAGCACAGACACTCACCTACACAGCACAGGCACTTACCTACACAGCACAGACACTCACCTACACGGCACAGATACGCACCTACACAGCAGAGACACTCACTTACACAGCACAGACACTTCCCTACACTGCACAGACACGCACCTACACAGCACAGACACTCACCTACACAGCACAGACACGCATCTACACAGCACAGACACTCACCTACACAGCACAGACACTCACCTACACAGCACCGACACTCACCTACACAGCACAGGCACTTACCTACACAGCACAGACACTCACCTACACAGCACAGATACGCACCTACACAGCAGAGACACTCACTTACACAGCACAGACACTTCCCTAAACAGCACAGACACGCACCTACACAGCACAGACACTCACCTACACAGTACAGACGCTCACCTACACAGCACAGACACTCACCTACACAGCACAGACACTCACCTATACAGCACAGACACTCACCTACACAGCACAGACATTCACCTACACAGCACAGACACTCACCTACACAGCACAGATACGCACCTACACAGCAGAGACACTCACTTACACAGCACAGACACTTCCCTACACAGCACAGACACGCACCTACACAGCACAGACACTCACCTACACAGCACAGACACGCACCTACACAGCACAGACACTCCCCTACACAGCACAGACACGCATCTACACAGCACAGACACTCACCTACACAGCACAGACACTCACCTACACAGCACAGACACGCACCTACACAGCACAGACACTCACCTACACAGCACAGACACTCACCTACACAGCACAGACGCTCACCTACACAGCACAGACACTCACCTACACAGCACAGACGCTCACCTACACAGCACAGACACTCACCTACTCTCGTCTCTTGGCTAACAACATTCATCACGCCTTTATAATACATACCTCTACACCAAATTTATAATTATTGTCTATGACTTGTGTTTCTTCTATTGCAGGGCTAAATGGTGAGTGCAGAGAAGCCGAGCGGACCTCCCCTCCCTCTCATGTAGACGCGGGTCACCCCGCCCGCACCCACCCCCGCGCCCCGCTCGATCGCGAAAATTGCTTTGGTGGCGTTTCGAGACGGCACTTTCGCCTACTGAGCACGGTGTGCACGGTTGGCGGTCGGCCCCAGCCCGCGCTGTCGGCGCCGAGTAGCACTTTGTTACGGCGACGGTGAGAGGACATCGAGCTTGAGGGAGCCCACGAGAAGCCGAGCCGAGAGAGGCAGGCCAGCCAGCCACATCTAAAAATATTTGTGATCGGCACAAGACAGGAAAGTATGCAAAATAGAGGAGACCATTGTTCAGTAGTGGATACCGATGGTGACAAGAAGACGACGTCATCACTTCAAAGTACTGTTGAGCAGAGACCTCATCTGTTGGCCACGCTGCCGAAGATATTCCTAGCGTCAGACGGCACACCTCCCCCTTGCGAATCATATACGTGACCGACCGCCATCACGCCCGCAATAGCTCGACCAAGAAAAGTTTAGCCGCAACTGGTTAGGCACATCTCGTCGTTTATCCTTTAGCAGAAAGCAGTGTTAGGCCTGTATTACAGAACCCCCCCGGAGGGGAGGCGGGGGGGCTCAGTAGCCGTGGCTTGGTCACCCACGGTGAAGCGAAGAGGAACCCGAGGAGGGTCGCTCGTCAGGGCTTTTTCCAGGAAGTCGACGACGTAGCGGCCAACAGGTAGGTTGCGGTGCCGCTTGGGCGACATCGCAACTGAGGCGGGCCGCGATGTCGTATGGGAGGCATCGCGGCTGAAGGTTGGAGGCCGCGGCGCCTCCCATACGACACCACCACCACCACGACACCGTCGCCACCGTCTGATGGCGGACGCGGTGGGGCCGCAGGGGAGGAGGAGTGTCGGTATTTCGTTGGCCGCTCTCCCTATCCTCTGCGGCCGAAAAGTGGTAGGCGGCCGGGCCACTGACCTGACCGGTCGCAGGGGGACCAAGGGTGACTAGACACGGGATCGTCTGGCGCCCATGTGCTGGTTTGGTCCATGGGGTGGTCACGGTGCACAATGTGTTCTTGTGCGCCGGTGATGGGGGGTGCTCCCCAGAGGAGGGTCCGGTGACGGACAGTCGCGGCGGGTTCGCGGTGAGTGCTAACGCGTGCCCGTGTTCCCGCCACAAGCGGCAGAAGAGGACACCGTGGAGTTTTAGTGGGTTGGAGTCCCACATAACTGCACTATCTCCCCGTGGTAGTGCAGTATGCATGAGCATTTCTCCAGGAAAAACAAAAAAAAAAAAAAAAGGCCTGTATTACAGAAACTCTCTCAAGACGCGAGCATTACTTAAAACTTGTTTAAAACCATTTGATTGGTAGAAACTAGTTTTAAGTAATGCTCGAGTGTGGGAGGTTATATAACACGGAGCTTAAGTAAAGCTCGAGTGTGGGAGGTTATATAATACGGAGCGTAAGTAATGCTCGAGTGTGGGAGGTTATATAACACGGAGCTAAGTAATGCTCGAGTGTGGGAGGTTATATAATACGGAGCTTAAGTAATGCTCCAGTGTGGGAGGTTATATAATACGGAGCTTAAGTAATGCTCGAGTGTGGGAGGTTATATAACACGGAGCTTAAGTAAAACTCGAGTGTGGGAGGTTTTGTAATACGGAGCTTAAGTAATGCTCGAGTGTGGGAGGTTATATAATACGGAGCTTAAGTAATGCTCGAGTGTGGGAGGTTATATAACACGGAGCTTAAGTAAAGCTCGAGTGTGGGAGGTTTTGTAATACGGAGCTAAGTAATGCTCGAGTGTGGGAGGTTATATAATACGGAGCTTAAGTAATGCTCCAGTGTGGGAGGTTATATAATACGGAGCTTAAGTAATGCTCGAGTGTGGGAGGTTATATAACACGGAGCTTAAGTAAAACTCGAGTGTGGGAGGTTTTGTAATACGGAGCTTAAGTAATGCTCGAGTGTGGGAGGTTATATAATACGGAGCTTAAGTAATGCTCGAGTGTGGGAGGTTATATAACACGGAGCTTAAGTAAAGCTCGAGTGTGGGAGGTTTTGTAATACGGAGCTTAAGTAATGCTCGAGTGTGGCAGGTTATATAATACGGAGCTTAAGTAATGCTCGAGTGTGGGAGGTTTTGTAATACGGAGCTTAAGTAATGCTCGAGTGTGGGAGGTTATATAATACGGAGCTTAAGTAATGCTCGAGTGTGGGAGGTTATATAATACTGAGCTTAATTAATGCTCGAGTGTGGGAGGTTTTGTAGCTTAAACACTTGCCCCCATTAATAAACTCGAAGTACCTTTTTTGCGTGGAGAAATGCTTATGAATACTGCAGAGCTAGTGCAGTTATGTGGGACTCTAACCCACTACAACACCACGGTGTCCTCCTCTACCGCTTGTGGCGGGAACACGGGCACGCGTTAGCACTCACCGCGAACCCGCCGCGGCTGTCCGTCACCAGACCCTTCTATTGGGAGTACCCCCATCACCAGCGCACCAGAACACATTGCACGCCGTGACCACCCTAGGGACTAAACCAACACATGGGCGCTAGACGACCCCGTTTGTAGTCACCCCTGGGCCCCCTGCGACCGGTCAGATCAGTGGCCCGGCCGCCTATCAATTTTCGATCGAACAGGATAGGGTGAGCGGCCAACGCCATACCGACACTCCTCCTCCCCTGCTGCCCCACTGCGTCTGCCATCAAACGATGGCGACCCCGTCAAGATCGCGCAAGGTAGGGAGAGCGGCGCACCGCAATACCGGCACTCCTCTCCCGCCGCGGCCTCCAACCCTCAGCCACGATGCCTCCCATACGACATCGCGGCCCGCCTCAGTTGCGATGTCGCCCAAGCGGCACCGCAATCTACTTGTTAGCTGCTACGTCGTCGGCTTCCTGGCTAAAGCCCTGACTAGCGGCCCCTCCTCGGGTTCCTCTTCGCTTCACCGTGGGTGACCAAGCCACGGCTACCGATCCCCCGCCTCGACAATGCGGGAACCCACCGGGGGGAAACTCAAAGTAGCTAAAGTTCAAAACGGGATGGAGATCAACCGGTGTGCTGCAAGCCCAATGGTGTGTTCATTCATCGCCCTGAAACAATGTGTCCTGCGCGCTAAGACTCATGGCACCACACATACCGCTCAATGTGTCCTGCGCGCTAAGACTCATGGCACCACACATACCGCTCAATGTGTCCTGCGCGCTAAGACTCATGGCACCACACATACCGCTCAATACAGCAACTGTGCCCAACAAACGCGTCGCAAAAGAGGTTATGTAGCAGTTCTTTCGAAATATGTTTGTAGAACGTACCTATGTAAAACCTTCACTGTAGTCGTGAAGGACATCTGCCCACCACGAGAGTCTACTCGTGGCGCTGGGCAGGCACTGGGCTGGACGTGCGGGCGCGAGACGCGAGCGCAGGTAACACGCGCAGCGCAGGAACACGTGCACGAGCTGCCTCAAAACGGTGATTGGTGGACCATGGCGCAAATAGTGCCTTTACGACATTCTTCTCTTCACTTCTTCAGATAATAAGGCTGTGAATATGAGGTCTATTCTTAATACGCTTGGACGTCTTAGTGTTAGGTTGGATGTTTTGATGTTCGTCAGCGTCAGCGTAAACCCCGGTCCATCTCCACTTTCCAACGAAACATCGCACCTGGGCAGCGCGCGGCGGCCCGGCGCGGGCGCGGGCGCGGGCGGGGGCGGGGGCGGGGGCGGGGGCGGGGGCGGGGGCGCGGGCGGGGGCGCGGGCGCGGGCGGGGGCGGGGGCGCGGGCGGGTGGCCGACGACCGCAGCTACCGTACTGCTTATTAGTAGAACGAAGTGAGAGCATAAGTAAACGTGTGTCGCGCTAGAATGTACGATGTGTGTACTGTGCAGCCTGGCGGTGCGCGGCTCGGAGGACGGCCCGGGCAAGAAGCCGGGCGAGTTCGGCCCGCAGGAGCCGCTGCTCAGCGACGGAGACGCGCCGTGAGTACCCACTGGAGCACTACACAACCACACGACTAATACATATTCTACGGAGAAACAAAATGTAGGCGCAGTTCGAGGCCGCGCCGTTTGTTTTCGTGAAAACAGATTGAAATTCTACTACGGTTCCCAATACTGCCGGAGCCATAACCATAGTAACAGCAGTGTCGGGAACCATAAGAACAGCTGTTGCATATAGCAAAAAAGTTTAAGATGTCATATT
The DNA here is from genome assembly GCA_948252095.1 of Dicycla oo. NCBI lineage: Eukaryota > Metazoa > Arthropoda > Insecta > Lepidoptera > Noctuidae > Dicycla > Dicycla oo. Next base: position 42,692 of record OX411727.1, read on the forward strand.
GGCCATAAATCTGCTCAGAACTCAAAAATATTATAATCAGAGAAAGCTTACTTTAAAAAGAAGCTCCTTGCATTCTACGTCCGCGCTGAGGTCCTGACTACCCCGCTGTAAGCTGCTCCAACTGCACGCTGCTGGGAGGTGCTCGCGAGGTGAGCCGCGTGTCTTTACCCTGCGGCCTACTGACGCCGCACGCTACCTGCGGGCCTGGAGGGCCTCACTAGCGACCCGCTGGGCTTGTGCCGGCAGGCCTCCTCTCCCGAAAGTGCAACCATGGGCGGTAGCTCTCATGCTCTCTAATCTAGTGCGCGGGTGCTCAGTGACGGATGAAATTTTATTAGTGACCCTCTCCACGACCTAGCCGCGTAACTTGTTGATACTTCTCCACGACCTAGCTGCGTAACTTGTTGATACTTCTCCACGACCTAGCTGCGTAACTTGTTGATACTTCCCCACGACCTAGCTGCGTAACTTGTTGATACTTCCCCACGACCTAGCCGCGTAACTTGTTGATACTTCCCCACGACCTAGCCGCGTAACTTGTTGATACTTCTCCACGACCTAGCTGCGTAACTTGTTGATACTTCCCCACGACCTAGCTGCGTAACTTGTTGATACTTCTCCACGACCTAGCTGCGTAACTTGTTGATACTTCTCCACGACCTAGCTGCGTAACTTGTTGATACTTCTCCACGACCTAGCTGCGTAACTTGTTGATACTTCCCCACGACCTAGCTGCGTAACTTGTTGATACTTCCCCACGACCTAGCCGCGTAACTTGTTGATACTTCCCCACGACCTAGCCGCGTAACTTGTTGATACTTCTCCACGACCTAGCTGCGTAACTTGTTGATACTTCCCCACGACCTAGCTGCGTAACTTGTTGATACTTCTCCACGACCTAGCTGCGTAACTTGTTGATACTTCTCCACGACCTAGCTGCGTAACTTGTTGATACTTCCCCACGACCTAGCCGCGTAACTTGTTGATACTTCCCCACGACCTAGCCGCGTAACTTGTTGATACTTCTCCACGACCTAGCTGCGTAACTTGTTGATACTTCCCCACGACCTAGCTGCGTAACTTGTTGATACTTCTCCACGACCTAGCTGCGTAACTTGTTGATACTTCTCCACGACCTAGCTGCGTAACTTGTTGATACTTCTCCACGACCTAGCTGCGTAACTTGTTGATACTTCTCCACGACCTAGCTGCGTAACTTGTTGATACTTCTCCACGACCTAGCCGCGTAACTTGTTGATACTTCCCCACGACCTAGCCGCGTAACTTGTTGATACTTCTCCACGACCTAGCTGCGTAACTTGTTGATACTTCCCCACGACCTAGCTGCGTAACTTTTTGATACTTCCCCACGACCTAGCCGCGTAACTTGTTGATACTTCTCCACGACCTAGCCGCGTAACTTGTTGATACTTCCCCACGACCTAGCTGCGTAACTTTTTGATACTTCCCCACGACCTAGCCGCGTAACTTGTTGATACTTCTCCACGACCTAGCTGCGTAACTTGTTGATACTTCCCCACGACCTAGCTGCGTAACTTGTTGATACTTCCCCACGACCTAGCTGCGTAACTTTTTGATACTTCCCCACGACCTAGCTGCGTAACTTGTTGATACTTCCCCACGACCTAGCCGCGTAACTTGTTGATACTTCCCCACGACCTAGCCGCGTAACTTGTTGATACTTCTCCACGACCTAGCTGCGTAACTTGTTGATACTTCTCCACGACCTAGCTGCGTAACTTGTTGATACTTCTCCACGACCTAGCTGCGTAACTTGTTGATACTTCTCCACGACCTAGCTGCGTAACTTGTTGATACTTCTCCACGACCTAGCCGCGTAACTTGTTGATACTTCCCCACGACCTAGCCGCGTAACTTGTTGATACTTCTCCACGACCTAGCTGCGTAACTTGTTGATACTTCCCCACGACCTAGCTGCGTAACTTGTTGATACTTCTCCACGACCTAGCTGCGTAACTTGTTGATACTTCTCCACGACCTAGCTGCGTAACTTGTTGATACTTCTCCACGACCTAGCTGCGTAACTTGTTGATACTTCCCCACGACCTAGCCGCGTAACTTGTTGATACTTCTCCACGACCTAGCTGCGTAACTTGTTGATACTTCTCCACGACCTAGCTGCGTAACTTGTTGATACTTCTCCACGACCTAGCTGCGTAACTTGTTGATACTTCTCCACGACCTAGCCGCGTAACTTGTTGATACTTCCCCACGACCTAGCCGCGTAACTTGTTGATACTTCTCCACGACCTAGCTGCGTAACTTGTTGATACTTCCCCACGACCTAGCTGCGTAACTTGTTGATACTTCTCCACGACCTAGCTGCGTAACTTGTTGATACTTCTCCACGACCTAGCTGCGTAACTTGTTGATACTTCTCCACGACCTAGCTGCGTAACTTGTTGATACTTCCCCACGACCTAGCCGCGTAACTTGTTGATACTTCTCCACGACCTAGCTGCGTAACTTGTTGATACTTCTCCACGACCTAGCTGCGTAACTTGTTGATACTTCTCCACGACCTAGCTGCGTAACTTGTTGATACTTCTCCACGACCTAGCTGCGTAACTTGTTGATACTTCTCCACGACCTAGCTGCGTAACTTGTTGATACTTCTCCACGACCTAGCCGCGTAACTTGTTGATACTTCCCCACGACCTAGCCGCGTAACTTGTTGATACTTCTCCACGACCTAGCTGCGTAACTTGTTGATACTTCCCCACGACCTAGCTGCGTAACTTGTTGATACTTCTCCACGACCTAGCTGCGTAACTTGTTGATACTTCTCCACGACCTAGCTGCGTAACTTGTTGATACTTCTCCACGACCTAGCTGCGTAACTTGTTGATACTTCCCCACGACCTAGCCGCGTAACTTGTTGATACTTCTCCACGACCTAGCTGCGTAACTTTTTGATACTTCCCCACGACCTAGCTGCGTAACTTTTTGATACTTCCCCACGACCTAGCCACGTAACTTGTTGATATAACTAATTATAAGTACTAAGGATACGATCCTACGTTTGGATCCACTCACATCACTACCTAACTTGTTAACGGCCTGCGCAGATTACCTGTGCAGCCCTAGCCTAGACTTAGTAGGCTCTTTGCATTCTTTTTAAAGTAAGCTTTCTTCGATTATAATATTTTTCAGTTCTGATTGATTGCAGCAGATTTAAGGCCAATATAAGACGACATCTTAAACTTTTTGCTATTTGCAACAGCTGATGTTCTTACGGTTTCTAACTCTGCCGTAGCTATTGTATTTTGACACTGCCGTAGCTATTGCATTTGCTCTGCACTAGACTTTTTAGGCTCATTATTTTTTAAATCTTATCTTATCTTATTGCATTCCTTTTGAGCAAGCTTTCTTCGATTGTGTTTTTTTTTTTCATTTCTGAGTAGGTTTACGGCCGATATGAGACGACATCTGACATTATTTCTGAGTAGGTTTGCGGCCGATATGAGACGACATCTGACATTATTTCTGAGTAGGTTTGCGGCCGATATGAGACGACATCTGACATTATTTCTGAGTAGGTTTGCGGCCGATATGAGACGACATCTGACATTATTTCTGAGTAGGTTTACGGCCGATATGAGACGACATCTGACATTATTTCTGAGTAGGTTTGCGGCCGATATGAGACGACATCTGACATTATTTCTGAGTAGGTTTACGGCCGATATGAGACGACATCTGACATTATTTCTGAGTAGGTTTGCGGCCGATATGAGACGACATCTGACATTATTTCTGAGTAGGTTTACGGCCGATATGAGACGACATCTGACATTATTTCTGAGTAGGTTTACGGCCGATATGAGACGACATCTGACATTATTTCTGAGTAGGTTTACGGCCGATATGAGACGACATCTGACATTATTTCTGAGTAGGTTTACGGCCGATATGAGACGACATCTGACATTATTTGACTGGCCTGTTGGTCTAGTAGTTAGTGGCCCTGACTGCTATGCCGGAGGTCGTGGGTTCGATTCCCACCCAGGACAAATGTTTGTGTGATGAGCATGATCATTTGTTCTGTGTCTGGGTGTAATTTATCTATATATGTATGTATTTAGAAATATATAAGTATGTTTATCAGTTGTCTAGTACTCATAACACAAGCTCTGCTTAGCTTGAGGCTAGACGGCGTTTGTGTGATAGTTGTGGAATATTATTATTATTATTATTTCTGAGTAGGTTTGCGGCCGATATGAGACGACATCTGACATTATTTCTGAGTAGGTTTGCGGCCGATATGAGACGACATCTGACATTATTTCTGAAATGAAATGAAATGAAATGAAATGAAATGAAATGAAATGAAATGAAATGAAATTGAAATGAAATGAAATTTAATTGCAAGAATTGTAGTACATCTCAGATGGTCTGGTTTACAATTGTTTCTAACACAATTCGCTAAAACTAGCATGCAAAATAAATGTTTAAGTACATTATAACTAAATAAATGGAGCTAATTAAATTTAAACATAAATCATAGTTATTATATAATATTAAGATACGGATGTCAATCATTTCAAATTATATAGTAAAATGTCAATGTGAATCTTTGAAGTTAAGGTACTCATACACAGAATAGAAAGATTTCTCTATCAGCCATTTGAATAACGCTGTTTTAAAACGGTTAATTGGCAGTTCCCTGTATGATTTTGGTAATTTGTTATATATCCTTATAACCATTGGATAACAACTTCTGTGATACAACTGGCTTTTCATTGGTGGGATAATTAGTTTATCAGGATATCTTGTGTTAAACGTTACAGTGTCTCCAAGCCGTTGAAATAATTCGGAGTGCATTTTTACAAATTTACAGCATTCAAATATATACATACAGGGAACAGTCAATATTTTTAAATCTTTAAAAAGAGGTTTACACGTAGTCAATGGTGGCACATCACAAAGAGCACGGATACATTGTTTTTGGGCTAGTCTGAGTAGGTTTGCGGCCGATATGAGACGACATCTGACATTATTTCTGAGTAGGTTTGCGGCCGATATGAGACGACATCTGACATTATTTCTGAGTAGGTTTGCGGCCGATATGAGACGACATCTGACATTATTTCTGAGTAGGTTTACGGCCGATATGAGACGACATCTGACATTATTTCTGAGTAGGTTTACGGCCGATATGAGACGACATCTGACATTTTTTTTCTGAGTAGGTTTACGGCCGATATGAGACGACATCTGACATTATTTCTGAGTAGGTTTGCGGCCGATATGAGACGACATCTGACATTATTTCTGAGTAGGTTTACGGCCGATATGAGACGACATCTGACATTATTTCTGAGTAGGTTTGCGGCCGATATGAGACGACATCTGACATTATTTCTGAGTAGGTTTACGGCCGATATGAGACGACATCTGACATTATTTCTGAGTAGGTTTACGGCCGATATGAGACGACATCTGACATTATTTCTGAGTAGGTTTACGGCCGATATGAGACGACATCTGACATTATTTCTGAGTAGGTTTACGGCCGATATGAGACGACATCTGACATTATTTCTGAGTAGGTTTACGGCCGATATGAGACGACATCTGACATTATTTCTGAGTAGGTTTACGGCCGATATGAGACGACATCTGACATTATTTTGCTGTTGTCAACATTTCAACTTCATATTAGGGTTGGGTACCTCAAAAGGAACAACCGAACCCTTATAGGATCACTCGTGTGTCAGTCTGTCTGTCCATCTGTCACAGCCAAATTGCTCCGAATCTAATGGACCGATTAAGTTGAAATTTGGTACACGTATGTATTTGTGAGTGGTTGACCAAAAAGGGACCTCAAGGGAAAATACATTGATTTCGAGTAAATCGTAAAAGACAACAGATTCAAAAATTAAAAAAAAAAATAACGGTTTCCAATCCCTCCAGGGCCCTTTTTGGTCAACCACTCACATTTCTGTAACCCAAACACGGACGTGTAACGTAAACAAATGAATTTCGGGAGATAAATAATAAAATTTAAAAAAAGTTTTGCAAACTGTACGGTGTGACATACCAAATGAAAGGGCTTACTGTGAGGGTCTCAAATATATATATTTTTTTAATAATTTTAATATAAATTATTTTAAAGTTATTTAAGAAAATGGACGAAATTTGACCATCCCCCTCCTTATCTCCGAAAGTACAGAGCCTAAAATTTTGAAAAAAAAAAAAAAACAGAAAATAGTTCAATGCCTATAGATTACAGGAAAATCTACAAAAAGTCTATGGTCTTAAAACAACATGGTAAATCTCTCAATATTGTGCGTACTAACTTACATTTGCAGTTGAAATGCATGGGAGAATGTTAAGTTTGTTCTTAGGATTCATCCAAACTACGCAACACTTTATTGTGCGTAGTCCGACACGCACTTGGCCGTTTTTATTTTTATTTTAAACAGTATTTTATTCAATATAAATTCTGTTGTTTCGCTTTAGGTCAACTCTTGACAAAAACACCAGAATAATTACTGATCTAGCTAAACACGTTTTTGCGCTATACAAATCTGGGGGCACAGCAGTGCGCCCACCAAGATGAGCCAAGCAAAGCGCAAGGGCACTACCTACCATTTATCGAAGCGCTTCGTCGTTTTTTAGAACCCTCATTAATTGGGTTTGGATTACACCAGATAAACCAACTTCTCAGGATATGGTGCCAATAGTAAACTTATCAAACATACAAAGTTTCAATTGCATAGCTCTTATACTTCAGATTTTATTGATATGTAAAAAACCCCGATTTCGTCACTGACTGATGATCATCAAAACTCTTAGGGTGCTTCCTGAAGTTCTAGAAAGCTGAAATGTTGTATGTAAGCTAGTATTAGCGCACAAACAACAACAAAATTCTAAAACTTTGAACTTTTACCTCTCAACTTCTTAAACTAGGGGATGAAAGTTTGTATGAGACTTCCACAAATTTTGATGCTAGAGGTCTGAAAATTGATATAGGGACTCCTTGTTATAAATAATAAAATATATTTTTCAGGATTTTTAGGAAATCACCCCTAGCCTTTACAAAAAGAAGTGAAATCCCACCAAAAAGTTTTCATTTAAAATGTTACCAAGACTAGCATATGGCTCGCACTGTCAAAAAGTTATCAGATCTCATGTAGAGCCAAGTTTCTAACTCTACACGCCCTAACTTCACTAACTGTACACTTTTGTCAAAATATGTGGCTTAGCCGTTTTGCTACCATCACATGGGCGTAAGGTGAAAAATTTATTCACTGTTCGTTATTTTTCTGTTATACTAAATATATGTATACAGTATGTTAGGTTAAACGAGGGATATATTGAGGGAGGGTACTCAGTTTTCGATTCATGTCCCAAGTATGTAAAAAACCCATAGCCTTAATTTGTGACGTGATTGTCCAATAAAATACATTGTTCATGAACACTAAGCGCGCACAAATCGAACTTGTAAACAGTAAAGTAGTCTCGCGGCAAAACACACGCCAATCCTGCGTAAAAGGAAACCAGCCCGTGCGCACACCCCGCCCCTTTGTGTTGTCTCCGATGCACCGACAGGACACACTCCCACGCTGACCGCAGTCTATGCGAGTGCGACGCTATTTCCGCATATCTAAGTAGTATCATGTAAGCATGAATTAATGTGGGTTTGAATACGTCCCCCGTTTAAACTAACATACTGTAAATGTTAATAGTTCTTGTAGTAAGGAAACGGCCAAGCCTCATATTTTGACTAAGGTGTAGAGTTTGTGAAGTTAGGGCTTGTAGAAGCTTGGCTCTACATGAGATCTGATAACTTATTGACAGAGCGAGCCAAATAGTCTCGTCTTGGTAACATTTTACATGAAAACATTTTTGTTGGGATTAATATTTCCACACATAGTGAAAAGTAGAGGATCACGCGCATGCGCGTGCACTCACACTGTGACGTCATAGGCAAATTATATCTGGCCTTAAAATTGTTATAAATACTGTCTATCTTTTGAATGCTCAACCATTACTCTAGCATGAAAAGTCTCGTAGTTAGTAGCGATTGAAATATTACATGTTTGTGTCGGTCAGAAATATTGAATCAGCACGATTACATCATTACACCGATCGAAAAGACGTTTTTACGTCAATATTACGAATTCCCTTCACTTTTATTTCTTTAAATACCTCTTTCTTGCCTGTACCGGTCCACAGAGTTTAAAAAAGATCGGACTCACATTGAAGTTCTGAGGAACTTGTAAAGATTAAATAATAACAATGAGTACCACCACCCACCTCGCGCGGGTCCCTTGTCGTCCATACGGTAAGACAGAGTGCTCTGTTGCAGGCCCACGCTGGACGAGATCCAGAGCTGGGGGCAGTCGTTCGACCGCCTCATGCGCAGCGCTGGTACGTACCTCGCCTACTGTACTATTGATGTAGTGGACTCACGCTGGACGAGATCCAGAGCTGGGGGCAGTCGTTCGACCGCCTCATGCGCAGCGCTGGTACGTACCTCGCCTACTGTACTATTGATGTAGTGGACTCACGCTGGACGAGATCCAGAGCTGGGGGCAGTCGTTGGACCGCCTCATGCGCAGCGCTGGTACGTACCTCGCCTACTGTACTATTGATGTAGTGGACTCACGCTGGACGAGATCCAGAGCTGGGGGCAGTCGTTGGACCGCCTCATGCGCAGCGCTGGTACGTACCTCGCCTACTGTACTATTGATGTAGTGGACTCACGCTGGACGAGATCCAGAGCTGGGGGCAGTCGTTCGACCGCCTCATGCGCAGCGCTGGTACGTACCTCCCCTACTGTACTATTTATGTAGTGGACCCACGCTGGACGAGATCCAGAGCTGAGATTCCGACCCGTACCGAGACTCAGACTGAACTGAGGTGTAAACCCAATGTCTAAGTTAATAAATGCTGGCTAGGCAAGTCTGTATGACGGTCACCCATTCTACTGTCATTAGGCCGAAATTCAGGAAGTTATACTCGTACAATGTCTCGTAATCTAGGCAACGGAATGGAAGAGTTTACAGGTTCAGTATTAATATTAGTGATATTAACATCGTCATCGGTTTGGGTCGTTGGTTTAAAGGGTCTCCCTTGTTTTACCGAAAAGAAATTGCCAAATTATCACTTCCCAAACAAATTTTCGCATAATTTCATTTGCCAAATTATTACTTACCAAAAAATCTCTTTACAAATAATTGTTACGAAAACCTATGTTTGGCAAGTGAACGTTTGAACAATAACTTGTTCACCGACTAGTACTTTTACCATTTTTATCTAGTCAAATATTTCAGTTGGTATAACATATTGTACGCAAAATTAAATAAGCCAAATATTTGGTGTCGTCAATTTTAAACTTACCATTTCTGTTTAGTCGATTGCGTAGCCAATGACAAAAATTTTGCACCTATATGTTAGTTGCACAGATTATACAAATTAAATTACAATGTGTAAATAAGTGGGTAGATGGTAAATCATAAATGTCGCGTGATGTGGGTAAGTCATGCAAAACACTATCACTGTGTTTTGTAGCGGAAGTTTATTGAGATTGTTACGATATATTATTTTGTAGATAATTGTTGTTAAAAGTATAACGTAAATAAAGTTTACGATGAATGTAGTGATGAGTGTGAAATTTTTAAATCTACACGAGGCTGTGTAAAGTTGTTTCGAAACGGATTTACATATGAAAATAATAACAAAGTGAATGATACCTATTATTGGTACTGTGAGTACAGGAAAAATAAATTGTTTAAATGTACTGCATCCCAACAAACTACACTAAAAGATGGGATTCATAAGGTATTAAAGAGCAATGAAATTCACAATCATGAACCAAATCCTGGGAGAACTTATAGAAAAGATCAAAAGTGAGGTTTCATCTGGAACAAAAATATGCAAAATAATACAAAATAACAAAGCAAATGCTCCTTTGGACGTTGTAGATAACTTGCCTTCAACTTCGGCTCTAAAGCAGAGGATGTATCGACTACGAAAACAACAAGAAGTAACAAGATAACCAACTGATGTACATTTCCAGCTAAATCTATCACAAACATCTATCAAGGGTGGGAATTTCATAATAAAAGATAAAACTTATGATGAAAATAGAAGAATATTGGTAATGTCAACACTAAGTTTAATGACCACTTTAAGTCACAGTTCATACTGGATTTTAGACGGAACCTTTAAAGTGGCACCAAATATCTTTAAACAATTATACACTATACATGGCAATGTATTATCTGATAACAATAAAACATTTCCACTTTGTTTTTGTATGTGTACCAACAAGGATAAACGTACGTATGACGTAATGTTCGAATTAATAATGCAATACGGAAATGAAAATAATATTGACATGACGCCAAAAGTCTGTATATTAGATTTCGAAAAGGCAGCCATTTCAAGCATAAGATCTAACTTTGAAGACGTTTTATTACAAGGGTGCTTTTTCCACTTGGGACAAATTCTAAACAGGTAATAATAATGTTATTATAGCCTCCTAAAAATAATCTCTTTTTTCCATATTTTTTTCTATATAATCTAGTCATTTCTGGCACTCGCCGGCCGCTGCCGCGGCACCGCTCGCTTCGTTCGCTCGGCTCGTGCGTCACAGTTTTAACCTAACCTAACCATTTTTAAAAAAATTAATAACCTACTGTAACTAGTTCCATAAATAACCTAATGTCTAGTAACCATAAATTTGACTTGTTTCAGACAAATTCAAGCACATAAGCTTACAAAGAAATACGCAAATGACATCAAATGTAACAAACAAGAAAATTGTTTATTGGCTTTAAGTTATTTGCCAGAAAATGAAATCATTCTATATTTTAACAAGCTAATAGAAGGTATAGAAGATTCTGATTGGAAGCAAATCGCGAAAAAATTATGTTAGCGGATCATGGAACACGCAACCGAAGTATCCACCAAGCTTTAGAGTTGCCATGTTGTAAACGAAAGACAAATACCTAGAACTTCAAACTCAGCTGAGGCGTGGCATCGTAGAATAAACATTCTCATTGATAAACACCACCCTGTAGTGTATCGCTTAATTAAAGAATTAATAAATGAAGTTTCTTCAAATTTAGCTGACATTGAGATTATACTATCAGGTGAACCGCCACAAAAAAAGAAAAAGAAATATGGATAAAGACGACAGAATTAATCGAGTTCTGCAACACAAGTCTGAATACTCCGAAATAAATCTGCTATGTCCATTGCAAAAAATTTGAAATTGTAAGTTACAAATATTTTGTACTAGCTTTTGCTATTTAGTACTCGCGTTAATAAATGATTACCTATATTAAAATAAAATTGCATTTTTAATTATACAATTCCCAAAAAAATCTTATTTTTGCCTTTATATTTTTTGTCATAACAAATCATTTGACTAAACGTTTATTGACTTAATTTTGTTTGCTGTAATAAATCATTTGATTAAAGACCAAAAGCCTTAATGACATTATCCTTGGTAATAATCTGCCAAGTAAACATTTGACCAAATGAAAATGTGCGTACTAAAATTATTCCAAATATTACATTGGTATAAAAAAGGTTGTTAAAATTTGTTTGGGTAATGAAAATTTGGCAAAATCTTTTCGGCAAAACGGCAGGATCCCTTATTTTCCTGACATAATTTACATTTCTTGACATAGTCTTCTACGAGTATGTCACTTCCAATAGAATTGTTCCCGGATTCTGTTGTACATTCGTGTCGATCCTAAATGTCCGGCTGTAAGAATGTCATGATTTTCACGCATAATTTTAGGTCTCTCGCTCAGAGTAGGGTGTGGCATATTACCTTATTATATTATTTCACGGTAACATCTTACTAAATAAATGCAACATTATATTGCATAGTCGCAACTTCTATGCTGACGCACGGAATTGAGTGATATATTCCATGTTATTACTATTAAATGGTACTCAATAATGTCGAGTTTTGAATACACACTACTTCTGCCGTCACGCTGCCGTATCATTTACCGACCTCATAATCTACCACCTTACCACATTACTACAAGGATATGTTGTTTTACTTAGCCAAACATGGATTTGAATTTTTGTATTGTTAAAAATGTGAGTTAGGATATTGTAAATTTTTGTATAGGAGGTCAAACGGGTTTTTGAAATCGGAGATAGCAATATCTGTTGATTGTTCAGATTTCAGGATTTCGTCTCTTACTTGTTTCAAAGTGTCATAGATACCGGGATAAGATGATTCGATAAAGTGGTGAACTTTTGTGAAGATTAAATAAACAGTCTTGTAGTGAAATTCAGTTTTTAGGAAACGGTATAATTCTTTTTCAGAATTAAGGATCTCTTCTTGTTTGTCGGAATTTGGGAGAATTGCGGAGACGTAAGGATTTGATTCGTCTAAAACAATAGATGTAGGAATTAATATTATTTTGCAGGTTGTTTTTAGTAGACTTTCGTTGTGTTCTTTTAGAATCGTATTCTCTAATTTTCTTTATTTGGAACTGATTTTAGAAATCGAGAGTAATTATCGTTATTTAAATATGGTTGTTCGTTTGACGAAGGGATTTCTAATGAGTCAAAGTCAAGGTTAAGGTCAGCACTATTGAGGGCTAATAAGGTAAGTCTGGCACTAGATCTATGAGTTCTGGAGATAGCGTTGGTTCAGCCTGTGGTATAGGATTTTGTAATGTATCAGAGTCGGTGTATGTTTCTTAAAAAAAAAAAAAATAGTTTATTTGATAACCTTAAACGTACAACAAATTTGAGATTGAAGCCTCCTTTTAAGCAAAAGATGCCTGTATTAGAAGACTTCGCTCTTTCAAAAACAAGAAGTGTAAACTATACAATACGAGTACATAATCAAAAACAAAACAAGGTGATTTGAATGAAAGAGGGTGGGTGTGTGTAAGTGGGGGGGTGTGTGTGTGTGTGTGTGTGTGTGTGTGTGAGGGTGTATATGTTTGTGTGGAGAATTGTGGTAGTATAGTGTTAGGGTGTCTGTTGTAGAAGTGATTCAGATTTAATAGGTCATCGTTCTCGAAGGAAAATGGAATAGGAGATGGTGGAATTATGAGAGGGTCGTCTTCCAAGACGTCACCGATATCAGTGTCAGGATCTAGTAGTCTTGTATACAATAATAAGGAATTCCTCTAATTTGAGTCGCCAGCGTACTAACCTAGAACCGGGACCCTTACAATTATTTTTATTTTATTTAATATGGGACAATAAACAGCTACAATATAAAAAGTATACAAGTAACAATAATATAGGCTCATAAGTAGTATTAACAATATTGCAGCCCACTACATTATCCGCATGTTAACAAAATTAAGATAATGTAAAAAGTGCCACTGGATTAGCATTACTCAGATATATAAAATAAAAAATAAATGATTATTATAATACAATACAAGTAATTAATTATTAATTATTATATACATATATATATACACACATATATACATGTTTTAAAAATTTGGGATTATATATATTTAATATAATTGAAATATATTAAGTTTTGAATAAAGGACTCGCACTATTTCTCATTATTATTAGATAAAATTTTAAAAACAATGGACTTAAATTTGGATTTGAAACATACAAAAATATCAATGTCAATGAAGTTGCAATTATACGATTCCACCATACCACGAACAGGGCAACGCAGTCCTGAATTAGTCCGACAGGTATTTACAGCGAACAATGTACCTGCACGAACACTGCGCTTATAGTTACAGTGCGGGGGACCACATAACATAACTTACTCGTGAGATCAATGGAATCGAAGTGATTATGAACAATACGTAATCGATCGATTATGAATCTAGACGTAAGTTTCTGGAAGCCAACACACTACGTGTTGGCTTCCAGAAACTTACGTCTAGGTTCTAATGTTAACATATTATATTTGCTTAGTAATTGCGAATACGACAAACACCTTTTACAGCACCTATAGTACATGGCGCGAAGGAATTTACACTGGACCTTCTCGATCATATCTATATATTTCTTATAAAACGGGTTCCAGATTGGGACCGCATACTCGAGCTGTGAGCGTACAAGCATCTTGTATAAGTAAAGATAGGTGGAGGGCCGTTTGAACTCGGTAGACGATCTCATGACAAAACCTAATAATAATAATAATCTTAAATGAATTATTAACTATATTTTCTACGTGTTGATTAATCGATAACTTATTATCCAGTAGAACACCAAGATCTCTTACAACAGAGGTGCTACTCAGCACGGCATTATTTAGCCTATACTTAAAATTTGTGATAAATTTGTTTTTTGTGAAATTTATAGAATGACATTTGGAGACGCTTAAGTGTAGTTTGTTGTCAGGAGAGTATGCTGAGAGTCTATCTAAGTCGTCTTGAAACTTTAAACAGTCTTCTATAGTAGTAATAGTTTTAAAGGCTTTCAAATCATCAGCATACATAAGAAATTTAGTACCTAAGAAGCATTTCCCAATGTCATTTATATAAATATTAAATAAGAGTGGTCCCAGAATTTAGCCCTGTGGGATACCAGAAGTTATAGACCACTGTATCAGACTGATGGCCACTCACAACAACTTTTTGCGTTCTATTTTTAATGTAGGATGAAAACCACCGGAGCAAGTTTCCCCGAATGCCATTATATGCAATTTTATTAAGTAAAATTTCATGGTGGACCTTGTCAAAGGCCTTTTTGAAATCTGTGTAAACAGCGTCCACTTACAAACGTCTATCCATGTTTTCAAAAAGATTAGTAAATTGGAAACAGTAGATCGGTGTTTAACAAAACCATGTTGTTCAATTAATACGTTGTACAGGACTGGATAGATTTCGTTATGTACGAGTCTTTCAAATAGCTTTGACCATGTCGACAGAATTGAAATTGGTCGATATTGTTCAATATCATGTTTCGAGCCTCCCTTGTGTACGGGCGTTATATTGGCTCGTTTCCATATTTCAGGAAACACCCCTTCACACAGGCATTTATTGTAAATTATATGATTATTGTAAATTAAATAACCATTGTAGGGGTTTGTTATCGGTGACTATGGTAAATCGATTTCTGTAAAGATAGGGGCGAAAGGCTTTAGTTCCAAAGATAATGGCTAAGCATTCTTTTTCGGTAACACTATAGTTAAAAAATTAAAATCAAAATCAAAAGTCATTTATTCAAACTAGGCTGAGAATCAGCATTT
Organism: Dicycla oo; assembly: GCA_948252095.1. Taxonomy (NCBI): domain Eukaryota; kingdom Metazoa; phylum Arthropoda; class Insecta; order Lepidoptera; family Noctuidae; genus Dicycla; species Dicycla oo. The sequence goes on from OX411727.1 coordinate 57,903, forward strand.
TTTGAACGTCAAAATTACATAAGACAGTCCCCCAAAACGCCCGCCCTTCACCACTTCCTAGTGCTTTAGCCGAGGAAAAGAAGTGGCGCATCAAACTCCCCAGCAGCACAGCTGTCTGTTCAGTTAAAAAGTATTAAAAAAAATATATTCTATACAACACTGCCCAAAATAATATATCTAAGTACTAAAGTATTTAATGTAGTAAAGTAAACGCAACACAAACATTAAATTAAATTATTTGCTTTATGTCAGCTAGCACACGCCAATATACAAAAAAAAAAAAAATAAAAAAATCGAAAACTATACTCAAGCAGAATCAAAAATACAACACTAAAAACGTAAGCAGAACTTTATACCTAAATAAAAGCCTCCAGTAAGAAAGGGCGTGCCCACTTACATATAGCCGTACATGTAGTCGTAACTCGAAGTCACAGATGATAAACTAGGACCATCGAAGTAAAATAAACAACGAGTTAAATTATTAATAACAAAATAAAACCGTGGTCAGCAAGATGACCAGTCACCACAAGCAGCACCCGCTCACGAGCATGACGCAAAGATCAGCCATACCGCCCTCGCCATATTTGAGGGAAGGAGACAACCCGACCCCTGACGCTACCGCAAGCAGTGACATCTATGGGAGCATAACGAACTTGCTGCCGGTTGCTCAGGCAAGAAAACTATGATCAATTGTCGAGGCCACTAGCTAACCACATATTGCAATACCACTCATAAAAAATAAACATTGAAATGAGTAGATTATGTCAATAATAAATAAAATAAAATAAAAATAAATTGACCTTGAGAGTCAAAGAAAATAAATAATTATATGAACCTGTCAGTAGGTATGCGAATTCTGGAGAAAGAACATAAACATTGTCTTAAGTTAAACACAGCTACCAACTATTCTTATCGTTTAAGTAATCGTTGATAAAATAGTATGCCTTTGAACAAAGGTTAGATTTTACTTCAGCTTTAAACGCATTGTAGGGCAAATCTAGCAAAGAATAGGGTAGCTTGTTATAAAAAGATATACCAAGCCCAACAAATAAGTGTAAAGAAATACGTACTTACTATTTCTTTTAATTTGTATTTATGGTAGTTTGAATTTGCCACGCTACGCTGTTGATAGATCTGTGCTGTGACAGTGACAGTTCAATATAATGACAGTCTGATTTTACGGTTGGAAAAACGTGGCGTGCGACAAAGTTAATTATAGTTAAAATACAAGATAGAGGAAAGGACATAAGTGTCATTTTTTTCTTTGCAGAGCAACACAATTTGTTTATTTCCTCAAAATAAATACTTACACATTATAAAACACTTACATATTAAAAAAAAATGGAGAGGCTAAGATTCGAATATACATTGCTACCTGGGAGTGATGGAAAATCTAATATTTTTTCCATAACTTCAATTGCAACGACGGAGGATAAATTATACGCAGTACCAGAAGAATTACAAGCGGTTACTCATCACAAAGAAATATTTAAAACATCTGCTTATAGTAAAGTGAAAAACAGCCTAAAAAAAGGTACCAGACAAGAAAAGTTTGGATAACTATGTCAGCAGATCTGGAGAAAACTTACCTGGATGAAGATGGTAATTTGCAATTTGGTGATCAATACCTAGAAGAACTGACAAAAGAAGAAGATGAACGGAAAAGCGAAGTAGGTACATTAGAAAAATTATTCGAAAAGTTGGTAGAAATCACACGGGAAAATAGACAGCAGAATGTAAAACAATTCGCAGAGAAATTTGTACTAGAGAAATTTACAAACAAAAACTCAAATGCCAAACTATGGATAGATATTTTTGAGAAAGAATGTGTGCGCTTTGATGTGACAATGGATGAAAGATAAATTGAAATTCTTCGTCTGTTCATAGATAGAAGTTGCTCAGATTGGTACAGCTCCATGATTATAAAATTGGCAATGAAGTCAGAATGGTTCACATAGAAAACTAAATTCTCTGAAACATTTTTTAACATTTTCTGACAGGCCACATGGCGTGGTTGGTTAAGATATCGCCTATCATGTCGCAGGTCGTGGGTTCGATTCCCATCCAGGACAAACATTTGTGTGCATGAACATGTCTGTTTGCCCTGAGTCTGGGTGTAATTATCTATATAAGTATGTATTTACAAAAAAAAAGTAGGGTATGTAGTATATCAGTTATCTGGTTTCCATAGTACAAGCTCTGCTTAGTTTGGGATCAGATGACCGTGTGTGAAATGTCCCAGGATATTATTATTATTGTTTGCGAATAAAGGATGGAATCCAGTCACTTATGCATTATTATTTAAATACAAGGCAGGTTCATTGTTAGAATATGCCATAAAGAAGGAAAACTTTTACTTGATATGAGAACATCAATCGATACAGGCACTCTAACAGACTAGATTGCAGCGGGTTTACCAGAATACATACTGAATAAAATTGATAGAGAATATTAAAGGATACTATTGACTTGTTTAATGAGGTGAGCAAACACGAACATGGTAAATAAAATAAGCTTTTTGGCGAAAAGAAATTACGGGAATTAGAAAGCCACTGAAAAAAGTAAAGAGAAAAAGCCATGTAAAATATGTGAGAACCTGAGTAAGGGCCAACGTTATCACCCTGAAGCTTTGTGCTGGTTTAGACAAAAAGAAGACGAAAATATAAAGAAAAATGCAATTAGACATGGCATTCAGTTCGGCGCGCGCGCTCGCGTTAGTCGCACGCCTTATCTATAACCCCTCCCAGTTATTTCGCATCGCTACTAGTGATGGGAACACGGTCGATAAAAAGTTGTCGATATGGATCGTTTTTTGACGCGCTCCAATTCTGTTGGCAAACGCCCTCTCGAAGGCCCCATTAACACCAATGAATGGAAAATACCAAGAAGAGAGAACACCACCCGGAGCCAATTCAGACTACCAACAGATTCAGCCCCCTGCCTGGCAATCAATCATCTGCCGCTGATTCCAGTACAAGAATTCGAGATGCTGTCACTAAAAAGGCTAGCCGCATTCCTCCCATTGTCTTGGAGATACAACCCACCTGGACGCATGAGTACATCAGAAACACAGTCATGTCGTACTCGAAAAACTTTCACCTGCAGTACAGACGTAATAATCGAGTAGCTGTTATCTGCCACACGTCTGAAAGCCACCAAGTCATCAAAGAAGGTCTACGTACCAAGGACATTGCCTTTCACACCTACTCGCGCAAAGATGAGAAGATGTACAAAGCAGTAATCTTCGGTCGTCTTGACTACGTCGAGGATGTACTTCCAGCCGAAATCGCCTGGCTTGGGTTCGAGAACGTGATTGTTCGTAAAATGAAAGTACCTATACCCTCAGCAATAAACAAAAGTATTACACATAAAAATATCAAATATAAACTTAAGCAATATTATTTAAGTATTATTTAGGAATGACTGTAACTATTTAAATACCTACCTAAAGATTTTATTCATTGTATCGACAATAACGCATACTTATAAAATGCAAGATTGTTTAGTTTGATATAGACTCATGATACTCGTAGCACAAGTTTAAACCTTAGTGGTTTTTGGTTGCTATGTAATAAGTAATCCTGTATTCTTTACTTTAGATGATAAATAAATTTAAAAAAAAAAAAACCTTCTGAAAAAACTTCCTATTGCCCTCCCTTTCTGGTGCAGCTGCCACCTGGCGCTGATTTTGCCAAATTTCGACAGATCAGGCTCCTATGTAACACCGCCGTAGTACAAATCCGAAAATACCGAAGCAACAATTGTTACGGAACACAGTGTTACAGATGCCAAGGATTCGGCCACTCATCAACCAACTGCAACTTATCACCCCGCTGTGTGAAGAGTACTGATCCCCATCAGACTGAAGATTGCCCCAAAAAGACCCGAGACCAGCCAGCTAAGTGCTGTAACTGTGGTGGAAATCACCCTGCAAATTTCCGTCAATTCAAAGAACGCGAAAATTATTTAAAGATTCTACGGGAACGCCAGGAACAACTTAAAGTCGTCCGGACTGTAAAGCCGCCACTGAAGACAAATACAGTAGATGAGCGACCCTGGAACTCTGTTGCTTCTTCTATCACACAAAAAGCCGCCGTTAAAGAAAATGCTCAAGATCCGACGACAGCTGACATGTTAGCTATTTTAATGGGATGAGTGATGAGTGAGGATCATGCTGAATTTGAGGGTGTTATTATGTTTTGTTCCAGCATTTTGTTGATTTGACTTTCTACTTATTTTTTATGGTATTCAGGGAAACTATAAGATTTATGATGATATTTGCTTCAACAACATCAGATACGCTGATGATATGGTGCTGCTGAGCGCGTCAATAGGGGGACTTAGAGAGCTAATAAGCATTTGCGAAACGTATGCTCATACACATGGCCTAAAATATAACGTGAAAAAGAGCGAGCTTATGGTTTTCAATGCGGGTTCTAAATGTCCGGCAGAGGTTCCACCAGTAAGGCTATGTGGGGTGCCCTTGGAGCGGGTACATACTTGTAAGTATCTGGGCTATATTGTGACGTCCGACCTAAAGGACGACGCTGATATTTAGCGAGAGAGGAGGGCGCTGTCGGTGAGGGCGAATATGATTGTCCACAGGTTTGCTCGTAGCTCTAAGGATGTGAGGATCACCTTGTTTCGAGCCTACTGCACATCTTTCTATACGAGTAGTCTGTGGGTGTCATATTTGCAGAAATCCTACAGCGCTCTCCGCGTTCAATATAATAACGCGTTGAGGGCACTGCTGCGGCTGCCTCGCTTCTGCAACGCATCGGGCATGTTCGCGAGCGTCCGCATAGACTGTTTTTATGCCAGCATGCGCAAGAGGGCGACCTCGATAGCGAGTAGAGTGTGGGGCAGCGGCAACAGTCTTCTTACCGTTGTTGCCAACAGGTTGGACGGGCCTTTCATGCTGCACTGGCAGGCCTTACATGCACCCGTATATCGGGCTTGGGGCAGGTAGAATTGTTAACCAGTTACTATTACTACTCGTATGAATTTGACATTTTTATATTTTTGACATTTTTAATTATTATTATTTTTGTTATTATTATTATTATTTGGATTTATTTAGTCACAATTTTATTTTCGAGTTTTATCTGTTTTTAGTTTGATTTATAGGAGTGAGTATGTATATGAGTGTATAACTAGTCCATGACTAGTACTAAGTCTGAAATAAATAAATAAATAAAATTAAAAATTAAATTTAGTTTGGATAGGGACATCTGTAACTGTTCTGATATTATGTTTGGCAGTTGTGGTATATGTGATTTGATCATCTGGAAGATGGAAGATATTGGAAAAGTCTGTGCAGACTATTACTATAGGGCGTTATATTACTCTTCATTTAGGTGAGAAACGCTAAGATGCTTGAGAACTTTGTTAATTCTTGTAGAGGCATTAGTAAGCGGCAATGATTCATGAGGATTCGAACAAACATGAGTGTCTAGAGGTTCTAATGTTAGATTAAGGTTAGCTCGGAGTAAGATGTACTCTTCAGAGGTGTTGCCTACCGTAATGTTAATATGGTTATTTTCTTTCACGTTAACGATGCAATTGGCAACTAATAATGAATCAGAGATATGTTGGTCTATTATTATACCTTCTATTATTTTTGGATTACTTAATGTGCATTCAATTACAGTTTCCATGCCAGGAGGAATATTATATACTGGTTCAGCGAATTTTACTTTTATGGAGTCTTCATCTATCTGTAAGGCTTCCTGTCAATAGTCGATTTAACAACCTAAGTTTTTCAGGAGGTTGTTGCCTATAATGCCATCGAAAGTTAGGGCTAATATTTTTGACAACGTGAAATTCGTAGGCAAAGGGTTTGTTATTTTTTTGGAATATTAGCTTTTTGATGCTGCCTAGGGTTGAAGTTGAACCGTTTCTAGGATCGATTCCTTTGAGTGTTATTTTATTATCACTTAACTTTGGGATTTTGGACATGGAGTCTAATTTCAGTAGGCTTATGCAGGAACCTTTGTCAATTACAAAGTATAAAGGCCTATCACCGACCAAGGTTTGGATTATTACGTGAGAGGTAAGTATCTCTTTTCGATATTTTTTTTATTTTTTTTGTAAATTACAGCTTTTTTTTGTTTCAGGTTTGGCAAATTCTCCGAAGATGAAATGTACATAGAAATTTGGAGCGAGAATAGAATCGGTGTATTTTGTATTTGATTTGATATTTTACAGGGATTAGTAGGTGATTTGGCAGAAATAGCGGATTCAGTGGATTTAGTACGTGATTCAGGGGATACAGTGAGGCATGGGAGGCCGTCACCTCCTTCTGCGAAGCGGTAATGCTCGCAAAGGAGGAGGCGGAACGCGTGAGGGAGAGGCAACCTCACGCCCTCAGTCGCCGCAGGCGACGCCCTGGGCGGCGGGAATCGATAGCCGATTCCCGGCCACCGTAGGCGCGGGCTTGCGGACGGTGAGTAGTGGGTAGCTCGCCGTCCGGTGAGGACCAGGCCCGGGTCGACGGCGTGTTGTGTTCCACGCGCGCCTCAAAGAGATGTCAGCAAGAGATGGGGTCCAATAGGGCCGATGCCGCTGGGGTCGCGGGTTGTTTGAAAAAGATACCGTGGCCCTGGCATAGGCAACTGAAGGAACACGGGTGGGTTTTATTCAGTAAAAGTCTGACACGCCCTTCCGCTCCACCCAGAGCGGGAGAAGTTATATGATGATTTCCCATGCACAAAAAAAAAAAAAGGGATACAGTGAGAATAGAGGCATCGGCTTTGATATAGTAGGACAAATTTCCCGCGTGATACCGACCGGGAAATCTTACTCGTTTAAATCGATTTGATCGACTTCGTCGGTTTTTCCTTCATTGTCCTGATTTACGTTAAAGACCAGGCCTTGCGGTCTGGCTTATAATTTGGAGCTTGTATAGGGTTAGGTTGACGACCTTCTGAAGTAGAAGCAGTAGATTGGTTCCTACTATTGTTGTATTGTCTTTTTCGACAATTTTCAATAACTATTTTTTTTCGACTTATGTTTTTGCAGTAACGGCATACCATATCATTGGTATTTACTGCTTTTGAATGATCGGCTTGGTAATTACGCGGAGTTGAGTTGGAGTCGCGGCGATAGTTCGTATTTATGGATTTATCGTCATTAGAGTGAGTATTGAATGTTGATATTTTTGTATAATAGAAATTATTTTTTCTTCTTCGACTGCGAAGCTTATAGCAGAATTTAAAGAGTCTGGATTGCGACAACTAACGACTTGTGATACCCGTGGCAAGAGCCCTATAATAAAAGTATGAAGCGCAAGATCTTGCATCGCAGCTACACGTCCTGCTAATTCAGTTTTCTTTTTCGTTGGAATGGAAATGTTTATTTCCGTAAGTAGTTTAGCTAAGCATGTTTTCATTTTTAATGCAAATTGATTGACTGTTTCAGCGGGAGTCTTGCAATCCTGAAGTTCGGTGAGTAGGTGAGCGTAATGCTTCCTTTCCCCAAATTGTTGTTTTAGGAACTCGACGAATTGTTGGATTCGAACTCTTTGACACTGCATATAGTTTCACCTTTATCTATTAGTTGACATAGAATGAATTTGAATAAAATAGGTTTCTGAGTTTTTGTGGCTATATTAAAAGCACTCTGGCAATTAGCAATGAAGGGATTTAGTTTTTCCCTGGAGCCATCGGAATGACTTAATGCATTTAAATAGAATACCGAGATCTATTATTTCCACGATTTTACCCTTTGTGCTCCTAGAGCTACTGGAACTTTGTGCTCCTAGAGCTACTGGAACTTTGTGCTCCTAGAGCTACTGGAACTTTGTGCTCCTAGAGCTACTGGAACTTTCTTCCTTTGGTTCAGATCTAGAAGTCATGATTCAACTTTACAAAACAAAAATAAAATATAAGCTTATTAACTATAAGGAGTCGTCTCCACCTTATTTTACCTTGTACAAGTGACTCAGTGTTATAGACGCGTAATCGAAACGCGTAGTCTAAACAAAATATAAAGAAATAGAAGAAATAAGATATGTAGATAGAAATAGTGGCTCTGAGTTAATTCTGGTATTCGCCCTAGGATATAGTAGCAGCCGAAGTATTTTCTAGATCACTCACAGGAACGCCGTCATTATGAGGATACTCAGGTTCATTGTGACCGCTTCTCCAGCGGTGACAGCAGAACAGCAAACGTAGTAGTCCTCTGCACCAGCAGAGGGTGAAGTCCGGTGTCGGTTGCAGGGTGCAACACACAAGGCAGGGGCGACAGCCTGTCTTGTGTGATCTGTATTGTCTGATCGACATCAGGCACTTTGGTTTATTGCACTTATACGACACAGTATGGATTAAGTAAGCCACTAACTTTCAGCACTTTAAAACACTTAGGTAGAACAATAGGTTTCACTGGCACTTTCAGGTTTTTTTTTAATTTTAGAGACGTATTCGGGCAGGGGATTTTCTTATACCACCGCTGCCACCGAATATTATATGAGAGTTCAGAATCTTGTTTAAAAAATATATATATTTACTTATCTGGAAACGGGGCTTATTACTAATAGAACTTAGACAAGGAATTAGTAGAAATAATGATTTAGGACTTGAGACTTCCGACCCGTACCGAGACTCAGACTGAACTGAGGTGTAAACCCAATGAATAACGCTTCTAAGTTAATAAATGCTGACGAGGCAAGTCTGTATGGAGGTCAGCCATTCTACTGTCTCTGCCTCATGCGCAGCGCTGGTACGTACCTCCCCTACTGTACTATTGATGTAGTGGACTCACGCTGGACGAGGTCCAGAGCTGGGGGCAGTCGTTGGACCGCCTCATGCGCAGCGCTGGTACGTACCTCCCCTACTGTACTATTGATGTAGTGGACTCACGCTGGACGAGATCCAGAGCTGGGGGCAGTCGTTGGACCGCCTCATGCGCAGCGCTGGTACGTACCTCCCCTACTGTACTATTGATGTAGTGGACTCACGCTGGACGAGATCCAGAGCTGGGGGCAGTCGTTGGACCGCCTCATGCGCAGCGCTGGTACGTACCTCCCCTACTGTACTATTGATGTAGTGGACTCACGCTGGACGAGGTCCAGAGCTGGGGGCAGTCGTTGGACCGCCTCATGCGCAGCGCTGGTACGTACCTCCCCTACTGTACTATTGATGTAGTGGACTCACGCTGGACGAGATCCAGAGCTGGGGGCAGTCGTTGGACCGCCTCATGCGCAGCGCTGGTACGTACCTCCCCTACTGTACTATTGATGTAGTGGACTCACGCTGGACGAGATCCAGAGCTGGGGGCAGTCGTTGGACCGCCTCATGCGCAGCGCTGGTACGTACCTCCCCTACTGTACTATTGATGTAGTGGACTCACGCTGGACGAGATCCAGAGCTGGGGGCAGTCGTTGGACCGCCTCATGCGCAGCGCTGGTACGTACCTCCCCTACTGTACTATTGATGTAGTGGACTCACGTTGGACGAGATCCAGAGCTGGGGGCAGTCGTTGGACCGCCTCATGCGCAGCGCTGGTACGTACCTCGCCTACTGTACTATTGATGTAGTGGACTCACGCTGGACGAGATCCAGAGCTGGGGGCAGTCGTTGGACCGCCTCATGCGCAGCGCTGGTACGTACCTCGCCTACTGTACTATTGATGTAGTGGACTCACGCTGGACGAGATCCAGAGCTGGGGGCAGTCGTTGGACCGCCTCATGCGCAGCGCTGGTACGTACCTCGCCTACTGTACTATTGATGTAGTGGACTCACGCTGGACGAGATCCAGAGCTGGGGGCAGTCGTTGGACCGCCTCATGCGCAGCGCTGGTACGTACCTCGCCTACTGTACTATTGATGTAGTGGACTCATGCTGGACGAGATCCAGAGCTGGGGGCAGTCGTTTGACAGGCTCATGCGCAGCGCTGGTACGTACCTCCCCCACTGTGCACTAGTACAGTCGACCGTGCGGTCGTCTACATCAATAATATAGAGGACCGCACGGTCGTCGCACTGCAATGTCTTCTTCATCTGCATACTTGACGTAGTATTGTCAATGTTCTCCTAACCTTTTTCTGTATTTGGGGTCAACACAGCGAACTATCTAAAACACATGTACAAATAGTTTATTTACTTACTTATCTTACGTGTTTCAGCCGGACGGAAAGTATTCCGCGACTTTCTGCGCGGTGAATACTCTGAGGAGAATATAATGTTCTGGCTCGCTTGCGAGGAACTGAAGCGAGAGACCGACCCCGACGCTGTCGAGGAGAAGGCGCGCTTCATCTACGAGGACTACATCTCCATCTTGTCGCCCAAGGAGGTAAGTCGCGCCCGCCCGCGCCCCGCCCCTCGGCCGCATCACTGACCGCCGCCGCTTGCAGGTGTCGCTGGACTCGCGCGTGCGCGAGGTGGTGAACCGCAACATGGTGGAGCCGACGCCGCACACCTTCGACGAGGCGCAGCTGCAGATCTACACGCTCATGCACCGCGACTCGTACCCACGCTTCGTCAACTCACCTCTCTACAAGACGCTGGCGCGCCTGACGAGCGCCGAGCCGCCGAGCGAGACCCCCGCCACCCCCGGGCCCGCCGGCACACCAGCCTCACCCGCGCTGGTCGCGCTGGTCGCGCCTGTCGCGCCGAACGAGCCCGCTGCGCCCCCCGCGCTCCCCGCGCCCCCCGGGCAGATGCAGCCCGCGCAGTGACGTCACCCGCACCCTCCCCACGTGTAAATAGACTCGATATACATTCATTTAAACGGGTACTAATTTTGTACATAGATAGGTTAAGTGTGAGAGTAGGAGCGGCGCGCACCGCCGCGGCCACTTCGCTGGTCCACCGACCCGCGCGCCCGCGAGCGCCGCACGTCGCGCGTCGTACAAAGCGCAGACGCACCGCGCCCCACGCCCCGCGGCGATCTGCGCGCATCTAGTTAGAAGCAATAAAGGTGGACCAATTAAGTTTGCCGAGGAGTCAACGAATAAATAAATAAATCAGTTAATGTAATAATGCGTTTTATTTCTTTCAATGTATATAATATGTCTCTCAACTGCCCGGACAACCAGCGCCTTGTCGGTGCGATCATGTACCATAGGTTTTTCAACTGTCCGGACAACCTGCACTCTGTCGGCGCGATCATGTACCATATGTGTAAAAATGAAGTTTTATTTTATTTTTTATTTTTATTTTATTTATTAGGGACAACAAACTGCAGTATATTAAATATTACACATGATTGGAGTACTAAACTAATAGAATTAACAAATACACTACTCACGACGTTATCCACAGATTACCATTATTACCAAGTTGTACCAATTATCACGCACCTTGCCGATCTATGTTTTCAAAAAGGTGTGTTTCCAGGCCCCTTGAAAAAATCCATTATTACACCGGTGTATAAGGATGGTGGTAGAGGCGACGTCAACAATTATCGTCCTATTTCCGTTCTAACTGCAATTTCTAAGATTATAGAAAAGTTGATAAATACTCGCCTTTTGCAGTATCTGAAAAGATTTGATATTCTGTCACCTTCTCAATTTGGATTTAGGCAAAAAAAGTCAACTGAAGATGCTGTTATTGCACTAAGTTCACTAGTAACCGAACAGCTCGATAAAGGAAATAAATGTATGGCAGCCTTTCTGGATCTAAAAAAAGCCTTTGACACTGTCTCTACTCCCATTCCTTTACGCAAGCTTGAAGCTATTGGAGTTCGTGGAATACCCCTGGCACTGTTTAAAGATTATCTTTCTGGTAGAACACAAAAAGTGAAACTTGGACAAATTGTTGGTGAGAGCGTAGATGTATCATACGGCGTACCTCAAGGAAGTGTACTAGGGCCTACGCTGTTTTTAATTTATATAAACGACCTCTGCAACAAAAGTATTCTCATACGCCGATGATACGGCTGTCGTCTTTACAGGGAAAACATGGGATGATGTTAAAAATAGCGCAGAAGATGGGCTTGCTCTTGTTGCAACTTGGTTAAAAGATAATCTGCTCACCCTGAATACTAGTCCTTACCTTTGCTTTAACATTTATAACCGGGTGCAACCAGACTCAGAATTTAATTTAAGAATCCACTCGTGCGTCATTGGTACAGGTAGAACTAGCTGCAGTTGTCCAACTATCCAACAAGTTACCCAAGTTAAATATCTAGGAGTGATTATTGACCAGCGTCTTTCCTGGTATCCACAACTGGAACAAGTCATGAGTCGAGTAAGGAAACTTATATGGACAAGGAGAATACCTGCCAGTAAAAATAAGAACAACCACAGAAATCTATTAAATGAAGTCTGTTATAGTGTATTGCATAACTGTTTGGGGGGGAGCAGCCAAATCCAGTTTTCTAGGTGTAGAACGCGCCCAAAGAGCGATACTTCAAAAAAAGAAGATTCTCTACTGACAAGCTTTACGAATTATGTAATCTGCTGTCAGTGAGGAATGTCACATCAGTGCGGCGCACGAACAGTTACTAGATATGTAGGTATATGTCACATCAGTGCGGCGCACGAACAGTTACTAGATATGTAGGTACATGTCACATCAGTGCGGCGCACGAACAGTTACTAGATATGTAGGTACATGTCACATCAGTGCGGCGCACGAATAGTTACTAGATATGTAGGTACATGTCACATCAGTGCGGCGCACGAACAGTTACTAGATATGTAGGTACATGTCACATCAGTGCGGCGCACGAACAGTTACTAGATATGTAGGTACATGTCACATCAGTGCGGCGCACGAACAGTTACTAGATATGTAGGTACATGTCACATCAGTGCGGCGCACGAACAGTTACTAGATATGTAGGTACATGTCACATCAGTGCGGTGCACGAACAGTTACTAGATATGTAGGTACATGTCACATCAGTGCGGCGCACGAACAGATACTAGATATGTAGGTACATGTCACATCAGTGCGGTGCACGAACAGTTACTAGATATGTAGGTACATGTCACATCAGTGCGGCGCACGAACAGATACTAGATATGTAGGTACATGTCACATCAGTGCGGCGCACGAACAGATACTAGATATGTAGGTACATGTCACATCAGTGCGGCGCACGAACAGTTACTAGATATGTAGGTACATAAGAATAAGAATAAGAATAATTTATTAACACACACACTAGTTAGGTAACATACAGACACAGAGAATACAATGAAAATAATAAACAAGCAAAGTAGAAATAGCCGTGGGCCCCAAACTAGGCTCAGCCTGTATCTTGGTCCCGCCAGGGTTGCGGGTTGTTCGAAAAAGTTACCGTGGCCCTGGCACAGGCAACTGAAGGAACACGGGTGGGTTTTAGTCAGTAGAAGTCTGACACGCCCTCCCGCTCCTACCAGAGCGGGAGAAGTTATTTGATGATTTCCCACCCAAAAGAAAAAAAAAAAGCCTGTATCTTGGTGGCCCAAAAATTAACAGAAATAACAGTTTGAGTTGCCGAACGTTCATTGTGACAGCACAACCGGACAAAAACAATAATTAATAACGGAATTAACGAATGTAAAATTATAAACTTGAAAAAAAATAAAAAGATAAAAGTGGACATAAACACAATAAAAAAAAAAATCAGAATCTAACATAAAATATTTAGTTAAATACACGACTGACAATATGGATCGAAGGACCACATCAGTAGCATAACCGAACAACTTTGTAGAGTAGTGAAAAAGTGTAGTGTTCGTGTAATTGTGTGTTTGCGTGAGTGTGAGTGTGTGTGCGTAAGTGTGGATGTATGTGCACGTGTGTGGGTGCATGTGCGTACGTGTGCGCGAATTAGAGAAGTGGTAGGAAAGGAGCTAGTTATGTCAATGGGCACAAGATGTTTTCTGTTTCGTCATAGGTCAGGTTCCGAAGCCATGCCTTTAAAGTAACTTTGGCTTCAAATATGTTTCCAGGGATTCTTAGTGTGGATTTGTTGACTGTATTAAAGACACGAACAGGGAGAAAGAGTGAAAACCGGGTAGCAAATACCGTTCTCACTCTTGGGATTGGCAGTCTGTCAGCTCCTACCCTCCCTCTTTGGGTGTAAGTGAATTGCCTCCCTGACGCCGCAACTAGTTTAAGTACAGATTTCAGGATGTAGAGCTGTCGGACGCGCAAGACCCCTGCTTCCTTGTACAGTTCGTCTGTAGGATACCGTCTCGGTTTTCCAAGGGAGACTTTAAGAACAGCCCGTTGAGCACGTTCGATTTCTAGCATAAAGGACTTGGCTGCGCCACCACAGACGCCTATACCGTATTGAAGGAGCGACTGACAAAGGGCTAGGTAGACTTTCCTGCAAATATCTCTCGGTGCACTGGCACAGAGGGCTTTCATTATATATATGAACTTACGGACTTTTTTGGACAGTGTCGAGATATGTTCTTTAAAAGACAAGTTCTGGTCAATTATGATGCCTAGGTATTTTACTAATTCGACTCTGACTATATATTTACAACAGCAATTCATGTCATGACAGTATATGTTATGAATTTTAATATGATTAATGTCCGGATAGCAGGAACGACTGATGTGAAATGTTATGAAATTGGTTTTTTCAACATTTAGGGTTAGAAGATTTCTATCGAGCCAGTCAGATATAATGCGCATGCCGTATTCTGCGGCATCGGTGGCGTCTGCCCATGTATCTCCGTGGAATATTATTGCTGTATCATCTGCATAACAGATCATATCCGAATGTGGGATGGTTAACCCCAAAATACCATCCATGTACAGTCGCGACCAAAAGTCGATAAGCAAACTCACAAAGCAATAGCTTGGCGTTTAGTTTGACTTAAGACCTTCTATTTCCAAGAACATAAACATGCGTCGTCAACAACTGATTGTAATTCATAATTTCAAAGTTATAACATGTGTAAAGATGACCTAGCGGTTAAGCGCGTGCATATAGATGAATGAATCAGTGAGCCGTGAGTTCAAATCTCACGCAGTACTTGACTTTTTTGTAAGTTTTTACTTGATTGGAAGTAATGGGACAGAAATATAATATTCTTTATCTTGTTCGCTTTCGTATTTCGTAAAGTTAGAAAGGTAGATCATAGAAAATTAAATAGGTATTGACAATTATATATGTGTTATTAGAATATCATTTCTTTGTTATGTTATTATGAATTGACTAAGTGGGTATACAACAAAAAATCCTATGAACGGTTGAAAAAAAAGTTATTTTATCTAGTAGGAATGTAACGTCACAATTCTCTTAAGTTTGTTAATTTTATAAATAACTAAATAAAACGAATAAACATTTTTGTTACCATTCAGCACGACTTTTTTATTTAAACCTTCCAACACCGAAAAGATAAATTAAAAATCACAAAAATAGTTAAATAATAATACAATAACTAATATTTAACTTCTTATAAAAATAAATAATAAATGAACATAAACATCACAAGTTTTTGCTTAAAATAGGAATATATTATTATGGTTCCAAAGAAACAAAAAACAGTCCAACATTGTGATTAAGATTCGAACTCAGACTTCATTGATCGTGAAACCATTGCTTAGCCCAAACAGCTACCAGCACATGTTATGTTTATGCGAATTTTAGCAATGCAATGGTAAGAACAGGTCGCCACTATGACGATTATTCTAAATTCAACAGAAATATAATGTTATTTCGCGTAGTACGACGACATGCGACAATTCATTAGTGTGTGTTATCTGCGGAATGTTGGCTCATACACGCACACGTACTGGTTCGTACTCGCACAGTTCATAGCAATGTAATCCTTAGCATGCTTATGGACTTTTGAGCGTTTACTGTACATGGTGAATAATGTTGGCCTGAGAACACTGCCCTGTGGCACGCCAAACGTCACTGGAAGGCTTTCGCTTACACTATCCCCTATCACAACATACTGCCGTCTATCCGTTAAGTAACTTCTAAACCAGTCCCGAGCAATACCTCTTACGCCTAGGTAATCGAGTTTTTTAGTAGTATTTGAATAGAAACTGTGTCGAATGCCTTGGCCAGGTCAAGAAAGATACCAATTGACCGATGCCCCCCATCGATCTTTGACGAGACAATGTCAGTCAAGAGATCTATAGCTTGTTCTGTGGATCTACCACGTCTGAAGCCATATTGACGTTCAGATAATAGGCTGTGTTTATCAAGAAAACTAATGAGGCGGTTATTCACAAGCTTCTCCAAGATCTTAGACGTAACACAAAGTAGAGAGATAGGCCTGTAGTTATTAACACAGTCTTTGGAACCCTTTTTATGAATCGGCGTAATAGCGGCCACCTTCCAGCAGTTAGGAAAAGTACCCGTTGACATGCTCAAGTTACAGATATGCAATAGGGGTCTCAGTGTAAATGGTTTAATGTGCTTGAAGAGACGTGGACTGATCCCGTCAGAACCTGGTGCACTATCGTCTTTCATGTCAGTAATGATACTGTCAATTTCACAGTTGTCAGTTGGGTGAAAGAACAAAGAGTCTTTGGATCGATTTACGAGGGTAGCATCATTGCAGAGTTTGCTCTCCGTAGTCTGGAGTTTGTTTAAAATATTCAGTGCCAAACGTTTACCTACTGAGACGAAATGGTTGTTGCAGCTATTAATGGATGAAGAGCTGTTTTCTTCGGGCTTAAGCAATTCCTGATTGTCGTTGGACTTTTAGGAAATGCACAAATATCCTTAATAACTTGCCAAAGCTTTTTCGGTTGGTTGCCGTGGTTTTCCAGCTCTTTGCTCTCATAATCTGCTTTGCGTTTATGAAGGATGTCGTTACAAAAATTTCTATAACGTGAATATACGCGTTTTAGCTCGAGGTTTAATGGCTGCGATTTTACTTGAGCATGAAGCGAATCACGATGATGCATGCACCGAATCAAGCCAGCTGTGACCCATGGCTTCAAGTTAAACTTTGAACGGCTAACTTTAATTTTTTCCGTGTGTTTTTTTATGATATCCGTTAAAGCTTTGTTGAACAATAACACCGCATCATTTACATGTATTCTAGACATGACTTCACTCCAGTCCAGTTCACTAACTTCATTTGTGATCTTAGAGTAATCTATTTTTACTTTGAACCTGTTGCGTGGCGGAATGCTAACTTTTGCCAGGATGGTACCTAAGATAACAAGATCATGGTCTGTTATGGATGATTTACAAACTAGTCCTTGTGTCAAACCTTTAGTTCGAATAAACGCGTGGTCTAAATAAGCTTCGCCTCTAGTTGGTTTAGTGATTGAAGGAAGAAGCCCGTGTTCCGACAGTAGACACTGATAGGCGATAAAAGTGGTATTAGGGTTCTTATCAAGCAGGTTTATGTTCATGTCGCCTGTTAAAATCACGCATGTACTTCTATTTAGACCGGTTAGTGTGTTTTCTAATGAATTGAGAAACCTATCAGTGTTATTAAATGAGGGAGACCGATAGATCCCCAGAAGTGAGACGTCTGAGTTAATTTTTATAGCAAGACAGTTGGCGTCATCAAACTCCGGCTCGTAAACTGAAACAGGCCAAGTATCTCTAATGTATACAGTCACTCCACCACTTTTATTTATTACTTTGCGAGTGCGATAGCAATTGTACCCTGGCAACTGATTGACTAATGAGTTATCGTTGAGCCAACACTCAGTTAGCACTATAACATCGAATTGGCAGTCGAAACGGTGTAGTACCGTGACAAGCTCAGGAAAGTTCTTCTGTAAGCTCCTAATATTACATGTCAGTACTTTAAAGTCAAGGTCAACCAAAAAATCCCGGCATAACTCTGGTCTATCAATAATGAGGCAAGGTAAGGTAAGAGTTTCGTCGAGTTCATATGTTAGTTCGACTTTATCCAGTATCTATTAGCATTGAAGAAGTACAGATATATGAAACAAGAGAAGAGAATTAAGTATATTTCTCTAAATGTCTACCGTATACACAATATTGTAATGTTTGTTTCAGGTAACGTTATTAGTCCATGCGCTCTGTTTCGTTCACTACTCTGTGCACATATGATTTGCATTTGTTTTCAAGCCACCCTCACAATTCTAACTTTTCGCACAACGAACTGCGAAGTTAGTTTTCTTTATTTAATTTATTATTGTATTCTCTATAGTTTAGAATATACACTATCACTTAAGTGTGGTGCAATTACGTATTATTTCAATACAAAACAATATTTTTGTACAACAACTATTACTTGTAAGCAATATACTTACGCCTATGCAGCATTGCAGACAGTCATTAGGTACAAAACATGTACTTATAATTTAACGTTACAACACACTACTTTTTGGTTCTACCTTATTTATAATGAAGTCAATTACGCCTTTTGTTTACCACTATCTCACATAATATCGCAAGTTATTGTTAATTATTTCCCTATATCTGGATTCCAAGTCTGTGTTGATTGTATGCCATCTTACTGCTTATATTTTATTAGTTATTCCCTATGGTCTACCCGAGTTCTCGTAGGAATTCACCCCACTGGTGGTTCCTACGTTGGGCTGTTTGAATAATAAATAATAACGGTTTGGCCTCTAACTTTTGTACGTACTTATTGTATAAAAAATGGATAAACACAATCTATCTTTCTATTATCAGAACTGTCGCGGGCTGCGTACAAAACTGCATACACTTTTTATGAACATTTTGTCTTTTTCGTATGACGTCATCATATTAACCGAGACCTGGCTAACACCTAACATATCAGACAGTGAATTTATCGACGACCGCTACATAGTTTTTAGATGTGATCGCGACCGTTATGCCACAGGTAAGCGTGAGGGTGGGGGTGTACTAATTGCCGCTCTACGCTCACTACGCCCTTCTAACGTATTGATGCGACCCGGTAGCAGTGATATCGAGCACGTCAGAAGAGTGCCAAAGACTATAACAGGAAACATAATGAGAAATTATGTGCCAGACATCTCGGATTTAAGACTGAAGAATCCACTCCAATATACAGGTTGTCCCGAAACTCAACGATAACCTGGTACCGGGTGAGAGGCCAAGCCATACCAGTTATGAAATAAATAAGAAAAAAAAATCCATGTCACTTAGTCAAGCGATAATAGACATTTTTCGAAAAAGTTGAAAATGTGACACTCTTGGTCGCATTTTTAAGTACAGTGATCACAATTTTCACAATTTTACAGTGATTTTTTTAATAATGTAATCCTAAATAACAGTGCTATCAATCGGAACAAAAAATCAAAGTAATAAACATTGTTAACTAAGTAAAATAAATTAAGTTTTGACGAGTTATGGTCTACAAAATTATTGTCAGTTAACTTTGACACTCCATGTTGGAAAAAAAATGTACCGCACTACCCTTGGCAAGTTATTTCAAAAGATGGCTCACTTAGTCTAGATTTCAAAATGGTACAACACTTGCCACTTTTCTTGCCGATGAAAGTACTACTTCGTATTTTTTGCGAAGGGATCCCTCGTATTCATGGATCCGTCTCCATTGTTTGTAATCAACAAAAGTGAGAAAATGAGATAGATAGTAGTTATACTGTCTGTCAGAGCGAGACAGATCGTCATTCGACTTTTAGGATGAGTGAGACGGATAGTGACGCCGATGTTTGACGAGTCGTTCATAATCAAATAAAAATAATAACATTTAGTACGCATCTCTCGTAATCGTTAAACTTTCGTACTATCGACTTTGGCTTGTGTTACCCTGGACTTGATACTCCATCCGTACTTGACGACTCTGGCTTTGTTTTCTGGACTTTGTGCTGTTCAAACTGTGTGTGAACGACATGCCGTATTTGTACACACCGCAAGAATATGCAAATATGCATCTTATCTATGGTGAGTGCCGTGAGTGCCTCTGCCGCAACTAGATTGTACCGTGAGAGGTACCCGAATGTGGAGCGGTACCCAGATTATCGTGTCTTCCAAAATGTGCACGCATCATACTCGGAAGGACGATTGCCCAGTGCTCGTACGTCTGGTGGGAGACCTCGAGGAGACTACGACGACGTAGTTTTAAATGAAGTTGAAAATGACCCCAGCACTTCAGTACGTGCCATTGAGATTGCAACGGGAGTACCTAAGAGTATCGCACATCGAATTTTAAAACGATACGAATTACATCCGCATCATGTGCAACGTGTGCAGAGTTTGTTACCACGAGATCACGCCCCCAGAATTGCTTTCTGCAGATCCATGTTGGCGAAAATTCGTGAAGATCCGGATTTTCTAAATAAAATTTTATGGACTGACGAATCGACGTTCAAAAGAGATGGTTATTTAAACTTACACAACCTACATGGTTGGCACATGGAAAACCCGCATTTGATGCGTGAGGACCGATCCCAGTACCAATTTAAAGTCAACATGTGGACAGGAATTTTAAATGGTCAAATAATTAGACCATTTGAGCTGACTGAAAATTTAAATGGCGTCGCCTACTTGCATTTTCTCCAAAATGATTTGCCGGCATTGTTAGAAGATGTACCACTCAACATCTACAGAGAAATGTGGTATCAACAAGATGGCTGCCCAGCTCATTATGCCCGGCCTGTACGAGAATGTTTAAACGAAGAATATCCCGACAGATGGATCGGACGCCATGGATCAATTTTATGGCCCCCTCGTTCCCCAGACCTGAATCCAGTAGATTTTTTTTACTGGGGATGCATAAAAGAAAAAGTCTACTCAAAACCAGTACAAAATCTATTAGAATTGCGCCAAAAAAATGATGCAGCATCAGAAGAAATAAATGCGAGTAGATTTGCACGACTGGTGAATTCGTGACGGTGGGAAACAATTTGAGCATCTACTTTAGTTTTAAGAGGATATTAAAGTGTTACAAAAATGTATTGTTTTGTTTTGATTAAGTTTTCCACGAAGCCCCTTCGCAAAAAATACGAAATAGCACTTTTATTGGCAAGAAAAGTGGCAAGTGTTGTACCATTTTGAAATCTAAACTAAGTGAGCCATCTTTTGAAATAACTTGCCAAGGGTATTGTGGTACAATTTTTTTTCAACATGAAGTGTCAAAGTTAACTAACAATAATTTTGTAAACCATAACTCGTCAAAACTTAATTTATTTTACTTAGTTAACAACGTTTATTACGTTTATTTGTGGTTGCGATTAGTAGCACTGTTATTCCAGATTACATTATTAAAAAAATCACTGTAAAATTTTGAAAATTGTGTTCACAGTACTTAAAAATGCGACAAAGGGTGTCAAATTTACAACTTTTTAGAAAAATGTCTATTATCGCTTGACTAAGTGACATGGATTTTTTTTCTTATTTTTTTCATAACTGGTATACCTTGGCCTCTCGCCCGGTACCAGGTTATCGTTGAGTTTCGGGACACCCTGTATGTCTCGGAGCAGCTAACTGCTAAAGGAGCTCGACTTCACTTTCTCGCGCGTGACCTGGCAAAATCCAATGGATACAAATACTGCTGGACAGCCTATGGCAACGTCCATGTAAAAAAGGATGACAACTATCCTACTATCATCACAACAAGTGAGTCGCAGGTCCATAATCTTTTGCAACTTAAATGACTAGATGCTTTGTTACTGATTATTGTTTGTCGCACT
Source organism: Dicycla oo (assembly GCA_948252095.1). Lineage (NCBI taxonomy): Eukaryota > Metazoa > Arthropoda > Insecta > Lepidoptera > Noctuidae > Dicycla > Dicycla oo. The sequence continues at coordinate 79,396 of OX411727.1, forward strand.
TACCATGCTTTACTATTTTATTACCCCTATTGGTTTCGATCCTGTACTAGTAAGACTAATATTAGGCTTAAGATAAATACTAACCCATACTATGTACTGCTACTATTGTTTGTTCGACGTACCCAACATACTTCCCTCTGGTGTTACCCCTACTTGTTTCGATTCTATTGGGATTCTAGTTGCTTAAAAATTATTAGTTTTAGGATAAATATGCAGCGTATAGTTAAGTTAAATATGTATCTACCATGCACCCGCACACAATTAGGTACTACTCAACACAACACTAATTCAAGTTATCACACCCTCAACAAACACACATACTCTCACTCGCACACTAAATGTCTGTCTAGCTGAGTTCTTCGGCACTTATAAAACCGATACTTATGGATAGCACTTTACAGACTTTAAATGACATAGACAATCATGAATTAGCCCAAGTGTTCGACTGCGAACTTAACGACTTTAGTAACCATATTAAGCCTAACTCCTCCGGTTTTATCATTGTTTCGCAAAATATTAGGTCAATTTACTCTAACTTTGATGATCTTCAACTAAACATAACTAAGCTTAAGACGGATATCGACCTGATAATCTTCACTGAATGTAGACTAAATCCAAATAAACAGATACCACAAATAACCAACTATAGTTCACATCAATCTACCTACCATCTTAACAAAGCTGATGGAGTGGTCGCTTATATTAAGAACACACATAATTTTAAAATAAAAGAAATAAAGTTAACTCACGCGTCGTGCTTGGAGATCCGTATCTCACCGGACATTGCAGTCATTGCGATTTACCGGTCCCCCTCAACCGCAAACGCTGACGAATTTATTATTTCCTTAAATAATCATCTCACTACCCTTGCATCAATTAAAAATGTAATCGTCTCTGGTGACATTAATATTAATCTGATTATAAATCAGGGCGAGCAATCACATGAACGCGCGAATCGACTTAATTATCTCAACGTGCTGGCTATGCATGGGCTTCTCCCTGGTCACTCGCTACCCACGAGACATAAAAACTGCCTAGACCACTTCATCATAAAGCTCAAACCTGCTAGTAAAACCGCGGTCATTGCAATTATACACACAACTATCACAGATCACTTCATGACTTTCCTAAAAATCACGAGCCAAACACACATAATAAAACCTACTAAAATAAAATCAGATTTTAACTTAGAGAAGGGACTCGCCCTCTTAAAAGATAGTAACCTGGCAGACCTTCTAAATCTAACTAACCCTAACGTTTTTGTTAATAATTTTATAGAAATTCTTTAAAACTGTATTACGCTTAGTACTATCACTAGGATGATCCCAGTTAAAAATAGAACCCTAAAACCGTGGATGACATTTGGCTTATTGCGCTGTATTCACAACCGAAATAACATGCAAAGGAGACTGAGACTCGACCCGTACAACGAGATACTAAAAATTACCTACAAAAGATACCGAAACTACTGTAACTGCATCATCAAAAAGCAAAAGCGTAAACATGATAGAGACCAAATTGCTAAATCGCGCAAAAATCCTAAAAAAACATGGGATATTATTAACAACATCACTCAGCGAAAGCCCAAAAAAGCGAATAACTTAGATCTCCTAGAACTATCCTATAGCCCACAGAACTCTATTAACAAGGTGAATAGATTTTTCTCTAACATAGGAAAGCTTCTTGCGGATAACATCACACCACTTCCGCCTGCCACACCCTATAATAGCGACCCAAATCCATCCCTAGCTGACTATGCACCGGCCTCTTCGTTTACACTAATCGACACAGACCCTGGCGAAGTTTATGCTACACTAATGGGCTTAAAACTAGACAGCGCCCCTGGTTGGGACAACATCCCAGTTAAATTTCTAAAAGCTGCACATGAACAACTAGTCCCAATCCTAAGCTACTTGACAAATCTATGCTTTGAGCAGGGACTTTTCCCGGATGCCTTGAAAATAGCCGTAATAACGCCTGTGTATAAGTGTGGAGACAGGTCAGACCCATCAAATTATAGGCCAATTTCAGTACTGCCATCTATCTCTAAAATCCTAGAAAGACTCATAAACTCACGCTTAATTAAATACCTCTCTAAGCATAACATTATATCTCCGTCTCATTTCGGTTTTCGATAGGGTAGATCTACTGAGGATGCAGTACTGTCACTGATATCTACCATAGCTGACAATGTGGATAAAGTGTTACGGCTATATGTAAGTAGGCACGCCCTTTATTACTGGAGGCTTTCAATATAGGTATAAAGTTCTGCTTACGTTTTTAGTTTGTATTTTGATTCTGCTTGAGTATAGTTTTCGAATTTTCGATTTTTTTTCTTCTTTTTTTAAGTATATTGGCGTGTGCTAGCTGACTTATAGCAAATAATTAAATTTAATTTAATGTTTGTGTTGCGTAATGTACTTGCATGTATTTTGCACAGTGTTGTATAGAATATTATATATATGTTTATTTTTTTTTATTTAACTGAACAGACAGCTGTGCTGCTGAGGAGTTTGTTGCGCCACTTCTTCTCCTCAGCTAAAGCACTAGGAAGTGGTGAAGGGCGGGCGTTTTGGGGGACTGTCTTATGTAATTTTGACGTTCGAAAAGTGCTGATTCTCAGCCTAGTTTGAATAAATGACTTTTGATTTTGATTTTTTGATTTTGAAAGGAAGCAAATGTCTGGCGGTTTTCCTTGACCTCAAAAAGGCCTTCGACACTGTATCTGTCCCCATACTCATGTACAGGCTCGAAAACATCGGCATAAGGGGGCCCCCTCTCGAGCTACTCAAATCCTACCTGAATAACCGCAAACCAAACAGTGAAATTAGGGGAGTTTACTAGCTCAGTGGAAATAATTTCGTACGGCGTCGGACAAGGGAGTGTACTCGGTCCAACATTGTTCCTTATTTATATTAATTACCTGTGCAATATGAGTATTGACGGGGGTCGCATTTTCTCATATGCGGATGATACCGCCATAGTATTTGCTGATAAGACATGGTTAAAAGTTAAAAGGTCAGCCGAAACAGGCCTTTCAAAGATTGCAAATTGGCTCAATCGTTACCTCCTCACGCTAAATTCCTCCAAGTCCAACTACATTTGCTTCACCAAGTATACACACACCCAACCTCCACCCGATTTCCAAATTAAGATCCACTGCTGTGCCAACCCCCCAATTCCCGACTGCTCTTGTACACAGATTGATAGGTTACATTATACAAAATACCTGGGCATAATGATTGATCAGCGCCTATCCTGGCATATGCATACTGAACTGATCATGAAAAGGGTTAGGAAACTAATCTGGACTTTTAAAACATTGCGACATGTTGCCTCAAAGAATCTTCTGCAGAAAGTCTACGTATCACTAGCCCAATCGGTTCTCACGTACTGTTTGCCATGCTGGGGTGGGGCAACAAAAATGAAATTTCTGGAACTTGAGAGGGCGCAGCGTTCTCTCCTCAAGGTTATGCTCTTTAAACCCTACAGATTCCCATCCCAAAGCCTGTACCTAACCTCTGACCTCCTATCTGTTAGAAAACTTTACCTACTCCATCTTGTCCTAAGAAAGCACAAATCCCTTCCGTATGATCCCACAAAGACGAGTATCAGTAGCAGGAGAAACTACTTAGTCGCTCCAACTGTCCCTGTCAGATCTGTTTTTGCTGAGAGGCAGTATGAAAGGCAATCTTCCCGCTTATACAACCTTCTGAATAAAGAGTTACGCATTTATCCTTTGAAACTCCGTGACTGTAAACTAGCTATCACTGAATGGCTTAAGAAAAAAACCTACGACTGCCATAACCTGTCCAATAATTAAAAACACCGTGGCAGTGAAATTGTTAGTGGAGGAAGCTGTGCCTGGCTTCTTCCGATCCCAAGACATTGTCGCAGGGCTAACCCAAACCTAAACCCAAAACTAAAACTAAACTCAAACCTGAACCTAAACCTAAACGAACACCTAAAACTAATAAACACAACTAAAGTAAATGCAATTAACAAAAATCAACCTACACTACAGCACGACGGGTCCTACGTATACTAGTACAAGTGCAAAAACACAACTGTTCAGGAGAGCGGTTTAAAGGTTTTAAAGCTTGTAATTTTGTCATAAATCAATAGAAATACTTGAAATTTTGATATGTTATATTTAAATATCTAAGGAAAAAGACTACATTATTGTTTTTTTTTTAGTTTTTTATACTTTGGAAAATAGCATCACTTGCATTGATGTAGCTTGTTTTCTTTACTATGGTAGAACCTGTAAACTGATACAAGTGGCCACTTATACCAGTATATAGTGTACTTGCTTATACTTATAATACAGGAAAATTGAAGGATTTTACTCTTTTGACATGCTATTTCCAATCTATTGATTAATATGAGGTTATAATATTAACAATAACATCTTCTTTTATCGACTTTTAAACACTTACAACAGTTTACTCAGTACTGGAAAACTACTTGCAACAGTTTTCTGCATTGTTATTAACCTTAAATATTTGAATGGGTGTGGCAGGAAATGAAATAAAAACATTAAAAATACAAAATAAAAGTTTATTTAAATTATATGACTTTTCCAGACCTATGTTTAATAGGTGTTATTATTTTGATATCAATATATTATGGCACTCATAATCAATGGCCTTGCCATCTTAAAAATTATAAAATTAAAAAATGTAATCTTAACTTAAGTAGGAACTTCCGTTAATTATATTAATTGTTTATTTATATTTTCATTAGTACTTCCTAATCAGTCTTACGTACTACTTAATCACAATCAGTCTTTCAGACATTGGCGATATGTCACATTGTTATTTATCGTAACAATAATCACAGTAGATAATGGTATAGAAAACCCAATAAAAAAAGAGAAACATGTTGCAAAGGGTTCCATAGTTGTCTGCGAAACTTGATGATTCGATTTTTATTATATCGAACACGGTGTGTCGATAATGCAGTTGTACGATGTTTTATTCCATCGATGCTTTATTGGTGCGATGTAACGTTTTTGCGAAAAATCCTGTTGCGAAAAACCCTACAGCGATTGCTCATTAGTTCAATAGTATGTCGGTTCAAAACGCTGTTCCGTGACATTTAATATTAATAACCTTATTAAGGATATAATATTAAATTCTTTTTGTTTAAACCTTATTTTGCATTATCCTGATACCCTCAACACCCAAAAATGTATCTTGATGTAAATAGTGAACTAGGAACTATATATTTTTTTTAATAAAATTAATCTGTTTTCTTAATAAGGTACGGGTATCGAACACGGTATTAACGTGTTCGATATAATAAAAATCGAGTCATCAAGTTTCGCAAACAAATAGGGAACCCGTTGCAAAAGACAACTAAACTTTTTAAAAATATAACCTAGTCAGAGACATCTTCAGTGTTATCGGTCCGTATCTTCAAATTATTGTAAAATGAATGGTACCGCTCAGGAATCGCATTGGACTTGCTAAGATCTTGAAGATCTTTAAATTTTTTCTTGTCAATTGGTAACAAACTCTTGTAAGCTACATCTAATCGGTCAAGTTTTTTTGAAACATTTTGTATACTAGCACGCGTATTACTTCTCAAGCATTGAATAGTTTTGTAAGCCTCTTCTTCAAACGCATACTTATAATTAAGCATAAATAAATCTTTGGCTTGAACATCAACTTCGCAAACCTTACTCCACATAACAAGTTCCCCCATGGAATTCTTTTTCCAGTTGTCAAAAAAGGGAAGGAAAGACTTAAAATCAAAGACGAAAGATTGAGTTACTTCTCGAACAATGTACGGTTTTGCATTAGCTGTCGCCATTTTAAAAGCTAGGATCCACTGTTCTGGAGTATAAATTAAAATATTTCTGGTTTTCTTTTCAATTACTGAGTGAATGCTGTCACCCTCATTTTGAGTATGACCAACAACAAGAAATCTATGGGTAATGTTCACGTTAAATTTCCAAGCGCAATACATATACATAAGGAATATGATCCTATTTCGATTTTGGCCTCCACAATTATCCGACCAGAATATAAAAGTTTTGACGCCTTGCTCCACCTTCATACCAATAAAATCGAAAATACAGCTGGCTATTTTATTGGCACCTTTTTTAGCAGTCTGTTCGTCCCAACAGTAACAATAACCCTGCAGATCAGCCATATCAAATGGAGTAAAATTGTGAAAATGTAATTTTCTTTTGTAATAAAAAGTACTAACGTTTCCATGTGGTAAATTTTGAGTTTTTTGCAAGTCGAAAGTAACAGCAACTACAGTTTTATCTTCCTTAGCCAACTGTTTATTCATCTCTTTTAATTGCCGAGCCCTCTCTTTTTCGGCCAAATGCCGATTGTGTTTTGATATTTGGTCATCTGTAGGATTTTCTAAGTTTTCAAATGTGTGACAAAATTCGCACTTGTCCTTCTTAGGAATGTGAAAAGAGAGATTAAAGTTTTTATTAATAATATCTCTATATTGCCTTAACGTTACAACTTGGCAATTTACGGGAATTGCTTCTTTATCACACCATTCTCTGTAAAAATTAAACATTCGGGAAAAAGTCAATGATCCTTCTAAATATACCTTACTTGTTTCCTTTCTTGTATAGTGAGACTCAACGGGTTGAAACATTTTTACATGGGAGCAAACACTTTCTATAGCAGTCCTGGGTATCGTTATTGGATGATTTGAATGTTTTCCCCTACAATCCTTTTCTATCACACCGAAACCTTTTTCAAACTTGTCCAACGCCGTTTTCACGAAATTATAACTTATAGATAAGGTGTTTAGGAACATGACTTTACAAACATAAGCCTTTTCAATGCTACCACTATCTCCTGTTACTGGTAATGAATATCGCAGAGTGCAATTTCTTTGGGAATTTTCAGTAACAACTCGTTTCTTGTCCAGTTTGGAAACATACTTGGCAATGAAGTTCCACTGTCGAGTATGATCTCGTATTTCCCAAAAGTTTCTAAATATTATACATCTTGCAGTTTCTTCAATTTTTTCAAAACATTTTTTGGGGCATTTACAAGCGGGTGAATATTTGACCTTTTAACCGCCGTCATTACCTTCCGCCAAAAGTTGATGAAGGAGAATATCGTTAATGAAATATTTCATCAATTCCCAGAATCTGCTTAAGGACCAGAATCAGGAATTGCTGAAATATTTCATTAAATATATTCTCTTTCATCAACTTTTGGCGGAAGGTAATGACGGGCGGTTAAAAGGTCAAATATTCACCCAACGCTTTTCATTTTTTTCTTCTGATGCAGCTTCCCCGTTCGACTCATGTATTCTAATCCCCTATTTAAATTGAACTTGCGTCTTTCATCAAACCACATATGTTGGAACCTCTCGCAATCTGCCCTTATCTTTCTTTTTTTGGGTTTTTCTTTGCACACTTGCGGGACTACTTAAGGGTGTATCAGTGTAGTCTGAATTTAATAGTGATAAATTGTCAAATTCATCATCAGTTTGTTGGCGAATAGGTGTAAAAGAAAGTAATGGCGAAGGCATTGGTGTTAAGCTATCAATTTCATCATCAGGAAGGTCATTTTGTTTTAACACACTTGATTCAGAAATAGTATTTTGACGTGGATGTAGAATATGAGATTCATCTTCTTTAGAGTTGTTATGCACAATCACACTCACCTCCTGGACGGTATAGCAGTCAGAGGACTCGGCAGAATCTGACGAAATGTTTGATAAATTTCGGTATAAATTTTCTACTGTAGGGGTTTCCTCGAACATGTCTTCTGGGTCGCTTAAGCTTACAACCTTATTGATAAACGACATCTCTTCAGCAAAAAAATCCGCACTTGGAGGTAAAGGGGAATCTAAAATCATATAATAAAATAATTATGCAGTGAATTGCTGCTAAAATGTATTAAAAATAGTTTTCCGATTGATTTTATTAGTAAATAGATATTATTATTAAAATAATGTAACTTACATCAGTTAACAGCATAACAAAAACAAAAAAAAAAGTCAGATGTGACTTTGTATACTGATACAAGTGCAAAATTTATTGAAAAAAAAAAAAAATATAAAATCACATTTCATTAATTTAGTTTAGTATGTTTACCTGGTTTTCCTATTAGACTTTCATTTGTGAAACTATTTTTTTCATTAAAATCGGTCGGTTCCGTGGTCCCGTTGCACATTTTCAAAGTTTGGTCTAATTCTTCACGTATTTCGCGTAATGGTACTGTCGGTCGATCTAAAATAAATCAAAATTAATGTGTTAATTCATTTTTAAATATATTTAAAAATAATCGTTAAAATTTACGTCTCCAAGCGGAAGGGGCGAGCTAACATCCCAGCCAGCATGTACCTTGACAACAAAATCTCTAACGATCCCACTGAAATATGCAACATGTTTTCAGTTTAGTGTGTACTCGTGATCACCAACCACACACATCATTCATTAAAAGATTTTTTGCATTCTTAGGTCCTTTTGTGTATAATAAAATAAACTCTAAACTTAATATTTATCCCCTAAATAAGACAAACTGTAAGAATAAGGTAAAAGATTACCTTTTAACTTTAACATATGTAGAGACAGAAAAGCTTATAATTGTACCAGAATAAGTAACTTCATAAGTTCTTACGCTTACATACTATAATTACCTATATAGTACTGTTCGACACTTATTTTAATAATTCTAAGTCACTATCACACATCCAAACTCCCATACATCCATTCATTCATCCACTCATCAAGCACCCACACATTCACACACCTACCAACACCAACACTTAACTTAAACTTTAATCACACACCTACACTCTCCAACACATTTATGTTTTTGTTATTTTTGTTTTTTATATTCTTTTATTGTATTTAAAATTGTCCTTATGACATTAGGTTTTTGAAACAAAATTGCACATGTTGGCTTAATTTTTTTCATTGTATCTTAATATCTCAGAGGATTGGCGCTGTTTGCCGAGATACAGGTTTACACCTAGTTCGGCTGCAGATGCTCCCATTATGTATTGTTTTAAAATAGCCTACTAATAATTTATGAATATTTCTTTGTAACAAACTTATTATTAGTCTCAATAAAAATTATTATTTATTATTATTATAGCCTTCTTTACTTCTATCTACGAGCCTTCTTTCCTCGACCCCGAGCTTTGGCAGACACCCACCACATACGCGGATAACTGTTCGTGTATTTCAGACATATACTTAAATCAATGCATTAAAGAGACTGGACTCAAATAAAGGGTCTGGTCCTGATGGTGTGCCTCCAATTTTTATAAAAAACACCGCTGATAGCATTTGTACCCCACTTCACATAGTATTTAATAATCTCCTACGTGAAGGTACATTCTCTGATATCTGGAAGCGCGCATACATCACGCCCATATACAAAAATGGCGACATAAACAATATACAGAATTACCGTCCCATCTCCTTGCTGCCCGCCTTGTCAAAGCTCTTTGAGAGACTAGTGCACGGCAAGTTATACTCTCACATTCATTACATCATAACTGTTTAAGCCAGTACTTACAAACGAATTGATGTAACGTTAGTATGTAAAGCTAGCTATCGATATGTAGACGATCACACATACAGTCCACTTTTAAACTTGTCAAGTTCGTTGAAATTAAATCTTTGCGACAAACACACGTCTATTTTTTCAAAAATCCTTTTAAACCAAACACGACTTTATTGCTCTAAACATAACCGAACAACACGGATTCGTTAAACGCCGTTCTACTACTACTATCTAGTAACTGTTCGTGCGCCGCACTGATGTGACATGTACCTACATATCTAGTAACTGTTCGTGCGCCGCACTGATGTGACATGTACCTACATATCTAGTAACTGTTCGTGCGCCGCACTGATGTGACATGTACCTACATATCTAGTAACTGTTCGTGCGCCGCACTGATGTGACATGTACCTACATATCTAGTAACTGTTCGTGCGCCGCACTGATGTGACATGTACCTACATATCTAGTAACTGTTCGTGCGCCGCACTCATGTGACATGTACCTACATATCTAGTAACTGTTCGTGCGCTTGATCCTCACACCTCTATAATACATTGCCTAAACTAGATCTGGATAATTCTGTTGCAGATCGCTCGCGGTACGGGACACCTCTTCAGCAACTGTACCACTCACACTTTACTATTGTTTGGAATCGGATTTGTGTGCATTTATAAAATGATAAGTACTTCAATAATTATCTTGTAATCCGAAATACCTTCTCAATCAGCTGTGATAAACATGATCGATCGAGGTCCGCCCGATTACGGCTAGCGGAGTGCACATGCAGCACAACTCCACATAGATGTAGCTGGTAATGTATTTGGTTATACGACTGTACAAGTTATTGCGTTTGCATAATGATGATGTTCGTCTAAAGCAGTAATAAAGATTAATGATTTTAAAGGCGCACTCAGTTCGAATGTGATCGGTTTTACGAACTTTGTCGATGTTAAGTTGTTCGTACCGTCCCTGCAACGCAATCTGCACCATCAATAGAGAGTTGTGGGAGTGACGACTGGCGAGTCAGATTGTAAGATGATTTCCTGTTAGTGATAGCCTACGCCTTGTTGACAAAACTGAAACTGGAAACACAACATTCTGTGTCATATATTTTCAATTGTAGCTTTTGGACTCGACCATTAGGTGTTGGATGACAACAGTCATTTTATTTAGGGAACATTTTAGCTCCAGTGGCTCCACCTGCTGGTATAGTAACTACATGTACATAATATACAGTGTGGCAAATATCTTAGCTCCAGTGGCTCCACCTGCTGGTATAGTAACCACATGTACATAATATACAGTGTGGCAAATATCTTAGCTCCAGCGGCTCCACCTGCTGGTATAGTAACTACATGTACATAATATACAGTGTGGCAAATATCTTAGCTCCAGTGGCTCCACCTGCTGGTATAGTAACTACATGTACATAATATACAGTGTGGCAAATATCTTAGCTCCAGTGGCTCCACCTGCTGGTATAGTAACTACATGTACATAATATACAGTGTGGCAAATATCTTAGCTCCAGTGGCTCCACCTGCTGGTATAGTAACTACATGTACATAATATACAGTGTGGCAAATATCTTAGCTCCAGTGGCTCCACCTGCTGGTATAGTAACTACATGTACATAATATACAGTGTGGCAAATATCTTAGCTCCAGCGGCTCCACCTGCTGGTATAGTAACTACATGTACATAATATACAGTGTGGCAAATATCTTAGCTCCAGTGGCTCCACCTGCTGGTATAGTAACTACATGTACATAATATACAGTGTGGCAAATATCTTAGCTCCAGTGGCTCCACCTGCTGGTATAGTAACTACATGTACATAATATACAGTGTGGCAAATATCTTAGCTCCAGTGGCTCCACCTGCTGGTATGGTAACTACATGTACATAATATACAGTGTGGCAAATATCTTAGCTCCAGTGGCTCCACCTGCTGGTATAGTAACTACATGTACATAATATACAGTGTGGCAAATATCTTAGCTCCAGTGGCTCCACCTGCTGGTATAGTAACTACATGTACATAATATACAGTGTGGCAAATATCTTAGCTCCAGTGGCTCCACCTGCTGGTATAGTAACTACATGTACATAATATACAGTGTGGCAAATATCTTAGCTCCAGTGGCTCCACCTGCTGGTATAGTAACTACATGTACATAATATACAGTGTGACAAATATCTTAGCTCCAGCGGCTCCACCTGCTGGTATAGTAACTACATGTACATAATATACAGTGTGGCAAATATCTTAGCTCCAGTGGCTCCACCTGCTGGTATAGTAACTACATGTACATAATATACAGTGTGGCAAATATCTTAGCTCCAGTGGCTCCACCTGCTGGTATAGTAACTACATGTACATAATATACAGTGTGGCAAATATCTTAGCTCCAGCGGCTCCATCTGCTGGTATAGTAACTACATGTACATAATATACAGTGTGGCAAATATCTTAGCTCCAGTGGCTCCACCTGCTGGTATAGTAACTACATGTACATAATATACAGTGTGGCAAATATCTTAGCTCCAGTGGCTCCACCTGCTGGTATAGTAACTACATGTACATAATATACAGTGTGGCAAATATCTTAGCTCCAGTGGCTCCACCTGCTGGTATAGTAACTACATGTACATAATATACAGTGTGGCAAATATCTTAGCTCCAGTGGCTCCACCTGCTGGTATAGTAACTACATGTACATAATATACAGTGTGGCAAATATCTTAGCTCCAGTGGCTCCACCTGCTGGTATAGTAACTACATGTACATAATATACAGTGTGGCAAATATCTTAGCTCCAGTGGCTCCACCTGCTGGTATAGTAACTACATGTACATAATATACAGTGTGACAAATATCTTAGCTCCAGCGGCTCCACCTGCTGGTATAGTAACTACATGTACATAATATACAGTGTGGCAAATATCTTAGCTCCAGTGGCTCCACCTGCTGGTATAGTAACTACATGTACATAATATACAGTGTGGCAAATATCTTAGCTCCAGTGGCTCCACCTGCTGGTATAGTAACTACATGTACATAATATACAGTGTGGCAAATATCTTAGCTCCAGTGGCTCCACCTGCTGGTATAGTAACTACATGTACATAATATACAGTGTGGCAAATATCTTAGCTCCAGTGGCTCCACCTGCTGGTATAGTAACTACATGTACATAATATACAGTGTGGCAAATATCTTAGCTCCAGTGGCTCCACCTGCTGGTATAGTAACTACATGTACATAATATACAGTGTGGCAAATATCTTAGCTCCAGCGGCTCCATCTGCTGGTATAGTAACCACATGTACATAATATACAGTGTGGCAAATATCTTAGCTCCAGCGGCTCTATCTGCTGGTATAGTAACCACATGTACATAATATACAGTGTGGCAAATATCTTAGCTCCAGCGGCTCCACCTGCTGGTATAGTAACTACATGTACATAATATACAGTGTGGCAAATATCTTAGCTCCAGTGGCTCCACCTGCTGGTATAGTAACTACATGTACATAATATACAGTGTGGCAAATATCTTAGCTCCAGTGGCTCCACCTGCTGGTATAGTAACTACATGTACATAATATACAGTGTGGCAAATATCTTAGCTCCAGTGGCTCCACCTGCTGGTATAGTAACTACATGTACATAATATACAGTGTGGCAAATATCTTAGCTCCAGTGGCTCCACCTGCTGGTATAGTAACTACATGTACATAATATACAGTGTGGCAAATATCTTAGCTCCAGTGGCTCCACCTGCTGGTATAGTAACTACATGTACATAATATACAGTGTGGCAAATATCTTAGCTCCAGTGGCTCCACCTGCTGGTATAGTAACTACATGTACATAATATACAGTGTGGCAAATATCTTAGCTCCAGTGGCTCCACCTGCTGGTATAGTAACCACATGTACATAATATACAGTGTGGCAAATATCTTAGCTCCAGCGGCTCCACCTGCTGGTATAGTAACTACATGTACATAATATACAGTGTGGCAAATATCTTAGCTCCAGTGGCTCCACCTGCTGGTATAGTAACTACATGTACATAATATACAGTGTGGCAAATATCTTAGCTCCAGTGGCTCCACCTGCTGGTATAGTAACTACATGTACATAATATACAGTGTGGCAAATATCTTAGCTCCAGTGGCTCCACCTGCTGGTATAGTAACTACATGTACATAATATACAGTGTGGCAAATATCTTAGCTCCAGTGGCTCCACCTGCTGGTATAGTAACTACATGTACATAATATACAGTGTGGCAAATATCTTAGCTCCAGTGGCTCCACCTGCTGGTATAGTAACTACATGTACATAATATACAGTGTGGCAAATATCTTAGCTCCAGCGGCTCCATCTGCTGGTATAGTAACCACATGTACATAATATACAGTGTGGCAAATATCTTAGCTCCAGCGGCTCCATCTGCTGGTATAGTAACCACATGTACATAATATACAGTGTGGCAAATATCTTAGCTCCAGTTGCTCCACCTGCTGGTATAGTAACTACATGTACATAATATACAGTGTGGCAAATATCTTAGCTCCAGTGGCTCCACCTGCTGGTATAGTAACTACATGTACATAATATACAGTGTGGCAAATATCTTAGCTCCAGTGGCTCCACCTGCTGGTATAGTAACTACATGTACATAATATACAGTGTGGCAAATATCTTAGCTCCAGTGGCTCCACCTGCTGGTATAGTAACTACATGTACATAATATACAGTGTGGCAAATATCTTAGCTCCAGTGGCTCCACCTGCTGGTATAGTAACTACATGTACATAATATACAGTGTGGCAAATATCTTAGCTCCAGCGGCTCCATCTGCTGGTATAGTAACCACATGTACATAATATACAGTGTGGCAAATATCTTAGCTCCAGCGGCTCCACCTGCTGGTATAGTAACTACATGTACATAATATACAGTGTGGCAAATATCTTAGCTCCAGTGGCTCCACCTGCTGGTATAGTAACTACATGTACATAATATACAGTGTGGCAAATATCTTAGCTCCAGTGGCTCCACCTGCTGGTATAGTAACTACATGTACATAATATACAGTGTGGCAAATATCTTAGCTCCAGTGGCTCCACCTGCTGGTATAGTAACTACATGTACATAATATACAGTGTGGCAAATATCTTAGCTCCAGCGGCTCCATCTGCTGGTATAGTAACCACATGTACATAATATACAGTGTGGCAAATATCTTAGCTCCAGCGGCTCCACCTGCTGGTATAGTAACTACATGTACATAATATACAGTGTGGCAAATATCTTAGCTCCAGCGGCTCCATCTGCTGGTATAGTAACCACATGTATTTATTTATTTATTTGTTTATTTGTTAACATAGGTAAAGAAATACAGATCTTATGTTAGATGAACAGAGCGCTATGTTATACCAGGAGGTGTACAAATATAGTGTGCAGATCTAGCTGAAGATTACAAATTAAAAATTAAATTAAATGACTAAAATATTGGAAATCGTGCATATTATCTAATTAGAAATAAATTGAGTCAGACCTAAATGAGGAATTAAAATGTCAATAATTAAAAATGTCAAAATTATTTAATGCCAATAATAATAATTGTAATTCTAAATTAATTCGTCATTTAAGTAATCGTCAATAGTATAATAACATTTATCAATTAGGAACAATTTCATTTTTTTCTTAAATTGTGTAAAATTTAATTCTTTTATGGCATCTGGAATTTTATTATAAATGCGTGGAGCCATACCCAGGACACTTTTTTTTACTAATGCAGTTTTACATTTATAATTACTCAAAGAATTTTTATACTGACTACGTATTGGAACATTTCGTACCATTGTCATTTTTTCAAAAAGGTTGGGATTTGTTTTGACGAAGATACTAATTTCTAATATGTATATCGCCGGTAGCGTAAGTATTTTCAATGATTTAAAATACGGTGCACAGCTGTCTTCTGTTTTCAGACCACACATGGCTCTAACGCACCTTTTTTGTGCCTTAAATAAGAATCCCTTATCCGGGGAATTACCCCAAAAAATAATTCCGTAACGTAGAAGTGAGGCTACTAGACCATGATAGGCAACAAGTAACGCGTCTATATTTACTTTTTTAGCCAATTGAAAAAGTGCATAGGCTGATTTATTTATTTTTTTACATAGCTGTTCTATATGAGCTTTCCAATTAAGGTTATTGTCAATATATATACCTAAAAACACACTTTTTTTTACTTCTTCTATTTCGCTACCATTGTAATTGACACACATTTTAGGAGGTTCAATTCTTTGTTGGAAATGCATTACTTTGGTTTTCTTGAGGTTTATTATTAAATTATTCATATTGAGCCAATTAATTATGTCACTAAGAGTATTATTAATGTCAAATTGATAAGTATTTAAGTCCTTACATTTTACTATGGCAGTGCTATCATCTGCAAACAAAATCATTTGTTGTTTTATAACTTTTGGCAAATCATTTATGTAAATGAGAAATAAGGGTGGCCCAAGCACGCTACCTTGAGGCACTCCATATTTTATTCTCCTGAAATTTGACACATACGTTCGTTCCATTTTTGTTTTTGTGCACACTCTTGTGACTTCAGTACATTGCAATCTATTACTTAGATATGATTCTAGTAATTTTAAAATGTTGCCTCTGATGCCATAGCAATGCAATTTGTCTAGAAGGATTTTGTGATCAACATAATCAAAGGCCTTAGTCATGTCTGTGTAAATAGCGCAAATAGGAGTCTTTTTATCAACAGCAGTCATAACATTATTTAAAAGGTCGAAAATAGCCATATTAATTGTTTTATTTCTCCGGAAACCGTTTTGTTCTTTGCACAAAATATTATATTTCTGAAGATATTGATATAGCGAGTTATAAATAACTCTTTCAAAGATTTTGGAAAAAAACAGGAATTTTGGCTATTTGCCGGTAATTTTTTATATGCGTCTTGTCTTCCTTTTTGTGGAGCGGTTTGACTATGACTTTTTTCAAGGCTTCGGGATAGATTCCATCGGTAATACCTATATTAATAATATGTGCTAGGACTGGTGCTATAAGCTCAATTACATATTTAATTACTTTAGTAGATATACCGTCAATACCTACAGTACTAGTATTTTTAAGCGTCTTTGTGGCTAATATAATATCGGATTTTAGAGCAGGCTGCATAAACATTGATTGCATTGTTGAATTATCTAACTTATTATTTATTTTAATGTCATTTGTTATATTATTCTCAATGTCATCTATATAGTAGTCATTAAATGCATTTGCTATGTCATTCGGATTTGTGAATGTCAAATTTCCTGTTTTTATTTTCAGTATCTGTTCTTTAGGCAAGTTAGTTTTAGATCTGTTGACTATCTGCCATGTGGCTTTGGATTTATTTTGCGAGTTGTTTATAAAGTAGTTATTCTGTGCCTTCTGAGTTAGTCTAACAATTTTTTTATACTGAGAAGTGTATTTCTTCAAATCACTTTTAGCTTTTTTTGTTGGGTGTAGTCTGTAAGCCCACAGTAACCGTCTCTGTTTTTTGCTACATGTTTTTATGCCACGAGAAATCCATTTAACCTGTTTGTTTGTGTTTATAGTTATTATTTTCTCTGGAAAACAGAGATCGTAAAACAATGAGAAATTATCCAAAAAAGTCTTATATGCTACATTAACATCATTACTTTCGTAGACTTCTTTGAATGATAAATTTTGTATACATGATTTAAATTTATCAAGGTTCTCTTTGGAGTAATCTACATAATATACTACATAATATACAGTGTGGCAAATATCTTAGCTCCAGCGGCTCCACCTGCTGGTATAGTAACTACATGTACATAATATACAGTGTGGCAAATATCTTAGCTCCAGTGGCTCCACCTGCTGGTATAGTAACTACATGTACATAATATACAGTGTGGCAAATATCTTAGCTCCAGTGGCTCCACCTGCTGGTATAGTAACTACATGTACATAATATACAGTGTGGCAAATATCTTAGCTCCAGTGGCTCCACCTGCTGGTATAGTAACTACATGTACATAATATACAGTGTGGCAAATATCTTAGCTCCAGTGGCTCCACCTGCTGGTATAGTAACTACATGTACATAATATACAGTGTGGCAAATATCTTAGCTCCAGCGGCTCCACCTGCTGGTATAGTAACCACATGTACATAATATACAGTGTGGCAAATATCTTAGCTCCAGTGGCTCCACCTGCTGGTATAGTAACTACATGTACATAATATACAGTGTGGCAAATATCTTAGCTCCAGTGGCTCCACCTGCTGGTATAGTAACTACATGTACATAATATACAGTGTGGCAAATATCTTAGCTCCAGTGGCTCCACCTGCTGGTATAGTAACTACATGTACATAATATACAGTGTGGCAAATATCTTAGCTCCAGTGGCTCCACCTGCTGGTATAGTAACTACATGTACATAATATACAGTGTGGCAAATATCTTAGCTCCAGTGGCTCCACCTGCTGGTATAGTAACTACATGTACATAATATACAGTGTGGCAAATATCTTAGCTCCAGTGGCTCCACCTGCTGGTATAGTAACTACATGTACATAATATACAGTGTGGCTAATATCTTAGCTCCAGTGGCTCCACCTGCTGGTATAGTAATTACATGTACATAATATACAGTGTGGCAAATATCTTAGCTCCAGTGGCTCCACCTGTTGGTATAGTAACTACATGTACGTAATATACAGTGTGGCAAATATCTTAGCTCCAGTGGCTCCACCTGCTGGTATAGTAACTACATGTACATAATATACAGTGTGGCAAATATCTTAGCTCCAGTGGCTCCACCTGCTGGTATAGTAACTACATGTATGTTCACGCTATGTGAACGCGGCGCGCGGGGGGCCCGGCGCGGGATGAAGAGTGAAGGGGGATAGCTACAGCGCGCCGGCGGGGACGCGCGTGCGCCCCGCCAGAGCCATCATCGCCACGGGACCGTGTATACGTATCGAACGTAAAAGCGCGGCTAGCCCTCCAGTTGTACCTATACTTATATACTAAATTTGTAACCGATAATTAAACGTTGAAGTATTGATTGTAAAACGTGGTTGTTATTGGTGGCTCTCACTACCATCCCAGACAATATACATAATATACAGTGTGGCAAATATCTTAGCTCCAGTGGCTCCACCTGCTGGTATAGTAACTACATGTACATAATATACAGTGTGGCAAATATCTTAGCTCCAGTGGCTCCACCTGCTGGTATAGTAACCACATGTACATAATATACAGTGTGGCAAATATCTTAGCTCCAGTGGCTCCACCTGCTGGTATAGTAACTACATGTACGTTCACGCTATGTGAACGCGGCGCGCGGGGGGCCCGGCGCGGGATGAAGAGTGAAGGGGGATAGCTACAGCGCGCCGGCGGGGACGCGCGTGCGCCCCGCCAGAGCCATCATCGCCACGGGACCGTGTATACGTATCGAACGTAAAAACGCGGCTAGCCCTCCAGTTGTACCTATACTTATACACTAAATTTGTAACCGATAATTAAACGTTACAAGATACAAGATATTTATTTTGCTAAAACATGAGTATACACATAAATGCAAGATGTTACATAAAAGGTAGATTGAGTCACTGTCATGTTTTGCCTTAATGGCGTACAAAATATAACTGTTTAAATAAATCTAAATCATCACAATGCTATTTACTCATACATGCATTACTAAACAACTATAATTAACGGTCAAAGAAAAAGTTCTGAACTGCATTAATGTCAGAATAGGCTTGTTACATAGTCAAGTCAATTAAAATATGAATTACTACTTAAAAAAAAAAAAAAAAAAACAAATACAATAGACCACAATAACATGTCAAAAAAATACAACATTGTCATCTCAAAAGCGAGGAAAATTGTCCTCTTTCATAAACTCTGCTATACTGTAAAAAGCTCTTTCAATTAGTAAACTTTTCAATTTACTTTTAAGAGCAGACATATGTAATGCTCTCCATGATTTGGGCAATTTATTAAAAATGGTCGGAGCCATGCAAAAGATGCTCTTACGCATAAGAGCTGTTTTAGCGCCGTGTACATAGAGTTTAAAATTATCACGTCTATTCCTAGGGACAGCATCAGACCAACGCTGAAATAAATGAGAATTGGATTTAATGAACATAACTGTTTCCAGGATATATAATGAAGGCAATGTCAATATCTTACGTTCTATAAAATAAGATTTACAGCTGTCCGTTGTTTGCAGTCTAAACATCGATCTAATGCACCTTTTCTGTGCCCGAAACGCTATTTCATTGTCCGTGCTATTCCCCCAAAAGATGACTCCATACCTAAGAATTGATTCGGCTAATCCGTAGTAAGCAGTAATTAGCGCATCTGTGTTGAGAACCACAGCAAGCTGTTTCAGAGCGTAGGCTGCACTACTCAATTTTTTACTAAGTGCCTCTATTTGAGGTTTCCAATTCAATTTAGAATCTATTATTATTCCCAGAAATTTTGCTGTGTCAGCTTCATTGATATTTATATTATTAAATTGAATATTAAGATTGTTGATTGTTTGTGTACGTTGTGAAAAGTGCATTACGTTAGTCTTTTTAAAATTCATTTTTAAATTATTATCATTTAACCAATTTATAATAGATATTAGTGAATTATTAATGTCATGTTCATATGTGTTTATGTCATTACAAGATATTGTCAAAGTGCAATCGTCAGCAAAAAGTGTCATTGGATGTTCAGATATTTTAGGCAAGTCATTTATATACAAAGTGAACAACGGAGGCCCCAATACACTGCCTTGAGGTACTCCATATATAATTTCGCGTTCTTCTGATCTTGAAGTTTCTTCACGTTTACTTTTTTTATTTATTTTACTGATTTCTGTCACTTGTTTACGGTTATGAAGATACGATTTGATTAATTCTAAAACGTTGCCTCTAACACCATAGGCTTCAAGTTTCTCTGCCAGGGAATTATAATGGACGCAGTCAAAGGCCTGTGTCATATCGCAGAGTATGGCACATACGGGTGTTCTCTTATCTACATTTAGCATGACATTATGTAAAAACTCATAAATAGCCAAACTTATACTTTTATTTTTCCGAAATCCCTTTTGTTCGTCACTTAATATATTATATTTTTCTAAATAGGTATTCATTTCACCATATATGTATTTTTCGAAGACCTTAGACATAACTGATATAAGCGCTATCGGTCTGTAATTTATCATTAATTCGTGATTATCTTTCTTATATAGCGGTTTCACTGTAGACTTCTTTAGTGCGTCAGGAAATACACCTGAACTTATACAAAGATTAATAATGAAACACAAATGAGTACATATTTCAAATGCAACTGCTTTCAATATTTTAGTGGCAATACCATCGTGGCCAACGCTGTTCGTGTTTTTTAGCTTCATAATAATATTTAGTATGTCATAGGGCGTAGACGGAGCCATAAACATAGATTGTACTCTGCCTAGAATTAATGACGTCGAGTTTGTTCCCGCGTTAATTGTTGGTTGTATTTTATCTATGAAATAATTATTAAATGCATTGGCAATGTCCTTTGGGTGTGTGATGTCTTTATTTTCAAATTTGATGCAAGAAATTGAGTTTTTCGGGGCATTGTATTTACTCTTATTAATTATTTGCCACGTAGTCTTAGACTTGTTCTTAGAGGTTTTAATATTGTAATCGTTTTGTGCTTTCTGTGTTAGATTCATAATTCTTTTGAGTAATTTTGAATATTTTTTGAATTTATCTCTATTATATTGACTTGGTTTTAACCTATATTGCCATAGAAGCTTCCGTTTGTTTTTACAACACAACTTTATCCCACGTGATACCCAAGTAGGATTTTTAGTAGTCCTAATGGTAATCATTTTATTGGGGAAGCATAATTCGTACATTAGTTGGAACGTTTCAATAAAACAGTTATAAGCTGCATTAGGATCGTCCATCTCGTACACATCTGAGAAGGATAGACTACTTAAACAAGTCTTGAATTTTTCTATATTTTCCTGACTGTAGTCTCGTGTACTTTTGCGGTAATACTTAAGAACATCCTTTTTTTTAACGGGGCACTTTAACAGTTGTGCTGTGTGATTGGATAGCGCGAACTCCCATACTTCAGATGTACAACGACGCTTGTTAAAATTATGAGCAAAATTATCTAAGCATGTTTGACTCGCGGCCCGAGTAGGTTGTCTCAGAGCAAGTTGTAAATTAAAGTTTAACAGAATACACTCGAATTCGACTGAAAGTTTACCTCTCTTCAAAATGTCAATGTTGTAATCACCAGCTAAAACTATATTCTTACATCGTTGTTTGGATAAATATTTTAAAAGAGTTTCCAGTTTATCGAAAAACTCATTGATATTATTTGAGTTAGGTACTCTATAAATACACACAATTATAATGTTATAGTCCGTTAATTTAACTGCACAACACTCGAATATACCTTGCAAGGACATGTTTGCTACATTGATCAATGCTTTCCATTGAATACCATGCTTAACGAGTATACATGCACCGCCTCGCCTACTTGTCTGTCTACTATAACAAGCAGCTAAACTAGGTAGGTGTAACTGATTCTCACAGCCAGCCATCATAAAATGCTCTGAAATGCATATTACATCCACATCAACATCTCGTTCTGAAAGTTCGCATAAGCAGACTGAGAGAGCGTCAGATTTGTTGACGAGACCGGCAATGTTCTGATGTAATATACATAAATATTTAGTCAAGCAAAAAAGTGTCCTTATCTGTCGAATTATTATCAATGGTTATGTCAATTGTATTACCTATACTATTATTATATTGTTTGTCAATTATTAAACTATTTAAGTCCTTAAATATGATATACATTCCATGGTTACTTACTAAGCCAGTTCGTTTATTATACATTTTGTAGTCATAGGATAAATTTAAATTACTGTCTAACAGATATAAATGTTCATATGTCAGTACATCCAGATACAA
Organism: Dicycla oo; assembly: GCA_948252095.1. Taxonomy (NCBI): domain Eukaryota; kingdom Metazoa; phylum Arthropoda; class Insecta; order Lepidoptera; family Noctuidae; genus Dicycla; species Dicycla oo. The sequence goes on from OX411727.1 coordinate 101,937, forward strand.
GAGGTTGTTGAAAGTCTCAATTCTACTGTTAAATAAATTAGCATAATATCCGTTTTTATACGTCGGTAAACAAATGATCACATTCGTATTATTTATGTTTTTAATAACTTCTCTTATACGGAATATAATTTCAAAATAATTATTAGTATTTTTGAAGTCTTCGTTACCTAAAAGAATTACACAAAAGTCATTCATGGTGAATTTCATAAGCTTTTCATTTAAACCCTTTAAGAGATGTTCAGTTTTCCCGTTACGTAATAAATAGTGACAAAAGTCAAATTTGTTTTCGAAGGTATTTTGCGCTATGGGTAGTATTTTATTTGTATTATTCGTGCTCAGTATGCATAGTTTATTCTTGTGGGCAAAGCTGTCGGCGGGCAGCTGGCTTTCCTTGCACATACTTGGGGTGGCACCTTTTTCAAGAACTTTCTGCACACTTGTAGAATTTCTTTTAGAACATTTATTTTGCTTCGGTTGTTCTACATTTATGGGCTTGTCCGGGATAATATTTTGATTATCATTTTTCTTAGACGGGGTGTTAGTCTCATTCTGGTCTTTATTTTTATTCTTCCGCGTTGAAGTTGGTGGGGTGGAAGAAGACTCCCCATATCCAACCTTTTTATATAATTCTATGATTTTATAACTCTTTTCCAATTCCCATTTTAATTTCGTATTTTCTGTGTTTAGATTGTCTATTTCATTATTTGCAATCAGTAATTCCTCCTGTACAGATAATAATTTTTCTTGTAAATCACATAGTTCCAAAGTTTCGCATTGGTCAGGTAGACTTTGTATCGTAGTATTAAAGAGTGACGAGTCTGAGGTGTTCATAGTCGACACATTATTATGAGAGTTCGTTTTCCGTATTTTTCTCATTGTTATATTACTAGTGTCTCCACTCGCCATTGTTGATAGTAAAATAATAAAATAAGTAAACAGTACTAATATTAAAATAATACGAAAATCAAAATATTAGTTTGTCAGAATCGAACTTGTGCCTAATCAAATATTTTAGCAAATGTAATGATGGCCAAAAAACGAGTACGACTGTGAGTATCGAACCCGCGGCACTTCGTTCACACGACTTCTGATGTCAGCACTGCTCGTACTTCGCCAACTTAACGATGCTTTCGATAGTGAAATAGTGTGTCTGTTCTTATTTCTGTTCATTTTTAAAACATCAAACAGCCGTTAAGTGACTCACGCTGCAAAAATGTTCACACTGTCAAACTAGATTTGCTGCACGTTTTAGACACAATGATTTATTGATTTTTAAGTAGTTCACGATCCGTTTATGTTGAGATATTGTTTTGAGCGTTTTAAACTGTATTTTATAGAGATTTGTTGCACCTATAAGTCTTCTTTTAAAGCACTAATTACACGTCATTTTAGATCACTTTTTCACTTTTCTGGGTAAAGTTGGAGTCCAGATAACGATAGGACAGCTAATTCCAATCGATATTGATACTTTAACACCACTTTCAACATTAAATACTCGGTAATACTATTTTTAAATATTTTTATACACGGAGCCAATGTTTACGCGACGGCAGCGCCATCTCTCGTTGAAGTATTGATTGTAAAACGTGGTTGTTATTGGTGGCTCTCACTACCATCCCAGACATTTGGCGACCGTGTATAATAACAAGAAGCTGCAAGTTGGAGCGAAGAAAAAAACCGGTTCGGGGCGGGCCGTGTTCTCGATTGTTCGACGAACCGGCCGTAAGCGGCCACTGGCGATCGCCGGCGCTCACCTCATCGCGGCGATCGCGGCGACGTGCTCACGTGCAACAACGTGTTGAACCTACACGTGGCTGAGGACCGAAACCGGAAGGAGGGCGTCGAGTCAGGAGGTTTGTCCGAGGGAAGTGCTCGTTCCAATTACCTTTCCTGTTACCTACCTCTGATTTGTACCTACCTATTATCTTCATTATCCTTCTGCTATCTACTATTTTTCCTAACTTTCTGTTTTTGTGAATGGTGGTGCTATTCAGCTCGTGAGCGTAAAAGGCGGCTGCAAAATAGGGTACAGGCTTTCAGTGCACCCGCTTGTTAAAAAAGGTGATAAATGATTAAAATTTGGTGTTATTGCGTGGCCTAGAATTTTATGCAAATTACACCCTCCCACTGCTCGCATCCTTGTGCACGCTTGATGCTTCAATAGGATACGCCGACTATTTCAGGCAAAATCAACGCGGCCCGTCTCCCGACTCCTGAGTTTAACCGGAGCGTCGGGCTTTGCTGGCATCGCGGGCGTGGCGTTATTGTGCACGGCTTCGGTCGGGCGGCCAGCGGCCATTTTGTTGCACGGCCAGCGGCCAGCGGGCGGCCACGTGGAATGCGGACGGCGAGTGGAGCGCAAAGCAAGACGTAATCGTACACGGATTGGGTTTGATGCACATTATTTTTGCTAATACAGAGTTGGTGTTATTTGACGTATTATCTTAAAATAAGTTGCAGAAATATATGTCTAAAGATATGGATATGGATGAACTGGTCAGGAAGAGAGGCAATATAAGGGGTAGGTTAACAAAACTGGCAGAGTATTTAAAGGACATTTAGTCACAAGATATTAATAATTTAATTGTAATAGAATTAAAGAGACGTTTAGAAAATAGTGAAGAGTTGTTTAAAAAATTTGATGATGTCCAAACATCAATAGAATCTACTTGTAAGGAAACTGAGATAGATGAACAGTTGAGTTTAAGGGCAACAATTGAAAGTAAATTTTATACTGTTCATGCTACTATAGAAAATATTATTGATAAATATAAGGTTGAAAAGGAAGATTATGGTGATGCGTGTAGCAAAGCAGGCAGTTGTCAGGAGCATAGCCTGCAATCAATTAAGCTACCCACAATTAAATTACCCACTTTCGATGGTTCTTACTTAAAATGGCTCGAATTTCGAGATACTTTCCAATCATTGATAAACTTGAATAAAACAATTCAAAACATTAACAAATTTCATTATCTGAGATCATCTCTAGAAGGTGGTGCGCTTGAAGTGATAAAATCATTGGAAGTGACCTCGGATAATTATCCTATTGCTTGGGAATTATTGTGCAAACGCTATGATAACAACAATATTTTAGTTAGTAACCATCTTAAGGCATTATTTGGTATTGCACCATTAAAAAAGGAATCATACAAGTGTTTGCGTAGTTTAATAGATAATGTTTCAAAGAACTTACGTGCGCTGAATACTTTAGGTGAACCAACAGACAAATGGGACACTTTGATAATATTTATGCTCACAAATAAATTAGATCCATCTACAAGTTTAAAATGGGAAGAGCATAAAGATAACTTGGTAGGTAAACCTACATTAGATAATTGCTATAATTTTATCCGTGGCCGTGCTAATATTTTGGAAACTACTTCAGTTACAACAGATAAAAATGAACAAGGAATTTACAATGGCAATAAAAACAATAATAGCAGTTTTACAAATAAGTGGAACAAAAAGGATGATCAGAATAGTAAGGAATTTAGGCAAACTAATTGTCATGTTTCTTCTGTTGAAAATTTATGTGAATATTTATGTTTAGTATGCAATGAGCAGGGCCTCCGGGTATATGAATGTGCAAAATTTAAGAGCATGAATATAGAAGATAGGATTAAAGAAGTGTCTAAATTGAAACTATGTTCTAATTGTCTAGGTGAAGGTCACAAGGCATTTCGCTGTCGTCTCAAAGGTTTTTGTAAAGTTTGTAAACATAAGCACAATACATTATTACATGTCAATAAGACGTCTAGTAATAATAACAGCAATGACAATGGTAACTCATTAGTCACCACGCCGGCAACTACAAGTCAGGCGACACCTATCTGCAGTCTCCGTCAGCCAGGTTTTATTGTGTACGGCTATGGTAGAAATAATTAATGAAAGTACTCAACAAACTTACCTGGCTCGGGCGTTACTAGACACAGGCAGTCAATCGTTTTTTGTGACAGAGAATTTAAAGGTATTATTATGTCTGCCAACAAAGTGTACTGAACCAATACGTATCGCAGGCATCAACAACTTGGCATTTAATATTTCAGAACGTTGCACTTTCACTATAAAATCACGTTTAAACTCATTCACTTGTAGGATGCAGTGTTTAATTGTCCCAAAAATTACAGGCATGTTGCCAAGTACACCTGTAAATTGTCAGGAACTGAACCTACCCAAAAATATCATGCTGGCAGACCCAGACTTCTGCAACCCCTCTGAGGTTAATGTTTTATTAGGGGCAGATGTGTTCTGGAGTATAGTAGGCTGTAAGCGTATTTCGTTGGGTGTAGGAAAACCAGTCTTACAAAATTCACATTTAGGGTGGTTACTCAGCGGACCATTAGGTATAGACACAGATAATAAGGATGGTCACGTGACATGCAATTTTACAAGAGAAATTCAAAGTGACCTTAAAAGGTTTTGGGAGACGGAAGAAATTACCCCACCAGATAATTCTTTAACACCCGTCGAAAAATTATGTGATACACATTTTTTAGAAAATATGAAACGTTTGCCTTTTTTTTTTTTGTGGGTGGGAAATCATCAAATAACTTCTCCCGCTCTGGGTGGAGCGGAAGGGCGTGTCAGACTTTTACTGACTAAAACCCACCCGTGTTCCTTCAGTTACCTATGCCAGGGCCACGGTATCTTTTTCAAACAACCCGCGACCCCAGCGGCATCGGCCCTATTGGACCCCATCTTTGCTGACATCTCTTTGAGGCGCGCGTGGAACACAACGCGCCGTCGACCCGGGCCTGGTCCTCACCGGACGGCGAGCTACCCATTACTCACCGTCCGCAAGCCCGCGCCTACGGTGGCCGGGAATCGGCTATCGATTCCCGCCGCCCAGGGCGTCTCCTGCGGCGACTGAGGGCGTGAGGCTGCCTCTCCCTCACGCGTTCCGCCTCCTCCTTCGCGAGCATTACCGTTTCGCAGAAGGAGGTGACGGCCTCCCATGCACTCTCGCTCCGCACCATGGCCTGGACCAGGCTCGGACGCGAGAGATCGCCGCCGCCGATCGCCTCCGTGAGAACACGGCGGTGCTCTGCCCAAGCCGGGCAGACCTCCACTGTATGCTCCACCGTGTCCTCTGGGCGATCCACACAATGGTGACACCCGGGCGTTTCCTCCCGCCTTATGCGAAACAGGAACCTCCCGAATCAACCGTGTCCGGTGAGGACCTGCGTCAGGCGGAAGGTGAGGACGCCGTGGCGCCTCTCTAACCACTCCTCAAAGAGGAGACTTATCGCCGCAATTGTGGCGTGCCCAGCGCTGGGCTGCGACAGTCGCACTCTCCACGTCGCCATAAGATCCCGCCGGAGCTCTGTCCGCTGTACCGTGATTTCTCGCGGCAGCGGAGTTACGCCCTGGCGTTTCGCCTCCTCGCGCCACTCCCACACGTGCGCGAGGACTTTCGCCTCCAGATCCCACGGCGGCAATCCGGCAAGGAGGCTCGCCGCCTCACCGGAGACCGTGCGGTAACCCCGGACTAGCCGAATGGCCATGACCCTCTGGGACGCGTTCAATCGGCGGACTGGCCGCAGCCTCAGGGAACGCGCCCACACCGGTGCCCCGTAAAGGGCCATGGACCGCACGACCCCCGCGTAAAGCCTCCGGCAGGAGGCGTTTGGACCACCTACATTGGGCAGGATCCGCTTCAAGGCAGCCCCAGCCCGCTCCAGTCTGGGAGCCAAACGTCGGAAATGCTCCACGAAGTTCCACCGGCTGTCGAGGACGAGTCCCAGGTACTTCATCGTCGACTCGACTCCGATGCGAACCCCTCCTACCGTTATTTGGGAGCCTGACGGTGGCGCATTCCGAGGACCATGAAAACATGGCCTCGGACTTGTGCAGGGCCACCTCGAGTCCCAACTGCCAGATCCTCTCAACGACTATCGCAACCCCGCGTGTCGCTAATTCAGCCGCCACCTGGGGCGACCTCCCCTGCGCCAGGACCAGCGTGTCGTCAGCGTAACATACCACGCTGACGCCGCTAGGGAGGTCGGCGCGCAGCACCCAGTCGTACCCGATGTCCCACAAATGCGGCCCCAGGACCGATCCCTGTGGGACACCGCACGACATCTTTCGCCGGTTCCACTCTCCCTGATGACCGGGGTAGATGACGCCCCTATCCGTCAAATAGGCCTCAACCACTCGACAGAGGTAGGTCGGCATCCGGTGATACCGGAGTGCCTCCCTGATGCAACTCCAGGGCAGGGTATTGAAGGCGTTGGCGATGTCTAGAGACACCGCCAAGACGACCCCACCCCGGGCCACAGCATCGCCCGTCGTGAGGGCTCGCACGCGCATGATGGCGTCCACCGTAGAGCGCCCCCTGCGGAAACCAAACTGGCTCTCCGCCAAATCCGGCCCCTCCTGCACTAGCCACCCGACGAGGCGATCTGCAATAACTCTTTCAAAGAGCTTGCCCACCTCGTCGAGCAGCACGATGGGTCGGTAAGCGGACGGAGAGTCCGCAGGGCGCCCCGGCTTCTTAATGAGGACCAGTTTCCCCGTCTTCCAACGAAGTGGGAACTGGCCCCTCTCCAAGCATGCGCTTAGGAGCCCCCCTAGTCGAGGCCCGAGAGCCCCAAAGGCCAGAACCCAGGCTCTTCCAGGTAAGCCGTCGGGTCCTGGGGCGGCATTTTTGGCACTCAGCCTACGTACCGCCGCTCTCAACTCTACCTCGGTCATTTCCGGAGCATCGTCGTCGTCGTCGGTGATGTGGTCCGCAACGGGCACCGCAGGAAGCGGAGCCATGGGCGGGGGAGTATGTTCCCCTCGCGAAGGGAACAGAGCGCTCACCACGTCCTCCACGAGCTGGGGCCGGAGACTCTGCGTCAGCGGGGGCGCCCATGGACGGAGTTTATCACGCACCATTTTATAAGAGCGTCCCCATGGGTCCCTGTTTAGAGTCTCCAGCGACTCCTCGCGAGCCAGATCCCTGCCCCGCAAGATCTCCGCTCGGAGGGCGGTCTTCGCCGCTCTGTACCCCTCGTACAGCTCCGCCTGAATGGCTTCCGTATCCGGAGGGCGGATACGGAGCCTGCGGTGCCTGGTGTACCGGTGCCGCGCAGCAACGCACGCCTCGCGCAGAGCCGTCAGCTCCGGCGACCACCAATACACCTGGCGCCAGGCGCGACCGGGCTGGACCCGGGGCATTACCACGTCACATATTTCGGACATGGCCTCCCGGAACCACTCCGCCTCGTCGTTGATGTCGGCAGGCCTGTCCGGTGGTGACACCCAGGCCTGCACGATCGAGGCTTCCTGGAGGAGCTCCCGGTCCAGCTTCTTCAGCGCCCACCGCGGACCACTCGGGGCCTGTCGGACCGGCGCGCTCGAGGTCTGGGCGGAGACATCAAACCGGATGTACCGGTGGTCGGAGTAGGTCTCCACCCCCTCTATGACGCGCCAGTCAACAACATGTGGCAACAGAGCGGGGCTGGCGAACGAAATGTCCACCACTAATTCGCCCCGCATCCGCACACACGTGGGGACAGAACCCCGGTTTAGGATGACCAGGCCTGTCTCCAGAGCCCAGTCCTCCACCATCCTGCCCCGTGTGTTCGTATACCGGGAACCCCAAGCCACATTCTTGGCGTTGAAGTCCCCGAGGACGAGAACGGGAAGGGAACGAAACCCGACGACGACGTTTTTTAACTCCGCAAGGGAGTTGTGGAACTCGGCGAGAGTTCGGTTCGGGGAGAAGTATACCCCTACCACGACAATCCCCCCGAACCGTGCTGCAACGCAACCCTGTCCCCTCTTGACGGCTTCGAGGGACAGGGTACCGGCGGCGGTCGACGAAATGAGGGTCACTGAGCCGCTCAGGTCCTCCACCCAGTAATCACTGGGCGGGACAAAGTACGGCTCAGCGACCACGGCGATGTTAATCGACCACTGCGCCATGCTCTGGAGCAACAGATCCTGAGCGGCGGCGCAGTGGTTGATGTTCGCCTGGAGGAGGCGTAATGGAGCCATTACTGGCACTCCATATTAGCCCCCCCCCTGAGCCTCCTGTGAGGGCCCTGCCGCAGTGAGTACGGCGGTGACGGCAGTGGAGGCGGCAGCGACGGCGGCCGTGGCGGCGGCTGCGGCCGTGACGGCGGTAGCGGAGGCGGAGGGCTTGCCCCTGCCCCGGGCTTTGGTGGGTGGACCACAGCCCTTGCTTCCAGCCCGGTGATCGGCCGGCTTGCCAGCTGCCGCACATAGAAAGCAGTGCGGCGTGTTATTGCACGAGCCGGCCTTGTGACCGGGCTGACCACAACGGAAGCAATGACTGCTGCGATCCACCTCCGAGGTGCATTTTGCCCCCACGTGGTTGCCCACTTGGCAACGGAAGCACCTCAGAGGTCTGGGTTCCAGCAGTTTCACCCGCGTGGAATCCCAGCCCACCTGGAACCTTCGGCCCTCCCCAACTATTTTGTGGGCCGCCGATACGGGGCAGCTCACCGTAACGGCTCGCATCCCCGTGAGGTCAGGACGGATGGTGCCTACCTTCACCTGTTCGAAGGCACACCCCCCAGTCCTGACCACGGCGGCCACCACCTCTCGCTCCGTCACGGAGTCGTCCAGACCCAGGATGCGCAAGTCAACGCACTTGGCGGGTCTGGACACTCGGGCCTCGTCCGCATTTAAGGACGCCCTGAGCCTTTCGGCCAGAGCGTCAGCGGTCGGGCCACTGGCCGCACCGGGGATCTCGAGCATCCGAGCCCCAGTCGCAGTGACCCTTACCCGCATACCCTCGGTAACACCGATCTCCTCCAGGTTCACCGCCGCCCTCGCCTTGGCGAGCACGTCGCGGTAGGACACGCCCTTCTTCTCCGCTTCCGGCTGTAGTGTGATCACTACAGCTGCGGACTTTGGGGCACGTAACCTCGCCGCGACGCTTCGCTCTTTGCGCCGCCGCCGCCTCTCCCTCCGCTTGGCCGACCTTGCCGCCTTGCCCTCCTTCCTCTTCTCCACAGCTACCTGCCATTTGGCGTCAGCCGGAGGAGATTTGGGAGGCGGGGGCAGCCGCGTCGTCACCGCCACAGCTGGGGCCCTCTCAGGCGCCTTCGCGGCCGCCTTCGTGGGCGCCTTCACAGGCGCCGTCGCAGGCGCCTTCGCAGCCACGGCCCCGCCCTTCGCCTGCCCTGCCGACCCTGGTTTGGCCGTGGCAGCCATGGCGGCATACGAAGCCACCTTTGGCTGGCCCGAGGCCGCCGGTCGGCCTAGCGGGGGCCGCAGGACGATTCCCTCAAGGACCGAGAACCGGTTGTTAAGGGCAGCCAGCTCCTTCCGCACCAAGGCCAGAACTCGTTCCTCTGCAGGCCCGAGGCCACCTTGCCCCTGCTGCACCACCTCCTCCTGAGCGCCGGCTCCGCGGAGCCTGGCCAGGTCTGCTCGGAGCTCCTCATTCTCCTTTCGGAGAAGCTCCATGGCGGCTGTCAAGCGGGCGACCTCCGCCCGCGTTTCGGACATTCCGTCCGACGGAGGCCCTTGAAGTAGAGCCTCCGCTGCCGCCATAATGGAGGCCTTGGCTGCGGGTATGGCCTTGTCTTTAGAAGACTGCTTCTTCTTCAAGGCCACACCCTTGACTGCAGCAGCCACGACCTCCTCAAACCTGGCCCGCTCCGAATTGGAGCCACTAGCGGCGTCCGACTCATCGCCAGACGCCTCCACGGCGCTCCCCTCGGCCGACCCGGCTGAGCCGTCCTCCTGTGCGGCGTTTACCCGGCTCTTGCTCTTCCGGCCTAGGCCCCGGCGAGCATATTTCGGAGCCGATTTAAGTCCGCCGTCCGAGGAAGACTCCTGGGCATCTCCCGGATTTAGGTTCCGCTTCAGGAAAGCATTTTCCTTCCAGCGGCCCCCACTACTACGCACTCCGGGCTCTTAAAAGTGCCCTTCGCGCCCTTCATCCCGATGCGGCGTCGGACTCCGACCCCGCATCACTCCTCTCCCTCTCCTCTTCTCGTCTAGTGGTTTCTTTTTTTGGTCCCATATTTGTTCCCACGAGTAAAGAACTTTATCACTGGCTCAAAACTGTGGTTCGCACTAGCGATTAATTTAGCTACCCATTAATCAAGCTACCAACCTCCCTCACGGTGCGCCGCCGCTTGAAGGTTTGGGGTAATTTTTTATAGAGGTTTTCTTCCTCGCGGTCCGGGCGGTTAAGCCAAGATCCTCGACCCCCGTCAAAAGTCAGAGACATGACCTTGAACAATCTTCGGGGCTACGAGACTAACGGTGGCAGAAGGACATGACTTCCTCCTGCCTGCCCGGCGGCAGGGTTAGTGCACACCGAGCCCGCGCTTACTCCGCCGCTGTGCGTCTCTGCTTAGAGCAGAGGGACACACGTTGGAGCGTACCTCCGACAGGATATTGGCATACGGGCAACAAAACCCCTTAGGCACACGTGCCTAAGGGGAACCATTGTCCGCACCCCAGGGTGCAACGTCCCGGAGACTGGCCTTCCCCCCGGACGTATCCGTAAGGGAACTCCAGCCCACGGGCACTCGGGGAGGTTTCCTGTCCACGCACCCCATGAAACGTTTGCCTAATGGAAGGTTTTCCGTTAAAATTCCTTTAAAGGAGGTGCCAGAGGAGGCACTAGGTGAGTCTTATTTCTTAGCTAAGCAACGTTTCGTTAGCCTAGAGAAAAAATTTCGTAAAAATTCTCAGTTCAAACAGAAGTATTGTGAATTTATTGAAGAATATAAAAAAATGGGTCATTTAAGTGAAGTTGAACGTCCTAAATTTGGGTATTATTTACCACATCATGCAGTAATAAAGGAAGGTAGTGAGACAACAAAGTTGCGTGTAGTTTTTGATGCTTCAGTTAAGACTACATCAGGAAGGTCGTTTAATGACATACAATATGTAGGACCCGTAGTTCAGGATGATTTATTTGCAATATTATTAAGATTTAGAAGTTTTAGGTATGTACTTACTGGGGACATACAAAAAATGTATAGACAAATTGAATTTGATCCGACACAACGGCACTTACAATTAATTTTATGGAGATGTGAGGAATCTCAACCTATAAAGGTCATGCAACTCAACACAGTCACATATGGGACTCCGTCGGCACCTTTTTTGAGCACAAGGTGCATAGTTCAATTAGCTCACGAATGTCAGGATACAGTAATTTCGAATGTTTTAAAACATGACATATATATCGATGATTTGAACACAGGCTGTCAAACAGAGAGTGAACTTAAATATATTTATGATGGCGTCACTAAGATATTATCTTCAGGTTGTTTCCCTTTACATAAAATCAGAACAAATTGTCCCAAGGTGTTACAGGATGAGACCACGTTTAAAACTCTTGATTTAAGTAAGCATGCCACTGTATTAGGTCTAAACTGGTCGCCTACACCGGACACTTTACAGTTTACAGTATGTATGAATACTAATAAGAAAATTACTAAGCGTACGATTATTTCAGCAACTTGTAAAATTTTTGACCCATTAGGTCTACTCTCACCTTGTATAATAAAGAATAAAATTATCTTACAACAATTGTGGAGTGAAAAGTTGGACTGGGATGACCCAGTACCACCACATATTGCTAAAAAATGGGAGAATATAGCACAAAATATTAATAATTTATCAAGAATTACCTTACCTAGAAGTGTCTTGTGTAATGAAGCAATTTTAATTGAATTGCACTGTTTTGTTGATGCATCACAAGATGCATATGGGGCCTGTGTTTACCTGCGCTCAATAGACAGCAAGAACAACATAACAGTTAGACCAGCAGTCTAACTGTTATGTGCTAAGGCTAGGGTTGCACCTCTGACGGCTACTACTATACCTCGTCTAGAGTTATGTGATGCATTAATGGGTGCTCGGTTATCATACAAGGTAATCCATGCCATTCGGGCTCATGAGTTTACTCATAAATTTATATGAACAGATTCAACAATAGTGTTAGGTTGGATTAAGTCACAAACAAAGTCATTGAAGACCTATGTATGCTATGTATAATCGGGTCATTGAGATTAATGCGCTGACACAGGGATTTTCATGGAGACATGTTCCGTCTGAACTGAACCCAGCAGACCTTGCTTCGAGGGGAGTTGACCCTCAGCGTCTGCAGGATGAATCCTTGTGGTAGAAAGGACGCTCCTTCTTAAAGGAGGAATCTTTAGCCTGGCCTCAGCTATTAAACACGTCTCTGGATTTACCTGAGTTAAAGATACACATGCAAGTCGAAGGTAGCACTAATTCAGTAGTTGATTTCGATAGGTATTCTAGTTTCAAGAGTATAGTAGCATATGCAATGCGTTTTGTTTATAACTGTAAAAATAGTCTTAAGTTATTCAGCTCTCTATAAACAGAGGAAATAAATAAATCTATAAATATATTAATCAGAATTGCCCAATTACAGTTGTTTAGTCTAGAATTACAAGCATTAAAGAAGGGCTTACAATTACCTAAGAAAACAAATATATTATCATTAAATCCATTCATAGATTCGGAAGGCCTACTGAGAGTGGGAGGTCGTTTAGGTAATTCTGATTTTGAATATAATAAAAGGCATCCCATTATACTACACGGGAAGCATAGACTTACCTTTCTATTGATGCAGCACGAACACCATCGCCTTTTCCATGCAGGTCCACAGTTGTTACTGGCATCTATACGGGAAATGTACTGGCCTGTAGGCGGAAGAATGTTGGCAAGAAAAATAGTAAAACAATGTGTTGTTTGTGTTAGATATAAAGGTAAACCTATACAGCCGAAAATGGGTAATTTACCGTCGGCTAGAACTAGTGCTGCCTACCCCTTCTATTGCACTGGTACAGATTTTGCGGGACCCTTTGTGATTGCCAGTAAAAAGGGAAGAGGTAACCGTAATACTAAATGTTATCTCTGCATTTTTATTTGTTTAAGCACTAGAGCAATTCATCTGGAGTTGGTGAGCGATCTTACCACTCACGAATTTATTTTAAGTTTACGTAGATTCGTTTCTCGTAGAGGCAAGCCGTATGAAATATATTGTGACAATGACACCAACTTTGTGGGGGCGAATAACGAGTTGGGTAAGGCTTTGCGCTCCAGTCGCGAGTCTGTTAATGACTTCGCTAGTTCAGAAAGCATTAAATTTAAATTTAGCCCGGCTTATTCACCACATTTTGGGGGTATGTGGGAGGCGGGTGTCAAGGCAGCGAAATACCATTTGAAGAGAGTAGCGCCAAATATCTCGTTGACCTTTGAGGAACTGACGACACTATTCACACAAATAGAGGGGATTCTTAACTCTCGCCCTTTGTCACCTCTATCGTCCGACCCTTTTGACCTTAATCCCCTGACCCCCGGGCAATTCTTAATCGGTCGGCCACTGACGTCGGTGCCTTCTATTCCAGGTGAAGACTCCAAGGTCATGTACAATAAATTGGAAAGGATACGTCAAGAGTTCTGGCAAAGGTGGAGGAAGGAGTTTATAGCTGAACTACAGCAAAGAAATAAATGGAAGACTGGGACACTTGAGCCGAAGATAGGCGATATGGTGATAATTAAGGATACAAACTTACCTCCGCAACGTTGGCGACTGGGACGCATCACTCGTCTGCACACGGGAGCTGACAACGTATGCCGCGTCGTTGATATCTATACTCACAGAGGCACCATACGCAGGGGCATTCATTATATAGTTCGGCTGCCCACTGAAGAAACCATGGTTGAAAGCTAACCCTTTCAAGGCCGGGAGCATGTTCACGCTATGTGAACGCGGCGCGCGGGGGGCCCGGCGCGGGATGAAGAGTGAAGGGGGATAGCTACAGCGCGCCGGCGGGGACGCGCGTGCGCCCCGCCAGAGCCATCATCGCCATGGGACCGTGTATACGTATCGAACGTAAAAGCGCGGCTAGCCCACCAGTTGTACCTATACTTATATACTAAATTTGTAACCGATAATTAAACGTTGAAGTATTGATTGTAAAACGTGGTTGTTATTGGTGGCTCTCACTACCATCCCAGACAATATACATAATATACAGTGTGGCAAATATCTTAGCTCCAGTGGCTCCACCTGCTGGTATAGTAACTACATGTACATAATATACAGTGTGGCAAATATCTTAGCTCCAGCGGCTCCACCTGCTGGTATAGTAACTACATGTACATAATATACAGTGTGGCAAATATCTTAGCTCAAGTGGCTCCACCTGCTGGTATAGTAACTACATGTACATAATATACAGTGTGGCAAATATCTTAGCTCCAGTGGCTCCACCTGCTGGTATAGTAACTACATGTACATAATATACAGTGTGGCAAATATCTTAGCTCCAGTGGCTCCACCTGCTGGTATAGTAACTACATGTACATAATATACAGTGTGGCAAATATCTTAGCTCCAGTGGCTCCACCTGCTGGTATAGTAACTACATGTACATAATATACAGTGTGGCAAATATCTTAGCTCCAGTGGCTCCACCTGCTGGTATAGTAACTACATGTACATAATATACAGTGTGGCAAATATCTTAGCTCCAGTGGCTCCACCTGCTGGTATAGTAACTACATGTACATAATATACAGTGTGGCAAATACAAGTTGGGACACACTGAGGAACTGAACCACTTTTGCTTCGGGACTAACTCTGAAATGTAAAAAAACCGGCCAAGTGCGTGTCGCACTACGCACAATTTTATTATTTTTTATAAATAAACGATCTTATTATAACTAATCAAGGGTTCCGTAGCTGGGATGAATTTATTCCAAGAACTCATTTCATTTCATTTCATTTCATTTATTCGATAACAATTTACATTGTGTCTGAATGTGTTACATGAAAAATGGATAATAAAAATAAAAAAAAAACAAGTCGATTAATAAAAAATACCATCATTATCTGAAATTAAATGAATAAAGCCACTAACTAATATACTAATGTTAATTAATTATATAGACCAACAATGACAAAACAATGATCAATGATAATTCTTTTAAAAAAGAAAATCATAACTTCAATTTCAATTCATCAGTTGTCAAATAATAATCAAATCATATTACATAAAAACCATTAAGAAAACACGTCATATAAAATTAAAATAAATCAACAATTTTCAATAGTAATTCATTTAAAAAAGAAAAACCACAACTGCAATTGAAATTAATCCGTTTTCAAAATTCAATCATATTACATAAAAACCATTAACGTCGTATAAAATAATAAATAATCAACAATGTTCGCTTAAAAAAGAAAAATCATAACTGCAATTTAAATTCATCCGTTGTCAAAGATTCAAATCATATTACATAAAACCATTTAGAAAACACGTCATATAAAATATTATATAATCAATAATGTTAAATATTAATTCATTTAAAAAAGAAAATCATAACTGCAATTTAAAATTCATCCATTGTCAAAAATTATACATGTCATACCAAAAACTCTTAAAACGTCAAAAATTAAAATCTTGTCATAGCAAAAATTAATTTATGTCATTACTTATAAAAATAAAAACAAAAATTTAAACATTTTTCGACTACAAATGAAAAAATCACCGTTACACTATTGTTGAGTCATGAATTCATTCACGGAATAGAAACATTTATCCAGTAAGAAGTTTTTTAGTTTATTTTTAAATAAGGTGGTTTTATATAGCAATTGTTTTATATCCTTAGGCAAGCAATTAAATAATTTAACCGCTTGATACTGTACACAATGTGTTACAATATTTAATTTGGTGTTCACTTTATGCTTCAAATATAGGTTCCTTGTGCTTTCCCTTTTAAGTCTTTCGTCCTGCGTTTCATAATCACTTATGTGTTTTGCTAGGCTAGTCAATACTTTAAGTATGTAAAGGCTAGGTACTGTAAGTATTGATAGACTTTGAAAATGTTTCTGACAGGACTCAATTTGAGGAATACGAACTATTGTTCTGATTGCTCTCTTTTGTAGCACAAATGCTCTATCAGAATTATACTTGTAGCTATTTCCCCACTGTTGAATACTGTATCTCAATCTTGACTCTACCAGTGCAAAGTAAACTGATTTTAAAATGTCTATGCTAAGTTCTTCTCGTAGGCTCCTCAGAGCATAGCATGCTGATGATATAGACCCGTCTATGGCTTGCAGTTCATTTTTCCAACTTAATAATGAATCAATATGAACTCCTAAAAATTTTACTGAGTCGACAATATGTATTTTGTCTCCATTTAACTTAACGTCTAGATTATCACTACCACGTGATGTAGACTTAAACAGTATGATGTTTGTTTTTTTAGTATTAATTATTAACTTATTTGCTGTAAACCATGTTTGAAAAGACTCAAGAGCCGTGTTTATAGTGCTGCTCAAAGCATCTGCAGTACTTTCACTATCAACAGCATTTGTGTCGTCTGCAAATGCTATTATTTTTATATCTGGAGTAAGTTTTGTTGCTAGGTTAAGTAAATCATTTATAAAAATTAAAAATAGGATTGGGCCCAGTATAGAACCCTGTGGGACACCTGTCAAAACCCTTCTTAACTTTGAATGATAAACTTCTTGAAAATGATTCTGATTTATGTGTTTTACCTCTACATACATTTTTCTATTAGTTAAATACGACCGAAAAAGCGCTAGAACCGGTCCTCTTATACCGTAATGTTCCATTTTTGCAAGCAACAATGTATGATTTACAGTGTCAAATGCAGAGCTCAAGTCTAAGAAAATTCCAGCTACCTTCAATTTTTTATTTAGTTTTTCAACCACGTCGTTAACTAAAGTGCTAAAAGCTTCTGAAGTTCCAACACCTTTTTGGTAACCAAATTGTCTTCTATTTATAACTTTATTTCTATTGAGATGAGAGACTAGACGAATTTTAATTAATTTTTCAAAAAATTTTGAGAGTGTTGGTAAAACTGAGATAGGTCGATAATTTTTAGTATCCGTCTGTGAACCTTTTTTATATAAGGGAATAACTTTCACTATCTTAAACTGTTCCGGAAAAATACCGTCATCGAAACACTTATTGAAAAAGTCTGATAGAGGTAGCGCAAGAACTTTAATATGTTGCTTTAAAACACTTATAGGTAAGTCATCATATCCGCTTGAAGTTTTATTATGCATCGACCCCACAATTTTTATTATTTCCTCAGGAGTTACGGACGTTAAGCACATTTCACTATTTACCCTATCAGTACAATTTTTTAAATAGAAAAGTGAACTATATTCTTCGCCATACTCCAATGAGTGGTTATAACAACTAAATTGTTCAGCGAATAAATTTGCAACTACCCTGGGGTCATCAATAATTTTATCATCCAATTTCACAATTAGTTTTTTTAAATTTATTTGTTTGTTTTTATTTCTATGGCGATTTACTACTTGCCAGATTTCCTTGCTTTTATTTTTAGCTTTCTGTATTTGAAACCCCACAGCAATACTTTTAGCTAGTTTAACAACTTTTCTAAACAACCTAATATAATTGGTTTTATAAGTGAGTATGGTATTATGACAACTTCCATTATTTACACACAAAAATCTTTTCATTTTACTCGAAACTCTTATGCCTTTTGTGGTCCATTTTGTACCATTACTGTTATTATTTAAAATTACGTCTTTTTTTCGCACTCTGAAGCTGCACTGAAAAGCATCACGAAAATTGTTTAAAAATGTGTTGATTCCCATTGAAGACCAGTCGATACCTAATATTTTTTCATTAAATATCTCGTGGTTGTTTTTTGTGAACATCCGTTTTTTAATAATAATTTTTTGGTTATTGTTTGGATTTTTTTCCATTATCGTCTGAAGTGTCAATTTACAAAAAAGTCCTGCATGTCCATCTGCTAAGCCATTGTGATCTACGGAAACTTCCTGAATATGTGTGCTGTCTAAGTTAGTGATGAAATTATCTAAACAAGAAGATGACTGATTTCGAGTGAAAGTTGCCGTTTGAATAAGTGTTTTGAAATTATAACATCGTAAAAGACTTATAAACTCTGTGCGCTTTTTATTTTCACAGAGGAGATCGATGTTAAAATCACCACATATAATACATTTTTTATTAAAAAAATATTCTAACAATATTTCCAATTTTTCCATAAATATTTTTAAATTCTTTTCGTCGGGGCTTCGGTAACAACAGCATATATATAACCCGGTATCAACATCTTTAGTGCAACATATTTCGAATGATTCCGATTTATATAATTTGTTTATTTGCGCACAATCAGAGACTTGTCTATTTGTTTGTCCTAAGATACGACTACCACCTCTTTTTTTGTTTACCCTGCTATTGTATGAAACCAAGTTGTAGTCAGTCATTGCAAATAAAGGAGCATTTATTTTGTTTAGAAAATGTTCAGTAACACAGATAAAGTCTAATTTAGGTACTATATTTTCTACATAAAGTTCTAGTTCGTCTTTTTTATTTCTAATTCCACACAGATTTTGATGAAAAATTGTTAAATCAGCAATATCATGCGTAATCTTATCTCTATGGTTAGATTGATCGAAAAAACCGATCATTACTAGTTTTAATTTTATTCTGATCTTTTGGAATCTCTAAATTAGTACACCTTTTCTGATTGTGAGTAGTGAAATGCATTGATCTTTTTGAGAGAAATTCTTGAGTGTATTTTAAATAGTCTATTTCAATATTCAATTTATAGCTAAGTTCATTTAAATAAGTACGATTATTTTGTTTCATGTAAAAGTAACGCTTATAATAAGAGAGTTCACTTAAGTTAATATATGTACAGTTAGAAAAGTTTTGAGTCAACAGTTTTATGCTTTGGTTCAACATATTCTCATTTAAATAATAATTACTTTGTACACCTAGTAAATAGATTTGTTGGCACATTTTGAGGTTATCTTGGGTTTTGAGGTTAACTTGTTGGAGTGAAAGTGGTTGGTTAAGATACCACCTATCACGCCGCAGGTCGTGGGTTCGATCCCCATCCAGGACAAACATTTGTGTGCATGAACATGTCTGTTTGTCCTGAGTCTGGGTGTAATTATCTATATAAGTATGTATTTACAAAAAAAAGTAGTGTATGTAGTATATCAGTTATCTGGTTTCCATAGTACAAGCTCTGCTTAGTTTGGGATCAGATTGCCGTGTGTGAATAATGTCCCAGGATATATTATTATAGTTGAAAACGTGTTCTCCCATACATTCCAGCTGCAAATGTAATATTATACGCACAGTATTGAGAGATTTACCATGTTATTTTAAGACGATAGTCTTCTTATAAGTTTTCCTGTAATCTATAAGTATCGGTATTAGGTAAGTCTCGCTTGTGCCGCGTTCCGATGCGGACGTGTTTGCATAATATTCTGTTTTGATTAGCGCGGCGCAAGCTGTCGCTCGTAATTTACTCGCCATGAGCAATGAACTTATATTAACTTTAAGCTGTAATTTGTGGTAAGAAAAATAAATCTATTCTATTCTATTCGTAATAAGTATTCGTATTAAGTTATAGAATAATAACTTGTGGCGAATGAGCTGCTGGCGTTCCTGCAACAGAAGCTGGATGTTATGGACGAGTTGTCTGCTGTCCAGATCTGCGCAACGAACTTCAGCGAGGAAGTCATAGCTGCTGCCAAGCAGTTGTTGTGCAGTGTACTGAACAAGCGCGACCAGATGGTGTCCCGCCGGCGTGACGGGACTAAGAAGAGTCTGCAGGATATAATCACGGTGTTCATTCAAGGAGACCGACCCGGACGACGTGCCGACGTTTGTGGCGAAGGAGTTGCACAAGCTTCCACCCGTCACCTTCGACCACGTGGACGTACCGAGCCTTCAGAAGGACATTGTCTTCCTGAAGGCCCGCCTCGCGGATGTTCTGGCGAAATTAGATGCATCCCAAAACTCCGTCACTGAATTGCGCAAAGAAGTTAGCGAGTTGCGTAACAGTGTGATGAATAGGGCTGATGAGGAGGGTTTCGTGACAGTGCAAAGGGGGAAGCTCCGGTCGCGAACCAACAAGAACCGCTGCGGTAAAGCTCCTCCGAAGCCACAACAGAGCTTGCGTGTCGCTAAACGTGCTCGCCTGCACTACAGCACTAAGGCGGAAGACATCGTGGAGTACGTGCGCCAGAAGACAAGGTACAGACGCCAGCACATCAAGCTGCTACAATCTATCAAATTTCTTTAATACATTTTCAACTTTATCGCTAAAGCATTAGGTTCAAGGTTGATTGGGAAAATTTGACAGTTTCGGGCAGCTTGACCTGCTGGCGTCTGTACACACCGAGGGTGCAGTTACTGGAGTCGCGCCGCAACGTCAATTTCAAGGCGTTCGTGGTGCGAGTACCGAATTGTTACTTGCCCGTCGTCATGGAAGAAGACTTCTGGCCACAGGAAGTGTCACAGGACAGCTCAAGGACAAGCGAGTGAAGTGAAGTGCTACTAACATAGTTTTAAGCTATATTTATTAACACAAGTTTTGTTTTATACTTTATATATGTTAGTTTGTAAGGTATGTATCTATGGGCCATTGTAGCCTGATAATAAATGTTTTATTATTATTATTATTTGACATTTCTCGGGACCCTGGGGTCCCGGACCTTTGGAAGGCGTACGAGGAGCCAAAGCCAACTCGCAGAGGCCCCTTAGATAATTTTAAATGACGAGGAGGCCCCAACCGACGATTATCCCTGTATGCACTATGCAAGTGCACCCAAGGACAACCCCCGGTTGGTGCAGGACTATTGTTGTACGTGGAAACAAAACATGTTAGGTAACTTGAACTATGGAAGAACTATGTCTCCTGCCAGACCAATTTTATATATTATACACGGATAAATGGCAGGCGGTGACTTGCACACTCAATAATGGGCCCCCGGAAACGGCCGCTAGCACATAGTATATAGACAAGGGGGCAACACTTCCTGAGGTGCTTGAGGAGTGGAGAGGTATTCCAAGGCTATCAGGACAATCCCGGAAGTACGGCCAAGATCCCTACCAGCACCTTACTGGAATACTTCCTTCCTCCGAGTACGTTTGCTCTTGCGGATCTCCACTCAAGCCGGACAAGAAAGAGATGGGAGCTCTGTTCCTCGTCAGTGTTCACCCCAGCCGGCCAATAAAGGCAAGCCAGAGATGAGAACAAGATTTCTCTCGTGAGATAGGGTCCATGGGGTCGCTACTGCCCAACAGCTCGCCACATGCTGTCCTGCGGGTTTCTGTATCTCTCTTCCTAGACCCGTTCCGGCAAACTCTACCGGCACAGACCTAAAGTTTGGAGCGCGCAAGCCCCACCACGACGTTAACGTACAGATACAGCGGTGGGGTTATTATTATTATTTCCTTTATTCAATAGTTAATACATATATAAATTATATTTTTAAATATTAGAATAAAAAAATATAAAAACATTTAAAAATATAAAAATATATAGTAGCCCACCGGTATCGGGAACAGGGTCCAAGCTACCGGCGGTCAGGGCTCCAAAGAGAGGAACCTTCTAACAATGCGAGCCGTGTCCAGAAGTACCGCTCTCTGAATCAAACCCTTGATCCAGCTGCCCAACGAGAGCCTCCTCAGGTGTTGGTCGAGGCTCTTGGCAATTAAGCCATTGGCTGATACGACTATCGGCACAATGATCGCTGAGTCTACATCCCACATGTCGACAACCTCGCGAGCCAAGTCAAGATACTTGATTTGTTTATCTTTCTCGGCTTTCACGAGGTTCCCGTCATGCGGGACCGTTATGTCAATAATCATTGCGCGCCGCTCTATTCGATCCACCACCACTATGTCAGGCTTATTGGCAACAATAGTCCTGTCAGTGATGATGGATCGATCCCAGTACAATGTGATATTTCCATTTTCGAGAACTGGGTCGGGCACATACCTGTAGTACTGCACTTCCGATTCTACAAGGCTGTATTTCAGAGCAAGTTGCTGATGGATAATCCTAGCTACAAGGTTGTGTCTATGCAAATACTCTTCGTTAGCTAGACGAGAACACCCGGACATAATGTGTCGGATTGATTCTCCTGGACGGTGGCATGCCCGACAGATGTCAACCGTTCCGTCCTTCACAATAAATCTCCGGTAATTGTAATTAATTAATTAATTAATTACAATTACCATTAATTACAATTATCATTACAATTATTAATTAATTAATTATTAATTACAATTAATTAATTAATTAATTAATTGTAATTAATTATTATTATTATTATTATAGAACTATTCGATTAGATAAAAATCCACCAGCATCCGCGGAGAATGAACTGCCGAGTGAAGTCATCAGTACGCCGGAGATCCAGAAATGGATAGCATCTATAGATACCATTCTGAACGAAGTTTGCACTATTGTCGGGGAAGGAAAAATGAACTCGGACCAGAAGCTTCGTGTCTCCACTCTTTGTCGGAAGGTCTCAAGTGGGACTTCTCAGATGGCCGTGTTATATCAATCATTGAAGTCGAAAACGATCCAGGCCCATACCACAATCCAGCACCTACAGACTCACCAGAACTTTGTGGACTCTCTCCAGCAGTTCAAAAATGTCGTGGAGACCAAGTTGAATCCTACGGAAAATACGTCCTATGCTAGCATGGTGAAGAAAAGTTCCGATAACTTCGTCCGTCCTGCAAATTTGAGCTCGCTCGCCATATATCCCAGGCATACGACCCAAACAAGTGACGACACCAAGTCACTTGTTCAAAAGATAATCTCGCCCGAACAACTTAAGCTTCATGTCCGTGGCCTGAAAAAAGTGAAAAATGGGGGCGTTCTGATAAGCACTGAAAATAAAGGCGACATTGTCAAACTCAAGAACTCGGAAAAATTACTATCATCGGGCCTTACAATAGAAGAACCTTCTAAGCGCCGCCCTAGGGTTGCTGTCGTTGGTGTCCCCGTTACCCTTACTGAGAAAGAGGTATTTGACTGTATTTACGAGCAAAACCTTTCAGACAAGTTGCCGAATATAACTCGTGAGTCCTTCCTTGAGAGCATCAAATTAAGCCATAAATCGGGTAAAAAAGACCTTCCTACCTGTAACTACATCTTAGAACTACCCGCTAGCATAAGGAAAATTATGATTAACCAAAGCCGAATTTTTATTAATTGGACATCATGCCCTGTGAGAGACTTCACGATAGTCACCAGGTGCTTCAATTGCCAGCAGTTTGGACACGCAGCCAAGTTTTGCCGAGAAACTAGTCCTACTTGCAACCACTGTGGAGAGACTGGACACTCCTTCAAGGAATGCAGCATCAAATCTTCTCCCTCTCAATGTGCGACGTGTAAACGCTTTAAGAGGAAATGTGACCATCCAACTGGCGATGCATGCTGCCCAGCGCGCAAATACGCAGAGAGTAACTACATCAACTCAATAGATTATGAAGGCGCCTAAGAGCGCCTACGAATACTTTATTTAGTAAGCACATAAACAGGTAGATTATCCTCTCTTTATATTTCCACTTAGTATTGTAACTATCATGACAAATCAGCTAATTTGTGATCTAGATAGTTTTTCTGTGTCTGAATCTAAAGTCTGTAATGTTGAGGACTGTAAACACTTTCTTCCTTCTGGTGGCAAAACGTTAACCCTACTCACACAGAATATTCGCAGCATAAATCGAAACATGAACGGCTTTGAAGTGTTATTACAGAATCTTGACATAAGCTGTGATATTATCGTTTTAACAGAATGTTGGTTGTCAAAACAGACAGTTGTACCATCTCTTGACGGTTATTATTCATACAATACAGACAGAAACATAAACCAAAACGATGGATTAGTAGTTTATGTCAAAAATAATTTACGAACAATGAATGAAGAACCGGTATCCCAAGATAGTAATTGCTTAATCATAAAAATTATTCCCGATACAGTAGTCATGGCTATTTATAGGCCTCCTTCTCAAAATATGAATACTTTTTTAGACTCGCTTGACACAAACTTAAACAACATAAAATCATTTAAAAACATAATACTTTTGGGCGATATTAATATTAACATTGCTTCCAGTAAAACTGATACCCATGTACATAATTATCTGAATATTTGTTCTTTTCATGGACTATTACCAGCTCACTATCACCCCACGCATCAGAGCGGCTCATGCTTAGACCATATCATTCTGAAATCAAAAAATCCATCCATAACATTGGTTACTAATTCTTCGCTTACCGATCACCAAGCTGTTTTACTAACATTACAAATAAGTTCACCTAGAAAAAACTGCATGCGTAGCTACACTAAAGTCAATATGACAAACCTTGAAAATGACATACGCGGTATTAATTTTAACCTGGTTTATAATTCAAATGATCCAAATATTTCTTTAAAGTACTTCATAGATTCGCTGCAATATGCAATACGCAAAAACACGTTCACTAAGATAATTCCTAGAAGGTATAATTGTATTAAACCCTGGATTACACCCGGACTCGTTCGTTGTATAAGACATAGAGATAAACTTCACCTAAAATTGAAACTCGCACCTGATAACAAAGTACTTTCTGTAACATATAAAAGGTATCGAAACTTCTGTAATAATCTTTTGAAAAAACTAAAAAATCAATATGATAAAAATGAATTACAAAAGGCGGGGAAAAATAGTAAACTGGTCTGGAAATTTATAAAAACTAATACATTTAGATCGAAAAGTCCGGAACCTCCACTAGATTTACTATCAACAGAGATAAACCCATCCGAAGCAATGAATAAAATAAACAATTATTTTGCTAACGTTGGTAAAAACTTGGCTGAAAAATACATTCTAGTAATTTTTCCCCTCAAAACCCGACTATGACATTCTCTAAAATAAATTCTTTTGTTTTATTAGATACCGACGTTGACGAAGTACTCAGAATTATAAACGGGTTAAAAGTTGTTTGTGCTACTGGGTGGGATGACATACCTAATAATATACTTATAAGGTTTAAGGTGCAGTCCAGTGCAATGCACGGTCAAGTACGGACGTGTTTGCGCTGCTCGACAAGAATATTATATTCACGTGTTGCGCGGCTTTAGCCGCTGCTCGGTTTACGTCGCTATGAGTTCACAACCGCTCATAGCCAACGAGGTCTTGGCATTTATCAACCATGCCATCGACTACATGGACGAAGTCAGCATCTTGCAGATCTGCAAGTCCAGTTTCAAGGAGGAGGAGATCAGCAGTGCCAAGCTGCTGCTGTTCCAATCGCTCGGCAAAGTAGAGCAGATGCAATCCCGCCGGAGGGATGGTGGCCAGAAGTGTGTGCAGGACATCATCACATTGATGAAGAGCACCGACCCGGACGACGTGCCCGCTTTTGTGGCGAAGGAGCTACATAAGTTGCCCCCAGTCACGTTTGACCACGTCGACGTCACCAGGTTGCTGAAGGACATTACAAGTCTCAAGGCGAGCCTGGCCGATGTACAGTCCAAGTTGGAGGTGTCTAATAACACCATTAGTGAACTACGTGCCGAAGTACAGTTGTTGCGCAACGCTGTTAAGGTAAATAGGTCGCCTGATGCCTCCAATGTGAACACACGTCGCGGAGCGGGAAAAAACGCTAGCATCGGCAGTTTTGAGTCGGCGAGCTCCACTGCGTCACCCGCTGCTGATATTGCACGCGTTGCAACTTGCGCCGCCGCCGTCGCTGACTCGTTGCCGGTCGAGGTAGTGACTCGTGTAGGTTCGTTGACCCCTAAACCTGCCTACGCTACTATCGTCGCCACACACAAACCTGTGTCTCAGGCCAAGAAGGGGGATAAGGAGAGCTGCTGTGAACATGCCGACAGGGGTTCGAAACAGCAAGGCCCGGCTGAGGGCACGTGTGACAAGGATGGCTTCGTGAAGGTGGAGAGGAAGAAAGGGAAGAAGCCTCCTAGTCGGAACCAGTGCGGGACCGCGCTGGCAGGACCCAATATGCTGCGTCCGGCAATACCTACGACGCAGCTCTATGTTTCTCGGCTACATCACACCACGAAGGTTGAGGAGATCGTGGAGTATGTTCGAGCGAAGACCAACTGGGTCTTAAGGGTCGAGAAGTTGGCGTCGCGCCACAACACGAATTTCAAGTCGTTCGTGGTGCGAGTTCCGACTCAATATATCGAGACCGTACTTATGGAAGAGTTTTGGCCGAAGGGTGTCGTGTATCGGCGATTCCGCGGAAGGCTACGCGACACCACGCAGCGTAATACGACGCCGTCTCTTCGTATACAATAATATTATTGTGGTTTTTATATAATATGTATGATAGTCTGTAAGGTATATATGTTATGGGTCTTTGTTACCCGAAATAAATGATTTATTATTATTATTTGTTATTATTATTATTAAATACCTACTTGCACCTCCACTAACCCACATTTTTCAACTATGTTTATCTAAAGGAATATTCCCTAAGCTGCTTAAAAAAGCTGTGGTCACACCTGTATTCAAGTCTGGAGACAAAGCCTGTGTGAATAACTACAGACCCATTTCAGTTTTAACCCGTGAGAAGGCGCGCTATGAGCAATTTGCTCACACAAAAATCTAATTCAAAAATTTTTGTCTTTCCCATGCCACACCAATTCAAGCACTTAAGTACCTTCCTAAATATTCACCCCCTCTCCCCTGACGCAATTCTCGATCCGCTCAGTGGCGTTGCGACCGCGCAGCAAGGCGTTTGTGGAGGCCGTGTACCAACGTGCGGCAATTTGCTCATCACGCGCCCATCCAATTACTTTGCACCGAACATGTAAAATACATGTGTTCAGTGTGTTTCGAGAGGCACATTAGTGTAGATTTAATGGATGAATAACACTTTTTAGTTTTTGTTATGTAACAGTTTTTATTGTGATTTTTATGAAACGTGCCAAAAAAATTAATTAATACTAGGTTGTTTTGTTATTTGCGTTAGAAGTTGCTATTATGTTTAATAGTTTTGATTAAAATACTTGTTTTCTCACTTACTAAACCTTGTGTTATTTATTTAAATATATTATAAGCCAATAAATATAGAAACACTAAAAATATAAACATTTATGATAGTGTGAGCAATTTGCTCGCACGCGCCTACTCGTGTAAGAAAATTAGGCGCGCCTTCTCACAGGTTAACAGGCCTCTCAAAGGTTTTAGAAAAAATCATTAACAGTAGATTGATAAAATATCTTGAAGAAAACAGACTACTTTCAGATAGTCAATTTGGTTTTAGGCCCAAAAGATCAACTAACCAAGCAGTTCACAAATTAACTAATTATATTACTACCAACTTGGATAATGGTATGCACACAATTGGGATTTTTCTAGACCTTGCCAAGGCCTTCGACACTATTTCTTGTACTTTACTTTTACGCAAGCTAGAAACAATTGGGATAAGAGGCGCACAACTTCTATTATTTTCTGATTATCTCAGCGATCGTCGTCAATGTGTAAAAATAGGTTCGTATACAAGTTCTGAACTTAAAAATAGTTGTTTTGGAATTCCACAAGGCAGCATTTTAGGCCCAACGTTATTTTTAATCTATATAAATGAACTGTGCAGCCTGGCTCTCCGAAATGGAATCATAATGTCTTATGCGGATGACACCGCTCTATTGTTCTCAGCAAAATCAAGAGTAGTAGAATCTATGAAAATGCTCAGACCGGTTTTAACATCGTCTCTGATTGGCTCCATAATCTGAGTCTGGGTGTAATTATCTATATAAGTATGTATTTACAAAAAAAAAGTAGTGTATGTAGTTTATCAGTTATCTGGTTTCCATAGTACAAGCTCTGCTTAGTTTGGGATCAGATGACCGTGTGTGAACAATGTCCTAGGATATTATTATTATTATTATAATAATCTCCTAACATTAAATGCAGATAAAACCCAATACATTTTATTTACAATGAGAAATACTAACATACCGCTTACTAATCTAAACATTTACGCACATAATTGTAGCACGTACGCTGACAGTGCATGTTCTTGCCCCACTTTAACTAAAGCTGACCATTTGAAATATCTAGGTGTTACTATTGACTCAAATCTAAATTTCCGTAAACATATCGATTTACTATGTACGAGAGTGCGCAAATTAATATATGTTTTTAAAAATTTACGGAATGTAGCTGACCATAAATTCATTAAGCAGGTTTATTTAGCTTTGTGTCAATCCATTCTTACCTATTGCATAACTTCTTTGGGGTGGTGCTGCAAAAACAATTTTACTGCCTTTAGAACGCGCGCAAAGAGCAGTTCTGAAGGTTGCTACCTCTCGCCCTTTTAGATTTCCTACGCACCAGCTCTACATAGCATATAATGTACTAACAGTGCGGCAATTATTCGTTCTGAGCATAATACTACACCAGCACGCTGCACTACCTGGTGACCCAGTACCGTCTGACAAGAGAAGGAAGGACTTGGTTTGCATAAAGCCTCAAACTAAACATGCGTTTGCTAATCGATTTTATGTATTTTTAGGACCTTTTTTGTATAATAGACTCAACAGGGTACTAAACCTCTATAGGGAAAGTTATAAAAAATGTAGTATGATGTTAACAGAATACTTATCGATACTCAATTACACAGACACTGAAAATCTACTAGAAATTTTGTCATAAGGATAACTTATTCCCTCGTAAGTATTTACTTTTGTATATTTACGTAGGCTAGTTTTAGGTATTAATGTACCAATATGCTTCTTCTCATAGTTGTTAAAATATTGTTTTCATTTTTTAAATATCACTTTTACTTCAAATTATGCCCCAATGTAATTGAAATGTAAAGCGATGGCCTGAAACACAGGTTTGAATAAACCTAGATGGGGTGAGTCGCCACCTAACATTCTAATTCCAAACTATCATTACTTGCACCTGTAACTAAACATATACTTAAGCATTAGTTTATTATTAGGCTACATAATAATATATTGTATTGGAAATTTACTAATAACTGACTAAATGTACACTTTTTGAAATATTTTTATTAAATAAATTATTATTATTATTATTTTCTGTATTTTTTTCAAAATTTTAGGCTCAGTAGTTTCGGAGATAAGGGGGAAATGGTCAATTTTGAGGTATAGAACCCTAACAAACAAAGTTTCAGAAAAAGGTCAATTTTCATCTATTTTCTTGAATAACTTTAAAACAATTTATTTTAAAAATTATAAAAAAATAAACCTATTTGAGACCCTCACAGTAAACCCTTTCATTCGATATTATGTCATACGCTACAGTTTGCAAAACTTTTTTTATTTTCTTATTTGCCCCCAAAATTGACCCTGATACTCAAAATGAGTCCACCTTTTATAGCAGAACTTTTTATGTCGTAATATTATTTTGCATAACAGCGGATAGCATAAGCTTCATTTCGCAGAAAAATTGTTTGGAAGACACTCATTTATCATATTTTTTTTTAAGTCAGAATCATCTTTAGACATACATATCCATAATAATTAAAAAGTAGAACCATAATTTAGCAGAAAGTTCAGCCAGAATCGTGTTTTGGCATACATTTCATACCGATAGTCATGAAAATGCAGAACTATCATACAAGCATGCAAACAAGCATACACCCTGCATGCAGCAAGCATGCAGCATGCAGCAAGCATGCAGCATGCAGCAGGCATGGTTTCTGTCACGGCCTCAGTAACCGTGGCTTGGTCACCCACGGTAAAGCGAAGAGGAACCCGAGGAGGGGCTGCACACACACAAAACTCCACGAACTGTTCCCATGAAATGTTTCATTTGCAGATTATAATGTTGTTCACCATATAATGATAGATAGATCGACACAATTTCACTCATAAAAAGGTACAACTTATTTATGCACCATCTCGCCGAACACTGTCTCTTAAGATAAGATAAGATACAGGCCTCCTAGTTTGAGAGACAGGGTTTATATTTGTGCGCTTATAGATTTTTATCGCCTTTTAAACTTTTGTTTAAACAATGTTAATAGGTATAAGTTTAAAATAAATAAATAAATAAATTTCATTTATTTTCAGGTAAATAACACCCATTGCCACACATAAATTAAAATGAAATAAAATTATAAATAGGTAAATAAAATACAATTAAATAAAATCAAATCATGTCACATCAAAATAATACAATAATAAAACGAATAAAATAAAATCCAAAAAAAAAAAATCAATTCAAAATTAATAAATGATGTGATAAAATTAAATTAAAATAATACCTTCTCTCCGACAAAGGTACAACAACATGTCTGCTGCAACAATGTCGGATGAAGGGGCAGTCCAGCCTTCCCGCAATCATCGTCAGTATGATGTTGGAGCTAACCCGTACCCTGCGCACCAAGGACGCGGCGCGCTTGCGTATGGTTGCATGAAAGCAGTCAGTGCGCGCCTCTGCGAACATACCCGAAGCGCTGCAGTATCGAGGCAGCCCCATCACCGCCCTGAACGCGTTATTGTACTGGACTCGGAGGGCGCCGTAACTTCTATTAGAGTAGTGAGCCCACAGACTGCACGAGTACAGCGATGTACAGTACGCTCTATAGAGCGTACCCTTAACCTCATTAGAGCACCGCGCAAATCTGCGGGCGATCATGTTCGCTCTAACAGACAACGCCCTCCGCTCCCGTTCAATGTTTGCATGATCCTTGAGGTCGACAGTCAAAATATGCCCCAAGTATGTGAATTGGTCAACCCTTTCCACAGAAACCCCACTGAGTCTGAGGGGAGGTATGATTCCCGGACACTTCGCACTGGCGGTCTCAAAGATCATATACTGACTCTTCTTAACATTATACGATAAACCGTGACCACAAGCATATTCCTCGCACATTCGTAACAGCTTCCTCAAGCCGCAGATCGAAGCGCTCAGCAGCACCATGTCATCAGCATAATTTAGATTATTGACACATGTGCCGTCAATGTGACATCCGACATGTTGGCTGCTGAGCGCCACGATCAGCTTATTAATATACATATTTAACAGGGTAGGAGATGTTAAGCCACTCTGCCTGACTCCGCATTCGAGCCGATACGCATCCGACATTGCCCCCGCCCACCTAACACTATTAGACTGGTGCGCGTACCAGTACTGGAACATGCTGATGAGTTCCGGTGGCAAATCTGTGCTCCTCAGCTTGCTCCACAACAGGTCATACACTACATGGTCGAAAGCCTTGGACAAATCAAGGAAGCACGCATACACGGGTGTTCTACGGTTTGTGTAGTATTTGACGGTATGCTTAAGATGGGACGAAACCCGAACTGGTTATCGTGCAGTGTTACCGATCTATTTAACTGTGCATTAAGCAAACCGTCAAACACCTTAGCAGTTACAGTGGCAAAAGAAATAGGCCTGTAGTTACTCTTATCAGTAAGATCACCAGTTTTATTCTTCACTACAGGCACTACCACTGTTTTCATGAAATCGGCTGGCAGGTAGGAATGGCACACGCACAGCGAGTAAAACATAGCCAAAACCCTAGCAATATGTGGTCCGGCGTGCTGAAGGTGCTCAATGCTGAGCCCATCATGCCCCGGGGACTTACCCCTCGAGATAAGCCTTATGGCTTTAGTAACGGCTTTGCCTGGAAGACAGTCACCGCCTCTCGACTGCTTACATCAGCATCCAGCACCCCCCTCGCTGTACCCAATGGAGACTTTACCAAAAAATGATTCTTAAAAAGATTCGCAATCTCCTTCGGGTCATTCACACCATCGATGCTCACAGGAAGGCCGGGGCGTAAGTTTTCTTTTTTGGTGCCCTTCCAGAAACCGCGAAAGTCCCCCTTTCAATGTTTCACAGCTAGAGCGTCCATTCTTATTTGGTCCTGATGATTTTGGCACCATTTTAATCGAGACTTGAACACTCTTCTGCTATCGCACATTTCTTGGTATAAAAACCCTGATTTAGGCCTACCACATAACACCCAATCGAGGAACTTAGATTTGGCCACCCTGTGAGCCTCGCTGACATGTTTGTTCCACCCAGCTATGCGCGAGCCACCCCCGCCCTTCCTCGCGCCTCCCCGACTCGCCACTGCCGCTTCCCGGAGGGCAGTCACAATGTCGGAGTAAAGCGTATCCAGAACAAGCCTGTGGCCACGGTCACTACAGAAACAATCAGCACAGCTTACACACTCAGGAGGGAAGTCAATTACTTTAAGTCTCTTATGACACTCTTTGGCCTACAACGAAACTTGTTCCTCACATTTACCACCCCACACTACATCTTTATTTACTTTAGGAACCTGAAGCGTGACCTTAGGGGACAGTAACTTTAAATTACACATAACTACAAGTGGAAAATGATCAGACCACAGAGTGTCATACTTAACATCTACACTAACAACAGTCTGCTTAACCGAGTGAGTTGCTAAATAGTGGTCCAGCCAGCTGCTAGTCCCATACACATCACTTACAAAAGTAAAAGTACCCGAGTCTAACCCTAACACATCTATGTCTATACATGACCGTTGTTGGTAGCTACAAATATGCATAAGTTCACGGAAAAACCACTCACCCGGATCCGCATTAAAGTCACCTAAAATAAAAACAGATTCAATTCCATATTCGTCAACAATGGCACTTATCTCACTTAGACAATCAGTTAAATCTTGTAAATTATCGGCAGAGTTAGTTGGTAAATAAACACTCATTACGATCACTTCTCTATCACCCGTTATAATTTTAATGGCACAAATACGGGCGTTATCGCACTGTATCACTGACACCTGTTTAAACGCACTATATCTCCATAGCAACGCGACGCCGCCATAGGGACGCCCGCGCAGTATCCCCGAGGATGTATCAACCGCAGACGTCGCCGTGTATCCGAATCCGCTGTCGATCGTGCTGATAAAGGGTATGTCGTGCGGCATCAACCAAGTTTCCTGTAGACAAACCACGTCGCACGCACGGCACAAGTCTCTGACATCACCGATGGAGCGTTTCACATTCTTACAGTTAAAAGTAGCAAATCGATAAGGGCCTGACTATCCATTATTTGGTTTGTTTGGACCGTCTGCTTCGCTAAGATGTGTATCATTTGTTGTCTTGTGTTTGCAGTTCACAAACCGCCGAAATAAGACACCTACAGGGTATAAAGTTTCATCCGTACCTTGGTAGATTGGCCTCTGAAATAAAAAACTTGTATGCCTTGAGCCCCCTTTCAAATTTCATATTTATCTTCTCTAAAGATACAGTTTCCCCCGTCTTATTGTAAATATGTTTTATTATGTCACTTTCAAGAGTCGACATATGCACATTTGTAATAAACATTGGAATTCTTCTGTCTGCTCCACGAAATGTGCACTCCAAATCTCTGGCCACACCAGACTTGGACCGAAATGATATTTCGCTAACCCTTTACGATGCACTACTTTCTGCCATCTTTCGTTATTATTATTGTTTACATTGGCCGTAGTTTTGCATACATACGCTGGCCGCTGTACTCCGCGCTGTCCCGTTGCAAAGCTATACCCGCCAACAGTCAGCTGTTCCGCTGTCTACAAAGGCGTATTAGGTGCGTCTGACGTCACCGCAGCGCTAGGCATAGAAACGATCCGCGCGCTCGCCTCTTGACTCACGGCCAGGCATTCCTTCTCCGCGCCGCAGTCAGTGCCCGCGCTCACTTGTTCATCACGCAAACTCGCACACTGTACCGCCATCGCCTCAGGTGCAAGCGAAGCCCTTATCTCACTTGTAACTGACGCATGTGATGCCGCCGCCGTGACAACATTCACTCGCTGACCGTTCGTATGGGAGATCTTCGCACAGGCCGCCGGCGGCGTCGAAACCGATTCCTCGTCGCACATCGTCGTAATTATGCTCGTCATACACTCGGTCACTCACACTCTCCGGAGCTGTCATCCCGTCTCGCTCACCCACGTGCCTACTATTCTCTGTCTCACCATGTTGTGATTGTAAAACAGAGATGTAGCTATTACCGCACTGCTGATCAGGTGTTGTTGATATTTTTTCTGTCGTCCGGCCGTTAAATTTTGAATCAGCTGTTACTTGCGCATATTTTATGGGCACATATTGTAACCCGATAGGGCCACTATCAAGATTAACACTGTTTCGCAGACATGCTCCTCTCCTTGCGTTTACATTTCTGCCCGTCGTATAAGTGTCAGTTAGCGATGCGTGTTTCATATTTTCTACTTCAATCTTAAAGAGATCAAATTGTTCTGTCGTAACAACTTTTTCTTCTAAAGCGTTAACTTTGTTTTGCCGTTTCACTAAGTCCTTCAGTAATCGGGTGACATCCACATGATCAAAGGACACAGGAGGGAGCATATGGAGATCCTTCACCACAAATACAGGAAAAAGTTCGGGATCTGATCCTTTTAGCAGACAAATGATATCATCTAGATCCCGCGACATTTTCTTTTTGCCACCCTTTCTCCGAACAGGCATCTTCTTCCCGCTAGGTATCGACTCAAACAACAGAGGCTTTCACTATCTCTTCTGCCGTGAAAGAGGACGTACACAACTGATGCACACTGGCCTCATCCATAACGTCCAAAACATCTTGTAGGAACGCGAATAGCTTATTATACCATTGCATTATACCAAGGCCGGGTTATGTGACCGAGCGGGATGTCGGAGAATGGAATAAAATACTCCATCCCCTGCTGAGTCACCCGAGGAAAAGCATTGCAATAAGCAATATTGGCTCCAAATTTCCATAGACTAACTTCGAAACATATCCACTATTTCCCTTCAAGAAATTTAGCTAACTTGGTAGCTACGCCATCGCGATCTATCCTAGTCTCTCCTATGAGAAAAAAGACAACTCTGACGGTAAGTTGCCGCCGAGGTACCTATTTGTATTCTTGCTAATTTTGGCGCGGAACGCTAAAACAATTATTTCCATTTAATCCGTTGCGAACGTCGATAAGATAATGTCCGGCGCGCGCTCCTCGTCGGATCGTATAAAGTGCGGAGCGCAGCCCTCGCAGCACCCGAACGTACCAGAGCCACCATGAAGTGCTTGTTTATGCTGTGTGCGCTGGCGGCGCTGGCGCTGGCCGAGGAGCCCATCATGCTGCACTACCACGAGAACGTGGGCGTCCCGGAGGCGGCGCGCATCAAGCAGGCCGAGCTCGCCACTGACTTCGATGGCTCGCGCATCGTCGGCGGCTCCGTCACCGGCGCCGGCACGCACCCTCACCTGGTCAGTCATTCCGACGCACTCCGACGTTACTGATACTATTCTTATATTCATTATTTTCTCAAGAACCTGATGCATGTTGGTGATGCTGCGTGCTTCAGATCGGTCTGGTGATCACCCTGACGACGGGCGCCACCTCGGTGTGCGGCTCCACCATGCTGAGCAACACCCGCTCGGTGACCGCCGCGCACTGCTGGTGGGACGGCCGCAGCCAGGCGCGCCAGTTCCAGCTGGTGTTCGGCTCCGGCTTCCTGTTCACCGGCGGCACGCGCGTCACCACCACCAACGTGCAGATGCACGCTGACTGGAACACCAGCAACCTCAACAACGACGTCGCCATCGTCATCTTCCCCTGGGTGGGCTACACCAGTAAGTACCGCGCCGCGCCATGAGCCTCGTGCCGCGTGTGGAGCATGTCTCTAATTGCTGAATGTTGCAGCCGTGATCCAGCGCGCGATCATCCCGAGCGGCACTCTGCTCAACAACAACTTCGTGGGCACCTGGGCGCACGCAGCCGGCTACGGCAGAAACAGTGACAGTAAGATCGCTTTTGGGTCATTGCACATCCTTATTGGACGTTGACGTAGGATGACTACTGAACATCTGATATTAGTTTACCATGTATTGCATCGATATACTGACGATGGCTCCCCAGCAAGGCGGCACCAGAGCGCGGGTGCAGCGAGTGATCACACGTTCGTTCGCAGGCTCCGGCATCTCCACGGCGCAGGCCAAGCACCACGTGTGGCTGCAAGTGATCACCAACGCCGTGTGCGCCACCTCTTACGGCACCGCGGCCGTGGTCGCGTCCACGCTGTGCACCAGCGGCGCCGGCGGCGTTGGCACGTGCGGCGGC
The DNA here is from genome assembly GCA_948252095.1 of Dicycla oo. Classification (NCBI taxonomy): domain Eukaryota; kingdom Metazoa; phylum Arthropoda; class Insecta; order Lepidoptera; family Noctuidae; genus Dicycla; species Dicycla oo. The sequence continues at coordinate 137,805 of OX411727.1, forward strand.
GACTCCGGCGGCCCGCTCGTCATCACCAGCGGCGGCCAGCGTGTGCTCGTGAGTGCCACTCTCCACAGTCCACAGTCCACTTGGTCCACTTGATGCACATCACGTGCACATTCACCAATAAATGCATACTCGTAATAGAGTTATCCACGTATAATATGGTGTTACCTTGTTCAGCGTGGATATGTTGTGGCTGATATAATGCGATTATTCGTAAGAAAGTGTAGCTCGTGCATTATTGGGGGCTATTGGTGCTTAATTTGTTTTTCATTGATCGATTTTAATTACATTTAATCTTTAAAGCTAAGTTACGCGCAGAAAGTTCAAATAAGGGTTTAAACGTTTCAAATCAAATCAAATCATTTATTTGCTTGAGTATGGGTAGGTACATGAGGTGATACATAATAACAAAGCTCTTTATACCATATTCTACCGTAATAAGTGTGCAAATATCTATTGAAATAAAAAATAAACATACATAAATTCACGCCCTCTTCCCATGGGGTTAGGCAGAAAAAATACAGAGTGCCACCTGCTCCGATCCTCACATACTCATTGGGTCTCGCTTACATCCACACGTTCGGCACTAGGTACATGCACGCGCCGGTTGCGAGAAATATTTCCTACGATAGCATTGTGTATAACGAATATTAACAGTACAATATTAATTATATAATTTTAATTATCAGGTTGGCGGAAAAGTTTGCACCAAGATATAAGACTTAATGAATTTATTGATAACTTTGTTATTTACAATAATTAATCAGTAATGTAATCCCCAAATAACTCTATTACTCTGGCCCATCTATTTGGAAGATCGTTGATGCCCTGCGCCCAGAATTACAGAGGCTGTGCAGAAAAGAAATTGTCCACTGCCATTTTGAGGTCTTCGTAGTTTAGATTTTATTTTTCTCACGCAAATAAAGCTCTAGTGATCGGAACAAGATAGTCGGATGGCGCGAGATCCGGTGAGTACGGTGGGCAACCGGGTGCCATCGATTTTTTGTCGAGTCTCCGAAGCGACATGAGGTCGCGCATTATCATGGAGTAAGTGAACATTTACACGTCTCGGTCGTTTTTCTCTTATTGCGTCAGCCAGTTTCTGAATAAATGGAAGTCGTAATCGTCCTTCTCGCAGGGAGAAGCTCGTAATAGAGTGGGCCCTCCCACCAAACGGAGAGAAGATGCTTGCGTGAGTGACGGTTCGGCTTTGGCTGCGTTGGTGGCTCTGCGTCGTAAGGAAGCCAGACGGCGTGCCATGTGTTGTTATCATAGAGAATCCAGCTCTCATCGCCGGTTACCAGATCTTCAAGAAACTCTTTTCGATGTGGCTGAAAAAGAAGCGATTCACAAATACTAACTCTGACTTGACGATGACTGTCAGTAAGTTGATGTGGAACCCATCGTGCCATTACTTTACGATAGCCGAGTTTGTGTAAATGAGCCTCGACGGTCGAATGATGACAGCCAAGAGTCTCTGCCAAATCACGCGTATTTATTTCTGGATTAGCCTTTAAACAGCGGAGTAATTCCTCATCGTCGAAGGTGGATGGTCGCCCAGATCGCTCGTGATCTTCAAAAGTTATATCTCCCGATGCAAAGCAAGCAAACCAGCGGCTTATCTTCCATCGCGATACAACACCTCCACCGAACGCTTTGCTGATGTTAGCGGTAGCCACACTCACGTTGTGTCCCTGACGCCATTCGTAAAAGATGATCGTTCGAAGTTGATGTTCACTAATCATTTTCACAAACTAACCAAATCCTCACTAGCGCGCCTTTATATACCCTTGATGTGATAGCTTCGAGAACCTTCTAAAATATTCTTACGTATCCCAGATCAATACTAAATATTCCGGAATATTCTAGTAATTTACAATTTCTTGTGCAATATTTTTCCGCCAACCTGATACATTGTTTAATTTAAAATTTAATTAGATACATTTATCATTTAAATAATCACGAACTTTATAATATGCTTTATTGATCAAAAACATCTTTAATCTATTTTTAAATGATATAAAATTCGGTGCTTCCTTTATATTATTAGGTAATTTATTATATATTCTAGGGCCCATACAGAACGCACTCTTATCAAACATAACTGTTCTATGTCGTATTGCTCGAAGTGTACTGGCAAGCCTGCTACTTTTTAATGTTTCATATTTATTTATATTATTCCTAATGTCTAATGCTAGTTCATAAATATACAGTGATGGGAATGTCAATATTTTTAAATTCATAAAATGTGGTTTACATGTATCTGTAGGTTTTAATGCACATATTGCCCGGATTCATTTCTTATGGGCTTTGAAGACAGTTTCTCTCCCAGTGGCATTCCCCCACAACATTATAGCATATCTTAGTGTCGAACCAACGTAAGCATGGTAAGCAGATAAAAGTGCACTTTAATTTGCCACTTTACGTAGCATATAGATGGCATATGAATACCGACTTCCGGTAAACAATCACTAACCTGTACGGTGTACGACACTAGTAATCCATACACTTTTGGTTGACTACGTGAAGTGTTTTGCATGTTGGACACACTCGCTACCAACAAACAAACAGTTATAGTGTACAGTTCAGGAAACAATCTGTCCCGTACATTATTTTAAGTTCATTTAAATTTAGCCAGTTAATTATAGTTGATAGCGTACAGTCACTTCCATGTTCATGTGTCGTAGGGTCTTCAGATACAACTACCGCTGTACTATCGTCAGCATACAGCACCATGGACGATTTGATGGATTTGTGGCGCCGTTAATGTAAATAATAAAGAGCAGAGGACCTAAGATACTCCCTTGTGGTACACCTTTGCAGACTTATGTTGGTGTTGACAAGTGTTTCTTTCCGACTTTTGTTTTATGTGTTTCTATAATATTTGTAAGTAATGTGATGTGTTCGGAAGTGTAGACAGTAACACTACCTCATACTTCAGATCGGAGTGACGTCGTTCGGCTCGGCCCGCGGCTGCCAGATCGGCATGCCCGCCGCCTTCGCCAGGGTCACCTCCTTCGCGGCCTGGATCAACGCCAGGATCTGAGGCACTACTATTACAACATTCTAAATAATACTGATTGTTTCATTTATTTCCCTAAACAAAAATAAGTATACAAGCACCGAATAATGAAGTTAACTGCGACATCAGTTCATATATATGATAATGGACGATTAATTACATAAACGTGTACGTAAACTATTTATATGTAGATTTCACTAAAAACAAAAATGTGAAAATAGACCACAGTATTCAACAATTTATGTCAAAAAAACCGGCCAAGTGCGTATCGGAGCACGCACAATGAAGGGTTCCGTATCGGAGCACGCACAATGAAGGGTTCCGTAGTTGGGATGAATGAATGCCAAGAACAAACTTAACATTGTAGTTGAACTGCATGTTCTCCCGTACATTCCAACTGCAACTGAAAATAAGTTTATACGCACAATTATATTGAGAATAAGAATAATAATAATAATTTATTGTTTCAGGAATTACATTCATAGACTCTCACTACTCTCTCAACTACTAACTCACTCGCTACTCAGTACTAACTTAAAAGTTCCAGGAATCAACGCCATTGAATGTAATTTATCCCTGTGTCGTGAGATCCAGGCTCCTTCGTTTCGTTTACATTTTTTACACACGCATGTATACATAAATTATACGTTCCAGTAAATTCCTTAATTTTATCTAATCCACTCGCAATCTACAAGAAAAGGAATATACGATACAATAAAAACGAATACATTAAAATAACTAATACTAATACTAAAAAACATTAGATAGCCTAGTATGCTACACAGCAAAATTTTTAGGTGTAACCTAATTGACAAACGACGTAACTGGAAAGCACACACAAAGTAATAGGTCGGGGAAAAAGTTTCTTCGCATTTTTTAAGAAAATTCAAAACATTTTTTAATATAGTTTATTTACATTCAACTAAAGTATGTAGGTACCATTTTGTTCGATAACTTTTTGCCATCTTGTAGGCAGGGACATGATCCCATTGCTATAGAAATTTTGGGACTTCTGGTCAAAATACCGCGACAAGTGGTTTTGGCAGTCCTCTCGTGATGTTAACCAGACACTGCCTAAAGAATTCTGAAGAGACTGAAACAGGTGGAAATCTGAAGGTGCAAGGTCAGGACTATACGGCAGATGCATTAACACCTCCCAGCCAAACTCTCTTAATTTTTGCTGAGTGGCTAAAGGTGTGTGAGGTCTAGCGTTATCATGATGAAAAACCACACCCCTTCTGTTGATTAATTCCGGCCGCTTTCTCTCAACTTCTTGCTTTAATCTATTATTTATTATATTATCCGTAATAGGGCGACCGGAGCTACGTGCATCTTTGACATCAAAATTTCCGGATTGAAAACGCTTAAACCAAATTTGTGCTACTCTCACAGACACTACACTAGGTCCATAAACATCGCAAATTTTTTTTGCGGCTTGCGTTGCATTTTTACCTTTTTTGTAGTAAAATTTTAAAATGTATCGAATTTCTTCATTAGATTCAATACTCAATATCTTTATTGCATACCATAATGTATTACAAGTTGGAATAATTTGATTCGTCACAATTATGGACCCTGTCGGGCACAGCATAGATTAAGTAGGAGAGAGGAGGAAGAGCGTCGAGTGTTTGGATGCGATTTAATATCTAAGTATGGTTATTAAATATTTACGGATCTTATCCTTTTTTATGTATCTATTTGAATATCCTTTTATGTTGATCATGTTATATTTCTGATAACTATTCTTATTTTTGGATAATTATTTATCAATATTGTTTTATTAATTATTATTTACTAATTCTATTTATTGTTCTACTTACTTTAATCAATTATTTATTTGTTGTACATTTTATGACTGTCTAATACTTGGAATACTTTAATATTCATTTGAAATGAACCTGGCCAAATTGATCATGTAGAGGGGTTATGTTAGTTTGAATGTGACTATTAGTATTGTTATTCAGTATAATTATTTTATGAGTTGTAAATTATTTAGTTTAAGTATTACTAAAGAATATATTATTATTATATTACAATTTAAAAACAGTAGGATATTATTACAAGGTTTGTTATCTAAATATTTCAATTAGAGTTTGTATTGTAATTATTTGTTATATTTTATGTATTTGTAATTAGTCATTTAAGTATTAATTTACACTATAATAGTAATAGTAATTCACTCATCTTGACGGTACGAAAAACAAATGAAAATCACACTTTTTCCTAATTTGAATTTGGGATTATGTTCTTTAAAATTTAAACTTTCAATGACACCAAAACCAGCCAGATACAAATAGAATAGCCAAAGACTTTTTCCCCAACCTAATATGTTCTTCTGCCTATGCCCTCTATAAACTAAAACCTATTATAAGTATGTACCAATGCGCTTATAACTGCCTACCATGGTATTGTCGGCTCCATATTGTGGTTTGGAGTTATATTTTGGGGAAACTCTACTAATAAAGAAATCATTTTAAAGTCACAAAAAAGGTGTATTAGGGCTATGTTTGGTTTGAAAATAACTAATAGTTACTTTGCAAATAGTATTTTATTTTAAGTCTGCCTTCCTTATTTATTTATGAAATAGCTAATTTTATAAGAACCAATCCCAACCTATTTAAGAAACTATCAGTTGTTTCTATTCGTAATCGACGGGATAATAATAAATTATGCGTACCAAGATCAACCACGGCATTGATGCTTAAAAGTATTTTTGTTTAGTACCACACATTTATAATAAAATCCCAAAACCTATTAGAGAAATGCCTACTGCTCTGTTTAAAATATATTTAAAAAAATATCTCATAGCCAAATGCCTTAGCGGATTTTTAAATGACCGCAATTAATTAAATACTTAGATTCCTATAATTACGACATTTTCACAATTTGACCCCTAAATCTATATAACAATACTTTATTTTTAATTTTGTGTGTTTTGAGGGTCAGGGCTTCTTCAATGATCGCTTTTGTTATTTATAAAGGCTTGATGCATTTATTGTATTATTCAAGTACTTCAATTTACATATAGGGTTGCGAAATAAGAATAAGATAATAATTTTAGGTGGTGAACCGACTACCATACTTCTTCTTGTCTGTCGAATGAAGAAAAATGATTGACCCGTGGAATCAACGGAACGTTCTTCAGTTCTTCGGCGACGACCAATCAGCGTGCGCCTGACATTCATATTCATAGTTACATCTGGTCATTATGGATTTATTAACACGCATACATAAAGGTTTCTTTTGTACACGAAGTTACAGTAGAACACTGACTCCTAGGTCACTAGGTCAGGTTCCCCAAGTTTAGGAGGCAGGGTTTTTTACTATTTGTGCAGCCTTTTCCCAAAATTCCAATGTACCTAAATGAAATGTATTGATTTTGTATACAAAGGTATTTTGTGTCAATAAACTTTTTTTTATTTTTTTATTTATTTAATTTAAGGCCCTTATCCCAACAGAGTGCAGTAATAGTAACAGGGTGACTCATAAACTAATGATGACAATGATCGACGCTAAAGTCTGCACTTACCTTTCTGAAGCCAGATCAAATGCATCGTGCTACCTGTGCTTAGCAAAACCTACAGAAATAAACCGCTTAGATGCTGTAACACTAAAGACTGTGTGTTCTGACGACATGTACGACTTTAGCTGTGTGTTGTCATCCGACACGACCGTATAACTTGCACGGAATGTCTGCTACACATTGCGTACTGGCTCGACTTCACACGACCGTGTAACTTGCACGGAATGTCTGCTACACATTGCGTACAGGCTCGACTTCACACGACCGTATAACTTGCACGGAATGTCTGCTACACATTGCGTACAGGCTCGACTTCACACGACCGTGTAACTTGCACGGAATGTCTGCTACACATTGCGTACTGGCTCGACTTCACACGACCGTGTAACTTGCACGGAATGTCTGCTACACATTGCGTACTGGCTCGACTTCACACGACCGTATAACTTGCACGGAATGTCTGCTACACATTGCGTACAGGCTGGACTTCACACGACCGTGTAACTTGCACGGAATGTCTGCTACACATTGCGTACAGGCTCGACTTCACACGACCGTGTAACTTGCACGGAATGTCTGCTACACATTGCGTACTGGCTCGACTTCACACGACCGTATAACTTGCACGGAATGTCTGCTACACATTGCGTACTGGCTCGACTTCACACGACCGTGTAACTTGCACGGAATGTCTGCTACACATTGCGTACAGGCTCGACTTCACACGACCGTATAACTTGCACGGAATGTCTGCTACACATTGCGTACAGGCTCGACTTCACACGACCGTATAACTTGCACGGAATGTCTGCTACACATTGCATACAGGCTGGACTTCACACGACCGTATAACTTGCACGGAATGTCTGCTACACATTGCGTACTGGCTCGACTTCACACGACCGTATAACTTGCACGGAATGTCTGCTACACATTGCGTACAGGCTCGACTTCACACGACCGTATAACTTGCACGGAATGTCTGCTACACATTGCGTACAGGCTCGACTTCACACGACCGTATAACTTGCACGGAATGTCTGCTACACATTGCGTACTGGCTCGACTTCACACGACCGTATAACTTGCACGGAATGTCTGCTACACATTGCGTACTGGCTCGACTTCACACGACCGTATAACTTGCACGGAATGTCTGCTACACATTGCGTACAGGTTCGACTTCACACGACCGTATAACTTGCACTGAATGTCTGCTACACATTGCGTACTGGCTCGACTTCACACGACCGTATAACTTGCACGGAATGTCTGCTACACATTGCGTACTGGCTCGACTTCACACGACCGTATAACTTGCACGGAATGTCTGCTACACATTGCGTACTGGCTCGACTTCACACGACCGTATAACTTGCACGGAATGTCTGCTACACATTGCGTACTGGCTCGACTTCACACGACCGTATAACTTGCACGGAATGTCTGCTACACATTGCGTACTGGCTCGACTTCACACGACCGTATAACTTGCACGGAATGTCTGCTACACATTGCGTACTGGCTCGACTTCAGGCGTACAGGCTCGACTTCACACGACCGTATAACTTGCACGGAATGTCTGCTACACATTGCGTACAGGCTCGACTTCACACGACCGTATAACTTGCACGGAATGTCTGCTACACATTGCATACAGGCTGGACTTCACACGACCGTATAACTTGCACGGAATGTCTGCTACACATTGCGTACTGGCTCGACTTCAGGCGTACAGGCTCGACTTCACACGACCGTATAACTTGCACGGATGTCTGCTACACATTGCGTACAGGCTCGACTTCACACGACCGTATAACTTGCACGGAATGTCTGCTACACATTGCATACAGGCTGGACTTCACACGACCGTATAACTTGCACGGAATGTCTGCTACACATTGCGTACTGGCTCGACTTCACACGACCGTATAACTTGCACGGAATGTCTGCTACACATTGCGTACAGGCTCGACTTCACACGACCGTATAACTTGCACGGAATGTCTGCTACACATTGCGTACAGGCTCGACTTCACACGACCGTATAACTTGCACGGAATGTCTGCTACACATTGCGTACAGGCTCGACTTCACACGAGCGTATAACTTGCACGGAATGTCTGCTACACATTGCGTACAGGCTCGACTTCAAACGGTGGGCAGCGAGAAGTACTGAGGACGAAGAAATGATGCAGACAAGAAAAAATGTATTCAAAATAAATTTAAAGATGAGCTCAATCTGCTGATTGATATAGTGAAACAAGGCTCGGGAATTACCAATGACGGGAATACCGCAAGAAAGTTTTTCGAGTTTCCCAATAACACTGCAGCTATAACCGGGTTGGATGAAGAGCTTATTAAAAGACTTGCTGTGATTTTGCAAGCAATAACGTCTGGCGAGAAGATCGACGTAATCAATTAAAAGTCAATTATTAAAGATTTTGCCCGCAAAACAGCAGAAAAGTACGTGGAAATATGCTTGTTATTTCTTCGGATTCTTTCCTAAATGCACAAAGGTCTAAGCTAGATGCCAAGAGAAAACAGAGGTTTTTGCTGAAACTCTCGACTTACCTAATTCTTTTTCAGGAAACTGAGTTCGAGTTTTTAGATATCTCCAATCTGGATTATGACTCAGAATTGGAGTCCGACAATGAGAGTGATAAGGAAAATTAGTAATATTTAATGATATTTTTTTCATGTTTTTTTTTTGTTATTTATGTTAGTTTATTGTACCAATACGTTTATTTTTTCCATAAATTAGTAATCAAAGATGAAATACAAAGTGTGAAGGAGTCTATGGCATTCATTAGTAATGACTATGAAGATATTAAAAAAGAGCTTAAGACATCTTCAGACTTGGTAAAGAATTTAGGAACACAGAATGAGAATATGAAAAGTACTATCTCCAATTTAACATACCGCCTGAACCAAATAGAACAGCATGCTAAGAGTAGCAATATTAAGATACAGTGCGTACCGGAGTGTAAATCTGAAAACTTAGTGTCTGTAACAAAACAGCTAGGCTCTGTCATTGAGAGAATGAGATACTACATTGCACCAGAGTTGCGAAATTAAACCGTGACACCGACCGTCTTAGATCTATTTTAGTTCAATTTTGTTCCCCCAGAGCTCGAGACGGTTACTTAGCAGCTGCAATTGACTACAATAAGAAGAACGGAAAAGATGAGTTGAATTCATCTCACTCGGGAATAGCGGGGGAGACGAGACCATTTTTTGTCACGGAACACCTATCGCCATCAAACAAAGCTCTCAACGCCGCTGCAAGAGCCAAGGCTAAGGCCCTCGGATATATGTTTGTATGGGTGAGAGGCGGACGTATTGTAATGCCCTACCTCATAAAGGATAATCATGATATAGTTTTGTTTGCGGATGATACTTCACTTTTGTTTAAACTTAAACGTCAGCAGCTGGTTACTGACGATGTAAAGAGAGCGATCTCAAAAGTAGTTCACTGGTTCATTGTTAATAATTTACTCCTTAATGAAAAAAAAAAACCAAATGCATTAAGTTTACGCTACCTCAAGTTAGGCAGGTGAAAACTAACGTGTTGATAAAGGGCGAAGAATTGAATCCTGAAGATAGCACAGTATTCTTGGGCTTAACTTTGGATGCTAAGCTTCAGTGGGGCCCACATATAGATAAATTGTCAAAAAAGCTAAGGTACGCAGCATACGCCGTTAGGAAAATTCGTAATTTAACCAACATAGAGACAGCCGTTTAGTGTACTTTAGCTATTTTCATAGTGTAATGTCGTACGGTATTCTGTTGTGGGGAAATGCAGCCGACATTCAGACTATCTTTGTTTTGCAGAAAAGAGCTGTTCGATGCATTTATAAATTAAGTCCGAGACAATCTCTCAGAGAGAAATTTAAGGAGATTAATATAATGACTTTGCCTTCTCAGTACATTTTTGAAAATCTTTTATATGCCCATAAAAACATTAAATTGTTTAAAAAATACAGTATAAATACTAGGAACAAACACAAATTTGTTGTACCTCCAACAAGGCTCAAGAAAATAGGTGGCTCATTCAGGTGTCAATGTATACGCTTTTACAATAAACTTCCAAGCCACGTTCAAGATCTGAGCCTTAATAAATTCAAATCATTCATTAAACGCAAGTTGTGTCAGCAAACTTTTTATACCGTTAAATATTCTATTGAGGACAAAAAGGCTTGGGATTGAACTGCTCCAATATTTTTTTTGCATACTGAATGTTGACATGAATATTTACTTTGTACAGTATTATATTATTTTAATTTATTGTGAATGTGAAGACTATGTACGAGTAGGTCATTGCTTTTTTGTTTGTTTTATTTTTTCTCTCAGTTATTTTTAATCATGGTCTGGCAGTTTGAGTAATTTATGCGGCCTACCCCAATGTCCTTTCTTTGGTATTGTTCGTCGAATCGTTGAGCTCCTTAAGTTCTGAGTTGAGCTGCGCGATTACTGACAAATGCGTGCACTGACTGGACAGGTCCTCTCAATCTGTGTGGTTCTTTCCTCAAAAGACCATTTCAGACACCAATCTACATTGTCTTCACATGTAGTGACCAAGATTATGTCTGGACTTTATAAGAGACTGTGACCTCTGAGTTTGTTTCAGCCTTTCTTCTCAGAGTAGTCAGATAGGAAACGCCGACCTCATCTAGTTTAAAAAAAAAAAAACATGATTGACTTGTAAAAGTGTTTGTACAAACCTACTTACAGAAATAAAAATCATTTATCATTTATCAATGCGTAAAGACGCCACTTCAGATTACAAGCTCATCAAGGATCAATCTTGCCTTGAAAAGCTCGAGCAGGGCTTGTTAACGTTACCAAATAACAAAATAATTACCGTTACATAACGTTAATTTCAATTTTGATACAATAGTAACGTTACAAAAATTTACCGTGACTTGATAACATTACCAGTAATATAACGTTAATTAACATTAACGTAAAATACGAGAAATATCGTTCTAACGGTAAAATTATTAGTGGTACCAAGCCGGCGAATATTCTTGTGTTTTTTGGAATTTTCCGGTCAGTGTCAGGTTGTAACATGATCAAAATGTGATGCGCGGCAATTTATCAAGTAGTCTTGTATAAGTAGGTCCTACCTACATCATAATTTATATTTATTTTGAAATAAACGATGCACTTTTCCTGCTGACCTTGCTTTCATTCTTTCTACTACACTACATGATACATTCTGAAGGTCTGATGATGACCAGGTAAGTGCTTATCTCAGTAACGGAAATAGTTAGGATGACCTAGCTTTCAACATTTATCTGATTGATCAATAATCAATAACCATTTATTATTTGTGTAGCATAGGTAGTAAATACAGTTGTTAAAATAGAGTTCATAGGTCGCTATGTTATGCCAAGAGGCGTACAAATATGGTTGCATGCGAAATAAAATATTGGTCATGCGGGAGGTAAATTATTTGGTAGGTGGAATGTATTGAATAAAACACAATGGCGTTCCATGCAAGACTGTTATATTATTTTGTTGTGCGGGTGGACGTATATCTCAACTTACCTACATTACAGTAGGTATGTCAAAATTAACATAATGATGATAAATAAATAAAAACAAAAAATTTTGATGTCACAAAATGGAATAGTTTCTACTGTCAATGCATAAATAAATAATTTTAAATTACAATTAGTCACAATATTCAATTAAAAATTGTTTCTCCATTGAAATAAGTAAATAAGTCTACATTAATATATATAATAATTTAAAAATTCATCAGTCGTATAGTAACATTTATCTACTAGCAAGACTTTTAATTTTTTTTTTATTGTTCATTCAAATTTTTTATGGTATCTGGTAATTTATCCGGCATCGAGGAGTCACAATGAGGTGCAGTAGGTGGTTGCTTGGAGCCAGCGACCAGACGAGAATTGCTTGCAAAGAGAGATGCCAATTTTGCTTTCTCACTTGCAGAGTGAGCCAGCGACCCATCAGGTTTTATCATTGGAGGTAAAGTGGGACGACAGAAATTCGTTTCAGCCGCTTTAGACAAGGACCAGAACTGTTTACTATCTGGAGGGTGCGAAGCCAGCCTGGCCCCAATACGTCCGACATGGTCAAAACGTGCCCTACGTAACACCCGCTTGCAGAACTTGGCGGCAGAATTAAAGGCTCTTTTCTTCGTGCGAACCCTACGCGCTCTAACTTTGTGGTCGCGGGCTTCCCAGGCTCGGTAGGCAGACTCTTTATGGGCCTCAGTGTGGGCGCCTTGTGCATTATACCAAGGCCGCGATTTGTGACCGAGCGGGATGTCGGAGAATGGAATAAAATACTCCATCACCTGCCGAATCACGTCCGCAAGCACGTCAGTATAGCACGAGGGGTCAGCCGAGGAAAAACGCACTTGCCGCCATGGATAAGACGCAAAAAGTGCCGCATCTTATCCCAGTCTGCTGACTCGTATCGCCATACTCGCCTCGTGCCTCTAGGACTCTCATTTGGAGGAGAGCAGGTCGATATAGATTTCACGAGACTGGTCAAACGTTCCCAGTGGGGCTGAGACCGATACTGAATTACTGTCCGGATCAGATGTCAACAGAAGGCCCGAGCAATTGGGTGTATGGCCGTCAACATCCGGTACCCGCGTTGCCATATTCACCATCTGACTCTCATTCACATTTCTCCACGCCAGTATCACTAGTAGCCATATGGATTGAGCTTGTGTTCAAGAGAGTAACCCGGGTAGTTGAGGTAAGCCACGTCCGGCGTTAGGAAAAATAGTTGCGGCTTTTCGGTCTCAAGGTGGTGATGGACCGGATCGATATTGGAGTGCAGCCCACTGATGTTAGTGAGGTGCACTTTTAGTGGGAGGAAGTGCAGCCGTTGTTTAACCTTATTCTTCTTTACTTTGGTCATATTGAGTGGAGTTGTCGGGGTAAAAATTCGACTTGTCGAGGCAACGCTCAGTGATCCAAGTGGAACACAAGAGCCAACCAAACCTATGGGGAACTCATTTGGAGACTGCGGGGACGCCCGAGCCCCCCCGGATATGGCCACCGGATCCTCCTATCCAGTCGCCAGCTTGCACGGTGGAGCATGCCGGGATTTTTTGCGAGTTGGCGGGGCAGCCTTTGGCACGTGGCTGGCATGCTACTTGGGCCCCCTACTGACTGCGGTCGGCCAACGGCTGGCAACGTGCTTCGGATCCCCTACATGAATCATGAGTTACCCAGCTAGCTGACTCTGAGAGCAAGACCAGTTCCAAACAGCGCAACTGACAATCTCCTTCTCCCCCAAAGGCACTGGCACTTCCACACACCGACGGAACACAGCAAGCTGCTTGGCACCGGACTCCGGTGGGATGGTGGTCGCGTGCCAGGCGGCCCCTTGCGAAGCCTACCACCGCTAAGTAGGATCGTTCAACCGTACCACAGGCAAGCCTGTGGTGCCATTGCCCAGGGTGAACCACTAGGAGGTAGATCCCAAACCACCCCAAAAGTTTTCTACATAGAGCCGTCACTGAGACGCACCTTCGGAGTCCACAATCAGGTAGGTGACATCATCAGTCACCAAGGTCTCCATGAGACCTTTCAACTGAGTACAAACACGATGGTTCTACGTAGTGGCATGACTGAGATCCTATACCCGCCTTTGGAATCCACCATCAGGTAGGTGATATCATCAGTCACCAAGGTCTCCATGAGACCTTTCAAATGAGTACAAATACGATGGTTGTACGTAGTGCCGTCACCGAGATTATACCTACCTTCGGAGTCCACCTCCAGGTAGGTGACATCATCAGCCACCAAGGTCTCTATGAGACCTTTCAAATGAGTCCAGACACGAGGTTTCTACGTAGTGCCGTCACTGAGATCCTCACGATCAGGTAAGTGACATCATCAGTCACCAAGGTCTCCATGAGACCTTTCAAATGAATCCAGACAAGAGGGCTCTACTTAGTGCCGTCACTAAGATCCTATCTATACCCACATTCGGAGTCCACCATCAGTTATGTGATATCATCGGTCACCAAGGTCTCTATGAGACCTTTCAAATGAGTACAAATACGATGGTTGTACGTAGTGCCGTCACCGAGATTATACCTACCTTCGGAGTCCACCTCCAGGTAGGTGACATCATCAGCCACCAAGGTCTCTATGAGACCTTTCAAATGAGTCCAGACACGAGGTTTCTACGTAGTGCCGTCACTGAGATCCTCACGATCAGGTAAGTGACATCATCAGTCACCAAGGTCTCCATGAGACCTTTCAAATGAATCCAGACAAGAGGGCTCTACGTAGTGCCGTCACTAAGATCCTATCTATACCCACATTCGAAGTCCACCATCAGTTAGGTGATATCATCGGTCGCCAAGGTCTCCATGAGACCTTTCAAATGAGTCCAGACACGAGGTTGCTACGTAGTGCCGTCACTGAGATCCTATGCCCACCTTCGGATTTCACAATCAGGTAGGTGACATCATCAGTTATCTAAGTCTCCATCATCCGTCAAACGAAATTCTCAAGATAGTTAAAACACAACAGAAACTTACTTCAACAATAGTTTTGGAGAGCGCAGAATTATGTACTTAGGTACATATTTTTTACTATCGGGAATTACCCACTTATAACCGTTAATAAATAACATTAAATTTAACGTTAAAATACAAGTAACGTTAATAAATAATAACGTTAAATTGAAGTATAAATAACGTTAAAACTATTACCGTTATTTTAATATTAACGTTAACTTTGTCAAATAAAGGTAACGTTGTAAAAATTTACCGGTATTTAAAGCCCTGAGCCCTGTATTTCTTCCTTATTATTTTCATGTTTTTTAGTTTAAGTTATTTTCATTGCTTATCTTCCTTTATATATTGTATCAAAATGATAGAGGGTTACGCAGTAAAACACATGATTTTATGACTTCTGTAAACATTTTTACACAACAAATTATGACATAATAGTACTAACGGAAACTTGGCTCAATAGTAATCAATATAGTAGTGAAACATTTGATAACAGATACATTGTATATAGGAGAGATAGAGAGACTGCTAGTTGTAATAGTAAAAAGGACGGCGGGGGAGTATTGATTGCTGTATCCAAAAAAAAATCATTCTCAAAGATTATCATGCAGAGAGAGCAATTGTGAGGATATTTGGGTATCTGTCAATTTAAACTTTAGCTCACGCACTATACCGCGCCGACTGGAACTATGTGCAGTTTATCTTCCTCCACCAGTCACCAAATCAAAGCTTGATTACTTCGTGGCAAATTGTAATAACTATTTAGATAAATCTGATGCTTATGCCTGTGTCATTGGTGATTTCAATGTTGCTAATATTGACTGGGTCGCAGTTAATAATTCCATTGCAGTATGCAATACATCCGCCCTTGGCGATGTGCTGACCGACTTTGTCGCTGTTAATAACTTCCAGCAATGTAACTGTGTCACCAATGGCAGTGGCAAAATTCTCGATCTTGTACTAACAAACGTCTCCTCTTGCCATGTACAAGAAACAGGACCATTAATTCTGATTGATCGTCATCACCCTGATTTAGAAATACAGTTATCGACCATCAACACAGTAAAACTTGAACCTAACAAAAATAGTGAACAGAGAGACTTCTATAAGACTGACTACGCACTTATAAACGAGCATTTAAATAGTATAAATTGGGATGAACTGTTTGATAACTGTAAGACTGTTGACGACTTGGTAAACATTTTTTACAGCGTATTAGAAGCCACCATAAAAACATACGTTCCCTTAATTCGTAAAAAAAAATAAAAAGTACCCGGCTTGGTTTAGTGTAAACTTAATAAAAAGGCTAAAGAAAAAGAATAAAATCAGAACACGATTTAAAAAATATCATAACCCGCTTGACGCTTTATCATTCAAATTATTAGCTAAACGTTGCGATTTGATTTCTAAAGAGTGTTACAAATCCTACTTAGATAAGGTGGAAAAAGCCATAAATATAAATCCAAAATACTTCTGGACGTACATAAAAAATATACGTGCTCGAGAGAGTAACTATCCAGCTGTGATGACTAACGGATTAACTGAATCGTGTGGTGGCACTAAAATCTGCGACCTATTTGCAACCGCATACGCAGAGGTTTATAGCAACACCCTCAAGCCGCCAGACAACGTTAACCAAACGTATTGTACTCAACAAGCTTTTACTCATGACAGTTTTTCAACCATAGAAGTAGGCAACGAGGAAGTATTTAAAAAACTTAGTCAGCTGGATTTTATAGTATAGTAAATTGTGCGAAATTTTATAGTAAATTGTGCGCGAAATCTTGTGGTTCCGTTGACAGCAATATTTAATAAATCTTTTAGCTCTGGACAATTTCTATTCTAAACTATGGAAGCTTGCAAAGGTGGTACCGGTGTTTAAGTGTGGTGATAATCGTGTGGTTAGCAATTATAGACCAATTTTCATACTGTCCATCTTTGCCAAGGTCTTGGAATCCTTACTCTGTCCGTGCATACAGCGGCACTTTGAAAAATTCATCTGTGAAAACCAGCACGGGTTTGTTAAAGCTAGGTCGACATGTACAAATCTTCTATCTTACATAGAGACATTATCTGAAGCGATGGACACTGGTGCTCAGGTAGACACGGTGTTCACGGACTTCAGCAAGGCATTCGATAGGGTTCCCCACAAAATTCTAGTAGACAAGCTTTCAATGTATGGTATCCACGGTTAATTGGTTCAAAACTTACTTGTGCGATCGAGAGTTTTATATTGTTGTTAACGGTTTCCGTTCAGCCCGTTATGCAATCGCATCAGGAGTTCCACAGGGCTCGAATTTGGGTCCTATTCTATTCATTATATTTATTAATGATGTCACTACATGTTTCCATAATACTATTCCAATTCTGTTTGCCGATGACATGAAAATCGTAAAGATAGTGACATCCCCGCGAGATGCTGCCTTGATGCAACAGGATTTAGATAGTTGGATAGACTATCCGAATGGTGTTCCCGTAACCAAATGATGTTGAATTGCGCAAAGTGTGTGTATTTGTGATACACAGGTTACAATATAGGTCTTACAATATACAGTGAGTTCATGCTGTGATCAGCCTCATAGGCATACAAATTTATATTTAAAAAAAGAAAAAAAATTAAACAATAAACAATTATTAATACAGTTCACGTATGCTCAATCATAATAGTAAAATCATAAATATAGTAAAATCATTTTAAGTCTAAAAGATCCTTTACTGAGTAAAATGAGTGTTCGTTAAGAAATTTAAATAATTTATTTTTGAATTTAGGGATATTATTGCAGTCTCTAATGTCCTTGGGAATTTTATTATATATTTTAGGCGATATGACAAATGTACTTTTCCCATAAAGAGTAGTTTTATATTGCGTACTTAGTTTTGTAAATAATCTAGTTCTGTTGCGTAATCCCGTTACTATTTCAAATAAATATGGATGTTTTTTGATAAAAAGGGCCATTTCAAAGATATTCAGTGATGGTACTGTGAGTATTCTTAAGAAATTTTGTTGTCGTGGTCAATTCGACTACCTTTCCTTCATATTCAATTTTAGTATTAAGTTTCTGATTTGTACGTTGTTTAAATTGGATAATTTTAGTTTTAGTATGTAATATTATTGGTTCCGCGAGATATTCAGTGTTCAGATATGATGATCTATTAGGGCTTCCAAACAAATATACAAAATTTTATACAGCGTGTAACGTAAAATGCGCAAAACCTCAGACACCCCAACTGATTTTTAATTCAATTGACCTATTTCAGAGAGAAAAAAAATCATTAAAGAAATTGTAAAGGTTTTATGTGCTGTTTTAGTTTTGCTGGCAATTCTGATCGTTTCTTGCGTCTGCGACGACGCTCAATCGGAGGAGGAGTCGACACCGGCCCGCTACGCCGCGCCCACGCTAGCATTATTATTTACTATCTACGGTCATAAAGAACTTAGGTTATCTTTGAACAGTGATTTAAATGTTTCCATCACACTTTTCCAAGCTTTGCACTGGCAACATTAGGTAACCCACATTTTCAGACTAAATAGCAAAGACTACTGTAGTAATAGCTAATTAGCTTTTTACCTACAGTAACTATGACGTGCTGATTAAGTAGGTACCTAAGTAGGTGCTACGTAAGTAATGTTGGCGTGTTTAAATCACTGTATTTACAAATAATTGGCACGTAATCAACTTATTTGCAGTTTATTAAGTAGATAATTAGGTATCTCTACTTACAGGTCCCCTCGTTGCGATAGCAAAGATTAAAAATGTCTAACACTTTGTTTAATACACAACACAGCCCACCTTCTCAAGTTATTTTTCAGCGATTCGAGCACTTGAGTGTCACTTTTCACTTGTTGAAACGCTAACACATAAGTTGGTCTATTTCCATCGTCATACACTAGCGCTTTTACTCGACCCCACAAAAAAATCCAACGGTGTATACAGATACTCCAAACTCTTCTCGAAACCGTCGCACTGCCAAGTTAACGTTGTCATTACAACGCGCCAACATTCTCACCATTTCACAATATTGAATGTTTGTGTACAAAAACGCCATAAGTAGTCACGAAATTCGCGCGCACGCGCCGCCGGGTAACGGGATAAAACAATACATCTGTGACGCATGTGCCGGCGGCGCTGAGACTGAAGTAAACATGGCCACTGTCACGTATTTTGCACGTCCCGCCTCTCCGTGCAGATCGCCATTTCTCTTTCTCACCCTTAGGTTACGTTTAAGTTAAAAAAGATAGGTAGCATTATTGTTTACTTCAAATTGTCTTTTTCATGGTATTGTATGGATGATTCGTACTTGCATTGAAATAAAAGCTATTATTATCCCGCGTATGCGAAAATTTAAATTGGTCGACAACAATTTGTGTTTGTTTACCTGTTTTGGCGGGTTTGCGCATGTGATGGCTTGACCTATTAATAAATAGACACGGCAACGTTTTTAATGAAGATTATTTGAAAAATGTGACCTATATTAAAAAGTGGTTCACTTGATTCTGCTCGTTATTCTGATCAAACTATTTTCAGGTTTTGCGCATTTTACGTTACACCTTGTAGATGTATGTTTGTATGTATGTATGTTTGTCCACGCATATCTCCGAAACTATTTATCGGATCGTGACCATTCTTTTTTTGTTGGCTTACATTTACTCCAACTTAGGGCACAGTGAAAGTTTCATCAAAATCGGTTTAGTAGTTTTCAAGATGACCAGGTAAGTGCTTATTGGTCGTCAGTAATGGAAATAGTTAGGAAGACCTAGCTTTCACATTTATCTAATTGAGCATGGGTACTATCTACATGATACTTTCTGAAGGTCTGATGATGACCAGATAAGTACTTATCGGTTCTCAATAACGGAAATAGTTAGGATGACCCAGCTTTCAACGTTTATCTCATTGAGCACGGATGCTTCTACATGATACTTTCTGAAGGTCTGATGATGACCAGGTAAGTGCTTATCGGTTCTCAGTAACGGATATAACTATAAACTTAGTTAATGTTGTAAGTACACAGTCCAGACTGTCTAGGAAATTGTTAAAATCTACTTTAGAATTCAAAGAGGGCGAGCGATATATGGCAATTATTGCTAGCTCGTTATTAATTTGGCAAGAAAGACAGTTACCACTAGTGAAAACAGACTCCTGAACGGTTCACTGAATATAGTATTTTATGTACATTACTACTCCTTCATTTTGGTTTTTAATAATAATAATAAGCTGGCAACACGAACGTCAACTAGTCATAATTTTCATACTCGTCTCGTTTTTTTTTTTTTTTATTTATTTTAGTCGCAGTTTATTTTTATTGTTTGTACCACATACAATAAACTCTGAAAGACCAGAAGAACCAGAACCTTGAAGATCCAGAGATAATTGGCTAACCAAATGAACAAAATTTTATCAAAACTGCAATCGGAGGTGACATCTGTCATGTCACCTCCGATAAAACAACAAGAAAATTACGCAGAACAAGGAACGAGAAACTCATGAAAATTAAATGAAAATGTTGACGAGATCAGCAGCTCGCCGCGCACGCCTGCTACCTCCGGACTCGTCGCTCAGCTCCGCCCCGCCGCCGCCGGTACTCAGCCCCATCGAGAGTGCTGTGACACCGGCCGTGGCAGTTGCGTCGAGCTCGAGCGACGAATATTTTTCCCCGCCGACTTCACCACCACCTGCTCGTCGACGAGGAGGACGCCGGCTGCCGGACGGCTTAGGAACTCGAGGCCCACCGGCCTCTGATAGGGTCCCAGCTCCCGGCGGAAGTGTGCAGCGCATGAGATGGACACAATCCATTAACGAGAACGTCATGCGCTCATACTATGGGGCTACAGATGGAGGAAACAATCTGACCGCGTACCGTGTTCGGATGCTCTCTCTGTTTCAGGTGCTTGAGCCAGCTGTCAACGTTTCGGCACAACGTCTATCGGATCAGGTGCGGGTGATCCAGCGTAATCATATGTTGGATGACGCTGTACTTGATCGCCTGCGAAGCGAAATGCAGAGTAGCCATGTTATTACCCCTCTGTCGCAGACTGTTGTTGTACCACCACAGTGCAACACAAGGCAACCTGACGAGAGGTGTGATGACAGGGCTACAAACGTAAGTACCCAGTACAATGAGGAATTGAGGAGTGCTGTGGAGGGTGCGATTCGGGAATATCGATTTATGTCGGCTGAACTTAGACCACGCTTACCTCATTTGCCCATGCATAACAAAAATAGGGCGCTGGTGGCGGCTCTGGATTCGCAGTTGTCAAACTATTTTGATTTTTTTTTTTTTTTTATTTGTAATGGGTTTGCTCTTGACTCTAGTCTAGGTCAGAGGTGACAGAGACAAAGTCGACGATGAAGTGAGCTTACCCAGAAGAAGCCTGTTCACTCTCACATTGAAGAGATTAGGGTTGTATACGTTCGGAAACACAGACGCAGGTAGTGAGTTCCACTCTTTTGCTGTGCGCATTATAAAAGACATTTGGAAGCGCTTAGTGCGAATTGGTGGAATAGCAACCAGGTAGGGATGGTAACTGGCAGTGCGTCTAGATGTCCGGTGGTAGAAGGGGGCCGGTGGAATGAGGTCGTGGAGTTCTCGGGCACACTCTCCGAAGTACAATCTGTAGAAGACCGACAAGCAGGCAACCTTGCGGCGATGAGCCAAGCTATGAAGCTTGGCATCCACCAGTTTTACGTCGCCAATGAGCCTCTTAGCTCTGCGTTCCACCGAGTCAAGCGCGGCTAGTTGGTACTTAGCTGATCCATCCCAAAGGTGACTGCAATACTCCATGCAGGATCGGACTTGCGCTTTGTAAAGGGTTAAAAGCTGTCCAGGCGTAAAGTATCGCTTCACCCTATTTAGGATGCCCAGTTTCTTGGCCGCAGTTTGGGCCTTGTACTCGATGGTGGCGCCGAAGTTGAGACCAGATGTCAACTCCATGCCTAGGAGCTCAAGTCGATCAGTTACAGGAACAGATGCACCCCGAAAAGTAGGAGTTTGGGCGAAACGACTCTTTTTAGCGGTAAAAAGACACGCCTGCGTTTTGGTGGCGTTAAAAGAGACCAGATTATCATCACCCCACTGGGAGACAAAGCTTAAGGTCAAATCTGTCCGCTCTACCATGGCCTCTCTCAAGGAACGAACTTCGGCCCCACTGGTTTTTGCTCTGGACAAGTATCTCTCTAAAACTGTACTGTCATCTGCGTACCCAACAATACCAGGCCGAAGCAGGTCATTGTGTGTGATGACTGTGAAGACCCCACCGATACTCATTCGATTCTGTACTGTGCGGCTATTGCGGCATGTCGTGTAGCTCACGTCAAATTTGCTAATGACACGACCGAAACCAGCCGTACCAGCTTGGCAGTGCAGACTTGAGCGACGTATTGGTGGGGCCAGAGCGCTCATCGGCAAACTAATCTGCTTCAGGGAGGGCAATACTCGCCCCAGAGTGATGCGCTTTGTGAGGCGGGCGTTCTCAGGGACTGATGTCAGCCCTCAGGACTGTATGTCCCATGTCACAGAGCGCATCGACTTCCTGAAGCAGAAAGTGTATGCATGGGCGAACCGTATTCGTAGGTATAAGTGGCGAGTAGACCGATACACTCAGAATCGCACCTTCCAGAACGATGAAAGGTGGGTCTATATAGGGCTTGGGAGCGTCCGGACCATGGTGTGGCTGACACGCGCCTGCCGGATGATGACGCCACGTGTTCGTTCTGGCGAAGCATCTGGTCGGTGCCTGTCAATCACACCGAAGGTGACTGGACTAAGAGGATCGAGCGAACGTGCGATCAAATACCAGAAATGGAGGCACTTACCATCAGCCCCCAAGATGTAACTTGTGTAGTCCGTCCGTTGCCTAACTGGAAATCTCCAGGGCCGGACGGGCTGCACAACTTTTGGATAAAATGGTTTCATAGGTCGCACGCTCGCCTGGCGTCCCATTTCCAGTCAGCCTTAGAGTCTGGTTCGCTACCACAGTTCCTAACGACAGGTTACCCACCTGCTCCATAAATCAGGCAGCACCGGGGAACCCAAAAATTATAGGCCGATCACATGTTTAATGACGGTCTACAAAGTTCTTACATCCATTTTGAGAGCTAAAATTAACAAACATATAGACACCAACTCCATTATGTCTGCCTCTCAAAATGGATGTAGGAATGGGTCCCGCGGTACTAAGGAGCTACTCCTCATTGATATGACCATTAGCCAACAGGTTCGTCGTTCCCAAAAGGATCTGTCGACATGTTGGATAGATTATAAGAAGGCCTATGACTCGGTACCACATACATAGCTCATGAGGGTGCTGAAGTTGTATAAAGTAGATGCAACTCTGCGCACTTTCCTGATGTCGTGTATGGGGCAGTGGAGGACGGTCCTTCGCTATCCAGGATGTCGAAATATCCAGAGGAATAGCAAACCGATAAGGACCGAGCGAGGCATATTTCAGGGCGATAGTTTGAGTCCGCTTTGGTTCTGCTTAGCCTTGAATCCTCTAAGCACACTGCTGGAGGATTCAGGTCTAGGCTATCGGCTGAGGAGAGGTGGTCAGGTTATATCTCACCTTCTTTACATGGATGACCTAAAACTCTTTGCCCCCAACAATTTTCAACTGATGGAGCTAATGAAAGTAACCGAAACTTTTAGTAGCGCCATCAGGATGGAATTTGGTGTGGACAAATGTGCGGTCATGCATGTAAAGCGTGGAGAGATTGTGGAATCCGTGGGAACCCAACTCTCGGATTCCATAAACCTTAGAGCCCTCTCCGCATCCGAAACCTATAAGTATTTGGGTATATCGGAAGCGTTGGGCATCAATGTTACTGGCATGAAGCAATCGTTGAAGGAGCGCTTCTTTGGCCGCCTGAAGAAAGTGTTCAATAGTCTTTTATCAGTGTTGACGGCCATACACCCAATTGCTTGGACCTTCTGCTGGCATCTGATCCGGACAGTCATTCAGTATCGGTCTCAGCCCCGCTGGGAACGTCTGACCACTGTCTGGTGAAATCCATATCAACCTGCTCTCCTCCAGATGAGACCCCTAGAGGCACGAGGCGAGAATGGCGATACGGGTCAGCAGACTGGGATGAGATGCGGCACTTTTTTGCGTCTTATCCATGGCAGCAAGTGTGCTTTTCCTCGGGTAACCCCTCGCGCTGTGCTAACGCGGTTGCGGACGTGATTCGGCAGGGGATGGAATATTTTATTCCATTCTCCGACATACCGCTCGGTCACAAATCCCGGCCTTGGTATAATGCAGAATGTGCCCACGCTGAGGCCCGAAAAGAGACTGCCTACCAAGCCTGGGTCAAGGCCCGCGACCGCAAAGTTAGAGCGCGCAGGGTTCGCGCGAAGAAGAGAGCCTTTAATTCTGCCGCCAAGTTCTGCAAGCGGGTTTTGCGTAGGGCACGTTTTGACCATGTCGGACATATCGGGGCCAGGCTGGCTTCGCACCCTCCGGGTAGTAAACAGTTCTGGTCCTTGTCTAAAGCGATTGAAACGAATTTCTGTCGTCCCACTTTACCTCCTATGATGAAACCTGATGGGTCGCTGGCTCACTCTGCAACTGAGAAGGCAAATTTATTTGCATCTCTCTTCGCAAGCAATTCACGTCTGGACGCTGGCTCAAAGCAACCACCTACTGTACCTCATTGCGACTCCTCGATGCCGGAGATCGCAGTACACCTTAAAGAGGTCCGAAGAGTATTGTGCAGTCTAGACGTGAACAAGGCCAGCGGGCCTGACGGCATTCCAGCGAGAGTGTTGAGGCAGTGTGCGCCTGAACTGTCTCCTGTATTGACACGTTTGTTCCGCCTCTCTCTTGAAAAAAGAACGGTGCCGAAATCCTGGAAGCTTGCAAATGTACAACCAGTGACCAAAAAGGGGACCGTGCATACCCTGCCCATTACCGTCCGATCGCCATTACCTCCATTCTGTGCAAAGTTTTGGAAAGGGTACTGAACAATAAGTTGCTGAACTACCTTGAAGACAATGATCTCCTCAGTGACCGTCAATATGGCTTTCGCCGGGGACGTTCAACTGGCGATCTTCTTGTGTATGTCACGCACTGCTGTGGCGAAGCCATCGAGAAACACGGCGAAGCACTGGCTGTATCGCTTGACATCTCGAAGGCCTTTGACAGGGTCTGGCACGCTGCTCTGCTCAGCAAGCTTCCTGCTTATGGCATCCCAGCTGATTTTTGTAGCTGGATATCAGATTTCCTTAGTGAACGGTCGATTAAAGTAGTTGTTGATGGCTGCTCTTCTGACCTTATGACTATTGATGCCGGAGTTCCTCAGGGGTCTGTTCTCTCTGCAACTCTTTTCCTGCTGCACATCAATGACCTGCTTCGGCCTGGTATTGTTGGGTACGCAGAAGACAGTACAGTTTCAGAAAGATACTTGTCTAGAGCAAAAACCAGCGGGGCCGAAGTTTGTTCAGATTTGACCTTAAGCTTTGTCTCCCAGTGGGGTGATGATAATCTGGTCTCTTTTAACGCCACCAAAACGCAGGCGTGTCTTTTTACCGCTAAAAAGAGTCGTTTCGCCCAAACTCCTACTTTTCGGGGTACATCTGTTCCTGTAACTGATCGACTTGAGCTCCTAGACATGGAGTTGACATCTGGTCTCAACTTCGGCGCCACCATCGAGTACAAGGCCCAAACTGCGGCCAAGAAACTGGGCATCCTAAATAGGGTGAAGCAATACTTTACGCCTGGACAGCTTTTAACCCTTTACAAAGCGCAAGTCCGATCCTGCATGGAGTATTGCAGTCACCTTTGGGATGGATCAGCTAAGTACCAACTAGCCGCGCTTGACTCGGTGGAACGCAGAGCTAAGAGGCTCATTGGCGACGTAAAACTGGTGGATGCCAAGCTTCATAGCTTGGCTCATCGCCGCAAGGTTGCCTGCTTGTCGGTCTTCTACAGATTGTACTTCGGAGAGTGTGCCCGAGAACTTCACGACCTCATTCCACCGGCCCCCTTCTACCACCGGACATCTAGACGCACTGCCAGTTACCATCCCTACCTGGTTGCTATTCCACCAATTCGCACTAAACGCTTCCAAATGTCTTTTATAATGCGCACAGCAAAAGAGTGGAACTCACTACCTGCGTCTGTGTTTCCGAACGTATACAACCCTAATCTCTTCAAAGTGAGAGTGAACAGGCTTCTTCTGGGTAAGCTCACTCCATCGTCGACTTTGTCTCTGTCACCTCTGACCTAGACTAGAGTCAAGAGCAAACCCATCATAAATAAAAAAATAAAAAAATCAGGCGGTAACAAGGTGCGTGCCTTCAACGGTTGGGTCATGCCGGTTCTGATGTACTCTTTCGGCGTACTCAAATGGACTCAGACTGATCTAGACGCCCTGGATAGGAGGGTCCGTACGCTGCTGACTACATATTGAATGCACCACCCACGATCATCGGTAATGAGACTGTATATCCCGCGAAAGTGTGGAGGTCGAGGCTTTTTAAACGCTAAAACCCTCCACAATCGTGAGATATGCAGTCTCAGGGAATATTTCCTAGAAACCGACGTGGGCATGCATCGAGATGTGGTCGCGGTGGACAAGGGCCTCACCTCGCTCTTCTTGGCTAAAGAGAACTGGCGCAAGCCTGTAGTGATTGACACTAACGATCGCAGGGAGGTATGGCAGACTAAGGAGCTTCACGGACGCTTTTTCCGGGCCCTGCATGGACCCGATGTAGGTCTACTAGCGTCCGTAGCCAGGTTGCGTTCCGGTGACCTCTTTGGGGAAACCGAAGGTTTTGTCTGTGCAATTATGGACGAAGTTATCATGACGAACAATTACCGGAGATTTATTGTGAAGGACGGAACGGTTGACATCTGTCGGGCATGCCACCGTCCAGGAGAATCAATCCGACACATTATGTCCGGGTGTTCTCGTCTAGCTAACGAAGAGTATTTGCATAGACACAACCTTGTAGCCAGGATTATCCATCAGCAACTTGCTCTGAAATACAGCCTTGTAGAATCGGAAGTGCAGTACTACAGGTATGTGCCCGACCCAGTTCTCAAAAATGGAAATATCACATTGTACTGGGATCGATCCATCATCACTGACAGGACTATTGTTGCCAATAAGCCTGATATAGTGGTGGTGGATCGAATAGAGCGGCGCGCAATGATTATTGACATAACGGTCCCGCATGACGGGAACCTCGTGAAAGCCGAGAAAGATAAACAAATCAAGTATCTTGACTTGGCTCGCGAGGTTGTCGACATGTGGGATGTAGACTCAGCAATCATTGTGCCGATAGTCGTATCAGCCAATGGCTTAATTGCCAAGAGCCTCGACCAACACCTAAGGAAGCTCTCGTTGGGCAGCTGGATCAAGGGTTTGATTCAGAAAGCGGTACTTCTGGACACGGCTCGCATTGTAAGAAGGTTCCTCTCTTTGGAGCCCTGACCGCCGATAGCTTGGACTCTGTTCCTGATACCGGTGGGCTACTATATTTTTATATTTTTAAATGTTTTTTTTTATTTTTTTATTCTAATATTTAAAAATATAATTATATATGTATTAACTATTGAATAAAGGAAATAATAATAAATCATTTATTATCAGGCTACAATGGCCCATAGATACATACCTTACAAACTAACATATATAAAGTATAAAACAAAACTTGTGTTAATAAATAAAGCTTAAAACTATGTTAGTAGCACTTCACTTCACTAGCCTCGTTCTTGAGCTGTCGCGTGGCACTTGTCCGCGGAAGCGACGTTTTTATTGTTGTATGTTGAGTGGGAGCTGTCGCCATCTAATACCGGAAGATTTGTGATTTTATTGTTGTATGTTGAGTGGGAGCTGTAGCCATCTAATACCGGAAGATTTGTGATTTTAAATATTGTTGTATGTTGAGTGGGAGCTGTAGCCATCTAATACCGGAAGATTTGTGATTTTATTGTTGTATGTTGAGTGGGAGCTGTAGCCATCTAATACCGGAAGATTTGTGATTTTATTGTAGTATGTTGAGTGGGAGCTGTAGCCATCTAATACCGGAAGATTTGTGATTTTAAATATTGTTGTATGTTGAGTGGGAGCTGTAGCCATCTAATACCGGAAGATTTGTGATTTTATTGTTGTATGTTGAGTGGGAGCTGTAGCCATCTAATACCGGAAGATTTGTGATTTTATTGTTGTATGTTGAGTGGGAGCTGTAGCCATCTAATACCGGAAGATTTGTGATTTTAAATATTGTTGTATGTTGAGTGGGAGCTGTAGCCATCTAATACCGGAAGATTTGTGATTTTATTGTTGTATGTTGAGTGGGAGCTGTAGCCATCTAATACCGGAAGATTTGTGATTTTAAATATTGTTGTATGTTGAGTGGGAGCTGTAGCCATCTAATACCGGAAGAATTGTGATTTTATTGTTGTATGTTGAGTGGGAGCTGTAGCCATCTAATACCGGAAGATTTGTGATTTTATTGTTGTATGTTGAGTGGGAGCTTTTGAACTTGTCTATCCAGATGTAACGAAGGGGCCTTTTCAAACTCCTGTTTCAGAAGAAATGTCTTCCATTGTAGACAAAATGAAACGGCAGGGAATTCTAAAGAAAGCGCTACCCTCGCCAAGCTTCATTTCCCCTCTATTTCTGGTGCCAAAATCCGACGGATCTGCCCGTCCCATATTCAATCTAAAATCACTAAACGAATATGTGATTACCGAGCCGTTTCATTTAATAAATATGTACCGCATTCCGGACTTTCTACAATCTCAGGACTGGATGTGCAAAATAGATTTGTCCCAAGCATATTTTCATGTAAGCGTAAACAAATCGCACAGACGCTTTCTGCGCCTAATATACAACCAGGAGTTGTTAGAAATGACTTGTCTTCCATTCGGTCTGAGCACTGCTCCAAAAACCTTTTCCATGCTTACGAACTGGGTGGCCCAAACATTGCGGGAAAAATGGAACATGAGGATCCTGGTATACCTAGACGATTATTTGCTAGCACACCAGAATGTTCACACGCTTCGCGAGCATGTCAAAATAACTGTACAAATATTACAAAAACTGGGGTGGCAAATAAATTTCGAAAAATCTGTTTTTTCTCCTCAAAAGAGTATAATTTATTTAGGGATACTGTGGAAACCATGGGAAAATCAAAAATCCTACCAAAAGAAAAGGCTCAGGACATCATCACAAAGCTAAATCAGGCTCTCGAACAA
Organism: Dicycla oo; assembly: GCA_948252095.1. Classification (NCBI taxonomy): domain Eukaryota; kingdom Metazoa; phylum Arthropoda; class Insecta; order Lepidoptera; family Noctuidae; genus Dicycla; species Dicycla oo. The sequence goes on from OX411727.1 coordinate 167,068, forward strand.
GAGCAGTTAACTCTAAAGGAGTTGCAGAAAATAGTAGGACTGCTAAATTTTGCCAGTTTTGTTGTCCCACGAGGTCGGCTCCATCATCGACAGTTAGTCATTTTCATGAATTCACTGCCAGTCCTGCCACCAAAGACCTACCCACTACCACAAGGTGTCTTAGGGGAACTAAATTGGTGGGCCCAAAATTGTCAAAGGTCAACACCTCTTCAGTACCCTCCTCCAATAAATTTTCTAGCTACAGATGCATCGGATCAAGCGTGGGGGGCACAACTGAACAATTTGGCCTTGTCAGGAACTTGGTCGCAAGAAGAGAAAACGCTGCATTGCAATCAAAAAGAAATGCTAGCAATATTATACGCTCTTCAGAGCCAAGTGCATTGGTTTCAACAAAGTTCGCTCCTCATTCAAAGCGACAACAGAACTGCCGTCACATACCTACGAAAGGAAGGAGGTACGAGGACATTATCCTTGTTGGAAATAACCTATCGAATTCTGAATTTGTTAGACCAACATCAGATACACTTCAGCATACACTACATTCCGGGCAAATACAACAATCATGCGGATCACTTATCGCGCCTTCGCCAACCTCCAGAATGGCACTTACTACCGACTTGTTTAGAAATAGTGTTTGCAAAATGGGGAACCCCAATAATAGATCTATTTGCATCGGCGACTGCTCACGTAGTGTACAATTATGTGTCTCTAGATCTGAAAGATCCTCAAGCTCTGTTCCACGATGCCTTCAGTGTCCCATGGAATTACCAGCTCGCATGGATATTTCCACCACCATTCCTAGTCCCCAAAGTCCTGTCTCACTTAAACCAGTCGACAGGAATATTCCTAATAGTAGTACCTCGGTGGGAGAGGGTATTCTGGCGTGCGGATCTCAAAGCCCGAGCGCTCGCGGCTCCATTAACTCTGAGAAACCTACAGAGATACCTAATAGACACGTCGACGGGCCTCCCACCACCGCAGGTCGAGAACATCGTGCTCGAAGTTTGGAAATGTGGGGGTGGTCCGACACGATAAAGACATGGAACGCTCAACAACTATCACTGCTTAAAAATTCTTGGCGAAAATCGACTCTAAAAACCTATGAGGTAGCCTGGAAGCGCTGGGCGTCATGGTGTCGTAATAAAAACCTTGACTTAATGGATCCCCCTGGTTCACAATTAGCGCAGTTTTTATGTGATTTATATTTAATTGATAAGTTGTCGTATAATTCAATACTTTTACATAAATCAGTAATATCTACACTAGGTAACGCTGAAAATTCAAGTCGGTTAAGTTCGCACGTTCTAGTAAGACATGTTTTAAAATCAATCCAAAGGCCCTAAAAAATCCAAAGGTCACTAAGCCTCCAGTTTGGGATGTTGATAAATTAATTTCATTTTTGACTAATTACACAATTGATTCAAATAACCTATTTCAAAGTAATTATAGGCAATCCGGCTGGAAATTGCTATTAAATACCGATAGTCTAATCTTGACCCTATATTCTGGATAGAAAAAACTATAGCATTATTAAACGACTGACGTAGTGCGGCAAAATCCACAAATTTATTTATAACGGTAAGAGGTGTGGCTAAGCCTGCTTCACGTACAGTCATTGCAGGGTGGGTAAAGACCCTGTTTGGGGAAGCTGGCATTGCAGCCACCCCAGGTAGCACCCGCTCTGCTGTAGCCTCAAAAAGCTGGTTTCAAAATCATCCCCTCGACGAAATCTTGGCTCGTGGAAAAAGTTTTATAGACGAGAAATAATGAAAAGTACTGATTCACAAAACGTAACACAATTGTTCAATCCAATCGATTATCATTGCTGAATAAATATTTTGTTTACCTAGAACGGATATTCTTAAATTGGTTGATTAGAATTTATGATTTTCATATTTACAATTATATTTGTAAGCTAAAGTAAACAACTTATCTAGGAATTTAAATTGAATTACTTATACATTTATTAAAATAAATGCATACTAATTAATTAAACTTTTGTTTAATTTCATGCTTTATCACATTACTAATACTTCATACTTCCAAGTATATACACCAAAGTGGCGTCACCAGGCGATAACAAACAGATCTCATAAGAAAGCTTCCAGTGACGGTCAAGTAGTTTAATAGCAGCGTTTTACCTGAAATAAAACGCATATTAAAATACTTACCTCACTGGAAGCTTTCACTTTATTTCTGCCTGGTTATATGAGACAATGATCAAAATGGCGGACACTTTTTACAAGAACTAAAAAACTACCCGCAACCACCAGCTGGCGCCACTGAGCCGGAAGTATAAAGGAGACAAAAGTACGAAAACTGGTAAGAAATCGACGGGAAACGGAAATGCCATCTCATAAGAAAGCTTCCAGTGAGGTAAGTATTTTAATATGCGTTTTATTTCAGGTAAAACGCTGCTAATTGTTGTATGTTGAGTGGGAGCTGTAGCCATCTAATACCGGAAGATTTGTGATTTTATTGTTGTATGTTGAGTGGGAGCTGTAGCCATCTAATACCGGAAGATTTGTGATTTTATTGTTGTATGTTGAGTGGGAGCTGTAGCCATCTAATACCGGAAGATTTGTGATTTTATTGTTGTATGTTGAGTGGGAGCTGTAGCCATCTAATACCGGAAGATTTGTGATTTTAAATATTGTTGTATGTTGAGTGGGAGCTGTAGCCATCTAATACCGGAAGATTTGTGATTTTATTGTTGTATGTTGAGTGGGAGCTGTAGCCATCTAATACCGGAAGATTTGTGATTTTATTGTTGTATGTTGAGTGGGAGCTGTAGCCATCTAATACCGGAAGATTTGTGATTTTATTGTTGTATGTTGAGTGGGAGCTGTAGCCATCTAATACCGGAAAATTTGTGATTTTACTTAACCAACACTCAGTCAATATCAGAATATCGCAATAAATTTTAATTAAGGATAGTAACGCTAAGAGTTGGCAAAGGTTCTTTTTTATACTGCGCACGTTAATATGTAAAATCGTAGTGGAGTTATTAGATACGTTTAAGTATTTTGTACCCTCTTCCGGTAAACAGCATGAGCATTAGCAATTGAAATATCGTCCAAATCCGATACTATATTTCTACTAAATTAGCCATTTGAGAGATGAATAACAGAGATCACAAACACAACTGAACCGCAAAAGACAAAAAGAAGCTTTAATACAGACGGGAAGGTATATAAATACAACAATACCTGAGTACGCCCTTGCAGGAGGCCAATGAGTTGGCAGACCTGGTCAAGTACAATGCAGAGTTGTATGAGTCTCTGACAAATAACCTCTGTTTTAGCTGTGCCTGCTCCCAGGAGCCCCAGCCTCGACTTGTTACACCCACACCTTCAGTTTCTCAGCCAAAAGGTAGCTGTATGGATGATGATAAAAATAGTATGAATAATTGGAATAACACAACATATCTATTTTCTGACAAATTTGGTCAAGGGTTTGGTAGTTTATTTAATCAGTGTTCACAACAATATGTAATTAATAATGTGTTTACCCGGTGCCAGTATTAGCCAATTAATTAGTAAAATTAAATTGACAACAATAAACCCCAGTTCCACAGTTATAGAATCCACAGTTTAAGTGTAAGAAAAAAGGACATAATTGAATGTGTCCATTTGATGTTACATCTCAACTGTAAATTTATTTTCTGTGCCTTACCTTATTCGCAATATTTGTCTGATGAGCAAAATAGGCACATTTATAATTTAAATATGTTAATTTGTACGAGTGCGTAAGAGTAAGAGTACTAGTAGATGGATGGACGTGGTTAGCTTTATTCTTCAATAAGTTGTTGCTGGAAGAAGCCATACCTGACGAATGGGGTAACAGTTCGCTGGTGCCCATCTTTAAAAACAAAGGTGATGTTCTGGAGTGCAACAACTATAGAGGAATAAAGCTAATGTCACATAGTATGAAGGCTTGGGAGAAAGTTATTGAAAGGCGACTGAGAGAAGAGAGTGAAATTTCGCAAAACTAATTCGGTTTTATGCCTGGTCGAGGAACAACAGATGCCATCTTTGCTATCCGCCAGCTGTGCGAGAAATACAGAGGTGCGCATAAAAACTTGCACATGGTATTTGTTGACCTCGAAAAGGCATACGACCGAGTGCCTCGTGAGGTTTTGTGGTGGGCGCTGAAGGAGAAAGGTGTGCCAGGGAAGTATGTGCAGTTGATTAGAGCGATGTACAGCCGATGCAGTACCCAAGTCCGGTCTACAGTGGGCACTACTGGCAGCTTCAATGTGGCTGTCGGCTTGCACCAGGGATCAGCACTCAGCCCTTCGTGCTGATAATGGATGCTCTTACATCTGATATCCAGGAAGCGGCTCCCTGGTGTATGCTGTACGCTGATGACATTGTGCTGATTGCCGAGAACGGCTTAGAGGTCCAGAGCAGATTGGAGGTGTGGTGGGAAAGACTCGAGACCGTTGGCCTGAGAGTAAGTCGGACCAAAACTGAGTATCTGTTTTGTGATTTTGGCGGTCTCTCCAGTCCTGTGCCCATATCTCTCACCGGAACGCCATTATCGATCTGTTCCGACTTTCGGTACCTCGGGTCGCTTGTCCAAGGAGATGGCGAAGTAGACCGAGACGTAACGCACCGGATCAACTCAGGATGGATGAAATGGCGACAGGTCACAGGAACAACTTGCAACCCACGGATGCCCCTCAAGTTAAAGGGGAAAATTTATAAGTCCGTGATAAGGCCTGTCGTACTTTATGGGTCTGAATGCTGGGCCGTAAAGAAGACGGATGAAAAAAGATTGCATACAGCGGAGATGAGAATGTTGAGATGGATGTGTGGAGTGACGAGAATGGATAAAGTAAGAAATGAGTATATAAGAGGAAGTTTGAAAGTGGCGCCAGTGACGGAAAAGTTGAAAGGGAATCGTTTGGCTTGGTATGGGCATGTGATGAGAAGGGACGAAACGCATGTGTCTCAAAGAGTTCTGAATATACATGTTGATGGATGGAGAGGGAGAGTAAGGCCGAAGAAAAGATGGATGGATTGTGTGAAGAATGATATTTTATTTTATTTTATTTTATTTGGGAAAATAAACGGTTACACATTACAATGTTATGATAAAGAACTTAGAACTAAAATGGGATTATAAATGTTTAACCTACAACATTTTCCACATAATATAAACAAAAACGAACGGCGTGCGATAACATTGAATATGATTAAATATAAAAATAAAGCTAAACGGAAACTTATAAGGTAAAAATAAAAAAAAAGAGAAAGAGGATTTAACTGAACATATAAATTAAAAATTATGGTTTTAGGGCTATTACGTTCATAATTTTGCCAAAATCTTACGCGCAATACCTCTAAATTCTCCTGTGGAAACAGCAAAGAACTCGATATCCCGGAAAATCTTATTAAACTGAGCAGTAAGACGCCGTAGGGGTGCTCGCGAGCCTGCGTTTGATCGACAAGAGGTTACAGCAAACAGAGGTCGCGCTCGCACACCTCGACATATAGTTGTTCTGGGTACTACGTAACTAATTCTATTGCTTATGTCTATACAATCATATGAATTGTTACATAAATCAAACAGAAACGTCGTTTCTAACATTATACGCCTAGATTTAAGGTTTTGAAGTCTATAGTTATTTAGTAAGTCGCTGTAAGATACATACGTACGAAAGCAACGGAAATGCATTGCCTTTAAAAATTTGCGTTGTACTTTTTCTATCATATTAGAATATTTTTCATAGAAGGGATGATATGAAAGAGAAGGGAGTGAATGATAGTGTGACGGTTGACAGGGGAGAATGGAAGAAGAAAACGTGTTGCGCCGACCCCAAGTAACATGGGATAAGGGCAGGAAGATGATGAATTTGTAATAGGACTTGTCATCACAGTGATGCTATTTTATATTTCGACTGTAATCAATTTATTACTGATTACAAACTGACAAATAATACAATGTATTTGCCACCTAGTTCTAGGAGACATATTGCTAATCTTTTAGCATACAATATACACAGTGACAGCGGTACCTGTAGTGTACCATCGAATACTATTAGTAGTGGTACTAAGACCACTTTTATTTTTATTTTTTAATAAAAGGAACAGCAAACAGTTACATTATAAGAGCTTACAACTAATTTAACAATAAACATTAGTAATAATATAACTGACAACGCTGTCCACAGGTAGACATAAGAGTTTAAAAGGAAAACAAGTGTAACCGCTAGGAGCTAAGGAGTTTTACGTGCGGTAGTTAGTTGTATCGTGGTTGCTTTTGATACGCCTTGTAGTTTAAACTACTAGGTGCGACAACGGGTCAGCTGCATATGTTGAATGTTGTACATCAAAACATGCAGGGTCTGTCCGGCAAAGAGCTAGAGTTAAGTTTATTTATGGAGAACTATGATGTTCAGGTGTTATGTTTGACTGAACACTGGTTGAAAGAACATGAAGTGGTGTTTATGAATGATGATTATTTTACAGTACAAAGTGCATTTGTAAGAAAAAGTGCTATTTGCTATTTCAACTTGTTTGAAACAAGAACTAAAGACCCACCTTTAGTTCTTGTTTCAAACAAGTTGAAATGTAAACAACGTTTAGATTTAGTTAATCTTTCTATCGAGCGCACTATTGAGTTGTCTTGTGTTGAACTCGAGCGATACGTTATAATTTGCGTCTATCGACCCCCCTCTGGGGATTTTCATCGTTTTGAATCGGTAATAGAGGATTCACTCAATAGGTTAAAATCTAGTAATAAAAGTATAATTTTATGTGGAGATTTTAATATTAATATTTTAGATGTTACTCCAATAGGTATTACACTTCTCAATCTGCAAAGGTCTTATAATTTGATTAACTGGTTTTTTGAACCTACTAGGATCACGGCGTCTTCGTCAATATGTCTTGATAATATATTTAGTGATTGTGATGCCATAAATAAATTAGTGCTAAGTGATCTAACTTCTGACCACTGTGATTTATTAGCTAGCTTCCCTATGCCATTACATAAAAAGCCGCATAAAATAGAATGCAGGCCCTATACAGCTAGCCGTTGCAACTAGTTTAAAAATAATATAGCCCATAGAATCAGACCATCTATAGTAGAATTCGATAACCTAAATGAAATCTATGGAGTCCTTTTTGATGTTGTGGAAAAAGAGTACCAATCTACTTTCAAGACCAAAACCATTAACATTAATGGCACCTCCGTTGGCTTCAACCAATGGGCTACTCCAGGTATTTATAAAAGTAGAGCGAGACTATACGAGTTATATATGGTTTGAAAAAGTACAGGTTTGATAGTGCTTTCCTAGAATATCAAAAATTATTCAAAATTATTTAAGAATATTTATGTTGTTGCTAAATCAAAACTTTTAAGCGATACAATTAAAAATTCCAATAATAAAGTAAAAACCACTTGGAAAATCATTAACAGTGAGACGGGTAAGTCGGTTAAACATGAAAAACAGCTTGAAGTTATGGTAGACAACAAATTAGTTAATAACGCAGCTGACGTAGCTCAGGCATTTAATGAGTTTTTTGCCAACATACCTATAACTACGACTCGCTCCTTAAATTCATCCCCTAAAAGCTGAAAAGCTTTTGCATAGTAGTGTGCCCAAATGTAGTCGTTTATTTAGCTTCGAACATGTAACACCTCGTGATATAGTTAACGTTTTTAACACACTGAAGTCCAAAAACATTGGTGATCACTGGGGCATCTCCATTAAACTATTAAGTAATATAATAGACATCGTAGCCCCCTATCTAGCTGTTACTTTTAATAAATGTGTTGATTTAGGAACTTTTCCTGACCTCATGAAAAGTAGTAAAGTCACCATTATTTAAATCAGGTAACAAAAATGACGTTGGCAATTTTAGGCCTATTTCTATCTTACCTGCATTTAGTAAAATATTTGAAAGTTAATACTCAAGCAGTTGCTAAGACATTTTAATTTAAATGGCCTCCTTCATGATGAACAATATGGCTTTACAAAATGTCGTTCTACTACAGATGCGGGTGTTCCTCTGCTGAAACATATATTTAACGCATGGGAGAACTCGCAAAATGCTATTGGAGTTTTCTGTTATCTCTCCAAAGCCTTTGATTGCGTGCACCATGACACGTTTTTGCGTAAACTACATCATTACGGTGTCCAAAATGAAGCTCTTAAAGTAATAAATTCATATTTACATAATAGGTTTCAATGTAATGATAATATATTTTATTTACCATTTAACATTTAATTTTGCGTTAGACTGGCGCCTAAACTAAGCTCTAGGCCTGTATTTCAGGACACCAAGTCTCCGCCCTTTTACCAAAAACATCCGTGCGAGCGACTCGTGGGTGCGTGTATGTGTGTAGCTGCGATATTACACCACAGAGGTAAGTAAGTTTTCGGTATCCTCATAATTTAGTTGTTGTAATAAGGCAGTAACTTTCTTTTTGCACATAGTTTTAGTGAGGTTAACTATAGGTGACAATCTGTTTATTCTGTTATATAGAAAACCACCTAGGTGGCAAAAGAACCGCTTTGAAAATTGGGTAGTGGGCTGGTGTATGAGACGGCGATCTACGGGGTCGTACCGTCTTTTGCGATGTGGGGCAGTGGGATGATAGGTAAGTAATGAGTGCTGTTTTAATATGATGTTTAGGATAAAAAGTTGACGCACTGTCAAAACTTTAGTCTCCTTGTATAGTAGCTCTGTGGGATAGCGGTAAGGCAGGAATAAGGACACTTTTAAGATAGCTCTCTGGGCTCTCTCCAATTCAATAATTGTAGTTTTCGGAGCACCTCCCCAGACAGAGATACAGTAGGTTAACAGTGACTGAGCAAGGGCGAAGTATACTGATTTCTTTAACTTGTCATCAGCTACTTGTCTCAAGGTTTTGAAAATATATATTAGCTTGCATAACCTGGTTTTAAGTGTATCAATGTGTTCCTGGAATCTAAGGGTACTATCGATTATAACTCCCAGATACTTAACGTGTTTAGTGCTGCGAAGGTGAGTGCAGGTACATGTATTGTTATCGTGTGGATCTGGACAACTGTGTGTTTTTATTGTGTAGGATGCTGAGGACTTTGGGACGTTACCATTTGCTCTAAGAGAGAAGGTCATATAATTGGTTTTCTCCGCGTTGAGTGTTAGAATATTACTGCGTAACCAATCTGACACAGTATTAAAGCCCGATTGCGCGTATGAAAAGACTTCTTCACATGTATCAGCGCTAAAGAGGAGCACCGTGTCATCTGCAAATGTTATGATCTAGGGAGTGTGAGCATACCCAGGTCATTAATATACATAAGGAACAGAGTGGGACCTAACACGCTTCCTTGAGGGACGCCATAAGAGACTGTTTGTTCGTCACTAATGTGTTCACCTATTTTAACGCACTGGGTACGCTCACTCAAGTAATTCTCAAAAAGTTCAAGTGGAACCCCTCTTATTCCCAAGTTCTCCATCTTTCGAGAGAGAATGGGCACAGAAACCGTGTCAAATGCCTTGGCAAGGTCTAAAAATATGCCCAGCACCTTTTTCCCCTTGTCTAGGTTGGTCACAGCATAGTTTGTCAAATCGTGTACTGCATCGGACGTAGATTTGCCAGACCGAAAGCCGTATTGTAGTAGTATATAATAGTATATAGCGGCAGTATATATAGCGGCAGTATATATAGCGGCAGTATATATAGCGGCAGTATATATAGCGGAGGTATATATAGCGGCAGTATATATAGCGGCAATATATATAGCGGCAGTTTATATAGCTGTAGTTTATATAGCTGTAGTTTATATAGCGGCAGTATATATAGCGGCAGTATATATAGCGGCAGTATATATAGCGGCAGTATATAAAGCGGCAGTATATATAGCGGCAGTATATATAGCGGCAGTTTATATAGCGGCAGTATATATAGCGGCAGTATATATAGCGGCAGTATATATAGCGGCAGTATATATAGCGGCAGTTTATATAGCTGTAGTTTATATAGCTGTAGTTTATATAGCGGCAGTATATATAGCGGCAGTATATATAGCGGCAGTATATATAGCGGCAGTATATATAGCGGCAGTATATATAGCGGCAGTATATATAGCGGAGGTATATATAGCGGCAGTATATATAGCGGCAGTATATATAGCGGCAATATATATAGCGGCAGTTTATATAGCTGTAGTTTATATAGCTGTAGTTTATATAGCTGTAGTTTATATAGCGGCAGTATATATAGCGGCAGTATATATAGCGGCAGTATATATAGCGGCAGTATATAAAGCGGCAGTATATATAGCGGCAGTATATATAGCGGCAGTTTATATAGCGGCAGTATATATAGCGGCAGTATATATAGCGGCAGTATATATAGCGGCAGTTTATATAGCTGTAGTTTATATAGCTGTAGTTTATATAGCGGCAGTATATATAGCGGCAGTATATATAGCGGCAGTATATATAGCGGCAGTATATATAGCGGCAGTATATATAGCGGCAGTATATATAGCGGCAGTATATGTATATTTTGTAAAACGTGTCAATCCCTCTACAGAACACTGTCCTTCAAGATAGCGGATCTTCCTAGTTTGAAGCAGGGGGTCTCACTCATGTGTACTAGCCATACCCATCCCTTCTTGAAACAACACCGATGTTACCAGATGTTACCGATTCTAAGATTTTTAAAAAATATTGTAAAAATGAATGATTACTTACGTACTTGCTTACTTACATTTCAGCTTGATCCTCACACCTCTATAATACATTGCCTAAACTAGATCTGGATAATTCTGTTGCAGATCGCACGCGGTACGGGACACCTCTTCAGCAACTGTACCACTCACACTTTACTATTGTTTGGAATCGGATTTGTGTGCATTTATAAAATGATAAGTACTTCAATAATTATCTTATAATCCGGATTACCTTCTCAATCAGCTGTGATAAACATGATCGATCGAGGTCCGCCCGATTACGGCTAGCGGAGTGCACGTGCAGCCCAATTCCACATAGATGTAGCTGGTAATGTATTTGGTTATATGACTTACAAACGCAATGTTTGCATAATGATGATTTCCGTCTAAAGCAGTAATAAAGATTAATGATTTTAAAGGCGCACTCAGTTCGAATGTGATCGGTTTTACGAACTTTGTCGATGTTAAGTTGTTCGTAGGTACCGTCCCTGCAACGCAATCTGCACCATCAATGGAGAGTTGTGGGAGTGACGACTGGCGAGTCAGATTGTAAGACGATTTCCTGTTAGTGATAGCCTACGCCTTGTTGACAAAACTGAAACTGGAAACACAACATTCTGTGTCATATATTGTCAGAATCATCTTTAGACATACATATCCATAATAATTAAAAAGTAGAACCATAATTTAGCAGAAAGTTCACAGCCAGAATCGTGTTTTGGCATACATTTCATACCGATAGTCATGAAAATGCAGAACTATCATACAAGCATGCAAACAAGCATACACCCTGCATGCAGCAAGCATGCAGCATGCAGCAGGCATGGTTTCTGTCACGGCCTCAGTAACCGTGGCTTGGTCACCCACGGTAAAGCGAAGAGGAACCCGAGGAGGGGCTGCACACACACAAAACTCCACGAACTGTTCCCATGAAATGTTTCATTTGCAGATTATAATGTTGTTCACCATATAATGATAGATAGATCGACACAATTTCACTCATAAAAAGGTACAACTTATTTATGCACCATCTCGCCGAACACTGTCTCTTAAGATAAGATAAGATACAGGCCTCCTAGTTTGAGAGACAGGGTTTATATTTGTGCGCTTATAGATTTTTATCGCCTTTTAAACTTTTGTTTAAACAATGTTAATAGGTATAAGTTTAAAATAAATAAATAAATAAATTTCATTTATTTTCAGGTAAATAACACCCATTGCCACACATAAATTAAAATGAAATAAAATTATAAGTAGGTAAATAAAATACAATTAAATAAAATCAAATCATGTCACATCAAAATAATACAATAATAAAACGAATAAAATAAAATCCAAAAAAAAATCAATTCAAAATTAATAAATGATATGATAAAATTAAATTAATAATAATAATAATAAAGTCGTCCGTGGCCTGGCTACGCTTCGGTGACCTCTTTGGGGAAACCGAAGGTTCAGTCTGTGCGATTATGGATGAAGTTATGCTAACGAATAACTACCGGAAGTACATAATGAAACACGGGACGATTGACATTATGTCGGGCATGCCATTGTCCCGGTGAGTCTATCAGACTTATTAGCTTGGGGAAAAAGTCTCTTCGCATTATAGTATGTATGAACTTGTAATAAAATCTCTTTGGCTATACTATTTGTATCTGGCTGGTTTTGGTATCATTGAAAGTTTAAATTTTAAAGAACATAATTCCAAATTCAAATTAGGAAAATGTATGATTTTCATTTGTTTTTCGTACCGTCAAGATGAGTGAATCTAATGAAGAAATTCGATACATTTTAAAATTTTACTACAAAAAAGGTAAAAATGCAACGCAAGCCGCGAAAAAAAATTGCGATGTTTATGGACCTAGTGTAGTGTCTGTGAGAGTTGCACAAATTTGGTTTAAGCGTTTTCAATCCGGAAATTTTGATGTCAAAGATGCACGTCGCTCTGGTCGCCCTATTACGGATAAAATGGATGCCATTTTTGAAAAAGTGGAGCAAGATCGGCATATCAGTAGTTACGACGTAGCTGAAGAACTGGAAATTGACCACAAAACAGTTTTGGCGCATTTGAAAAAAACTGGGTACACAAAAAAGCTCGACATTTGGGTACCTCACGAGCTCACTGAAAGAAACCTAATGAACCGTGTACTCATTTGTGATTCTTTATTACGACGTAATGAAACCGAAACATTTTTGAAGAAGCTGATAACTGGTGATGAAAAGTGGATCACGTATGACAAGAACGTGCGAAAAAGGTCGTGGTCAAAGGCCGGTCAGGCTTCACAGACTGTGGCGAAACCCGGGTTAACTCGCACCAAGGTGATGCTGTGTGTGTGGTGGGATTGGAAGGGCATTATTCATTATGAGCTGTTACCACCAGGCAGGACCATCGATTCTGAACTCTACTGTGAACAACTGATGAGATTAAAGCAAGAAGTTGAGAGAAAGCGGCCGGAATTAATTAACAGAAGGGGTGTGGTTTTTCATCATGATAACGCTAGACCTCACACATCTTTAGCCACTCAGCAAAAATTAAGAGAGTTTGGCTGGGAGGTGTTAATGCATCCGCCGTATAGTCCTGACCTTGCACCTTCAGATTTCCACCTGTTTCGGTCTCTTCAGAATTCTTTAGGCAGTGTCAGGTTAACATCACGAGAGGACTGCCACTTGTCGCGGTATTTTGACCAGAAGTCCCAAAATTTCTATAGCAATGGGATCATGTCCCTACCTACAAGATGGCAAAAAGTTATCGAACAAAATGGTACCTACATACTTTAGTTAAATGTAAATAAACTATTTTAAAAAATGTTTTAAATTTTCTTAAAAAAATGCGAAGAAACTTTTTCCCCAACCTATTATTACTTCTGGGTGTTCTTGTTTAGCTAACGGCGAGTATTTGCACAGGCATAATCAAGTAGCCAGGATTATCCATCAGCAACTTGCTCTGAAATACGGCCTTGTGGACTCTGAGGTACCGTATTACAGGTATGTGCCCGACCCAGTTCTCGAGAATGACCATGTCACGTTATACTGGGATCGATCTATTATCACTGACATGACTATTGTAGCCAATAAGCCTGATATAGTGGTAATAGATCGATCAGTGCGCCGCACAATGATAATCGATGTCACTATCCCGCATGACGAGAACCTCGTGAAGGCTGAGAAGGAGAAACAATTGAAGTATCTCGACTTAGCCCACGAGGTTGTCGCTATGTGGAATGTGGACTCGGCAATCATTGTGCCGATAGTCGTTACGGTCAATGGCCTTATCGCTAAGAGCCTCGACCAACATCTCAAGAGGCTCTCGTTGGGTGGCTGGGTGAAGGGCCTGATTCAGAAGGCAGTCCTCCTTGATACGGCGCGTATTGTGAGGAGGTTCCTGTCTCTGGGGCCCTAACCACCGATAGCTTGGACCCTGCACCCGCTACCGGCGGATCACTATTTTTTATATTTTTTAAATGTTTTTTTTTTGTTTTTATAAAAATATTTAAAAATGTAATAAAATAAGTTTAAAAAATAAATAAAGGAGATAATAATAATAATAAATATTTATTGACATAAATTTTACAATCAATTATGAATTCCCTGGCCCCTAAACTAGTGTTAACTGTATCATAGAGACCAGTGTCTTCGCCTGTTAAGTATATTACAAAAATATGTCAGAACAAAAAATACATAGTTTCGGTTTTACTACACTAAAATCTAAATTTAAAAAAGAAAAACAAAAAACATTTTGTGAGGTGTGAGTGTTTGTGTTATGTTAGGGTGGGGGTGTAGTGTGTTGTGTGTGAGAGTGTTGTTTTGTATGTAGGTGACTGTGTAGGGTAGTGTGTGTGTGTGTTGGGTCTTTGAGTGAATAGTGGATGTTACAAGTATATGGGAGTTGCGTTGGTAGTTGTCTGATTTATTTTAGCAGTTTGTAAGGAATTTTGGAACTTATGTGATCTTTGTGTGTGCGTGGATAATATTTGGTTGTGTGAGTGTGTCTTCATATTAATATTACCTATTAGAAATCAAATTTTCAATATCGTCATAGCTTTGACTCTTGAGCCAGGTTGTTAATTTATTTTTGAATTTGTACAATTAATACCTTCTCTCCGACAAAGGTACAACAATATGTCTGCTGCAACAATGTCGGATGAAGGGGCAGTCCAGCCTTCCCGCAATCATCGTCAGTATGATGTTGGAGCTAACCCGTACCCTGCGCACCAAGGACGCGGCGCGCTTGCGTATGGTTGCATGAAAGCAGTCGGTGAGCGCCTCTGCGAACATACCCGAAGCGCTGCAGTATCGAGGCAGCCCCATCACCGCCCTGAACGCGTTATTGTACTGGACTCGGAGGGCGCCGTAACTTCTATTAGAGTAGTGAGCCCACAGACTGCACGAGTACAGCGATGTACAGTACGCTCTAAAGAGCGTACCCTTAACATCATTAGAGCACCGCGCAAATCTGCGGGCGATCATGTTCGCTCTAACAGACAACGCCCTCCGCTCCCGTTCAATGTCTGCGTGATCCTCGAGGTCGACAGTCAAAATATGCCCCAAGTATGTGAATTGGTCAACCCTTTCCAAAGAACCCCACTGAGTCTGAGGGGAGGTATGATTCCCGGACACTTCGCACTGGCGGTCTCAAAGATCATATACTGACTCTTCTTAACATTATACGATAAACCGTGACCACAAGCATATTCCTTGCACATTCGTAACAGCTTCCTCAAGCCGCAGATCGAAGCGCTCAGCAGCACCATGTCATCAGCATAACTTAGATTATTGACACATGTACCGTCAATGTGACATCCGACATGTTGGCTGCTAAGCGCCACGATCAGCCCATTAATATACATATTAAACAGGGTAGGAGATGTTAAGCCACCCTGCCTGACTCCGCATTCGAGCCCATACGCATCCGACATTGCCCCCGCCCACCTAACACTATTAGACTGGTGCGCGTACCAGTACTGGAACATGCTGATGAGTTCCGGTGGCAAATCTGTGCTCCTCAGCTTGCTCCACAACAGGTCATACACTACATGGTCGAAAGCCTTAGACAAATCAAGGGAGCACGCATACACGGGTGTTCTACGGTTTATGTAGTATTTGACGGTATGCTTAAGACACAGTATAGCACTTTCAGTGGACAGCCGGGGACGAAACCCGAACTGGTTATCGTGCAGTGTTACCGATCTATTTAACTGTGCATTAAGCAAACCGTCAAACACCTTAGCAGTTACAGTGGCAAAAAAAAATAGGCCTGTAGTTACTCTTATCAGTAAGATCACCAGTTTTATTCTTCACTACAGGCACCACCACTGTTTTCATGAAATCGGCTGGCAGGTAGGAATGGCACACGCACAGCGAGTAAAACATAGCCAAAACCCTAGCAATATGTGGTCCGGCGTGCTGAAGGTGCTCAATGCTGAGCCCATCATGACCCGGGGACTTACCCCTCGAGATAAGCCTTATGGCTTTAGTTACGGCCTTCGCCCGGAAGACAGTCACCGCCTCCCGACTGCTTACATCAGCATCGAGCACTCCTCTCGCTGTACCCAATGGAGATTTTACCAAAAAATGATTCTTAAAAAGATTCGCAATCTCCTTCGGGTCATTCACACCATCGATGCTCACAGGAAGGCCGGGGCGTAAGTTTTCTTTTTTGGTGCCCTTCCAGAAATCGCGGAAGTCCCCCTGACAATGTTTCACAGCTAGAGCGTCCATTCTTATTTGGTCCTGATGATTTTGGCATCATTTTAATCGAGACTTGAACACTCTTCTGGTATCGCACATTTCTTGGTATAAAAACCCTGATTTAGGCCTACCACATAACACCCAATCGAGGAACTTAGATTTGGCCACCCTGTGAGCCTCGCTGACATGTTTGTTCCACCCAGCTATGCGCGAGCTACCCCCGCCCTTCCCCGCGCCTCCCCGACTCGCCACTGCCGCTTCCCGGAGGGCAGTCACAATGTCGGAGTAAAGCGTATCCAGAACAAGCCTGTGGCCACGGTCACTACAGAAACAATCAGCACAGCTTACACACTCAGGAGGGAAGTCAATTACTTTAAGTCTCTTATGACACTCTTTGGCATACAACGAAACTTGTTCCTCACATTTACCACCCCACACTACATCTTTATTTACTTTAGGAACCTGAAGCGTGACCTTAGGGGACAGTAACTTTAAATTACACATAACTACAAGTGGAAAATGATCAGACCACAGAGTGTCATACTTAACATTTACACTAACAACAGTCTGCTTAACCGAGTGAGTTGCTAAACAGTGGTCCAGCCAGCTGCTAGTCCCATACACATCACTTACAAAAGTAAAAGTACCCGAGTCTAACCCTAACACATCTATGTCTATACATGACCGTTGTTGGTAGCTACAAATATGCATAAGTTCACGGAAAAACAACTCACCCGGATCCGCATTAAAGGCACCTAAAATAAAAACAGATTCAATTCCATATTCGTCAACAATGGCACTTATCTCACTTAGAAAATCAGTAAAATCTTGTAAATTATCGGCAGAGTTAGTTGGTAAATAAACACTCATAACGATCACTTCTCTATCACCCGTTATAATTTTAATGGCACAAATACGGGCGTTATCGCACTGTATCACTGACACCTGTTTAAACGCACTATATCTCCATAGCCACGCGATGCCGCCATAGGGACGCCCGCGCAGTATCTCCGTGGATGTATCAACCGCAGACGTTGCCGTGTATCCGAATCCGCTGTCGATCGTGCTGATAAAGGGTATGTCGTGCGGCATCAACCAAGTTTCTTGTAGACAAACCACGTCGCACGCACGGCACAAGTCTCTGACATCACCGATGTAGCGTTTCACATTCTTACAGTTAAAAGTAGCAAATCGATAAGGGCCGCTATCCTGACTATCCATTATTTGGTTTGTTTGGACCGTCTGCTTCGCTAAGATGTGTATCATTTGTTGTCCTGTGTTTGCAGTTCACAAACCGCCGAAATAAGACACCTACAGGCCATAAAGTTTCATCCATGTACCTTGGTAGATTGGCCTCTGAAATAAAAAAACTTGTATGCCTTGAGCCCCCTTTCAAATTTTATATTTATCTTCTCTAAAGATACAGTTTCCCCCGTCTTATTGTAAATATGTTTTATTATGTCACTTTCAAGAGTCGACATATGCACATTTGTAATAAACATTGGAATTCTTCTGTCTGCTCCACGAAATGTGCACTCCAAATCTCTGGCCACACCAGACTTGGACCGAAATGATATTTCGCTAACCCTTTACGATGCACTACTTTCTGCCATCTTTCGTTATTATTATTGTTTACATTGGCCGTAGTTTTGCATACATACGCTGGCCGCTGTACTCCGCGCTGTCCCGTTGCAAAGCTATACCCGCCAACAGTCAGCTGTTCCGCTGTCTACAAAGGCGTATTAGGTGCTTCTGACGTCACCGCAGGGCTAGGCATAGAAACGATCCGCGCGCTCGCCTATTGACTCACGGCCAGGCATTCCTTCTCCGCGCCGCAGTCAATGCCCGCGCTCACTTGTTCATCACGCAAACTCGCACACTGTACCGCCATCGCCTCAGGTGCAACCGAAGCCCTTATCTCACTTGTAACTGACGCATATGATGCCACCGCCGTGACAACATTCACTCGCTGACCGTTCATAGGGGAGATCTTCGCACAGGCCGCCGGCGGCGTCGAAACCAATTCCTCGTCGCACATCGTCGTAATTATGCTCGTCATACACTCGGTCTCACTCACACTCTCCGGAGCTGGCATCCCGTCTCGGTCACCCACGTGCCTACTATTCTCTGTCGCACCATGTTGTGATTGTAAAACAGAGATGTAGCTATTACCGCACTGATCAGGTGTTGTTGACATTTTTTCTGTCGTCCTGCCGTTAAATTTTGAATCAGCTGTTACTTACGCATATTTTATGGGCACATATTGTAACCCGATAGGGCCACTATCAAGATTAACACTGTTTCGCAGACATGCTCCTCTCCTTGCGTTTACATTTCTGCCCGTCGTATAAGTGTCAGTTAGCGATGCGTGTTTCATATTTTCTACTTCAATCTTAAAGAGATCAAATTGTTCTGTTGTAACAACTTTTTCTTCTAAAGCATTAACTTTGATTTGCAGTTTCACTAAGTCCTTCAGTAATCGGGTGACATCCACATGATCAAAGGACACAGGAGGGAGCTTATGGAGATCCTTCGCCACAAATACAGGAAAAAGTTCGGGATCTGATCCTTTTAGCAGACAAATCATAACATCTAGATCCGGCGACATTTTCTTTTTGCCACCCTTTCTCCGAACAGGCATCTTCTTCCCGCTAGGTATCGACTCAAACAACAGAGTCTTGGCTTTCACTATCTCTTCTGCCGTGAAAGAGGACGTACACAACTGATGCACACTGTCCTCATCCATAACGTCCAAAACATGTTGTAGGAACGCCAATAGCTCATTAATAACAACATTACAACTGTTGCACTTCACAGTACTAAGCGACATAGTTCACACGATATAGGTCAATGCCCTCTACGCGCACGAATACAACCAACCGAACGCGCTCGCGATCAGCTGACGACTGAGTTTACTATTTACCACTGTGTTCAAACTGTGTTTATGTATTGCTTTGTGTAAATAAACATTATTATTATCATTATTGTTTATCATTATTAGTTTCTTGGCCGCAGTCTCGGCTTTGTACTCGACGGTGGCGTCAAAGTTGAGACCAGATGTCAACTCCATACTTAGGAGCTCAAGCCGATCAGTTACAGGAACAGATGTACCCCGAAAAGTAGGAGTTTGAACGAAATTACTTATTTTAGCGGTAAAAAGACACGCCTGTGTTTTAGTGGCTTTAAAAGAGACCAGATTATCATCACCGCACTGGGAGACAAGGCTTAAGGTTAAATCTGTCCGCTCTACCATGGCCTCTCTCAAGGAAAGAACTTCTGCACCGCTGGTTTTTGCGCTGGACAAGTATCTCTCTGAAACTGTACTGTCATCTGCGTACCCAACAATACCAGGCCGAAGCAGGTCATTGATGTGCAGCAGGAAAAGAGTATCAGAGAGAACAGACCCCTGAGGAACTCCGGCATCAACAGCCGTAAAGTCAGAGGAGCAGCCATCAACGACTACTCTGATCGACCGTTCACTAAGGAAATCTGATACAGATACAGCTACAAAAATCAACTGGGATGCCATAAGCAGGAAGCTTGCTGAGCAGAACAGCGAGCCAGACCCTGTCAGAGGACTTGGAAGGAGATGTCAAGCGATGCAGCAAGTCCTTCGCCGTGTTTCTCGATGGCTTCACCACAGCAGTGCGGGACATACACAAGAAGATCGCCAGTTGACCGTCCCCGGCGAAAGCCATATTGACGGTCACTGAAAAGATCATTGTCTTCAAGGTAGTTCAGCAACTTATTGTTCAGTACCCTTTCCATAACCTTGCATAGAATGGAGGTAACGGCGATCGGACGGTAATGGGCAGGGTCTGCACGGTCGCCCGTTTTGGGCACTGGTTGTACATTTGCAAGCTTCCAGGATTTCGACACCGTTCTTTTTTCAAGAGAGAGGCGGAACAAACGTGTCAACACAGGAGACAGTTCAGGCGCACACTGCCTCAACACTCTCGCTGGAATATTGTCAGGCCTGCTGGCCTTGTTCACGTCTAGACTGCACAATACTCTTCGGACCTCTTTCATGTGAACTGCGATCTCCGGCATCGAGGAGTCCCAATGAGCTACAGTAGGTGGTTGCTTGGAGCCAGCGACCAGACGTGAATTGCTTGCAAAGAGAGATGCAAATTTTGCTTTCTCACTTGCAGAGTGAGCCAGCGACCCATCAGGTTTCCTCATAGGAGGTAAAGTGGGACGACAGAAATTCGTTTTTGCCGCTTTAGACAAGGACCAGAACGGTTTACTACCCGGAGGGTGCGAAGCCAGCCTGGCCCCAATACGTCCGACTTGGTCAAAACGTGCCCTACGTGAAACCCGCTTGCAGAACTTGGCGGCAGAATTAAAGGCTCTCTTCTTCGCGCGAACCCTACGCGCTCTAATTTTGCGGTCGCGGGCTTTGACCCAGACTTGGTAGGCAGGTTCTTTTCGGGCCTCAGCGTGGGCGCATTCTGCATTATACCAAGGCCGTGTTATGTGACCGAGCGGGATGTCGGAGAATGGAATAAAATACTCCATCCCCTGCCGAGTCACCCGAGGAAAAGCATTGCAATAAGCAATATTGGCTCCAAATTTTCATAGACTAACTTCGAAACATATCCACTATTTCCCTTCAAGAAATTTAGCTAACTTGGTAGCTACGCCATCGCGATCTATCCTAGTCTCTCCTATGAGAAAAAAGACAACTCTGACGGTAAGTTTCCGCCGAGGTACCTATTTGTATTCTTGCTAATTTTGGCGCGGAACGCTAAAACAATTATTTCCATTTAATCCGTCTTGAACGTCGATAAGATAATGTCCGGCGCGCGCTCCTCGTCGGATCGTATAAAGTGCGGAGCGCAGCCCTCGCAGCACCCAAACGTACCAGAGCCACCATGAAGTGCTTGTTTATGCTGTGTGCGCTGGCGGCGCTGGCGCTGGCCGAGGAGCCCATCATGCTGCACTACCACGAGAACGTGGGCGTCCCGGAGGCGGCGCGCATCAAGCAGGCTGAGCTCGCCACTGACTTCGATGGCTCGCGCATCGTCGGCGGCTCCGTCACCGGCGCTGGCACGCACCCTCACCTGGTCAGTCATTCCGACGCACTCCGACGTTACTGATACTATTCTTATATTCATTATTTTCTCAAGAACCTGATGCATGTTGGTGATGCTGCGTGCTTCAGATCGGTCTGGTGATCACCCTGACGACGGGCGCCACCTCGGTGTGCGGCTCCACCATGCTGAGCAACACCCGCTCGGTGACCGCCGCGCACTGCTGGTGGGACGGCCGCAGCCAGGCGCGCCAGTTCCAGCTGGTGTTCGGCTCCGGCTTCCTGTTCACCGGCGGCACGCGCGTCACCACCACCAACGTGCAGATGCACGCTGACTGGAACACCAGCAACCTCAACAATGACGTCGCCATCGTCATCTTCCCCTGGGTGGGCTACACCAGTGAGTACCGCGCCGCGCCATGAGCCTCGTGCCGCGTGTGGAGCATGTCTCTCATTGCTGAATGTTGCAGCCGTGATCCAGCGCGCGATCATCCCGAGCGGCACTCTGCTCAACAACAACTTCGTGGGCACCTGGGCGCACGCAGCCGGCTACGGCAGAAACAGTGACAGTAAGATCGCTTTTGGGTCATTGCACATCCTTATTGGACGTTGACGTAGGATGACTACTGAACATCTGATATTAGTTTACCATGTATTGCATCGATATACTGACGATGGCTCCCCAGCAAGGCGGCACCAGAGCGCGGGTGCAGCGAGTGATCACACGTTCGTTCGCAGGCTCCGGCATCTCCACGGCGCAGGCCAAGCACCACGTGTGGCTGCAAGTGATCACCAACGCCGTGTGCGCCACCTCTTACGGCACCGCGGCCGTGGTCGCGTCCACGCTGTGCACCAGCGGCGCCGGTGGCGTTGGCACGTGCGGCGGCGACTCCGGCGGCCCGCTCGTCATCACCAGCGGCGGCCAGCGTGTGCTCGTGAGTGCCACTCTCCACAGTCCACAGTCCACTTGGTCCACTTGATGCACATCACGTGCACATTCACCAATAAATGCATACTTGTAATAGAGTTATCCACGTATAATATGGTGTTACCTTGTTCAGCGTGGATATGTTGTGGCTGATATAATGCGATTATTCGTAAGAAAGTGTAGCTCGTGCATTATTGGGGGCTATTGGTGCTTAATTTGTTTTTCATTGTTCGATTTTAATTACATTTAATCTTTAAAGCTAAGTTACACGCAGAAAGGTCAAATAAGGGTTTAAACGTTTCAAATCAAATCAAATCATTTATTTGCTTGAATATGGGTAGGTACATGAGGTGATACATAATAACAAAGCTCTTTATACCATATTCTACCATAATAAGTGTGCAAATATCTATTGAAATAAAAAATAAACATACATAAATTCACGCCCTCTTCCCATGGGGTTAGGCAGAAAAAATACAGAGTGCCACCTGCTCCGATCCTCACATACTCATTGGGTCTCGCTTACATCCACACGTTCGGCACTAGGTACATGCACGCGCCGGTTGCGAGAAATATTTCCTACGATAGCATTGTCTATAACGAATATTAACAGTACAATATTAATTATATAATTTTAATTATCAGGTTGGCGGAAAAGTTTGCACCAAGATATAAGACTTAATGAATTTATTGATACCTTTGTTATTTACAATAATTAATCAGTAATGTAATCCTCAAATAACTCTATTACTCTGGCCCATCTATTTGGAAGATCGTTGATGCCCTGCGCCCAGAATTACAGAGGCTGTGCAGAAAAGAAATTGTCCACTGCCATTTTGAGGTCTTCGTAGTTTAGATTTTATTTTTCTCACGCAAATAAAGCCTTAGTGATCGGAACAAGATAGTCGGATGGCGCGAGATCCGGTGAGTACGGTGGGCAACCGGGTGCCATCGATTTTTTGTCGAGTCTCCGAAGCGACATGAGGTCACGCATTATCATGGAGTAAGTGAACATTTACACGTCTCGGTCATTTTTTTCTTATTGCGTCAGCCAGTTTCTGAAGCTGTTCAGTATAAATGGAAGTCGTAATCGTCCTTCTCGCAAGGAGAAGCTCGTAATAGAGTGGGCCCTTCGCATCCCACCAAACGGAGAGAAGATGCTTGCGTGAGTGACGGTTCGGCTTTGGCTGCGTTGGTGGCTCTGCGTCGTAAGAAAGCCAGACGGCGTGCCGTGTGTTGTTATCATAGAGAATCCAGCTCTCATCGCCGGTTACCAGATCTTCAAGAAACTCTTTCCGATGTGGCTGAAAAAGAAGCGATTCACAAATACTAACTCTGACTTGACGATGACTGTCAGTAAGTTGATGTGGAACCCATCGTGCCATTACTTTACGATAGCCGAGTTTGTGTAAATGAGCCTCGACGGTCGAATGATGTCAGCCAAGAGTCTCTGCCAAATCACGCTTATTTATTTCTGGATTAGCCTTTAAACACCGGAGTAATTCCTCATAGTCGAAGGTGGATGGTCGCCCAGATCGCTCGTGATCTTCAAAAGTTATATCTCCCGATGCAAAGCAAGCAAACCAGCGGCTTATCTTCCATCGCGATACAACACCTTCACCGAACGCTTTGCTGATGTTAGCGGTAGCCACACTCACGTTGTGTCCCTGACGCCATTCGTAAAAGATGATCGTTCGAAGTTGATGTTCACTAATCATTTTCTCAAACTAATCAAATCCTCACTAGCGCGCCTTTACTTATATACCCTTGATGTGATAGCTTCGAGAACCTTCTAAAATATTCTTACGTATCCCAGATCAATACTAAATATTCCGGAATATTCTAGTAATTTACAATTTCTTGTGCAATATTTTTCCGCCAACCTGATACATTGTTTAATTTAAAATTTAATTAGATACATTTATCATTTAAATAATCACGAACTTTATAATATGCTTTATTGATCAAAAACATCTTTAATCTATTTTTAAATGATATAAAATTCGGTGCTTCCTTTATATTATTAGGTAATTTATTATATATTCTAGGGCCCATACAGAACGCACTCTTATCAAACATAACTGTTCTATGTCGTATTGCTCGAAGTGTACTGGCAAGCCTGCTACTTTTTAATGTTTCATATTTATTTATATTATTCCTAATGTCTAATGCTAGTTCATAAATATACAGTGATGGGAATGTCAATATTTTTAAATTCATAAAATGTGGTTTACATGTATCTGTAGGTTTTAATGCACATATTGCCCGGATTCATTTCTTATGGGCTTTGAAGACAGTTTCTCTCCCAGTGGCATTCCCCCACAACATTATAGCATATCTTAGTGTCGAGCCAACGTAAGCATGGTAAGCAGATAAAAGTGCACTTTCATTTGCCACTTTACGTAGCATATAGATGGCATATGAATACCGACTTCCGGTAAACAATCACTAACCTGTACGGTGTACGACACTAGTAATCCATACACTTTTGGTTGACTACGTGAAGTGTTTTGCATGTTGGACACACTCGCTACCAACAAACAAACAGTTATAGTGTACAGTTCAGGAAACAATCTGTCCCGTACATTATTTTAAGTTCATTTAAATTTAGCCAGTTAATTATAGTTGATAGCGTACAGTCACTTCCATGTTCATGTGTCTTAGGGTCTTCAGATACAACTACCGCTGTACTATCGTCAGCATACAGCACCATGGACGATTTGATGGATTTGTGGCGCCGTTAATGTAAATAATAAAGAGCAGAGGACCTAAGATACTCCCTTGTGGTACACCTTTGCAGACTTATATTGGTGTTGACAAGTGTTTCTTTCCGACTTTTGTTTTATGTGTTTCTATAATATTTGTAAGTAACGTGATGTGTTCGGAAGTGTAGACAGTAACACTACCTCATACTTCAGATCGGAGTGACGTCGTTCGGCTCGGCCCGCGGCTGCCAGATCGGCATGCCCGCCGCCTTCGCCAGGGTCACCTCCTTCGCGGCCTGGATCAACGCCAGGATCTGAGGCACTACTATTACAACATTCTAAATAATACTGATTGTTTCATTTATTTCCCTAAACAAAAATAAGTACACAAGCACCGAATAATGAAGTTAACTGTGACGTCAGTTCATATATATGATAATGGACGATTAATTAAATAAACGTGTACGTAAACTATTTATATGTAGATTTCACTAAAAACAAAAATGTGAAAATAGACCACAGTATTCCACAATTTATGTCAAAAAAACCGGCCAAGTGCGTATCGGAGCACGCACAATGAAGGGTTCCGTATCGGAGCACGCACAATGATGGGTTCCGTATCGAAGCACGCACAATGAAGGGTTCCGTATCGGAGCACGCACAATGAAGGGTTCCGTATCGGAGCACGCACAATGAAGGGTTCCGTATCGGAGCACGCACAATGAAGGGTTCCGTATCGGAGCACGCACAATGATGGGTTCCGTATCGAAGCACGCACAATGAAGGGTTCCGTATCGGAGCACGCACAATGAAGGGTTCCGTATCGGAGCACGTACAATGAAGGGTTCCGTATCGGAGCACGCACAATGAAGGGTTCCGTATCGGAGCACGCACAATGAAGGGTTCCGTATCGGAGCACGTACAATGAAGGGTTCCGTATCGGAGCACGCACAATGAAGGGTTCCGTAGTTGGGATGAATGAATGCCAAGAACAAACTTAACATTGTAGTTGAACTGCATGTTCTCCCGTACATTCCAACTGCAACTGAAAATAAGTTTATACGCACAATTATATTGAGAATAAGAATAATAATAATAATTTATTGTTTCAGGAATTACATTCATAGACTCTCACTACTCTCTCAACTACTAACTCACTCGCTACTCAGTACTAACTTAAAAGTTCCAGGAATCAACGTCATTGAATGTAATTTATCCCTGTGTCGTGAGATCCAGGCTCCTTCGTTCCGTTTACATTTTTTACACACACATGTATACATAAATTATACGTTCCAGTAAATTCCTTAATTTTATCTAATCCACTCGCAATCTACAAGAAAAGGAATATACGATACAATAAAAACGAATACATTAAAATAACTAATACTAATACTAAAAAACATTAGATAGCCTAGTATGCTACACAGCAAAATTTTTAGGTGTAACCTAATTGACAAACGCCGTAACTGGAAAGCACACACAAAGTATGTTCTTCTGCCTATGCCCCCTATAAACTAAAACCTATTATAAGTATGTACCAATGCGCTTATAACTGCCTACCATGGTATTGTCGGCTCCATATTATGGTTTGGAGTTATATTTTGGGGAAACTCTACTAATAAAGAAATCATTTTAAAGTCACAAAAAAGGTGCATTAGGGCTATGTTTGGTTTGAAAAAACTAATAGTTGCAAATACTATTTTATTTTAAGTCTGCCTTCCTTATTTATTTATGAAATAGCTAATTTTATAAGAACCAATCCCAACCTATTTAAGAAACTATCAGTTGTTTCTATTCGTAATCGACGGGATAATAATAAATTATGCGTACCAAGATCAACCACGGCATTGATGCTTAAAAGTATTTTTGTTTAGTACCACACATTTATAATAAAATCCCAAAACCTATTAGAGAAATGCCTACTGCTCTGTTTAAAATATATTTAAAAAAATATCTCATAGCCAAATGCCTTAGCGGATTTTTAAATGACCGCAATTAATTAAATACTTAGATTCCTATAATTACGACATTTTCACAATTTGACCCCTAAATCTATATAACAATACTTTATTTTTAATTTTGTGTGTTTTGAGGGTCAGGGCTTCTTCAATGATCGCTTTTGTTATTTATAAAGGCTTGATGCATTTATTGTATTATTCAAGTACTTCAATTTACATATAGGGTTGCGAAATAAGAATAAGATAATAATTTTAGGTGGTGAATCGACTACCATACTTCTTCTTGTCTGTCGAATGAAGAAAAATGATTGACCCGTGGAATCAACGGAACGTTCTTCAGTTCTTCGGCGACGACCAATCAGCGTGCGCCTGACATTCATATTCATAGTTACATCTGGTCATTATGGATTTATTAACACGCATACATAAAGGTTTCTTTTGTACACGAAGTTACAGTAGAACACTGACTCCTAGGTCACTAGGTCAGGTTCCCCAAGTTTAGGAGGCAGGGTTTTTTACTATTTGTGCAGCCTTTTCCCAAAATTCCAATGTACCTAAATGAAATGTATTGATTTTGTATACAAAGGTATTTTGTGTCAATAAACTTTTTTTTATTTTTTTATTTATTTAATTTAAGGCCCTTATCCCAACAGAGTGCAGTAATAGTAACAGGGTGACTCATAAACTAATGATGACAATGATCGACGCTAAAGTCTGCACTTACGTTTCTGAAGCCAGATCAAATGCATCGTGCTACCTGTGCTTAGCAAAACCTACAGAAATGAACCGCTTAGATGCTGTAACACTAAAGACTGTGTGTTCTGACGACATGTACGACTTTAGCTGTGTGTTGTCATCCGACACGACCGTATAACTTGTACGGAATGTCTGCTACACATTGCGTACAGGCTCGACTTCACACGACCGTATAACTTGTACGGAATGTCGCTACACATTGCGTACAGGCTCGACTTCACACGACCGTATAACTTGCACGGAATGTCTGCTACACATTGCGTACTGGCTCGACTTCACACGACCGTATAACTTGCACGGAATGTCTGCTACACATTGCGTACTGGCTCGACTTCACACGACCGTATAACTTGCACTGAATGTCTGCTACACATTGCGTACTGGCTCGACTTCACACGACCGTATAACTTGCACGGAATGTCTGCTACACATTGCGTACTGGCTCGACTTCACACGACCGTATAACTTGCACGGAATGTCTGCTACACATTGCGTACAGGCTCGACTTCACACGACCGTATAACTTGCAGGGAATGTCTGCTACACATTGCGTACAGGCTCGACTTCACATGACCGTATAACTTGCACGGAATGTCTGCTACACATTGCGTACTGGCTCGACTTCACACGACCGTATAACTTGCACGGAATGTCTGCTACACATTGCGTACTGGCTCGACTTCACACGACCGTATAACTTGCACGGAATGTCTGCTACACATTGCGTACAGGCTCGACTTCAAACGGTGGGCAGCGAGAAGTACTGAGGACAAAGAAATGATGCATACAAGAAAAAATGTATTCAAAATAAATTTAAAGATGAGCTCAATCTGCTGATTGATATAGTGAAACAAGGCTCGGGAATTACCAATGACGGGAATACCGCAAGAAAGTTTTTCGAGTTTCCCAATAACACTGCAGCTATAACCGGGTTGGATAAAGAGCTTATTAAAAGACTTGCTGTGATTTTGCAAGCAATAACGTCTGGCGAGAAGATCGACGTAATCAAATTTAAAGATTTTGCCCGCAAAACAGCAGAAAAGTACGTGGAAATATGCTTGTTATTTCTTCGGATTCTTTCCTAAATGCACAACGGTCTAAGCTAGATGCCAAGAGAAAACAGAGCTTTTTGCTGAAACTCCCGACTTATCTAATTCTTTTTCAGGAAACTGAGTTCGAGTTTTTAGATATCTCCAATCTGGATTATGACTCAGAATTGGAGTCCGACAATGAGAGTGATAAGGAAAATTAGTAATATTAAATGATATTTTTTTCATGTTTTTTTTTTTGTTATTTATGTTAGTTTATTGTACCAATACGTTTATTTTTTTCCATAAATTAGTAATCAAAGATGAAATACAAAGTGTGAAGGAGTCTATGGCATTCATTAGTAATGACTATGAAGATATTAAAAAAGAGCTTAAGACATCTTCAGATTTGGTAAAGAATTTAGGAACACAGAATGAGAATATGAAAAGTACTATCTCCAATTTAACATACCGCCTGAACCAAATAGAACAGCATGGTAGGAGTAGCAATATTAAGATACAGTGCGTACCGGAGTGTCAATCTGAAAACTTAGTGTCTGTAACAAAACAGCTAGGCTCTGTCATTGGCTACAGATTAGAAGAGAATGAGATACTACATTGCACCAGAGTTGCGAAATTAAACCGTGACACCGACCGTCTTAGATCTATTTTATTTATTTATTTATTTATTTATTTTATTTGAAAGGTACACCAACGACCTATTCACTAGGAATATTGACATAATAATAAATAACATATGTATTAAGTTATGGTGAATTAGTCACTTACAGGCGTACACAGCACTTACATGAAAAATAGCCTCTTAAATATATGTTTTAACAAGATTTTTTGCTCGTAGTGAGAATAGAAAAATTAATTAGAAACAAAAAACAAAACAAAATCATAATCGATATTAGAATCAATAAATTAAAATCAAAGTTATCATTAGAATTAAAATTAAAGCATTAAGATTAAAGTAAAAAAAAAGAAAAAACAGTAAAATTCATATTTGATATTCAAAACAGTAGACGCAATAACGAATGCAACAAGAGAACAATCCAAAAAATTTTTCAAAAAATTGTTCAAAAAATTGGCTGGCCGCACATGTGGCAAAAAACTAAAAAAATAATAATAATAATAATAATAAACAATAGGGACTCGAAGTAAGTTATGACTTTATGATCCGTAAGTAATAGTTAAAAGTTTTCTGCGAAATTGGGAAAATGAGTCAGCAAATATATCAATATTGTTGCTGATATCAATTTTATTATAATTAGCCATTAGTCGACTTAAGGGGGCATTGAGACCAAGGTTGGTTCTAGATAAGGACGGTGCAAAGGTATTTGTTTTACGCAGAGATCTAGTTATGGTACGCCTAGGAACAGTTATATTAATTTCTGATAATAACTCAGGTACATCCACCAGGTTATGGATGATTTTGTAAAACAAGAGCTGATCAGAAGTGCTTCTACGTTGTTCTAGTGGTAACATACTGAAGTGATTAAGCCTTTGGGAATAATTAGCGTCATGAGGGCAACTACGGCTTCTAAAGCGTAAGTACCTGGTGAAAGCCCTCTGAATACGTTCAATCCTGTTAATATGGACACGATATATGGGATTCCAAACTGGAGATGCGTAGTCCAGTATGCTTCTGACAAGGGTGTAGTAAAGCACTTTTAGTGTGGATATGGACCGAAACTCCGAACAAGTTCTCTTCACAAAACCCGACATTTTTGACGCTTTGGCTACAATCGCGTCAATATGATTGACAAAAGTTAGCTTGCTGTCGAGATGGACACCCAAATCACGGATGGTATCAACCTTTTGCAGAGGAACCCCATTCAACGCATAAGATGATGCTCGTACTTGTTTGTTACGAGTAAAAGTCATGTGATAGCATTTACTTGCATTGAGAGTCATCATATTAAGTTGACACCATTCTTGCAACGCATCCAAGTCTTCCTGAAGAAGAAGAACGTCGCAGTCTGTTTTTATTACCCTGTACAGCTTCAAATCATCTGCAAACATGTAACATTTGCTATGCCGCACAGAATGAACAATGTCATTGACGAAGATCAAAAAGAGAATTGGTCCCAGGTGAGATCCCTGTGGTACCCCGGAGGTGGAAAATAATACGGTGACTCATAACCCCTCACAACCACTTTCTGTTTCCGCTCAAATAGGTATGAGCCAAACCACATGAGTAGTTGGCCGGATATGCCAAACTGTTCGAGCTTTGCGATAAGTACTTTGTGGTTAACCTTGTCAAAGGCACTGCTGAAATCTGTATAGATGGCGTCAACCTGTGCGCGGGAATCCAGAGATCTGCTAATGTCATTAACGTAATGTGCCAAATTAGTGGTAGTGGATTTGCGAGCACAGAAACCGTGCTGTTGAGGAGCCAGCTGCGCTCTTATGTGCGAGGTTAATATGGGACAAACAAGCGCCTCAAATAGCTTCGCAAATACGGAAAGAAGCGATATGGGACGATAGTTGGAAGAATCGTCGACTTCTCCCTTCTTAAAAATGGGCACAACGTTAGCAATTTTCCATTGAGAGGGGAACATAGATGATTTTATTGACTTGTTAAAAATCAACATAAGTGGAAGAGACAGGTTAGCTGCACATTTCTTGACAAATAACGGGGGCAAGCCATCAGGTCCCGAACCCTTGCATGCGTCAAGTTTCTTTAACTCCTTAAACACGTCTCTCTCAGTAAAAGTCATTCCACATAAGGCGGATTGAAAATAATTATGCGAGCTACTACTGGGAGCATTCGGGCTAACGGATGGTATGAAGGTAGAAGAAAAGTGTGTGGCAAATTGTTTGCATATTTCTTCACCAGATGTTGCAATATTCTGTCCCAGATGCATAGTAGAGGGAATGTCGCTAGACTTAGATTTTTTGGCTTTCACAAAGGACCAGAAGAGTTTTGGGTTTTGAGCGATATTCTTTTCCATGTTCATTACGTATGTCTTATAGCAGTCCTTGATCATTATTCTTGCGCGGTCGCCTAGAATTTTATGTTCATAATTATCTCTAGGATTTTTATATTTTTTATATCGGGATCTAACTTTTTCCTTTTCGTTCAGTAATCTAATAAGAGACCTAGAATACCAACATGGAAATTTACCATTAGGTACTTTGGAGAGAGGAACACACTCTTTTATAATACAACGAATATGTTCGTACAGCGCATGCACCATAGCATCGACATCAGGCAGTTCAGAAAATATTTTTATCCAATCTATATCTCTAAGTTTAAAATTAATCAATGCATAGTTAGCACGTTTGAAATTCGGTTTTGAGATTCTTTTGTTTATTAACGGAGCTGGTGAAATACTGCTGACAGTAATCATAATGGGTGGATGATATACATCTACTTTGGACAATGGATCTTTGCATTCGCTAACACTTCCTCCGTAAAAGTTAGAAAAAATTAAGTCTAAGGTTTTATTGTAACAAGTTTTAACAGTATTTAGTTGCAACATATTGTTTTCTGACATAAAATCTATTAAAGAGTGACCTAGCCTGTTGGCGTAGTTAGTTGGGGTTGTACATGGAGAGTAACCAAGAGTATTGTCTGTGTCCCAATTGATAAAACTGAGATTGAAATCTCCTGCTATAATCGCATCTCCTCCTGTAGATTCCATCAATGCAGATACTCCGTCTAAAAATGAATCCAGTAAGATTTGTTGAACTGGTGGTGGTAGGTAAACGGCGCAGATATTTAAATTACGGTGCCTTCTTCCCTTGGTGATTTTAAGTCTTACCCATAGGTCTTCAATATCTGATTCCCATTTTGGCATACGTACGGAATCAATAAGCTTAGAAACTGCGATCAGAACACCTCCACCCCTCTTGGTTCCCAGAGCAGTTGAAGCCCTATCCCTGCGATAGACGTGATACCTGGAGTCGAAAATTTCGCCGTCATTTATGCCGTCGTCCAGCCAGGTTTCTGTTCCAATTATAACGTCATAGTTGCCCAGTTGTGCAGCCAGCCTAATGGAATTAAGTTTAGTTTTCAGGCCTCTGAAATTCTGGTAATAAATTGTGAATTTTTATGTACAGGTGCACGGTATCATCGCATAAGTATCAGTTTGAACAATCTCAAAGTAAAGCAATGGCTTCCAAGCTTTTCATGTGTTTTGCTTGCTCACCGTCGGCTTTTCTGACGAGTACTTTGCCATCGCGTACCCACACGTATAAATATCCCTTTTCACGCGCTGCTTTCCTGGTAGCCGCGTGGATTCTCTTATTCAACGGAGACAGGTGTTCGGATACAAAAATTGGCTTTTTAGTGCCTCCATAGCCCAGATGTTGAGTACTCAGTTTATCTTTCGGATGGGCCTTGTTAAATTGTAAAACAGATGTAAGGACTGTATCTCTCGATAAGGTGCTCCGTAACTTGACGACAACCGCTCTTGGGTTCTTGCTTTCTGGATCCAACCTCCTCACGCGTACCGCAGATAAGATGTCATCCTCCTTAATCGTACTGGACACTACGTTCCCCAATTGCACCATTGTCTTTACCAGGTTTTCGGCCTTGTTTTCCGGTATACCGTTGATCTCTAAATTTTGTTGGCGTAAATTTTGTTCTATTAGGTTAATTTGCAGCGATAATTCAGAAACAGTAGTCTTGAGGAGCTCATTATCTTTGTGAAGACTTTTGTTGTCGCTTTTGCATGCGTCGAGCTCAACTTTCATACGGTCATAATCAGCGCTCATGAAATTGATGGAGTTCTCCAAACCACGAAACATTTCTTTAATCTCCCGTAATTCATTAGTAAAGCAGGTTTTAATGCTTGCTGAGACCTCGGAAGATAAAACTGAACGTATTTCTTGACGAATAGTATCAAGTAGTTCATTCGTAGTGGACTCATGAGAGATTGAGTGGGAGTCTGAATCGGGAGAGCATTCAGTGCGCGGGCGCCTATATCTTACGTTTATGTAAGATGTGCTCGGTGGTGAGCTTGCAAGGACCACGGGTATGTTTGGCTCTGACTGGACATGTGGTAAATTACCGGCTTCGCCATCCTTTGGAGGTGTGCGAAGCATTGTACTTTAAATTAAGTTCCAAACGTTCGTAGTTTGAATAGTATAATTAGTACCGTTTATGGTCGGGGTGGCGCCACTAGTCTCATTCGATGATGCAACAAGTTCGCTTATATTTTGTATTTGTCGCTGGAACACACCACGAACATTGCCGCCGGGAGATTGGTAGCACTGATAGCGCGATGAAGATTGCGCGTACGCAGGACTTTCACTTTTAAAGCGTTCGTTCAAACGTCAAAATTCTGTGCACTCGCGGGCTATTCAATGATGATAGGGCACTTTTACCTGTTTTTTCACTGTTTATTATATCTGTAATTTCACTTCGTGGAGGACCGAAAACAGTTATTTGTAGGATTACAATATACTAGACTTGTGTTTGGCAAAAAAGTAAAAGTAACAACATATGATAAGTTATTTTTCGAAATAGAATTACTGAGGGCACGACTTACCGGTCTCTGGGCGCGTTCCGCGTTTTTAATTTTAGTTCAATTTTGTTCCCCCAGAGCTCGAGACGGTTACTTAGCAGCTGCAATTGACTACAATAAGAAGAACGGAAAAGAAAAGTTGAATTCATCTCACTCGGGAATAGCGGGGGAGACGAGACCATTTTTTGTCACGGAACACTTATCGCCATCAAACAAAGCTCTCAACGCCGCTGCAAGAGCCAAGGCTAAGGCCCTCGGATATATGTTTGTATGGGTGAGAGGCGGACGTATTGTAATGCCCTACCTCATAAAGGATAATCATGATATAGTTTTGTTTGCGGATGATACTTCAGTTTTGTTTAAACTTAAACGTCAGCAGCTGGTGACTGACGATGTAAACAGAGCGATCTCAAAAGTAGTTCACTGGTTCAATGTTAATAATTTACTCCTTAATGAAAAAAAAACCAAATGCATTAAGTTTACGCTACCTCAAGTTAGGCAGGTGAAAACTAACGTGTTGATAAAGGGCGAAGAATTGAATCCTGAAGATAGCACAGTATTCTTGGACTTAACTTTGGATGCTAAGCTTCAGTGGGGCCCACATATAGATAAATTGTCAAAAAAGCTAAGTTACGCAGCATACGCTGTTAGGAAAATTCGTAATTTAACCAACATAGAGACAGCCGTTTAGTGTACTTTAGCTATTTTCATAGTGTAATGTCGTACGGTATTCTGTTGTGGGGAAATGCAGCCGACATTCAGACTATCTTTGTTTTGCAGAAAAGAGCTGATCGATGCATTTATAAATTAAGTCCGAGACAATCTCTCAGAGAGAAATTTAAGGAGATTAATATAATGACTTTGCCTTCTCAGTACATTTTTGAAAATCTTTTATATGCCCATAAAAACATTAAATTGTTTAAAAAATACAGTATAAATACCACCACAATATAAATACTAGGAACAAACACAAATTTGTTGTACCTCCAACAAGGCTCAAGAAAATAGGTGGCTCATTCAGGTGTCAATGTATACGCTTTTACAATAAACTTCCAAGCCACGTTCAAGATCTGAGCCTTAATAAATTCAAATCATTTGTTGTTGTGTTGTCACAAGTTGTGTCAGAAAGCTTATTATACCGTTAAAGATTATATTGAGGACAAAAAGGCTTGGGATTGAACTGCTCCAAATTTTATTTTATTCTTTTATTTTTGCATACTGAATGTTGACATGACTATTTACTTTGTACAGTATTATATTATTTTAATTTATTGTGAATGTGAAGACTATGTAGGTCATTGCTTTTTTTGTTTGTTTTATTTTTTCTCTCATTTATTTTTAATCATCGTCTGGCAGTTTGAGTAATTTATGCGGCCTACCCCAATGTCCTTTCTTTGGTATTGTTCGTCGAATCGTTGAGCTCCTTAAGTTCTGAGTTGAGCTGCGCGATTACTGACAAATGCGTGCACTGACTGGACAGGTCCTCTCAATCTGTGTGGTTCTTTCCTCAAAAGACCATTTCAGACACCAATCTACATTGTCTTCACATGTAGTGACCAAGATTATGTCTGGACTTTATAAGAGACTGTGACCTCTGAGTTTGTTTCGGCCTTTCTTCTCAGAGTAGTCAGATAGGAAACGCCGACCTCATCTAGTTTAAAAAAAAAAAAACATGATTGACTTGTGAAAGTGTTTGTACAAACCTACTTACAGAAATAAAAATCATTTATCATTTATCAATGCGTAAAGACGCCACTTCAGATTACAAGCTCATCAAGGATCAATCTTGCCTTGAAAACCTCGAGCAGGGCTTGTTAACGTTACCAAATAACAAAATAATTACCGTTACATAACGTTAATTTCAATTTTGATACAATAGTAACGTTACAAAAATTTACCGTTACTTGATAACATTACCAGTAATATAACGTTAATTAACATTAACGTAAAATACGAGAAATATCGTTTTAACGGTAAAATTATTAGTGGTACCTAGCCCGCGAATATTCTTGTGTTTTTTGGAATTTTCCGGTCAGTGTCAGGTTAATAGGAAATAAAATATTGGTCATGCGGGAGGTAAATTATTTGGTAGGTATGTCAAAATTAATATAATGATGATAAATAAATAAAAACAAAAAATTTTGATGTCACAAAATGGAATAGTTTCTACTGTCAATGCATAAATAAATAATTTTAAATTACAATTAGTCACAATATTCAATTAAAAATTGTTTCTCCATTGAAATAAGTAAATAAGTCTACATTAATATATAATATAATTTAAAAATTCATCAATCGTATAGTAACATTTGTCTACTAGTAAGATTTTTTTTTTTTAATTGTATAACATTAAAAATTTTTATGGTATCTGGTAATTTATCCGGCATCGAGGAGTCACGATGAGGTACAGTAGGTGGTTGCTTGGAGCCAGCGACCAGACGTGAATTGCTTGCAAAGAGAGATGCCAATTTTGCTTTCTCACTTGCAGAGTGAGCCAGCGACCCATCAGGTTTTATCATTGGAGGTAAAGTGGGACGACAGAAATTCGTTTCAGCCGCTTTAGACAAGGACCAGAACTGTTTACTATCCGGAGGGTGCGAAGCCAGCCTGTCCCCAATACGTCCGACATGGTCAAAACGTGCCCTACGTAAAACCCGCTTGCAGAACTTGGCGGCAGAATTAAAGGCTCTTTTCTTCGTGCGAACCCTACGCGCTCTAACTTTGCGGTCGCGGGCTTCCCAGGCTTGGTAGGCAGACTCTTTTTGGGCCTCAGCGTGGGCGCCTTGTGCATTATACCAAGGCCGCGATTTGTGACCGAGCGGGATGTCGGAGAATGGAATAAAATACTCCATCACCTGCCAAATCACGTCCGCAAGCACGTCAGTATAGCACGAGGGGTCAGCCGAGGAAAAACGCACTTGCCGCCATGGATAAGACGCAAAAAGTGCCGCATCTTATCCCAGTCTGCTGACTCGTATCGCCATACTCGCCTCGTGCCTCTAGGACTCTCATTTGGAGGAGAGCAGGTCGATATAGATTTCACGAGACTGGTCAAACGTTCCCAGTGGGGCTGAGACCGATACTGAATTACTGTCCGGATCAGATGTCAACAGAAGGTCCAAGCAATTGGGTCAACAACCGGTACCCGCGTTGTCATATTCACCATCTGACTCTCATTCACATTTCTCCACGCCAGTATCACTAGTAGCCATATGGATTGAGCTTGTGTTCAAGAGAGTAACCCGGGTAGTTGAGGTAAGCCACGTCCGGCGTTAGGAAAAATAGGTGCGGCTTTTCGGTCTCAAGGTGGTGATGGACCGGATCGATATTGGAGTGCAGCCCACTGATGTTAGTGAGGTGCACTTTTAGTGGGAGGAAGTGCAGCCGTTGTTTAACCTTATTCTTCTTTACTTTGGTCATATTGAGTGGAGTTGTCGGGGTAAAAATTCGACTTGTCGAGGCAACACTCAGTGATCCAAGTGGAACACAAGAGCCAACTAAGCCTATTCCACCAATTCGCACTAAGCGCTTCCAAATGTCTTTTATAATGCGCACAGCAAAAGAGTGGAACTCACTACCTGCGACTGTGTTTCCGAACGTATACAACCCTAATCTCTTCAAAGTGAGAGTGAACAGGCTTCTTCTGGGTAAGCTCACTCCATCGTCGACTTTGTCTCTGTCACCTCTGACCTAGACTAGAGTCAAGAGCAAACCCATCACAAATAAAAAAAAAAAAAAAAAAAAAAATGGGGAACTCATTTAGAGACTGCGGGGACGCCCGAGCCCCCCCGGATATGGCCACCGGATCCTCCTATCCAGTCGCCGGCTTGCACGGTGGAGCATACCGGGATTTTTTGCGAGTTGGCGGGGCAGCCTTTGGCACGTGGCTGGCGTGCTACTTGTGCCCCCTACTGACTGCGGTCGGCCAACGGCTGGCACCGTGCTTCGGATCCCCTACATGAATCATGAGTTACCCAGCTAGCTGACTCTGAGAGCAAGACCAGTTCCAAACAGCGCAACTGACAATCTCCTTCTCCCCCAAAGGCACTGGCACTTCCACACACCGACGGAACACAGCAAGCTGCTTGGCACCGGACTCCGGTGGGATGGTGCCAGGCGGCCCCTTGCGAAGCCTACCACCGCTAAGTGGGATCGTTCAACCGTACCACAGGCAAGCCTGTGGTGCTATTGCCCAGGGTGAACCACTAGGAGGTAGATCCCAAACCACCCCAAAAGTTTTCTACATAGAGCCGTCACTGAGACGCACCTTCGGAGTCCACAATCAGGTAGGTGACATCATCAGTCACCAAGGTCTCCATGAGACCTTTCAACTGAGTACAAACACGATGGTTCTACGTAGTGTCATCACTGAGATCCTATACCCGCCTTTGGAATCCACCATCAGGTAGGTGATATCATCAGTCACAAAGGTCTCCATGAGACCTTTCAAATGAGTACAAATACGATGGTTGTACGTAGTGCCGTCACCGAGATTATACCTACCTTCGGAGTCCACCTCCAGGTAGGTGACATCATCAGCCACCAAGGTCTCTATGAGACCTTTCAAATGAGTCCAGACACGAGGTTTCTACGTAGTGCCGTCACTGAGATCCTCACGATCAGGTAAGTGACATCATCAGTCACCAAGGTCTCCATGAGACCTTTCAAATGAATCCAGACAAGAGGGCTCTACGTAGTGCCGTCACTAAGATCCTATCTATACCCGCATTCGGAGTCCACCATCAGTTAGGTGATATCATCGGTCACCAAGGTCTCTATGAGACCTTTCAAATGAGTACAAATACGATGGTTGTACGTAGTGCCGTCACCGAGATTATACCTACCTTCGGAGTCCACCTCCAGGTAGGTGACATCATCAGCCACCAAGGCCTCTATAAGACCTTTCAAATGAGTCCAGACACGAGGTTTCTACGTAGTGCCGTCACTGAGATCCTCACGATCAGGTAAGTGACATCATCAGTCACCAAGGTCTCCATGAGACCTTTCAAATGAATCCAGACAAGAGGGCTCTACGTAGTGCCGTCACTAAGATCCTATCTATACCCACATTCGTAGTCTACCATCAGGTAGGTGACATCATCAGACACCAAGGTCTCCATGAGACCTTTCAAATGAGTCCAGACACGAGGTTGCTACGTAGTGCCATCACTAAGATCCTATACCCACCTTTGGAGTTCACCATCAGGTAGGTGACATCATCAGTTATCTAAGTCTCCATCATCCGTCAAACGAAATTCTCAAGATAGTTAAAACACAATAGAAACTTACTTCAACAATAGTTTTGGAGAGCGCAGAATTATGTACTTAGGTACATATTTTTTACTATCGGGAATTACCCACTTATAACCGTTAATAAATAACATTAAATTTAACGTTAAAATACAAGTAACGTTAATAAATAATAACGTTAAATTGAAGCATAAATAACGCTAAAACTATTACCGTTATTTTAATATTAACGTTAACTTTGTCAAATAAAGGTAACGTTGTAAAAATTTACCGGTATTTAAAGCCCTGAGCTCGAGTAGATGCTACTCTGTATTTCTTCCTTATTATTTTCATGTTTTTTAGTTTAAGTTATTTTCATTGCTTATCTTCCTTTATATATTGTATCAAAATGATAGAGGGTTACGCAGTAAAACACATGATTTTATGACTTCTGTAAACATTTTTACACAACAAATTATGACATAATAGTACTAACGGAAACTTGGCTCAATAGTAATGTGTATAGTAGTGAAATATTTGATAACAGATACATTGTATATAGGAGAGATAGAGAGACTGCTAGTTGTAATAGTAAAAAGGACGGTGGGGGAGTATTGATTGCTGTATTTGTTTTTTTTTTTTTATTTATTTTTTTATTTTTTTTTATTTTTTTTTTTTTTTTATTTAACTGAACAGACAGCTGTGCTGCTGAGGAGTTTGTTGCGCCACTTCTTCTCCTCAGCTAAAGCACTAGGAAGTGGTGAAGGGCGGGCGTTTTGGGGGACTGTCTTATGTAGTGCTGATTCTCAGCCTAGTTTGAATAAATGACTTTTGATTTTGATTTTGATTTTGTATCCAAAAAAAATCATTCTCAAAGATTATCATGCAGAGAGAGCAATTGTGAGGATATTTGGGTATCTGTCAATTTAAACTTTAGCTCACACACTATACCGCGCCGACTGGAACTATGTGCAGTTTATCTTCCTCCACCAGTCACCAAATCAAAGCTTGATTACTTCGTGGCAAATTGTAATAACTATTTAGATAAATCTGATGCTTATGCCTGTTTCATTGGTGATTTCAATGTTGCTAATATTGACTGGGGCGCAGTTAATAATTCCATTGCAGTATGCAATACATCCGCCCTTGGCGATGTGCTGACCGACTTTGTCGCTGTTAATAACTTCCAGCAATGTAACTGTGTCACCAATGACAGTGGCAAAATCCTCGATCTTGTACTAACAAACGTCTCCTCTTGCCATGTACAAGAAACAGGACCATTAAGTCTGATTGATCGTCATTACCCTGCTTTAGAAATACAGTTATCGACCATCAACACAGTAAAACTTGAACCTAACAAAAATAGTGAACAGAGAGACTTCTATAAGACTGACTACGCACTTATAAACGAGCATTTAAATAGTATAAATTGGGATGAACTGTTTGATAACTGTAAGACTGTTGACGACTTGGTAAACATTTTTTACAGCGTATTAGAAGCCACCATAAAAACATACGTTCCCTTAATTCGTAAAAAAAAATAAAAAGTACCCGGCTTGGTTTAGTGTAAACTTAATAAAAAGGCTAAAGGAAAAGAATAAAATCAGAACACGATTTAAAAAATATCATAACCCGCTTGACGCTTTATCATTCAAATTATTAGCTAAACGTTGCGATTTGATTTCTAAAGAGTGTTACAAATCCTACTTAGATAAGGTGGAAAAAGCCATAAATATAAATCCAAAATACTTCTGGACGTACATAAAAAATATACGTGCTCGAGAGAGTAACTATCCAGCTGTGATGACTAACGGATTAACTGAATCGTGTGGTGGCACTAAAATCTGCGACCTATTTGCAACCGCATACGCAGAGGTTTATAGCAACACCCTCAAGCCGCCAGACAACGTTAACCAAACGTATTGTACTCAACAAGCTTTTACTCATGACAGTTTTTCAACCATAGAAGTAGGCAACGAGGAAGTATTTAAAAAACTTAGTCAGCTGGATTTTATAGTATAGTAAATTGTGCGAAATTTTATAGTAAATTGTGCGCGAAATCTTGTGGTTCCGTTGACAGCAATATTTAATAAATCTTTTAGCTCTGGACAATTTCTATTCTAAACTATGGAAGCTTGCAAAGGTGGTACCGGTGTTTAAGTGTGGTGATAATCGTGTGGTTAGCAATTATAGACCAATTTCCATACTGTCCATCTTTGGCAAGGTCTTGGAATCCTTACTCTGTCCGTGCATACAGCGGCACTTTGAAAAATTCATCTGTGAAAACCAGCACGGGTTTGTTAAAGCTAGGTCGACATGTACAAATCTTCTATCTTACATAGAGACATTATCTGAAGCGATGGACACTGGTGCTCAGGTAGACACGGTGTTCACGGACTTCAGCAAGGCATTCGATAGGGTTCCCCACAAAATTCTAGTAGACAAGCTTTCAATGTATGGTATCCACGGTTAATTGGTTCAAAACTTACTTGTGCGATCGAGAGTTTTATATTGTTGTTAACGGTTTCCGTTCAGCCCGTTATGCAATC
Organism: Dicycla oo; assembly: GCA_948252095.1. NCBI lineage: Eukaryota > Metazoa > Arthropoda > Insecta > Lepidoptera > Noctuidae > Dicycla > Dicycla oo. Next base: position 209,099 of record OX411727.1, read on the forward strand.
GCATCAGGAGTTCCACAGGGCTCGAATTTGGGTCCTATTCTATTCATTATATTTATTAATGATGTCACTACATGTTTCCATAATACTATTCCAATTCTGTTTGCCGATGACATGAAAATCGTAAAGATAGTGACATCCCCGCGAGATGCTGCCTTGATGCAACAGGATTTAGATAGTTGGATAGACTATCCGAATGGTGTTCCCGTAACCAAATGATGTTGAATTGCGCAAAGTGTGTGTATTTGTGATACACAGGTTACAATATAGGTCTTACAATATACAGTGAGTTCATGCTGTGATCAGCCTCATAGGCATACAAATTTATATTTAAAAAAAGAAAAAAAATTAAACAATAAACAATTATTAATACAGTTCACGTATGCTCAATCATAATAGTAAAATCATAAATATAGTAAAATCATTTTAAGTCTAAAAGATCCTTTACTGAGTAAAATGAGTGTTCGTTAAGAAATTTAAATAATTTATTTTTGAATTTAGGGATATTATTGCAGTCTCTAATGTCCTTGGGAATTTTATTATATATTTTAGGCGATATGACAAATGTACTTTTCCCATAAAGAGTAGTTTTATATTGCGTACTTAGTTTTGTAAATAATCTAGTTCTGTTGCGTAATCCCGTTACTATTTCAAATAAATATAGATGTTTTTTGATAAAAAGGGCCATTTCAAAGATATACAGTGATGGTACTGTGAGTATTCTTAGTTTTGTAAAAGACTGCTTACGGCTCTCAGTTTTTTGTAGACCGCATATTGCACGGATGCATCTTTTTTGACATTTAAAGACCTTATCCCAGTTAGTAGCATTGCCCCAAAAGATGATACCATACCTCAAACGTGAAGCAACATATCCGTGATAAGCCACAAGTAACGTTGGGAGACTAACTTTTTTTGCTAACATATATAGAGCATAGGATGATTGCGATAGTCTTTTGCAGACAGACTCTACATGACTCTGCCACTTTTAATTATTGTCTAAAAGGAGACCAAGAAATTTTGTTGTCGTGGTTAATTCGACTACCTTTCCTTCATATTCAATTTTAGTATTAAGTTTCTGATTTGTACGTTGTTTAAATTGGATAATTTTAGTTTTAGTATGTAATATTATTGGATCCGCGAGATATTCACATATGATGATCTATTAGGGCTTCCAAACAAATATACAAAATTTTATAGATGTATGTTTGTATAACTATTTATCGGATCGTGACCATTCTTTTTTTGTTGGCTTACATTTACTCCAACTTAGGGCACAGTGAAAGTTTCATCAAAATCGGTTTAGTAGTTTTCAAGATGACCAGGTAAGTGCTTATTGGTCGTCAGTAATGGAAATAGTTAGGATGACCTAGCTTTCACATTTATCTAATTAAGCATGGGTGCTACTACATGATACTTTCTGAAGGTCTGATGATGACCAGATAAGTACTTATCGGTTCTCAATTACGGAAATAGTTAGGATGACCCAGCTTTCAACGTTTATCTCATTGAGCACGGATGTTTCTTCATGATACTTTCTGAAGGTCTGATGATGACCAGGTAAGTGCTTATCGGTTCTCAGTAACGGATATAACTATAAACTTAGTTAATGTTGTAAGTACACAGTCCAGACTGTCTAGGAAATTGTTAAAATCTACTTTAGAATTCAAAGAGGGCGAGCGATATATGGCAATTATTGCTAGCTCGTTATTAATTTGGCAAGAAAGACAGTTACCACTAGTGAAAACAGACTCCTGAACGGTACACTGAATATAGTATTTTATGTACATTACTACTCCTTCATTTTGGTTTTTAATAATAATAATAAGCTGGCAACACGAACGTCAACTAGTCATAATTTTCATACTCGTCTTGTTTTTTTTTTTTTATTTATTTTTGTCGCAGTTTATTTTTATTGTTTGTATACCACATACAATAAACTCTGAAAGACCAGAAGAACCAGAACCTTGAAGATCCAGAGATAATTGGCTAACCAAATGAACAAAATTTTATCAAAAACTGCAATCGGAGGTGACATCTGTCATGTCACCTCCGATAAAACAACAAGAAAATTACGCAGAACAAGGAACGAGAAACTCATGAAAATTAAATGAAAATGTTGACGAGATCAGCAGCTCGCCGCGCACGCCTGCTACCTCCGCACTCGTCGCTCAGCTCCGCCCCGCCGCCGCCGGTACTCAGCCCCATCGAGAGTGCTGTGACACCGGCCGTGGCAGTTGCGTCGAGCTCGAGCGACGAATATTTTTCCCTGCCGACGTCACCACCACCTGCTTGTCGACGGGGAGGACGCCGGCCGCCGGACGGCTTAGGACCTCGAGGCCCACCGGCCTCTGATAGGGTCCCAGCTCCCGGCGGAAGTGTGCAGCGCATGAGATGGACACAATCCATTAACGAGAACGTCATGCGCTCATACTATGGGGCTACAGATGGAGGAAACAATCTGACCGCGTACCGTGTTCGGATGCTCTCTCTGTTTCAGGTGCTTGAGCCAGCTGTCAACGTTTCGGCACAACGTCTATCGGATCAGGTGCGGGTGATCCAGCGTAATCATATGTTGGATGACGCTGTACTTGATCGCCTGCGAAGCGAAATGCAGAGTAGCCATGTTATTACCCCTCTGTCGCAGACTGTTGTTGTACCACCACAGTGCAACACAAGGCAACCTGACGAGAGGTGTGATGACAGGGCTACAAACGTAAGTACCCAGTACAATGAGGAATTGAGGAGTGCTGTGGAGGGTGCGATTCGGGAATATCGATTTATGTCGGCTGAACTTAGACCACGCTTACCTCATTTGCCCATGCATAACAAAAATAGGGCGCTGGTGGCGGCTCTGGATTCGCAGTTGTCAAACTATTTTGATGACTGTGAAGACCTCACCGATACTCATTCGATTCTGTACTGTGCGGCTATTGCGGCATGTCGTGTAGCTCACGTCAAATTTGCTAATGACACGACCGAAACCAGCCGTACCAGCTTGGCAGTGCAGAATTGAGCGACGTATTGGTGGGGCCAGAGCGCTCATCGGCAAACTAATCTGCTTCAGGGAGGGCAATACTCTCCCCAGAGTGATGCGCTTTGTGAGGCGGGCGTTCTCAGGGACTGATGTCAGCCCTCAGGACTATATGTCCCGTGCCACAGAGCGCATCGACTTCCTGAAGCAGAAAGTGTATGCATGGGCGAACCGTATTCGTAGGTATAAGCGGCGAGTAGACCGATACACTCAGAATCGCACCTTCCAGAACGATGAAAGGTGGGTCTATAGGGCTTGGGAGCATCCGGACCATGGTGTGGCTGACACGCGCCTGTCGGATGATGACGCCACGTGTTCGTTCTGGCGAAGCATCTAGTCGGTGCCTGTCAATCACACCGAAGGTGACTGGACTAAGAGGATCGAGCGAACGTGCGATCAAATACCAGAAATGGGGGCACTTACCATCAGCCCCCAAGATGTAACTTGTGCAGTCCGTCCGTTGCCTAACTGGAAATCTCCAGGGCCGGACGGGCTGCACAACTTTAGGATGAAATGGTTTCATAGGTCGCACGCTCGCCTGGCGTCCCATTTCCAGTCAGCCTTAGAGTCTGGTTCGCTACCACAGTTTCTAACGACAGGTTACCTGCTCCATAAATCAGGCAGCACCGGGGAACCCAAAAATTATAGGCCGATCACATGTTTAATGACGGTCTACAAAGTTCTTACATCCATTTTGAGAGCTAAAATTAACAAACATATAGACACCAACTCCATTATGTCTGCCTCTCAAAATGGATGTAGGAATGGGTCCCGCCGTACTAAGGAGCTACTCCTCATTGATATGACCATTAGCCAACAGGTTCGTCGTTCCCGAAAGGATCTGTCGACATGTTGGATAGATTATAAGAAGGCCTATGACTCGGTACCACATACATAGCTCATGAGGGTGCTGAAGTTGTATAAAGTAGATGCAACTCTGCGCACCTTCCTGATGTCGTGTATGGGGCAGTGGAGGACGGTCCTTCGCTATCCAGGATGTCAAAATATCCAGAGGAATAGCGAACCGATAAGGACCGAGCGAGGCATATTTCAGGGCGATAGTTTGAGTCCGCTTTGGTTCTGCTTAGCCTTGAATCCTCTAAGCACACTGCTGGAGGATTCAGGTCTAGGCTATCGGCTGAGGAGAGGTGATCAGGTTATATCTCACCTCCTTTATGGATGACCTAAAACACTTTGCCCCCAACAATTTTCAACTGATGGAGCTAATGAAAGTAACCGAAACTTTTAGTAGCGCCATCAGGATGGAATTTGGTGTGGACAAATGTGCGGTCATGCATGTAAAGCGTGGAGAGATTGTGGAATCCGTGGGAACCCAACTCTCGGATTCCATAAACCTTAGAGCCCTCTCCGCATCCGAAACCTATAAGTATTTGGGTATATCGGAAGCGTTGGGCATCAATGTTACTGGCATGAAGCAATCGTTGAAGGAGCGCTTCTTTGGCCGCCTGAAGAAAGTGTTCAATAGTCTTTTATCAGGCGGTAACAAGGTGCGTACCTTCAACGGTTGGGTCATGCCGGTTCTGATGTACTCTTTCGGCGTACTCAAATGGACTCAGACTGAACTAGACGCCCTGGATAGGAGGGTCCGTACGCTGCTGACTACATATCGAATGCACCACCCACGATCATCGGTAATGAGACTGTATATCCCGCGAAAGTGTGGAGGTCGAGGCTTTTTAAACGCTAAAACCCTCCACAATCGTGAGATATGCAGTCTCAGGGAATATTTCCTAGAAACCGACGTGGGCATGCATCGAAATGTGGTCGCGGTGGACAAGGGCCTCACCTCGCTCTCCTTGGCTAAAGAGAACTGGCGCAAGCCTGTAGTGCTTGACATAGTGCTTGACGCTAACGATCGCAGGGAGGTATGGCAGAGTAAGGAGCTTCACGGACTCTTTTTCTACAGTTTCCACTCAACATACAACAATAAAAACGTCGCTTCCGCGGACAAGTGCCACGCGACAGCTCAAGAACAAGGCTAGTGAAGTGAAGTGCTACTAACATAGTTTTAAGCTATATTTATTAACACAAGTTTTGTTTTATACTTTATATATGTTAGTTTGTAAGGTATGTATCTATGGGCCATTGTAGCCTGATAATAAATGATTTATTATTATTTCCTTTATTCAATAGTTAATACATATATAAATTATATTTTTAAATATTAGAATAAAAAAATATAAAAACATTTAAAAATATAAAAATATAGTAGCCCACCGGTATCAGGAACAGAGTCCAAGGTACCGGCGGTCAGGGCTCCAAAGAGAGGAACCTTCTAACAATGCGAGCCGTGTCCAGAAGTACCGCTTTCTGAATCAAACCCTTGATCCAGCTGCCCAACGAGAGCTTCCTTAGGTGTTGGTCGAGGCTCTTGGCAATTAAGCCATTGGCTGATACGACTATCGGCACAATGATTGCTGAGTCTACATCCCACATGTCGACAACCTCGCGAGCCAAGTCAAGATACTTGATTTGTTTATCTTTCTCGGCTTTCACGAGGTTCCCGTCATGCGGGACCGTTATGTCAATAATCATTGCGCGCCGCTCTATTCGATCCACCACCACTATATCAGGCTTATTGGCAACAATAGTCCTGTCAGTGATGATGGATCGATCCCAGTACAATGTGATATTTCCATTTTTGAGAACTGGGTCGGGCACATACCTGTAGTACTGCACTTCCGATTCTACAAGGCTGTATTTCAGAGCAAGTTGCTGATGGATAATCCTGGCTACAAGGTTGTGTCTATGCAAATACTCTTCGTTAGCTAGACGAGAACACCCGGACATAATGTGTCGGATTGATTCTCCTGGACGGTGGCATGCCCGACAGATGTCAACCGTTCCGTCCTTCACAATAAATCTCCGGTAATTGTTCGTCATGATAACTTCGTCCATAATTGCACAGACAAAACCTTCGGTTTCCCCAAAGAGGTCACCGGAACGCAACCTGGCTACGGACGCTAGTAGACCTACATCGGGTCCATGCAGGGCCCGGAAAAAGCGTCCGTGAAGCTCCTTAGTCTGCCATACCTCCCTGCGATCGTTAGTGTCAATCACTACAGGCTTGCGCCAGTTCTCTTTAGCCAAGAAGAGCGAGGTGAGGCCCTTGTCCACCGCGACCACATCTCGATGCATGCCCACGTCGGTTTCTAGGAAATATTCCCTGAGACTGCATATCTCACGATTGTGGAGGGTTTTAGCGTTTAAAAAGCCTCGACCTCCACACTTTCGCGGGATATACAGTCTCATTACCGATGATCGTGGGTGGTGCATTCGATATGTAGTCAGCAGCGTACGGACCCTCCTATCCAGGGCGTCTAGTTCAGTCTGATAATAGTTTAATACTTCCCTTGTATATTCCAGTAAAAACTAAAAATTACGAAATAAAAAATAATTTAAAAAAATTAAATCGACTTTAAAAAGAATCGAACTCAAAGTTATGAAATAACTTTAATTTTGGAAGTCGGTGGCAAAAAACTAAAATACAGATCCCAAGACACCGACTTCCGAAATTAAAGTTATTTCATAATTTTGAGTTCTATTCTTTTTGAAGTCGATTTAATTTTTTTAAATTATTTTTTTTCTATAAATTACTTCAACCAACCATTTATATTTTCTAGATACAAGGAATCTACTTAAAATAATTCTCTAATATAGTCTTCGACACAGTTATTTTTCTCCTCCAACCCGTAGCTTCTCCCAAAACCAAATGGACGAGTCGATCGCCCGAACGCAACCCCCAACCGTCACCGCTTGGTGTTGCCACCTAAATACTCGGTATGTCATATTAGTCGATTTTAAGAATAGAGATAAATTAACCTAACAAGACTTATTAAAAGACTAAATCATTGCAATTACTTTCACTTGTTGTTAGACTCATTAGAAGACTAAACAATTTGTTATTTGGTAGGTATTTTGGTTGTATCTAAAGTTTTAAAACTCATTGTGTGTTGACAAATATAATATAATATAATATAATATAATATAATATAATATAATATAATATAATATAATATAATATAATATAATATAATATAATATAGCTCAAACTTAGTTGTCTAAGCGTGGGAGTACTATAAACCTCTGCCTACTCCTTCAGGGATATAGGGGTGATGCTATTTTATGTTACGTATTGTTAAAAGTCTATGTTCCTCAACTTAAACACTAAAAGGAACCGTTTCTTAAGTAAAAATAAATAAAAATATTTTGACGATTTAAAAAAAAACGGCTTAATATTTTTCGGCGAATCGGCGACAAACAATCATGAATAGTTAGTACTATAACCATCTGGAAGGATATTACGGTTTTCCTTTTCGTCTAAGAGATAATTCGATTTTTCATATTAGCTTCATACAAATTTTTCGTAAAAAATGTATAATTCCTTCGTTTTTGAGCAGAATTAACTCGGGTGTATTTTTCGTATGTAGTAATAACTAATAGAAGTGATACCGGCACTTGCAAATTAAAATCCCCAAGTCTATGAAAGCCGATCTGCAGCCCACCGTGAGCAACCGTGAGGCGTAGTGAGACAAAGCGGAACAAAATCGACGGAGGGCGCGTAAACAGCGCGCGCCGCCGCGCCGGTCGATACCGGCACTGAATGGAGAGGCGGGCGGCGGGCGGGCGCGGGTGGCGCAGGGGGAGGGCGATCGATGGCGGCGGGTGGCGTCAGTCGCGGCCGGCGCGCCGCGCCGTGCTGAGCTGTCGCCCCCGCGCCGACCGCCGCCAGCCAGCCCGCAGGTGAGCCCCCCTCGCCCACACGCGATGTTACCCCCACGCACCGCCGCGCCGCGTCGTGCCGCGTCTCCTATCGACAACTACGATATTATTATGCACTCGATAAATCCAAAGACGCATGCAGTTGCTCTGTCAGCCAGAACGTCGTACCTACCGGTTAAAACGTCAAAACTAATCAGCTGTTTGAATTATCATGCGATTTAGTTCAACATTGGGTATGTTATCAGACCTTGCTAGCGATTACTCATCATAAGGATCCATATAGATCAGCCTCATAGAGCAACTGTAGACACACACGCGTCGCGAAGGCTCGATGGCCCGGAGCCACATGTACCTGTGGCGCGACGCCCGGCGCCGGCCGCAGGGCACGGGCGCCCCCCGCACCTTCCGCCGACCGCAGGGCACGGGCGCCCCCCGCACCTTCCGCCGACCGCAGGGCACGGGCGCCCCCCGCACCTTCCGCCGACCGCAGGGCACGGGCGCCCGCCGCTCGCTCCTCACGTCGTACTGCTTGTATGCACATCGAGTATTAGAATTTCAGTTAGATTCTGTAGCTCACTAGTTTCACTCCTCAACTATTTAGAACAGATTAAGAAATGTGAAGTTCGAAGGCGAGTCGTATAGTGAAGAAATGTGAGGCAGGTGGTTAGTGTGGAGTGTGTTGGTGTGTGCGGCCGAGTACGTGGGCGGCGGGCGGGGGTGGGGGGCGCAGCTGCAGGGAGGGGGCGCCTCGCGGAACATCACAGGATTCCATTAACTGTGCGATAGATATCACCCTATGGTCCCTGTACCTTCGCCAGTAGCCTCACTATTCAAATACTTACTTTTTTCTGCGCCCTTGCGTTGTTCACGGAAATGTTTGTAAAATCGGACTGACCCTGAACCACAACTACCAAAACTATTACCTCATAGGTACCATGTACAAGTTCATGTAAAAAAGAAAACATCGCTATTGATGGGGATCGACTTCCTCCGGCCGGCTCCTCCTTGCGTGTTCTATTGATGGGGATCGATTTCCTCGGCCGGCTCCTCCTTGCGTGTTCTATTGATGGGGATCGACTTCCTCCGGCCGGCTCCTCCTTGCGTGTTCTATTGATGGGGATTGACTTCCTCGGCCGGCTCCTCCTTGCGTGTTCTATTGATGGGGATCGACTTCCTCCGGCCGGCTCCTCCTTGCGTGTTCTATTGATGGGGATCGACTTCCTCGGCCGGCTCCTCCTTGCGTGTTCTATTGATGGGGATCGACTTCCTCGGCCGGCTCCTCCTTGCGTGTTCTATTGATGGGGATCGACTTCCTCAGCTGGCTCCTACTTGCGTGTTCTATTGATGGGGATCGACTTCCTCAGCTGGCTCCTACTTGCGTGTTCTATTGATGGGGATCGACTTCCTCAGCCGGCTCCTCCTTGCGTGTTCTATTGATGGGGATCGACTTCCTCAGCTGGCTCCTACTTGCGTGTTCTATTGATGGGGATCGACTTCCTCAGCTGGCTCCTACTTGCGTGTTCTATTGATGGGGATCGACTTCCTCAGCCGGCTCCTCCTTGCGTGTTCTATTGATGGGGATCGACTTCCTCAGCTGGCTCCTACTTGCGTGTTCTATTGATGGGGATCGACTTCCTCGGCCGGCTCCTCCTTGCGTGTTCTATTGATGGGGATCGACTTCCTCGGCCGGCTCCTCCTTGCGTGTTCTATTGATGGGGATCGACTTCCTCGGCCGGCTCCTCCTTTCGTGTTCTATTGATAGGGATCGACTTCCTCCGGCCGGCTCCTCCTTGCGTGTTCTATTGATGGGGATCGACTTCCTCGGCCGGCTCCTCCTTGCGTGTTCTATTGATGGGGATCGACTTCCTCAGCTGGCTCCTACTTGCGTGTTCTATTGATGGGGATCGACTTCCTCAGCTGGCTCCTACTTGCGTGTTCTATTGATGGGGATCGACTTCCTCAGCCGGCTCCTCCTTGCGTGTTCTATTGATGGGGATCGACTTCCTCAGCTGGCTCCTACTTGCGTGTTCTATTGATGGGGATCGACTTCCTCAGCTGGCTCCTACTTGCGTGTTCTATTGATGGGGATCGACTTCCTCAGCCGGCTCCTCCTTGCGTGTTCTATTGATGGGGATCGACTTCCTCAGCTGGCTCCTACTTGCGTGTTCTATTGATGGTTTAGCGTGTTACTTGATGTGTGTGTGGAGATAAATAAAAGTTTGTACACTGACACAGCGAATTTTACAGTTTGTTGTAGAACGTAGTACAGTAGGTATACATAGGTTTATAGTCCACAGCACAGTAAGATTGAAGAGTAGCAAGATAACAGATAGAAGGAGTAGACAGATAGCAAGCACAGTGAAAGGTTTGAAAGTTCGTTAGCTATTGTAGCGGGCGCACGACAGCGGACCAAGCGACACAGTGGCCACTCGAAAGGCGATAAGCTGACTGGCGGGCCGCCGCTGTGCACTGATGCGCGGGCGCGGCTCTGGAATGCGAGCTCCCACCTCGCGCGCTAAACAATGGAGCGATCAGGCGGCCGGCCGTCTCGTTCACTAATAAGAAACCTGGTTTGCTTGTCCGTCCGCTTAAACAAAATTATTTAGGTATTTTTACATTTTGATATTTTATAACAAACAATTATTATTTATTAATTAATACTAGTTATTAATCTATGCCACAATGGGGATCGACTTCCTCAGCCGGCTCCTCCTTGTGTGTTCTATTGATGGGGATCGACTTCCTCAGCCGGCTCCTCCTTGCGTGTTCTATTGATGGGGATCAACTTCCTCAGTCGGCTCCTCCTTTCGTGTTCTATTGATAGGGATCGACTTCCTCCGGCCGGCTCCTCCTTGCGTGTTCTATTGATGGGGATCGACTTCCTCGGCCGGCTCCTCCTTGCGTGTTCTATTGATGGGGATCGACTTCCTCAGCTGGCTCCTACTTGCGTGTTCTATTGATGGGGATCGACTTCCTCAGCTGGCTCCTACTTGCGTGTTCTATTGATGGGGATCGACTTCCTCAGCTGGCTCCTACTTGCGTGTTCTATTGATGGGGATCGACTTCCTCAGCTGGCTCCTACTTGCGTGTTCTATTGATGGGGATCGACTTCCTCAGCTGGCTCCTACTTGCGTGTTCTATTGATGGGGATCGACTTCCTCAGCCGGCTCCTCCTTGCGTGTTCTATTGATGGGGATCGACTTCCTCAGCTGGCTCCTACTTGCGTGTTCTATTGATGGGGATCGACTTCCTCAGCTGGCTCCTACTTGCGTGTTCTATTGATGGGGATCGACTTCCTCAGCCGGCTCCTCCTTGCGTGTTCTATTGATGGGGATCGACTTCCTCAGCCGGCTCCTCCTTGCGTGTTCTATTGATGGGGATCAACTTCCTCAGTCGGCTCCTCCTTGCGTGTTCTATTGATGGGGATCAACTTCCTCAGCCGGCTCCTCCTTGCGTGTTCTATTGATGGGGATCGACTTCCTCAGCCGGCTCCTCCTTGCGTGTTCTATTGATGGGGATCGACTTCCTCAGCCGGCTCCTCCTTGCGTGTTCTATTGATGGGGATCGACTTCCTCAGCTGGCTCCTACTTGCGTGTTCTATTGATGGGGATCGACTTCCTCAGCTGGCTCCTACTTGCGTGTTCTATTGATGGGGATCGACTTCCTCAGCCGGCTCCTCCTTGCGTGTTCTATTGATGGGGATCGACTTCCTCAGCTGGCTCCTACTTGCGTGTTCTATTGATGGTTTAGCGTGTTACTTGATGTGTGTGTGGAGATAAATAAAAGTTTGTACACTGACACAGCGAATTTTACAGTTTGTTGTAGAACGTAGTACAGTAGGTATACATAGGTTTATAGTCCACAGCACAGTAAGATTGAAGAGTAGCAAGATAACAGATAGAAGGAGTAGACAGATAGCAAGCACAGTGAAAGGTTTGAAAGTTCGTTAGCTATTGTAGCGGGCGCACGACAGCGGACCAAGCGACACAGTGGCCACTCGAAAGGCGATAAGCTGACTGGCGGGCCGCCGCTGTGCACTGATGCGCGGGCGCGGCTCTGGAATGCGAGCTCCCACCTCGCGCGCTAAACAATGGAGCGATCAGGCGGCCGGCCGTCTCGTTCACTAATAAGAAACCTGGTTTGCTTGTCCGTCCGCTTAAACAAAATTATTTAGGTATTTTTACATTTTGATATTTTATAACAAACAATTATTATTTATTAATTAATACTAGTTATTAATCTATGCCACAATGGGGATCGACTTCCTCAGCCGGCTCCTCCTTGCGTGTTCTATTGATGGGGATCGACTTCCTCAGCCGGCTCCTCCTTGCGTGTTCTATTGATGGGGATCAACTTCCTCAGTCGGCTCCTCCTTGCGTGTTCTATTGATGGGGATCAACTTCCTCAGCCGGCTCCTCCTTGCGTGTTCTATTGATGGGGATCGACTTCCTCAGCCGGCTCCTCCTTGCGTGTTCTATTGATGGGGATCGACTTCCTCAGCCGGCTCCTCCTTGCGTGTTCTATTAGCGCTTGTTTACCCAACGCTTACCCATTAATTTAATGTTGCCTAGTAACAAAAGAATCTTCACCAATTTCATTTTTAAATTCCCCATCCTCCGGATCTGAATGTTTCGGGTTAATATCCCAATTTTTAGGTCCCAAAATTTTCATTGCTATAAAAGTTGAGATACCTATTTGAAAGAAAATAATACCACAAACACGTACTTACTGACATAGCCTGCCTGCGTACTTGTAGGGTCCCAGACATTACCGAAAAACTGGCTTCAATGAAAATCGTAAAAGATCTTCTACACTCCGAATACTTACCGCACATGCACTGATCTTATTAATTGATCCATGAAATAATCCTAGCAACGTGTTCCAGGTGTACCACATGCTGGGTGAACCCCCGCGGACTGTGAAGCCAAAGGTCAGTGGACAACGAGCAGAGGTTTGCCACGTTAGTTGCGCGGCTCATGTTTGCCAGCCACGCATGCGTACGTAGCTAGCCGCGGGCGATGTCCACGCTATGTAGGATGTGTACGTAGCCAGCCGCGGGCGATGTCCACGCTATGTAGGATGTGTACGTAGCCAGCCGCGGGCGATGTCCACGCTATGTAGGATGTGTACGTAGCCAGCCGCGGGCGATGTCCACGCTATGTAGGATGTGTACGTAGCCAGCCGCGGGCGATGTCCACGCTACGTAGGATGTGTACGTAGCCAGCCGCGGGCGATGTCCACGCTACGTAGGATGTGTACGTAGCTAGCCGCGGGCGATGTCCACGCTACGTAGGATGTGTACGTAGCCAGCCGCGGGCGATGTCCACGCTACGTAGGATGTGTACGTAGCTAGCCGCGGGCGATGTCCACGCTACGTAGGATGTGTACGTAGCCAGCCGCGGGCGATGTCCACGCTATGTAGGATGTGTACGTAGCCAGCCGCGGGCGATGTCCACGCTATGTAGGATGTGTACGTAGCCAGCCGCGGGCGATGTCCACGCTACGTAGGATGTGTACGTAGCCAGCCGCGGGCGATGTCCACGCTACGTAGGATGTGTACGTAGCTAGCCGCGGGCGATGTCCACGCTACGTAGGATGTGTACGTAGCCAGCCGCGGGCGATGTCCACGCTACGTAGGATGTGTACGTAGCTAGCCGCGGGCGATGTCCACGCTACGTAGGATGTGTACGTAGCCAGCCGCGGGCGATGTCCACGCTACGTAGGATGTGTACGTAGCCAGCCGCGGGCGATGTCCATGCTACGTAGGATGTGTACGTAGCCAGCCGCGGGCGATGTCCACGCTACGTAGGATGTGTACGTAGCCAGCCGCGGGCGATGTCCACGCTACGTAGGATGTGTACGTAGCTAGCTGCGGGCGATGTCCACGCTACGTAGTATGTGTACGTAGCCAGCCGCGGGCGATGTCCACGCTACGTAGGATGTGTACGTAGCTAGCCGCGGGCGATGTCCACGCTACGTAGGATGTGTACGTAGCCAGCCGCGGGCGATGTCCACGCTACGTAGGATGTGTACGTAGCCAGCCGCGGGCGATGTCCACGCTACGTAGGATGTGTACGTAGCCAGCCGCGGGCGATGTCCACGCTACGTAGGATGTGTACGTAGCCAGCCGCGGGCGATGTCCACGCTACGTAGGATGTGTACGTAGCCAGCCGCGGGCGATGTCCACGCTACGTAGGATGTGTACGTAGCTAACCGCGGGTGACGTCCACGCTACGTAGGATGTGTACGTAGCCAGCCGCGGGCGATGTCCACGCTACGTAGGATGTGTACGTAGCTAGCCGCGGGCGATGTCCACGCTACGTAGGATGTGTACGTAGCTAGCCGCGGGCGATGTCCACGCTACGTAGGATGGGTACGTAGCTAGCCGCGGGCGATGTCCACGCTACGTAGGATGGGTACGTAGCTAGCCGCGGGCGATGTCCACGCTACGTAGGATGTGTACGTAGCTAGCCGCGGGCGATGTCCACGCTACGTAGGATGTGTACGTAGCTAGCCGCGGGCGATGTCCACGCTACGTAGGATGTGTACGTAGCTAGCCGCGGGCGATGTCCACGCTACGTAGGATGTGTACGTAGCTAGCCGCGGGCGATGTCCACGCTACGTAGGATGTGTACGTAGCTAGCCGCGGGCGATGTCCACGCTACGTAGGATGTGTACGTAGCTAGCCGCGGGCGATGTCCACGCTACGTAGGATGGGTACGTAGCTAGCCGCGGGCGATGTCCACGCTACGTAGGATGGGTACGTAGCTAGCCGCGGGCGATGTCCACGCTACGTAGGATGTGTACGTAGCTAGCCGCGGGCGATGTCCACGCTACGTAGGATGTGTACGTAGCTAGCCGCGGGCGATGTCCACGCTACGTAGGGTGTACGTAGCTAGCCGCGGGCGATGTCCACGCTACGTAGGATGTGTACGTAGCTAGCCGCGGGTTGCACTGTGAAGGGGCGCCTTTAAACTTGATTAAAGGTACAACTGAATTGTAGGCCACTATAACTAGACAGGGTGGATTTTTGAGATGGGGCAGTAGGGTCAGTACCTTATCCGTTGAAGCTGGAGGAGAACGGTCTTATAAGATTGTCCTTTCACTTTTTGAGAAATTTTGATCTGCATTTACAGATTTTAGATGCCAATGTTTCATAAAAGGATAAAAAATACTCAGAAAACTGAGGTTTAAGTAGGTACCTATTAGCTATTACCTACTAGAAAAGTCAGAAATCCCAAAATACTTTCCTATACATGTCGTAGGAAATGAGACTCCAACATACTTTTTGGGGTTCCGTGCCTCAAAAGGAAAAACGGAACTCTTATATTATTACTTCGTTGCATCCGTCTGTTGTCTGTCAGTCTGTCAAGACTCTATTCCTCAGGAAAGTGTGGAGGTACAAGTTAAAATGAATATCAAATACCTACGTAGGTCTGTTGTCCCTTAGTCGCTGAAATGCCCGGGCAATGGTACTCAAGTAGTTCAAGCACTCAAAAAAAAACTCAAGCTTCAAGTCAATGCAATAAAATAATACAACCATTTATGCGACATATTTTGATACTCGCAAATAAATCAAAACAGCCGTACTTAGTGGCCGCTACAAAACAGCCGTACTTAGTGGCCGCTACAAAACGGCCGTACTTTTTTTTTTTATCTATATTTATTTAGGGGCTTTTAAACGGCCGTACTTAGTGACCGCTATAAATTGGCCGTACTTATTTACCGCTACAAAAGTCAGAAATCGCAATAACTCTTCCGATACAAGTCTATTCGTTCTAAATTATTGGAAAACATTTTTCTCAGAATTACAGAAATCACAAACAACAAACTATACCTACAGCATATCCCGGAATTAACGCACAACCTCTAAAGGGGTCATTGTACTCATCCTTATGAACAACTTTTACTATGGGACCACACTTGAAATCACGAAAAAATCAGCTGTTCCCTACATTTGTGTTAGTAAAAGTTGTTCATAATGATGAGTACAATTAAGAGGCTGTGCGTTGATGGAAATTCTGTTCTCAAAGTAAAACTGAACAGGCTTCGGGATACTTTCCTCAGTCCTTCCGTTTCCTCCCTGTTTTAAGAGGATTGTGAAGCTGTAAATTTTCATACAAAAAGAGATAACGTTTTTCTCCCCGTAAACATAGTTGAATTTTTATATTTTTTGGAAATGTTGTAGGTATAATGAAAAACTAGGTCCGTACGTTTTTATTATAAAGTAATATTACATAGGATATAAGTTATTAGCATCTAAATATCTATATTTTTGACATAAAAACATCCTCGAGCATTTTTATTTTTTTTAATTAAATTAAATTGAATTACTAAAAACAAAAAACGTACAGACCTAGATTAAAGTGTAATGTAATGAGACCAAAATTGTCTCATTTCGTAAAGGTTTAGGGGAGTGAAAACGTTATCGCCCGAAACAATATTTATGTAAATAATTGTATGAAATGTGGTAATTGCCTCCAAGAATCGCGCCGCGTATCGGCACTTCACAATCCTCTTAAATTCGCCGCCACTTGCACTCGCCCATTGCTGTGAGTGCGACAAGGACAACGCCTCGCTCGCGCCATCTGACGGCGTGAAGAAAAAAGAAGAGTGTCCGGCCGGCACCCAACCGACGCGCGGTGAGAAAATAAAAACACATAAATATGGTAAAATACGACTGCTAGTGATACAATGTGGTGATCTCCTGGCTCCCAGCATCCCGTGGGTATCTGACCACTTTCAATTCACATTCTTTAGCCTGTTTCTGAGTAGGAAACTTCATAAAACGCCCTTGGCTATACGCGATACTCAATCATATTTGTGGTCCATTTCAAGCGCGAATACCTGTAGATTACACTTTTTTCAGGCATTCTCAGGTTCAATTTCAATAGAAAACTCTGAGATCTGCTAGATTTTCGCATTTTAAAAGTATTATCCTATAAAAATTGTGTTGGTCATACTCACAGTGTACCTACCTAACCTATCAGAGGTCATCTTAATTTTAGTCGGGTCATTTCACAATAATTCACGTAATTTACGTGATTTATTGTTTGTAATCTTATTATGTACAACTATTCACGGTATTTATACACTAACAAACATTGTTACATAACTATTTCATCTAAAGGTATTGATTCACACCTAATAAATCTCAACTTAGGTTCGTATTTTCATACATAATAATTATCTATATTTTACGTACGAAACAAAATGGAGGGTAAACTTAAACTTCTTCAATCTCAACGCGAATATGTTTATCGTGATATCCAAATCCTTTACGACTTATCAAAATCTATGATTCAAGATCGTTCAAGGCGAGATATAGGTACTCGAATACATTCAATTCGCGAAGAAAATGTTGCGTTATTTAGTAGAATACAAAGAACAATGGCGACTAATTATTTGAACAAAAAAAGCTTGTTACTGAAATAGAAAATATTGTAAAATGTTCGTTACTAATCCCAAAATATATTGTTGAAAAGATATTAAAAAAATTAAAAAAAAACTCCGTGGTTAATAAATATTGAGAGTTTCATTCTTTGATTTTTAAAAGAACTATTAGGGTCAATTCCCACTGAAAGAGCAGCGGTCGGCAGCGGCTTTAATATTAAGAACCTTATCTACGTGATTAAAAAGTTCATAGTCATTTGAAGGCAATGGAGGGGCGGCGCCGCGAGAAGCAGCGCGGTCCCTCCTTTGCCTTCAAATGACTATGAACTTTCTTAATATTAAAGCCGCTGCCGGCTGCTGCCGACCGCTGCTCTTTCAATGGGAATTGACCCTTATGGATAATCACAACAGTGTTGCCAACTGAATGCTTTTCGCGCAAGATCTAGCACTTTTTTGTTTGCTGTACAGCGCAGTTATATCTGAGAAATACCTACTAGGTGGTGGCGGTGGTGAGCTAAATAAATAAATTGACATAAACAGCATACCTATTTATTTTAATGCTTTGTCGTTTGAAATATGTAACATCTTTTTTGTTTTATTTGTCCGAAAGAATGATAAAATGGCGACTCTTGCGATCTTGGCAACACTGACAGTGACGGATACTCTCGAGCCGCTGTTGTGTATAACCTGTGGTTGTTGTCATTGTTTGATTGAGTTTCGACAAGTTTCGTGTTATTTATTTATTGTATTATTTGTTTTGTGTTATTTATAATTGGTTTAAATTTTTCGCATTTGAGATGCAGAGAATTTATTATATTTCCCTACTCTGGAATACAGAGACCTCATTTTATTCGCCCTGGGAACATATCAAATATGTAAAGGTCGCTCATATTATGGAGAGCACCAACACAGAGCAATATAATGTTAGAGGCAGTGGTAATACGATAAGTGGAAGAATTAAGTCACGACATTTAAACAGGCGAACTTACTTTGTTTATATAATTATTGAAAACAATATTCCTAGTCGAAACAATTACAGCAGTATTCCCTTAAACCAATAAATGAATACTGCTGTAATTGTCTGGTGGGTCGGTGAACAGTCGGGTGTTACGCTCATGTCATGACTCTTTTATGATATCTGGGGTGGGCTAGGCATGAAGAACGTATTTTAGCCACGGCGCAGTTTTTAGATGACGTTATTGTTAGAGATGATAAAGAATACATAGAATTAATAGACTTACCTAGAACCGCAGTAGTCGTACAAAAAGTGAAGCCATTTCAAGTTAGCCCTTTAAGGCTAAATACGACTTTCGGCGCGTCAGTACTCAAGACCAAGTATTAATGTGAAGAGCTCCCGCAATTTCGCAAAAAAATGTCGTACTTTGTAGTGAAAGGGTGTCAAAACTCAAAACATAATAATCATAAACATTTAAAGATCTCATTTCACGGCTAAGTAGGTACTGCCTAGCATCTTATATTTTTGTTTAAAACATTCATCAAACAATAAATCGTATATTTGACAGACGCCATTACAATGAAAATGTTGCTAGGCATAGGAAAATATTTTACCCCATTTTTGTTATTATAATTATGTACTGCCTATAATCCCAATTCACATATAAGTAGGTATTTTTATTTGCTAAATATGCCTACATTGTGCAATGAATAAATAAATAGAATAAATGAAATCATTCTAAACGCAACATAAATAATAATTCTATGTCTATGCAAGGTTGGCAAAATTGGAACAGTTCCATTTTTCCCACTTTTTGGGGACAATGTCGTTTACTTGCAAAATTACTCGTTTGCTTGTGTGCGTGTCTGTGAACGTAACTACGTGCCGCATATTATGCACACATTCATTGAATTGTTGCTTCAACTTTGAACGGAATTTTGAATGAAACTATCACTAAGTCTAATTACTCTAAGGAAGAATAAATGTTTGTATTAAAAATTACTTGTTTTATTTCTTTCTTTATTGAATAATTCATTATTTTTCATTTATTACAACAAACAAAAATTCACACGATGATCAAAAAGCTGATACATACAGCGTGAAATTTTAATGGTTGTTTTCCCGAAGCGAAATGATTTTGTCTTGATAGTACAATCGATTTATAAAAAAATAAACATAAAGTATTAAAAAATGGCAGATTTACATTTGTGAAAAACAAAACTCGAACGCGATCTCGAACCAATAGTAGGTATAGCTACAGCGCAAACGGACGACTGCGCGTGACTTACAAACCAAACTTTACAAACCAAGATAAAGAGAATTATGAAATAAACATTAATAAATCACTTGAAGATACACACAAAGAAAATGGTTGAATGTAAACAATCTAAAAATAAATATTGAAAAAACAAGTTATATGACATTCACAAATAAAAATACTAATTCGGAACAAAAACTACATATACATTATAAAGACGAACAAATAAAAGAAGTGAACAACACTAAGTTTCTTGGTATTCATATTGACTCTGAACTAAACTTCAAAATGCAGGTTGATCATGTTTGTAAAAAATTAAACCAGTTTTCATATGCCCTCTACATGTTAAGGAAAGTTGTTAACGAGAGAACATTACTGAGCGCTTACCATGCATACGTAGGTTCTACAATAAAATATGGTATTCTTTTTTGGGGAAATTCAACTAATAGAGAATATGCATTTAGGGCACAAAAAAAGTGTGTTAGAAGAATCTGTGGTCTTAAACAGACTGATTCATGTAGAACAGAGTTTACAAGATTACACATTTTGACATTACCTTCACTATATATTTACGAAGCAGCAGTAATGATAAAACGCGATTTAAAAAATTATGACACATTGAGAAGTGCACGGTATAAAAATGTATTAAGCGGAATTAAGTGTAGGACAGTTAAGTTTAAATCTAGCATATTTGGGATAGGAGTAAAAATATATAACAAACTTCCAAATTATATAAAAAGCAGTGTAACCTCACATAGTTAAAAAAAAAAAAAACTAAGGCAATTCTTGATAAGTAAAGCCTACTATTCAATCAAGGACTATTTTAATGACAAAAATACAGGTGACTACACCTTTAGATAAGCTGCCTCAATGATTAATTTAATTTGTATGACATAAGTGAGAAATTTAATGAAATCAATGAATAATTTAATTTGTATGACATCAACCAATAATTTAAATTTAATGACACTAATGAACAATTTAAATTGTACGGTATAATTGAGTAATTTAATTTTAATGAAATTAATGAATAATTTAATTAGTATGAAATCAATGTACAGTACACGCTCAAAAGTCCATAAGCGTGCTAAGGATTACATTGCTATGAACTGTGCGAGCACGAACCAGTACGTGTGCGTGTATGAGCCAACATTCCGCAGATAACACACACTAATGAATTATCGCATGTCGTCGTACTACGCGAAATAACATTATATTTATGTTGAATTTAGAATACTCGTCATAGTGGCGAGTTGTTACCATTGCATTGCTAAAATTCGCATAAACATAACATGTGCTGGTAGCTGTTTGGGCTAAGCAATGGTTTCACGATCAATGAAGTCTGAGTTCGAATCTTAATCACAATGTTGGATTGTTTCTTGTTTCTTTGGAACCATAATAATATATTTCTATTTTAAGCAAAAACTTGTTAGATGTTTATGTTCATTTATTATTTATTTTTATAAGAAGTTAAATATTAGTTATTGTATTATTATTTAACTATTTTTGTGATTTTTAATTTATCTTTTCGGTGTTGGAAGGTTTAAATAAAAAAGTCGTGCTGAATGGTAACAAAACTGTTTATTCGTTTTATTAACTTATTTATAAAATTAACAAACTTAAGAGAATTGTGACGTTACATTCCTACTAGATAAAAGAAGTTTTTTTGTAACCGTTCATAGGATTTTTTGTTGTATACCCACTTAGTCAATTCATAATAACATAACAAAGAAAGGATATTCTAATAACACATATAATATTGTCAATACCTATTTAGTTTTCTATGATCTACCTTTCTAACTTTACGAAATGAGTGATCAAGCGAACAAGATAAAGAATATTATATTTCTGTCCCATTACTTCCAATTGTAAACTTACCTCAGAAGGGAATCATAGAATTTAAACACCAAGGTAAATCAACGCAATAACCATATTTATTATAAATTATTCACCATAGTTCAGTACATTTCACAATATTTTACTAACCTTACAACTCACTCCGGTGCCTCGTTTAAGACTGCCGCGTGTTGGCAACGCAAGTTGTTCAAACTGACAATTCATTCAATGTCATTCGATCTCACAGTGACTTTAATCGTTTCAAAAATGACACCGACGTAACACGACTATAACAAGACTTATCCATGGACTTTTCACTATAATATTACTAATATAAATCTACCCTCACATAGATAAGTATTGTTACAGTCGGCCATCCTTCAAGAACGAGTCCCTTCGTTTCTTTATAGTTTTGGTATCTTCTAATTAATTTACAATTGAATTTGTAATAAAAAAATATAACCTGAACATAATAGGTAGGTACTTATTATTTAACAAAAATAATATAATGAATCAGTTTTGTCTCAATCAAGAAAAAAGAAATCAAGATACTCTAGATGAATCATGTCTTTTTGTTTATTTTATAGCTTGAGCGATGTGAAAGCTACTTCCTTCACTTTCACACCGCTTCAGCCGCAATGTTTTGAACCACTCATGGGCGACGAGTTCATACGCCAATCCTGCCCAGTTCAAACATTCTCACTCTATTGCCGAGCGAAGCGAGGCTACTTCCTTCACCGTTGCTCCGTCATCGGCAGCGGTACTTTGAGCCAATCATGGGCGGCGAATCCCAACGCCAATCCTGCCCGGCTCAAAGCACCCTCACTTATCTCTAAGGGACTGGCAAGTTCATATGCCAGCACTCAATCTATTGTCATGTCTATTGCCGAGCGAAGTGAGGCTACTTCCTTCACCGTCACTCCGTCATCGGCAGCGGTACTTTGAGCCAATCATGGGCGGCGAATCCCAACGCCAATCCTGCCCGACTCAAAAGACCCTCACTTCTCTAAGGGCCTGGCAAATTCATATGTCAGACACTATCTAACTAATATATCGCAATAATTACAAATCAGAAACTAAAGATCATGTATAATATTAAGTTACAAATCGATTAGTTCATAAAAATCAGTAACATTTAAATAACAACATTATTCATCATTATTCATTTTAATTGCTATCACTCTCATAGTTATTGTCATCGCTGGACGAGCAAGCAGGGGCATTAAAACTCAACCATGGATACATTTTATCAATAGCAACAATTGATTCGTACTTTGCCCCTTTTCTAGTCATAGGCGTATCTACAACGAGGAATCGATCGTTTGGTAATACTTTCTTTATCCTGTATGGACCCTGACACTTCGCTTCTAGCTTTTTAGATTGGCCTGGTGCTGACACTACTGCCCTCGCTATCCTAACTAGATCACCCTCCTTATAATTCGTGGTCTTTTTCCTGTATTTGTCATACCGATTCTTATTTGTCTCCTGATTTCTTTTAATTCGTTCACTCGCTTCAGACCTAATGTCTTCCAAAGTTTTATCACTAGTCTGTCCTATGTCATCAATTACGTTATTTAATATACCTTGACTCGGGTTCGTCACCGTCCTACCTAACAATAGCTCAGTAGGCGTTTTTCTTGTTACGTTATGAATTGTAGTGTTAAGTCCTAGCTGAATATCTGGCAGAAGTTCGTCCCACGAATTTTTGTTCTTACCGTGAGCCATAGACCCCAGGGATGCCAGAATCGTCCGGTTATACCGTTCGACTTGCCCATTTGCTCTTGGTGTGGCGACAGAATTGAGTATGTGTTTTGTACCAATTGACTGTACGAACGTCTTAAACTTTTTGCTAGTGAAACTCGTGCCTCTATCCGTTATCAGCCGCGAGGGAGACCCAAAGTAACTAAAGAGAGTCTTGAATGCTTTTATACTCTCTTTAGTTTTCGTACTACGAACAGGTGTAATGCTAACATATTTGGTGAAGGCGTCGACTATCACAAGTATGTAAGTGTAACCTCGCTTACTTCGTGGAAAAGGTCCCAGGTGGTCCGCATGTAAAGTGTGGAATGGTATCTCTATTTTCGGAATCGGGTGAAGTAATCCCTCTTTGCTTCCCGAAGGCAGTTTGTGGTGAGCACACTCAAGGCATGCAGCTACATATTTTTTTATGAACTTTCGCATCTTCGGGAACCAAAAGAGTGATTTTATTCGGTCCAAGGTCTTCTCGAAGCCAAAATGACCTACGTCATCATGATTGGACTTCAAGAGTTGCCACCGCACGCCTTTTGGGACCACCCATCTGGTAACACCCTCACCTAAAGTCCTAAAGACTCGTCCGTTTTTAATTGTGTATTCCTTATGAATACCAGCAATCTTAGATGTTTCAGGGTCTTCTAAAACATCTTTAATACGTCTAACTTCTTCGTCGGAAGACTGCACCGTAGAAATCCAGTCTTCCATACTGACCGACATAATGTCCAGAACGTGAGTATCTTCAGATGGTACTGACACTGGGCCCCTACTAAGTGCGTCTACGTGTGACATTCTTTCACCAGGACGATACTCAATTTCGCAGTCGAATTCTAAAAATTGAATCCACCATCTAGATATGCGAGGTATGAGATCTCTCTTGGTAAAAGTAGAGCGTAACGCGTTGCAATCGGTTATAATAGTGAACTTTATTCCAATGAGGTATGTACGGAATTTGTTCAAGGCACAAACGACTGCAAGTGTCTCTAGTTCGAATGAGTGCAACTTCATTTCATCCGCTGACGTTTGGCGACTAAAGTATGCTATTGGCCGCCAGGGATCGGAATCTTTTCTCTGTAATAAGATGCCTGCAACTCCGAGTTTGCTCGCGTCGGTGTGTAATTGCGTTTCGGCGTTGGGGTTATACAAAGCTAGGACAGGTCTTTCGGTTAGGTGCTTTTTAATGGATTGGAAGGATTCCGTCTGTCTGTCTCCCCAGCTCCATGGTGTGTCCTTTTTCAAAAGGTTTGTCAAAGGCCTAGCAATTATTGCGAATCCTTTCACAAACCTTCTAAAAAAACTAGCGAGTCCAAGAAACCTCCTAACCTCATGTTGATTTCGGGGAGCAGGAAACTTGGACACCGCTTCTATCTTTTGGATCCCCGGTCTGATACCATCTTTATCTATTTCATATCCAAGAAAATCGATTCGTTCTTGAAAGAAGTGGCATTTTTCCATCTTAAGAGTCAACCCTGCCTTACGTAGGAGATCTAGCACTTCTTCAAGGCGTGTCAGTCCTTCTTCAAAATTCCTTGATGGTATCATAATGTCATCCATATATATAACTATATATCCGACTTTGGCCTTATTGAGGATCTTATGGATCGCTCTCTGGAATACTGCTGGGGCATTTGCTAATCCGAAGGGCATACGATTATACTCATATTGTCCATCGGGTGTGACAAATGCAGTTTTCTCTCTAGATTGCTCGGCTATAGCAATCTGATGATAGCCTGAGGCCAAATCAAGTGACGTAAACAATGATTGACCTGACAGCTGATCTAACAAATCGTCAATTCGCGGCAGGGGATAGTGATCTCTTTTGGTGCGGCTGTTCAGGACGCGGTAGTCAACGCAGAGACGCTTTTCGCCTGATTTCTTTTTGACTAGGACAATTGGACTGGCGTATGGGGAGTTAGACTCTCGCACGATACCATGGTCGATCATATCGTCGACCATGTCCTGAACTAGTTTACGCTCAGAGTAAGGTAACCGATATGGTCTATAAACGACAGGAGCAGAATCCTTGAGGTGAATTTCCATTTCCGTAACGTTGGTAAATCCCAAGTCGTGCATACCAGTAGAGAAGCAGTCCTCATATTTTTCCAGTAATTTCACGCATTGATGATTTTGATCTTCAGACAGTTGTTTACCACAATTAGGAGTGACAGAGACGTGATTATTCAAATCATTCGTAATTCTTAAAACATGTAAGTTTAAATTGCCCGGTCCTACAAACTGAGCGCGTGTAATGAGAGTGTTCTCTTTAAAGCACACTGGGTTCGAACCAACATTTTGGACTAATAAATGACATTCAGAATTATGAATTTCATATTCTCCCGGTAACAGATAGTACTCATGACCCACGCAGCCCCTTACCGATCCGCCTACATATATATTTCCAGTACAAGCAACGTTTGATCTTACAGGGACTGATACCATCTCACCGATGTCCACTATAACATCACAAGTTGTACAAAGATGTAATTTAGAATGGACATCCTGTGGTAACCGTTCAAATATTAGGTCTGTTGGAGTTTTAATAATCTTAAGTGTAGGTCTTTCAGTAAAACTATGTCCAAGCAAAACGTCATAATTAATTAAGTGGTCATCTACAATAAACACCTCGACATCCCTTTCCGAAATACCCTGCACATCTACATCCACAAAAGTACGCCCTAGTGGTAAGTATGGTATATTCCCTAATCCTCTTAAATATGGGCCATTAACGCTTTCCCAGTTCAAACCTAATCTTGAAGCATTATTTTTACGAATTAATGTTGCCTCACTACCCAAATCCAATTGACACACTGTAGCGATTCCGTTAATATTTGTCATAACCTTGTACTTGTCGTTACTATTTTCAGAGAAGAAAACCTCAAGGACCTCTTTGTCCTTTGAAGGATTCTTTTGATCCTTAATTCTAGGACAACGGGAACTGTCGTGTCCCATAAAACTACAGTTAGTGCACTTGACGATCGGTTTAGGGCACTTAAAGCTGGGGTGACCGACACTCTGACAGTTAAAGCACTTAATTGACCCTCTCACGCCACTATTTTTATTAGACACCGTATTATTTGTATTGTTTGCCGAGTTAATACTTACTGATGAACTGCTAGGACGTTTATCCTTATTAAAATCTTTGTTAAGGTCAGACTGGTTTCTATTATGATACTTAATGGTTTTAAAGAACTCAAGTACATCTTCTGGTTTATCAAACTTTGCTGCTTGAGCACCTACACGAACTCCCCTGTCTTCAACCCCATAAAGTAAACAGTCCACTGCTTGCTTTCCAAAAATCTTACATCTATTCAATAAATTAATTTTCCCAAAGTAATAAAGCTCATAAGACTCTCCAGAGCGTACCCGCCTATTAAGCATTTCTGTCAAAAGTTCCGCATAATTTTCAGTTGCAGGAAATGATTCCTTAAGCATCGACTTCCATTCAAGCCAAGTATGCTTGATAGAGGGCAGGCCCTGGAACCATGTCTTAGCCAGTCCGGTGAGTTTAGGCAGGGCATAGTGAACCGTTTGCTTATCGTTCCAATTATAAATCTCGGAACATTCATCGACTTTATCGAGCCAAATATTAATAGTTTGTTCTTTCGACATGGGGTCGAAGTCTGGAATGACGTTATTTAACGTTGAACTCGAAAACGATTCACCATCCCCAGCTCTATACTTAAAAAGTTTTAGAAATAAATCTTCAAACAGGTCGGTAGTCATAAATTTAGTTTTCTTGTTTTCATGTGTTTCACGTGTTTCATCACTGGGCATGCGTTTCGCGGGAGTGATTAAGGAACGGTAATGAGTTGAGCTTTTATCGCCAGCGTTTGTCTGCCCACGATTACTTGGGCCAGACTCAGGCGTCTCGAACCGCCTACTTGATCTGTTCCGTTCCGTTATTCTTTCCCGCTCTTTACGTACCTGGGTTTCAAGGGTTCTTAATTTTTCCCTCTCCCTGGACAGCTCACGTTCCTGCTCCAGTAGTGTACGCTTGCTGCTTGTGCTTCGGCTTCTCAGCTGATGACGCATTGTGCTGCTGTGCCGGCGATCACGAGCTGGACTGCGCTTCCGAGCTCCTTGCGTTTGTTGTTGGCCATCACCACGGCCCACAGTGGACGTACGGCCACTGCGACTGCGGCTACGACTGCGCCTCTCGATTTCCCTTAGGTCTCGCTTTCGACCACGGGATGTTTCACTATATTTCCTCTGTCTTTCGTAGTTGCAAGAAGGGTTCCTGGTGTGTCTATAATCCGCATTGGGTTCTTTGTCGCTCATTTTCCTGGAACTCAGAACATTTTGTTTAAAACAAAGTCACTGAATTAAAATTTCAACACAGGTACGTATTTCATCATCATTTTATAACTATTTTCAGTCTAGCATTATCATATTTGTAATATGTATGCATCACAAAAATGACGATACATTTCAGGTTTCTTTATTTATTTGTAGTTATTATTATGTTCACTATATTTCACTTTTAAATTTTTATTTCTTCTCCTATATATTACCTTCAATGAGGGGATACTAAATTGGTAATTACAAGAAAATAGTTAGCCACGTGTTTTTTTTTTTTTTTTTTTAATCTGTATTCATCACGAAAACTGTTGAAAATTTTATAAAGATTTAGTCGTTCCTTGGCGTTAATTATACTCGATTGCCATTTTAAACTAATATTTCTACATAACTATCAATTACAAAGCAACCACACATCATAACCACCAACAATAATTTTTGATTAAAAAAAAAAAATAAAACACGTGGAACGCATCCGCTTCAATTGGCCAAATCGGGGTCACAATGTTATTAATCATGTAATGTTAACCACATATTCTTATTTTTCTTCTTGTTATTGCGTTGATTTTCTGTTTTTTAAATGAAATTAATTTTGTTTATCGGCCGGTCGAGCTCGTGGGGTGGTTCACCACAAAACAAAATGTCTCGCGAATCCCACTTCTGAGATGTAAACTTACCTCAGAAGGGAATCATAGAATTTAAACACCAAGGTAAATCAACGCAATAACCATATTTATTATAAATTATTCACCATAGTTCAGTACATTTCACAATATTTTACTAACCTTACAACTCACTCCGGTGCCTCGTTTAAGACTGCCGCGTGTTGGCAACGCAAGTTGTTCAAACTGACAATTCATTCAATGTCATTCGATCTCACAGTGACTTTAATCGTTTCAAAAATGACACCGACGTAACACGACTATAACAAGACTTATCCATGGACTTTTCACTATAATATTACTAATATAAATCTACCCTCACATAGATAAGTATTGTTACACAATCAAGTAAAAACTTACAAAAAGTCAAGTACTGCGTGAGATTTGAACTCACGGCTCACTGATTCACGCATCTATCTGCACGCGCTTAACCGCTAGATCATCTTTACACATGTTATAACTTTGAAATTATGAACTACAATCAGCTGTTGACGACAATAATTTTGCATATTTATGTTCTTGGAAATAGAAGGTCTTAAGTCAAACTAAACGCCAAGCTATTGCTTTGTGAGTTTGCTTATCGACTTTTGGTCGCGACTGTACCTATTGCTTATTTATCTGACTGTGAATAAACACTTATATTAATGCATGACGAATGATGGACGTTTACTTAGGACGAATAATGATTGTAATGTTAAATAAGTATGGAACAAACATTAAATATTGTACACCTTATAGGTATGTTACAGCGACCCTTTATAATAATCATAAGAACTGATATTTCACCTGTGACAAACAATAAATGAATTTGAATTTGACTTTGAGCCTTGCGCTACCTACAGCTGATATGATACTACGTAGTTACGTGCTCTTTTGTTATCGAAACACAATAGGTAGGTACTTATCTAAAAGTTATTCCAATTTTCCCTTCATACTTTTACGGGCTTAGGACCGGCATAAATACTTTTTTAGGGTTCCATACCCAAAGGGTAAAAACGGGACTCTATTACTAAGACTTCGCTGTCTGTCCGCCCGTCTGTCTGTCACCAGGCTGTATCTCAAGAACCGAGATAGCTAGACAGTTGAAATTTTCACATATTATGTATTTCTGTTGCCGATATAACAACAAATACTAAAAATAAAATAAAATTAATATTTAAGGGGGTTCCCATACAACAAACGCGATTTTTTTGGCGTTTTTGCCTTGCGGTACGGGACCCTTCGTGTGCGAGTCCGACTCGCACTTGGCCAGTTTTTTTTACTTACAACTTTCTGAACACGAAACTAAGAAACAAGTTTATGGATAACTTACAAAAAATAATTTTCTGAATAATTGGACAATGAAGTAAGTATTTACGGCGTATTTAAAAATTGGAATCAACTTATTTACAATGATTTTAACTAACTAACCTACTTTTGTTATTTACAAAGATACGAGTAGGTACTTACACTTCACGGTAGCGGAGTAATTGTTCGAAGTGCAAGCCACTGCGTTCAACACAATCGAGCACGTTTTAATAGATTGTCTTTTAATTTTACCGGTCATTGACCGGTTAATAATCCCGCGAAAACGGAGCGACTCCAGGTGATGCGGCTCCGCGTAGTCTCCGGGCAGCGTGGGAGTTATAATTAGCCCTAGCGTACAGTTGCGACGTACTCCAAATTTGAAAAACTGTAATGGAGATCCATTTTTAAATTACGATAACGCACTGGCACTGCGCATGCGACGCGCGGCGGTCGCGGGGAGGCGGAACAACTGAGTGAGAGAGACGGCACGTCGGCGGGGGGCGGGGGGTGCGTGGCGAAGCGCTCGCCACGTGCTTGCGGGCTAGATTATGCCGTATCACTTCGGGCGACAGTTTATTTTGCTCTAAACATTTACGAATCGCTCATCACTTTGTACCGCGCCGCCGCGTGCTATCTTCAAAGATGGTAGTTAGCGAGCGGGCGCACGTGAGTTACTATTGATTCTCACGCTTTCGAGTTGAGATCATATTTTTATAATTATTTGAAAACAAAAACATTTTTATTTTATAAATTTAACTCCATGAATCGGTAGCTCTACTGAGTGCAAATCGTTCTGCCGTAGGAAAACAACCATTGAAATTTCACGCTGTATATAAAAGCTGTTTCAAAATCAAAGTCTCAATATTTAATAAAAACGGAGTTTTTTGTTGAAAATGTTTTCTAATATAAGTCTAGGAACCTGTGACGAACATTTTGCAGTAGTTTTCATTAATGTAACAAGCTTTTTACTTCAAATAAAATGATGTATGTGCACCTGCCATTGTTCTTTGGAGTTAGCCATGAAACCTGATGCTCAAGTGTGTCAAAAGTCTTTGAGTTCGTTTGATGATTTGTACTATGCCGTAATCAGTGCAGCGGCTGACTTGCAGATCGCTGATGAGAGCGGAACCGTCCGTCGACGGGATTCGCGTGTGCGGGAGCGTCCGACTCCATGCAAACAGGACGTATGCGCGGCTACCTAAACTTGCAGATCGCTGATGAGAGCGGAACCGTCCGTCGACGGGATTCGCGTGTGCGGGAGCGTCCGACTCCATGCAAACAGGACGTATGCGCGGCTACCTAAACTTGCAGATCGCTGATGAGAGCGGAACCGTCCGTCGACGGGATTCGCGTGTGCGGGAGCGTCCGACTCCATGCAAACAGGACGTATGCGCGGCTACCTAAACTTGCAGATCGCTGATGAGAGCGGAACCGTCCGTCGACGGGATTCGCGTGTGCGGGAGCGTCCGACTCCATGCAAACAGGACGTATGCGCGGCTACCTAAACTTGCAGATCGCTGATGAGAGCGGAACCGTCCGTCGACGGGATTCGCGTGTGCGGGAGCGTCCGACTCCATGCAAACAGGACGTATGCGCGGCTACCTAAACTTGCAGATCGCTGATGAGAGCGGAACCGTCCGTCGACGGGATTCGCGTGTGCGGGAGCGTCCGACTCCATGCAAACAGGACGTATGCGCGGCTACCTAAACTTGCAGATCGCTGATGAGAGCGGAACCGTCCGTCGACGGGATTCGCGTGTGCGGGAGCGTCCGACTCCATGCAAACAGGACGTATGCGCGGCTACCTAAACTTGCAGATCGCTGATGAGAGCGGAACCGTCCGTCGACGGGATTCGCGTGTGCGGGAGCGTCCGACTCCATGCAAACAGGACGTATGCGCGGCTACCTAAACTTGCAGATCGCTGATGAGAGCGGAACCGTCCGTCGACGGGATTCGCGTGTGCGGGAGCGTCCGACTCCATGCAAACAGGACGTATGCGCGGCTACCTAAACTTGCAGATCGCTGATGAGAGCGGAACCGTCCGTCGACGGGATTCGCGTGTGCGGGAGCGTCCGACTCCATGCAAACAGGACGTATGCGCGGCTACCTAAACTTGCAGATCGCTGATGAGAGCGGAACCGTCCGTCGACGGGATTCGCGTGTGCGGGAGCGTCCGACTCCATGCAAACAGGACGTATGCGCGGCTACCTAAACTTGCAGATCGCTGATGAGAGCGGAACCGTCCGTCGACGGGATTCGCGTGTGCGGGAGCGTCCGACTCCATGCAAACAGGACGTATGCGCGGCTACCTAAACTTGCAGATCGCTGATGAGAGCGGAACCGTCCGTCGACGGGATTCGCGTGTGCGGGAGCGTCCGACTCCATGCAAACAGGACGTATGCGCGGCTACCTAAACTTGCAGATCGCTGATGAGAGCGGAACCGTCCGTCGACGGGATTCGCGTGTGCGGGAGCGTCCGACTCCATGCAAACAGGACGTATGCGCGGCTACCTAAACTTGCAGATCGCTGATGAGAGCGGAACCGTCCGTCGACGGGATTCGCGTGTGCGGGAGCGTCCGACTCCATGCAAACAGGACGTATGCGCGGCTACCTAAACTTGCAGATCGCTGATGAGAGCGGAACCGTCCGTCGACGGGATTCGCGTGTGCGGGAGCGTCCGACTCCATGCAAACAGGACGTATGCGCGGCTACCTAAACTTGCAGATCGCTGATGAGAGCGGAACCGTCCGTCGACGGGATTCGCGTGTGCGGGAGCGTCCGACTCCATGCAAACAGGACGTATGCGCGGCTACCTAAACTTGCAGATCGCTGATGAGAGCGGAACCGTCCGTCGACGGGATTCGCGTGTGCGGGAGCGTCCGACTCCATGCAAACAGGACGTATGCGCGGCTACCTAAACTTGCAGATCGCTGATGAGAGCGGAACCGTCCGTCGACGGGATTCGCGTGTGCGGGAGCGTCCGACTCCATGCAAACAGGACGTATGCGCGGCTACCTAAACTTGCAGATCGCTGATGAGAGCGGAACCGTCCGTCGACGGGATTCGCGTGTGCGGGAGCGTCCGACTCCATGCAAACAGGACGTATGCGCGGCTACCTAAACTTGCAGATCGCTGATGAGAGCGGAACCGTCCGTCGACGGGATTCGCGTGTGCGGGAGCGTCCGACTCCATGCAAACAGGACGTATGCGCGGCTACCTAAACTTGCAGATCGCTGATGAGAGCGGAACCGTCCGTCGACGGGATTCGCGTGTGCGACTCCATGCAAACAGGACGTATGCGCGGCTACCTAAACTTGCAGATCGCTGATGAGAGCGGAACCGTCCGTCGACGGGATTCGCGTGTGCGACTCCATGCAAACAGGACGTATGCGCGGCTACCTAAACTTGCAGATCGCTGATGAGAGCGGAACCGTCCGTCGACGGGATTCGCGTGTGCGGGAGCGTCCGACTCCATGCAAACAGGACGTATGCGCGGCTACCTAAACTTGCAGATCGCTGATGAGAGCGGAACCGTCCGTCGACGGGATTCGCGTGTGCGGGAGCGTCCGACTCCATGCAAACAGGACGTATGCGCGGCTACCTAAACTTGCAGATCGCTGATGAGAGCGGAACCGTCCGTCGACGGGATTCGCGTGTGCGGGAGCGTCCGACTCCATGCAAACAGGACGTATGCGCGGCTACCTAAACTTGCAGATCGCTGATGAGAGCGGAACCGTCCGTCGACGGGATTCGCGTGTGCGGGAGCGTCCGACTCCATGCAAACAGGACGTATGCGCGGCTACCTAAACTTGCAGATCGCTGATGAGAGCGGAACCGTCCGTCGACGGGATTCGCGTGTGCGGGAGCGTCCGACTCCATGCAAACAGGACGTATGCGCGGCTACCTAAACTTGCAGATCGCTGATGAGAGCGGAACCGTCCGTCGACGGGATTCGCGTGTGCGGGAGCGTCCGACTCCATGCAAACAGGACGTATGCGCGGCTACCTAAACTTGCAGATCGCTGATGAGAGCGGAACCGTCCGTCGACGGGATTCGCGTGT
The DNA here is from genome assembly GCA_948252095.1 of Dicycla oo. Classification (NCBI taxonomy): domain Eukaryota; kingdom Metazoa; phylum Arthropoda; class Insecta; order Lepidoptera; family Noctuidae; genus Dicycla; species Dicycla oo. The sequence continues at coordinate 242,371 of OX411727.1, forward strand.
GCGGGAGCGTCCGACTCCATGCAAACAGGACGTATGCGCGGCTACCTAAACTTGCAGATCGCTGATGAGAGCGGAACCGTCCGTCGACGGGATTCGCGTGTGCGGGAGCGTCCGACTCCATGCAAACAGGACGTATGCGCGGCTACCTAAACTTGCAGATCGCTGATGAGAGCGGAACCGTCCGTCGACGGGATTCGCGTGTGCGGGAGCGTCCGACTCCATGCAAACAGGACGTATGCGCGGCTACCTAAACTTGCAGATCGCTGATGAGAGCGGAACCGTCCGTCGACGGGATTCGCGTGTGCGACTCCATGCAAACAGGACGTATGCGCGGCTACCTAAACTTGCAGATCGCTGATGAGAGCGGAACCGTCCGTCGACGGGATTCGCGTGTGCGACTCCATGCAAACAGGACGTATGCGCGGCTACCTAAACTTGCAGATCGCTGATGAGAGCGGAACCGTCCGTCGACGGGATTCGCGTGTGCGACTCCATGCAAACAGGACGTATGCGCGGCTACCTAAACTTGCAGATCGCTGATGAGAGCGGAACCGTCCGTCGACGGGATTCGCGTGTGCGACTCCATGCAAACAGGACGTATGCGCGGCTACCTAAACTTGCAGATCGCTGATGAGAGCGGAACCGTCCGTCGACGGGATTCGCGTGTGCGACTCCATGCAAACAGGACGTATGCGCGGCTACCTAAACTTGCAGATCGCTGATGAGAGCGGAACCGTCCGTCGACGGGATTCGCGTGTGCGACTCCATGCAAACAGGACGTATGCGCGGCTACCTAAACTTGCAGATCGCTGATGAGAGCGGAACCGTCCGTCGACGGGATTCGCGTGTGCGACTCCATGCAAACAGGACGTATGCGCGGCTACCTAAACTTGCAGATCGCTGATGAGAGCGGAACCGTCCGTCGACGGGATTCGCGTGTGCGGGAGCGTCCGACTCCATGCAAACAGGACGTATGCGCGGCTACCTAAACTTGCAGATCGCTGATGAGAGCGGAACCGTCCGTCGACGGGATTCGCGTGTGCGGGAGCGTCCGACTCCATGCAAACAGGACGTATGCGCGGCTACCTAAACTTGCAGATCGCTGATGAGAGCGGAACCGTCCGTCGACGGGATTCGCGTGTGCGACTCCATGCAAACAGGACGTATGCGCGGCTACCTAAACTTGCAGATCGCTGATGAGAGCGGAACCGTCCGTCGACGGGATTCGCGTGTGCGACTCCATGCAAACAGGACGTATGCGCGGCTACCTAAACTTGCAGATCGCTGATGAGAGCGGAACCGTCCGTCGACGGGATTCGCGTGTGCGACTCCATGCAAACAGGACGTATGCGCGGCTACCTAAACTTGCAGATCGCTGATGAGAGCGGAACCGTCCGTCGACGGGATTCGCGTGTGCGACTCCATGCAAACAGGACGTATGCGCGGCTACCTAAACTTGCAGATCGCTGATGAGAGCGGAACCGTCCGTCGACGGGATTCGCGTGTGCGACTCCATGCAAACAGGACGTATGCGCGGCTACCTAAACTTGCAGATCGCTGATGAGAGCGGAACCGTCCGTCGACGGGATTCGCGTGTGCGACTCCATGCAAACAGGACGTATGCGCGGCTACCTAAACTTGCAGATCGCTGATGAGAGCGGAACCGTCCGTCGACGGGATTCGCGTGTGCGACTCCATGCAAACAGGACGTATGCGCGGCTACCTAAACTTGCAGATCGCTGATGAGAGCGGAACCGTCCGTCGACGGGATTCGCGTGTGCGACTCCATGCAAACAGGACGTATGCGCGGCTACCTAAACTTGCAGATCGCTGATGAGAGCGGAACCGTCCGTCGACGGGATTCGCGTGTGCGACTCCATGCAAACAGGACGTATGCGCGGCTACCTAAACTTGCAGATCGCTGATGAGAGCGGAACCGTCCGTCGACGGGATTCGCGTGTGCGACTCCATGCAAACAGGACGTATGCGCGGCTACCTAAACTTGCAGATCGCTGATGAGAGCGGAACCGTCCGTCGACGGGATTCGCGTGTGCGACTCCATGCAAACAGGACGTATGCGCGGCTACCTAAACTTGCAGATCGCTGATGAGAGCGGAACCGTCCGTCGACGGGATTCGCGTGTGCGACTCCATGCAAACAGGACGTATGCGCGGCTACCTAAACTTGCAGATCGCTGATGAGAGCGGAACCGTCCGTCGACGGGATTCGCGTGTGCGGGAGCGTCCGACTCCATGCAAACAGGACGTATGCGCGGCTACCTAAACTTGCAGATCGCTGATGAGAGCGGAACCGTCCGTCGACGGGATTCGCGTGTGCGACTCCATGCAAGCAGGACGTATGCGCGGCTACCTAAACTTGCAGATCGCTGATGAGAGCGGAACCGTCCGTCGACGGGATTGGCGTGTGCGGGAGCGTCCGACTCCATGCAAACAGGACGTATGCGCGGCTACCTAAACTTGAGTTACCTAAACTTGAGTTACCTAAACTTGAGTTACCTAAACTTGAGTTACCTAAACTTGAGTTACCTAAACTTGAGTTACCTAAACTTGAGTTACCTAAACTTGAGTTACCTAAACTTGAGTTACCTAAACTTGAGTTACCTAAACTTGAGTTACCTAAACTTGAGTTACCTAAACTTGAGTTACCTAAACTTGAGTTACCTAAAGTCGATAGTAAAATAGAAAACTGGCAAACATTTTATGATATTTACAAAACTTCTAATTCACGATAATAATAATTCGATATCGCAAATAGAAAAATTTCATTATTTAGCGTCTTGTTCAAATTACAAGGCCCGGCTTTGTCTATTGTCAAAGGTGTTCCGATGACCGCCGATAATTACGAAGTAGTTTTTAATAGTTTGATCGAGCGTTATCAAAACAAGCGTATATTATAGCTTTAACATATCTAGACAAGTTCTTTAATAGTTTGATTGAGCGTTATCAAAACAAGCGTATATTATAGCTTTAACATCTAGACAAGTTCTTTAATAGTTTGATCGAGCGTTATCAAAACAAGCGTATATTATAGCTTTAACATATCTAGACAAGTTCTTTAATAGTTTGATCGAGCGTTATCAAAACAAGCGTATATTATAGCTTTAACATATCTAGACAAGTTCTTTAATAGTTTGATCGAGCGTTATCAAAACAAGCGTATATTATAGCTTTAACATATCTAGACAAGTTCTTTAATAGTTTGATTGAGCGTTATCAAAACAAGCGTATATTATAGCTTTAACATATCTAGACAAGTTCTTTAATAGTTTGATCGAGCGTTATCAAAACAAGCGTATATTATAGCTTTAACATATCTAGACAAGTTCTTTAATAGTTTGATCGAGCGTTATCAAAACAAGCGTATATTATAGCTTTAACATATCTACACAAGTTCGTTAATAGTTTGATCGAGCGTTATCAAAACAAGCGTATTATAGCTTTAACATATCTAGACAAGTTCTTTAATAGTTTGATCGAGCGTTATCAAAACAAGCGTATATTATAGCTTTAACATATCTAGACAAGTTCTTTAATAGTTTGATCGAGCGTTATCAAAACAAGCGTATATTATAGCTTTAACATATCTACACAAGTTCGTTAATAGTTTGATCGAGCGTTATCAAAACAAGCGTATTATAGCTTTAACATATCTAGACAAGTTCTTTAATAGTTTGATCGAGCGTTATCAAAACAAGCGTATTATAGCTTTAACATATCTAGACAAGTTCTTTAACCAGCCAGTTTTAAAATCGGGTAACTTCCAAGATCAATCAATCAAGAAGATAAACTTTAACAAATGCTTTGAAAATTGAAAATTTAGGTGATTTTATCTTATTTTGTTTAACTTCGCGCGAAATCGTTTCGAATTTCAGAAAAATATTTCACAAATACCTACTTTTTGTGAATTGTTAAAGTTTTCTCAAGATTATGTTAAAATCTCAGAAACTAGTCACTTATCTTCTAAATCTTATTAGATGTTAATTTTATGCGCGAGTACGAGAATTTAAATCATATGTATCCCGTGCTGAACCCTGCGGTACCTACTCTCAATCGTTATCCCTCACAGTTGCGTCGTTCGCCCAGAGAGCACGACCACTAAATTGAGAGAAGTTTTCGATGCTAGTTCTAAAACTACTAACGGTCTATCTTTACATGATATTCACTATTCACTGGCGCTAAGCTTCAAGTGGATATTGTATTCACTGGCGCTAAGCTTCAAGTGGATATTGTATTTACTGGCGCTAAGCTTCAAGTGGATATTGTATTCACTGGCGGTAAGCTTCAAGTGGATATTGTATTTACTGGCGCTAAGCTGCAAGTGGATATTGTATTCACTGGCGCTAAGCTTCAAGTGGATATTGTATTCACTGGCGCTAAGCTTCAAGTGGATATTGTATTCACTGGCGCTAAGCTTCAAGTGGATATTGTATTCACTGGCGCTAAGCTTCAAGTGGATATTGTATTCACTGGCGCTAAGCTTCAAGTGGATATTGTATTCACTGGCGCTAAGCTTCAAGTGGATATTGTGTTCACTGGCGCTAAGCTTCGAGTGGATATTGTATTCACTGGCGCTAAGCTTCGAGTGGATATTGTATTCACTGGCGCTAAGCTTCGAGTGGATATTGTATTCACTGGCGCTAAGCTTCGAGTGGATATTGTATTCACTGGCGCTAAGCTTCGAGTGGATATTGTATTCACTGGCGGTAAGCTTCGAGTGGATATTGTATTCACTGGCGGTAAGCTTCAAGTGGATATTGTATTCACTGGCGGTAAGCTTCAAGTGGATATTGTATTCACTGGCGCTAAGCTTCAAGTGGATATTGTATTCACTGGCGGTAAGCTTCAAGTGGATATTGTATTCACTGGCGGTAAGCTTCAAGTGGATATTGTATTCACTGGCGCTAAGCTTCGAGTGGATATTGTATTCACTGGCGCTAAGCTTCAAGTGGATATTGTATTCACTGGCGGTAAGCTTCAAGTGGATATTGTATTCACTGGCGCTAAGCTTCAAGTGGATATTGTATTCACTGGCGGTAAGCTTCAAGTGGATATTGTATTCACTGGCGCTAAGCTTCAAGTGGATATTGTATTCACTGGCGCTAAGCTTCAAGTTACAGAACTATAATGAGAAAGAATAAGTCGTGATTGTCGTTGTTTGTCATATTAAACTCCGAGCAGCACGCGCACACCGTGAGGTACTATAATGTGAGTAGTGCTTTACAGAACAATGGAAGGTGGGGCGGGAGTGGGCAGCGTGGCGTCGCTGACGATGGACTGCGAGGACATGTTCAAGGAGATCACCAAGAAGCTGTACGGCGAGGAGACCAGCGTGGGTGTGGGCGTGGTAGGCGTGGAGTTCCCGGCGGCCGAGCGTGACCTGGACGACGAGCTGCGGCCCGAGGAGCACATAACGGCCTGGGGGCTCGCTGCGCTCATGCAGAATGGCTTCCCGCCGCCCGGCATCCTGCAGGCACGTACCACACTTGCACCCCGCGTTGCATATACCGACATATTTATTTCATTTCATTTCATTTATTTATTTCAATAACGATGTTCACATCGTGTCTGAATATCTACGTATAACTAAATATATAAGCAACATCATGCATGTAATCCACATTTAAATCGTTAAAATTATCCAAATTACATTAAAATCATAATAGTAATAAGATTTACACAATATAAAAAAATAAGAAATATTAAAATTAATGTCACAAGTCAATTCACAAAATGTTCATTTCAAGTCAATAAAATTAGGTTACTCGACTCGACTCGACTTGTATTAATTTTATAATTCATCAATAGAATAAAGACACTTATCTAACAAGAAACGTTTTAGCTTATTCTGAAACCCACATGTTTACACTAGACTTTTTATTTATGTCGGCAGTTTATTAAATATTTTAATGAATTGTGGTAGGCGCTATGCTTTGCAACGTTCAGGTGAGGTACTTGCTTCATCTGGAGATCTTTTCTTCTTTTACTCTCCCTTTTTGCCTTTCATCTTCAGTCTCATATTTAAAGATATATTTAGATAAGTGTCTAAGTAGGACCAAAATGTACAAGCTTGGGACTGTCGAAATCTTTAAGACATTAAAATGAGGCTTGCATGATTCTTGCTGTTAAATTCTAGCTATTGTTCTGAATGCTCTTTTCTGAATTACAAAAGCTTTTTGAGTATTGTAATCATAACTTCCTCCCCAGAAAAGTATGCTGTATCTTAGTTTTGACTCAACTAATGCGCAATAGACCATTTTTAAATGTTTTGTGGTTACCTCGTTTCTTAGATTTCTTAGTACGTAATAGGCAGAGCTGATTGCTTTCTCTAAGTATGTTAGCTCTTGTTTCCACTTTAACTGGCTATCGATATTAACTCCCAGAAACCCCCACCACCAGAAACCACCTGGACCACGTTCACTGTTTCTTCATTTATGATGCAGTTAATGCTATCTATAATATTGGAAGTGGAACGAAAAAGCATTACATTGGTCTTGCTGGCATTAACTTTAAGACTGTTAACAGCAAACCACCCGTGGAAGATATCTAAGCTTTGATTCACTATGGAGCTAAGATCGATTATATTGTCAGCTGAAACAACCGCATTGGTACCGTCGGCAAACACCACAAGCTGGATAGATCCCGCAGCTTTTTCCCATCATGTGTTGTATAAGGTCATTAACAAACGCGATAAAAAATATCGGGCTCAGTATGGAGCCTTGTGGTACGCCAGTGTGCACAGCAGACAATCGGGACCTGTATGTTTCTTCTCATGGATTATTTTTACCTGAGGAAGTTGTCTCTGACACCACTCTCTTCTCGTTTTAATAATTCTCGTGTTAATTGTTGTAACTTTTTTTGTATAATTGGTTTTTCTTAATCAAGCTTCATTTGTGATTGTGAACCTAAAAGTTTACTATTTTCTAGATTCGATATATCTATCTCCTTGTGAGCACTATCTAATTGAGATACAAGATTTTTATTTCTTCTTTTAATGCTTGTACTTGATCATAATCTTCGTCAACTGATATGTCAGGCATGCTAGTAGCAGTGCACTCGATTATCTGTGGTGTTGAGTCATTGTAGTCTGGAGCAGGGTCTGAATTGGTTCGAACACGCGTACGACGAAATGTAATATTTTCTTGGTAGTTCATACTAGAAATCATGAAATAGACATAATTTCATCGTCATAAAGTGCCTTTTGTCTTTCCACGTATGTCTTGATACTCGCGAACTCTTCACTGGCAGTCGTCATCATTTACCACTTGGTCAATCTGACATTAGTTACTATTGTGAAATTTGCGACCATTAGCGAGCACGTAGTGATTAATTGTTTGTAAACTAGATGCTCTGTTTTAAAGTTTTCAATGACAAGATGTTTATTTTCTTTGGGTAATACACAACAAGGGCTAGTAACACAGTTCAGTAGTATAAAGTTTTACACTAGATGGCGCGATTTTAAGGTTTTAATGTTCATACTATAATTTATATGGTCACACTGGTTGAAGATTGTCTATCGTTGGTGCAAAGAATTTGTAATGGAATAAACAAAAAAGGCCAAATTACTGTTTTCGTATTATTTTTTCTCGTGAAACATCAAATTCAACTGGTTATTGTACCTCGGTTTTACCACACATAATATTCACTTGAAAGCTTAGTTTTCAAAGTTCATTCGTTTTCCACTTATTTTTATCGCACACAAACATTAGTCATTGCTTATTGTGTGTGTGTGTGTGTGTGTGATTCAATGTGTTTCACAGACGAGTGATCAACCTTAAGGCTGTGGTACAGACCATCAAACTGAACAACTATTTCCTGTGGAACAACATCGTAATCGTAAAAAAAAAATTGTTGTCCCATACAAAACTTCGATTGATTTTTTTTTTTACGATTACGATGTTGGTCCCCGGGAAAAATTTGTTCAGTTTGATGGTCTGTACCAAACTCTTCAGTTTGATCACTCGTCTGTGAAACACCCTGTATAATGCCCCTCAACACTCGCCCCCAGGCGTTATTTGTGTCCGTTCATACGCACACAGACCGGCACCCTAATTGCGTAACACACTATCAATCGGAATCTGCTATCCCATTGCTTCATTTGTTCGAAAGATGTTGCTTCTCAACACCGTAAATACCGCAATTAATGTTTTTGAACTGACAAACTGAAACCGATTCCGATTGATAGCGTGTTACGCAATTCGGGCGCAACTCGGAGAGGACAGTACATTTTTATCGCGGTTAAAAAAAAGTTTTGTGTCATTGAAATAACGTTGATTATTGTTGTATACTGAGCGCGTTAGGACGGCTCTGAAGCATTCTCATTTTAAAAAGAAGTCAATTGAAAATCAACCTTATTTCAATGCCTCCAAAACTGTTTTAAACGCGATAAAAATATACTATCCGAGCCGGTTCTTTGAGAAAGGACAATTTGGGTTTGGGAATTACTTATGACGTCCTTCATTGATATAATTAATTCAGGTACGTCGGTCGGTACGACAAGCGAGTGACGCGGGAAAGAAAATCGGGAAATGTGTGGTGAAATCGTGCGACTCGAAATCACAGAAAATAAAAAAATATAAATCGACTTCAAAAAGAAGTGCATTTTCATTGAACTCTAATAATTCAGAGAAACGCATTCTCTTATGAATATGGTGCCCGAATTTATCTACATTCATATTTAAGGTGTATTATAATTAAAGGCTGATAATAAAATTAACAGAGAAAATTTTATACCATTTATTTATTACTTTACGAATTTACGTTCGCGCAGTTCTTCAATAATAGATATAATTTCATTGTCTAATCCAGTGTTACCAGCGTCTCGAGATGCAATTAATAATTTTAACCTATCCACAAGTTCATTAGGATCATCCCAATATACAAAATCTACATTTTTTTTCCATATTTTTGTCAAGGGTAGCCCTTTCCCCTTTGATTGGCTGCTTTGAATAGTACTCGACAGTTTGAAAAGAGGTTTTATAACTTGCAAATATTTTTTTCCCCTTATTACTTTTTATTGGTTTGTTTGAGTCAAAGTCTCGACGATGTGCGTTTGTGTCAATCAACATCGTTTTATAATTCTGCATATCAGACTCTGTAATCGTGCTTAAATCTACGTCCTTTTTCAATAACAACTGTTTCAGTCCAGGAGTGCTTAAATATTTCCGTCCAGCAACGGTGATATAATTATCGCTGATTGTTATGAAAGCAGAACCTAACATCAATTGCCCTCGCTCCGCTCGAACACCAAATGGAATATCTGCCAGTACTTCTGTAGATATTGACCAGGATGATGTATCACGCTCTTGATTGCTCTCTACTAATGATTGGAATGACTCGTCACTGTCGGTATCACATTCATTTTCTTCCACGTCACTGTCTCCGTCGTTACTAGAATCTCCTTTCTGCGAAGTATCGTTTTTAAACGGAACTTTTGTTGCTTCAACTTCTTTAGATCGCAAGAGGTCAGTTTGCTTATTGGTATTAGCTATAAAATTGAGAGACTCTGTTACAGTTCTAAAAACTGATTCCAATGCTTGCTTATTTTCAGTCTCAAAATCTCGCATCCTTCGTACTTTTTTCTTTACAGCTTCTGCAGCATCAACGATTTGCCTTTTCAGTGATTTTTCCATTACGGTAAAATTAGATAGTTATCGATTAAGAGTCGGTCAAGGAATAATGATATCATGTTAGTACCATAGTCTTAAATAGTATTTGTATTTCTAATCAAAGACTACAAAAGTGTCAAATTTATTTCCCATTATTTTTGTTGCAATCTTTATTAATTACAACAAAATTAAAGGGCTCACTCCATATTTTGGAACACATTTCACGAAATTCAAGCCATGTCATATCAGTGTTAACATGTTCTTCATAAACATGCCTCAAGTTAATATCATCTGGTTTGAAAAGTATAATTAAGTTAGCATTATCTCTTACTTACTGTTTGGGGATTATGCTATAAGTTTGATTTAAATAAAAACAGTCGATATTTGGTACCCGTTGTAAAACTCTTTCTACAGAAATGTACTTAGTGTGGTGTAAGGTTTTTGAACAGACATAAACATTTTGAAACCGTTTTCATGTATAAGAAGTCCAATAAGTAAATTTGTTTTTCCACAATTCGATGGTCCACAAATGATACATCGTAGGTACTGAATTAGGTAACAATTCTCCATGACGTGAACTAGTTTTATAAAAATCATCGCAAATTGTGTTAACATGCAGCGATTGTGGTTGTTTAACAAATTTCATGATTACTGTTATCAACAAACTGTTAAACAATGAGTAAAAGTATTTATTACAAGAATATTTATAAAATTAAACAGTACCTTTTATTTATTTCGCGATCGTTCGATCGTCAGTCGAGTAGAGCGTCGAGTGGATTATCGATTATTGTGCATTCTATACCACTGTCGGCAGCGAGGCGCACTCGCCGAGCGACTTGCCGATAGTGGTATAGAATGCACAATAATATACTACTCGTGTAGTAGCAACCGTGCTCAATATATTGACAGTTGGTCATCCTGTGTCCGTTATGCTAGCGTACACATGATGTAATTCACGGTTTGTATTATACTCAATAAATAGAGCATAAAATACTGCTTAATTAGTGCCAAAGAAAAAAAATAGTGCCTCTGTAGTTTAAGAAATAAAGAACATTTTTACTGTGTACGCTGGCATACGATCAAGCTAGCGTGGGTACGCTACGAACAGCCATGGGTATGGCTGTTCTTGAAAACGGCTAATATTAAAGCAACGAAATTTACACAAAAAATAAAAATAGTTCCCAAATAGAGCGCGCGCTATGCAAAATTTCATAATGATTGCTCTTATAGGAACTATTCATTAAACTTAGAAAAAAGTACTAGGAAATACTAAATTGACACAGATAACTTGCGGTATGAACTAGATCTACTACAGGAGAAACTTACTTCTATGACCATGAAATATACAGCCTCTGAAAACCAAATGAGCGGATATGTATTGGCAATGAATGAGCTCAAACAAACAAAAGTGTACATAGTGAACCACCGCCTATTCAACCCACACCGGATCATTCATTGACAATATGTGATACCACCGTGCCGCAGTCTTGTGCCAGTTTGCCATTGTCAATTGCCTAAACAGCGCCTAAACAGAGCTAAACAGAGTGTAAATAAAAATAAAATAAATAATAATATCCTAGGACATTGTTCACACACGGTCATCTGATCCCAAACTAAGCAGAGCTTGTACTATGGAAACCAGATAACTGATATACTACATACACTACTTTTTTTTTGTAAATACATACTTATATAGATAATTACACCCAGACTCAGGACAAACAGACATGTTCATGCACACAAATGTTTGTCCTGGATGGGAATCGAACCCACGACCAGCGGCATGGCAGGTGGTATCTTAACCAACCACGCCAACTGGCCTGTCAAATAAAGAAATAGTGTTATTTTGTGATGAAATTGGAAAAGATCTAGGCCATTTGTTAACAAATAAATATCCAGGACCCTCAATAATGAACTACTGTATGCCTTTTTTTTTTTTTTTTTGTGGATGGGAAATCATCAAATAACTTCTCCCGCTCTGGGTGGAGCGGGAGGGCGTGTCAGACTTCTACTGACTAAAACCCACCCGTGTTCCTTCAGTTGCCTGTGCCAGGGCCACGGTAACTCTTTCGAACAACCCGCAACCCTAGCGGGCATCGGCCCTAGCGGACCCCTTCAGCTAGTGCTGACATCTCTTTGAGGCGCGCGTGGAACACAACGCGCCGTCGACCCGGGCCTGGTCCTCACCGGACGGCGAGCTACCCACTACTCACCGTCCGCAAGCCCGCGCCTACGGTGGCCGGGAATCGGCTATCGATTCCCGCCGCCCAGGGCGTCTCCTGCGGCGACTGAGGGCGTGAGGCTGCCTCTCCCTCACGCGTTCCGCCTCCTCCTTCGCGAGCATTACCGCTTCGCAGAAGGAGGTGACGGCCTCCCATGCACTCTCGCTCCGCACCATGGCCTGGACCAGGCTCGGACGCGAGAGATCGCCGCCGCCGATCGCCTCCGTGAGAACACGGCGGTGCTCTGCCCAAGCCGGGCAGACCTCCACTGTATGCTCCACCGTGTCCTTTGGGCGATCCACACAATGGTGACACCCGGGCGTTTCCTCCCGCCTTATGCGAAACAGGAACCTCCCGAAACAACCGTGTCCGGTGAGGACCTGCGTCAGGCGGAAGGTGAGGACGCCGTGGCGCCTCTCTAACCACTCCTCAAAGAGGGGACTTATCGCCGCAATTGTGGCGTGCCCAGCGCTGGGCTGCGACAGTCGCACTCTCCATGTCGCCATGAGATCCCGCCGGAGCTCCGTCCGCTGTACCGTGATTTCTCGCGGCAGCGGAGTTACGCCCCGGCGTTTCGCCTCCTCGCGCCACTCCCACACGTGCGCGAGGACTTTCGCCTCCAGATCCCACGGCGGCAATCCGGCAAGGAGGCTCGCCGCCTCACCGGAGACCGTGCGGTAACCCCGGACTAGCCGAATGGCCATGACCCTCTGGGACGCGTTCAACCGGCGGACTGGCCGCAGCCTCAGGGAACGCGCCCACACCGGTGCCCCGTAAAGGGCCATGGACCGCACGACCCCCGCGTATAGCCTCCGGCAGGAGGCGTTTGGACCACCTAGATTGGGCAGGAGCCGCTTCAAGGCAGCCCCAGCCCGCTCCAGTCTGGGAGCCAAACGTCGGAAATGCTCCACGAAGTTCCACCGGCTGTCGAGGACGAGTCCCAGGTACTTCATCGTCGACTCGACTCCGATGCGAACCCCTCCTACCGTTATTTGGGAACCCGACGGTGGCGCATTCCGAGGACCATGAAAACACATGGCCTCGGACTTGTGCAGGGCCACCTCGAGTCCCAACTGCCGGATCCTCTCAACGACTATCGCAACCCCGCGTGTCGCTAATTCAGCCGCCGCCTGGTGCGACCTCCCCTGCGCCAGGACCAGCGTGTCGTCAGCGTAACATACCACGCTGACGCCGCTAGGGAGGTCGGCGCGCAGCACCCAGTCGTACCCGATGTCCCACAAATGCGGCCCCAGGACCGATCCCTGTGGGACACCGCACGACATCTCTCGCCGGTTCCACTCTCCCTGATGACCGGGGTAGATGACGGCCCTATCCGTCAAATAGGCCTCAACCACTCGACAGAGGTAGGTCGGCATCCGGTGATACCGGAGTGCCTCCTTGATGCAACTCCAGGGCAGGGTATTGAAGGCGTTGGCGATGTCTAGAGACACCGCCAAGACGACCCCACCCCGGGCCACAGCATCCCCCGTCGTGAGGGCTCGTACGCGCATGATGGCGTCCACCGTAGAGCGCCCCCTGCGGAAACCAAACTGGCTTTCCGCCAAATCCGGCCCCTCCTGCACCAGCCACCCGACGAGGCGGTCTGCAATAACTCTTTCAAAGAGCTTGCCCACCTCGTCGAGCAGCACGATGGGTCGGTAAGCGGACGGAGAGTCCGCAGGGCGCCCCGGCTTCTTAATGAGGACCAGTTTCCCCGTCTTCCAACGAAGTGGGAACTGGCCCCTCTCCAAGCATGCGCTTAGGAGCCCCCCTAGTCGAGGCCCGAGAGCCCCAAAGGCCAGAACCCAGGCTCTTCCAGATAAGCCGTCGGGTCCTGGGGCGGCATTTTTGGCACTCAGCCTACGTACCGCCGCTCTCAACTCTACCTCGGTCACTTCCGGAGCATCGTCGTCGTCGTCGGTGATGTGGTCCGCAATGGGCACCGCAGGAAGCGGAGCCATGGGCGGGGGAGTATGTTCCCCTCGCGAAGGGAACAGTGCGCTCACCACGTCCTCCACGAGCTGGGGCCGGAGACTCTGCGTCAGCGGGGGTGCCCATGGACGGAGTTTATTCCGCACCATTTTATAAGGGCGTCCCCATGGGTCCCTGTTTAGAGTCTCCAGCGACTCCTCGCGAGCCAGATCCCTAGCCCGCAAGATCTCCGCTCGGAGGGCGGTCTTCGCCGCTCTGTACCCCTCGTACAGCTCCGCCTGAATGGCTTCCGTATCAGGAGGGCGGATACGGAGCCTGCGGTGCCTGGTGTACCGGTGCCGCGCAGCAACGCACGCCTCGCGCAGAGCCGTCAGCTCCGGCGACCACCAATACACCTGGCGCCAGGCGCGACCGGGCTGGACCCGGGGCATTGCCACGTCACATATTTCGGACATGGCCTCCCGGAACCACTCCGCCTCGTCGTTGATGTCGGCAGGCCTGTCCGGTGGTGACACCCAGGCCTGCACGATCGAGGCTTCCAGGAGGAGCTCCCGGTCCAGCTTCTTCAGCGCCCACCGCGGACCACTCGGGGCCTGTCGGACCGGCGCGCTCGAGGTCTGGGCGGAGACATCAAACCGGATGTACCGGTGGTCGGAGTAGGTCTCCACCCCCTCTATGACGCGCCAGTCAACAACATGTGGCAACAGAGCGGGGCTGGCGAACGAAATGTCCACCACTGATTCGCCCCGCATCCGCACACACGTGGGGACAGAACCCCGGTTTAGGATGACCAGGCCTGTCTCCAGAGCCCAGTCCTCCACCATCCTGCCCCGTGTGTCCGTATACCGGGAACCCCAAGCCACATTCTTGGCGTTGAAGTCCCCGAGGACGAGCACGGGAAGGGAACGAAACCCGACGACGACGTTTTTCAACTCCGCAAGGGAGTTGTGGAACTCGGCGAGAGTTCGGTTCGGGGAGAAGTATACCCCTACCACGACAATCCCCCCGAACCGTGCTGCAACGCAACCCTGTCCCCTCTTGGCGGCTTCGAGGGACAGGGTACCGGCGGCGGCCGACGAAATGAGGGTCACTGAGCCGCTCAGGTCCTCCACCCAGTAATCACTGGGCGGGACAAAGTACGGCTCAGCGACCACGGCGATGTTAATCGACCACTGCGCCATGCTCTGGAGTAACAGATCTTGAGCGGCGGCGCAGTGGTTGATGTTCGCCTGGAGGAGGCGTAATGGGGCCATTATTGACACTCCATATTAGCCCCCTCCCGAGCCCCCTGTGAGGGCCCTGCCGCGGTTGTTACGACGGCGACGACAGTGGAGGCGGCAGCGGCGGCGGCAGTGGCGGTGGCTGCAGCAGTAACGGCGGTGGCGGAGGGCTTGCCTTTGCCCCTGGCTTTGGCGGGTGGAACGCAGGCCTTGCTCCCCGCCCGGTGATTGGCCGGCTTGCCAGCTGCCGCACATACAAAGCAGTGCGGCGTGGCATTACACGAGCTGGCCTTGTGACCGGGCTGACCGCAGCAGAAGCAGTGACTGCTGCGGTCCACCTCCGAGGTGCATTTAACTCCCACGTGGTTGCCCACCTGGCAGCGGAAGCACCTCAGAGGTCTGGGTTCCAGCAGTTTCACCTGCGCGGACACCCAGCCGACCTTGAGCCTGCGGCCCTCCCCGACTATCTTCCGGGCTGCCGACACGGGGCAGCTCACCGTAACGGCTCGCATCCCCGTATAGTCGGGACGGATGGTGCCAACCCTCACCTGCTCGGCAGAGCAACCCCCAGCACCGACGATGGCGGCCACCACCTCTCCCTCCGTCGCAGAGTCGTCCAAGCCCAGGAAGCGTATGTCCGCGCACTTGGTGGGTCTGGACACTCGGGCCTCATCTGCATTTAGGGACGCCCTAAGCTTTTCGGCCAGAGCGTCAGCGGTCGGGCCGCTAGCCGCACCGGGGACCTCCAGCATCCGGGCCCCAGTCGCGGTGACCTTTACTCGGATGCCATTGGCGACGCCGAGCTCCTCGAGGTTCACCGCCGCCCTCGCCTTGGCGAGCACCTCGCGGTAGGACACGCCCTTCTTTTCCGCTTCCGGCTGTAGTGTGATTACTACAGCTGCGGACTTCGGGGCACGGAGCCTAGCCGCGACGCTTCGCTCCTTGCGCTGCTGCCGCCTCTCTTTTCTTTTGGCCGCCCTTGCTGCTTTACCCGCCTTCCTAATCTCCCCGGCTACCTGCCATTCGGCGTCGGCCGGATTAGATTTAGGAGGTGGGGGCGGCTGACTCACCGCCAGGGCTGGAGCCCTGACATGTACCGGCATGGCCCCGCTTTTTGACTGCCCCGACGATCCCGGTTTGGTCGTGGCAGCCGTGGCGGTTGCAGCCGTGGCGGTGGTAGCCGCAGCAGTGGCAGTCACGGTGGTGGCAGATGCGGCGGTGGCATACGAGGTTGCCTTCCGCTGGCCCGAGGCCGGCCGGCTCGCTGCTAGCGGGGGGCGCAGGACAATGGCCTCCAGGGCAGAAAACCGACTCTGGAAGGCAGCCAGCTCCTGCCGCACCAGGGTCAGTACCCTGTCCTCAGCAGGCACGGGCTCGCCCTGCCCATGCTGCGCCCCCCGCTGTGGTACCTCCCGGGGGGCAGCTCCTCGGAGCCGAGCCAGGTCCGCTCGAAGCTCCTCATTCTCCTTTCGGAGAAGCTCCATGGCGGCTGTCAAGCGGGCGACCTCCTCCCGCATTTCGGACATTCCGTCCGACTTAGGCCCGAAGTGAATGGCCTCCGCTGCCGCCATAATAGAGGCCGTGGCCACGGATATGGCCTTGTCTTTAGAGGACTGGATCCTCTTCAAGGCCACACCCTTGATCGCGGCTTTCACGACCTCCGCAAACCTGGCCGCTCGTCCCGAGTTCGAGCCGCCAGCGGCGTCCGGCTCGCCACCTGACGACTCTGAGAGAGCCGCTCTGTGGCTGGTCACTCCAGAGTGGTGCACTCCAGAGTGGTGCCTCTCGGCTTGCTGATCTGAATCGGCTAGGCTGACTCGGCTCGGCTCGCTGGGCCGTTCCTGGACCTGCGAGACGGTCACCTCTCCCAGCTCCTCAGTCGAGACCTCGGATGAGACCCCACCGTTGCTCTCCCCGCCGATTCTCGGCGTATCGGGCCGCTTGAAGCGACCCCGAACGTCGTGCCCTGGTATTGGAGCGGAAGCTCCACCCGCCACCACGCGACCCCGTCCTCTCTTCGCCGATGTTACTTTAGCGGTCGACAGGTTGTCCTCGCTTGAGGAGAGATCCATCGACCCCGCTCGGTCCGAAATTGAATTCCGAATGAATTCATCGCGCGAACGCTTTCCAAAGGACTTGGAACGCCCGCGCGAGTCCTGATCGGACATACTTTGGTCCCTTGAGGGACGGGAGCCTCCTCGACTCTTGTTGCCGTCACCGGCAAGCGGCACCTCCGCCAATAAATTTGGCACGTCATTCTCTTTTTTATTTAGTTTTCGTTCATTGTCTATTTTGTTCCCACGAGTAATGAGGAAGTAAATGTCCGCCTAGGCAGAGCCTCTTGCACTAGGTAAGCCTATATACTGTAGAGTGCGGCAGGTATCTACAGGGGAAGCGCTAGCGACTGGTCTCCCACCAGCCACTCATCCTCTCGCCACGCTTCAAAGCTTAGGATTGGGTGGTTTTTTATCTTAGAGGTGTCCTTCCTCTGGGCCGGGCGGTTAAGCCAAGCCCCCGACGGCGGCATTATGCATGCCTCCGTTCGCTGTCCGGCTAACCCGACTCAGCGAACCCGCCGAAAGTTCTCTCCTCAAGATTGCTCTTGAGGGAGAAACAACAGCCGCGTTGGTGCGCCTGCACCGTAGCGGCAGGGTCACGTCCAGTGTCAATCGACGAACGTCGATCGATCAGGAGCGACCCACACCCCTTGTTCCTCCACTGTGCCCTCTACAAATCAGAGGGACATGTGGAAGAACGACGTGGAGCATACTACTCCCCCGCCCGCAGAAATTCGCCACAAACAATACCCTCTCCGAAAAACTCCCACACCTTTTCCAGAAGAGATTATTGTCCATGCCCAGGGTGCACCGGCCCGACAACTGCTCTTCCCCTCGAACGTATCCATAAGGGACGAGCAGGTATCAGGCACACGAGGAGGTTTTCTGCACGCACCCCAACTACTATATGCCTGGTTGTTCTTTATTTGAAATAACGAAAAAAGTTTTAAAATGCCATTTTAACCAGGATATCATTAATATTTGTTGGTAATAGGGGTAATGTGAACAAAGGAGAATTACTTAATTTAAGAAAAATTGTATTGTTTACATTCCCATACAGTCAAAGTTTGCCACAGGAAGAAAACAATTTTAGATCTGAAATTAATATGACATTACATAACTTGACATATAATAATAATTTATTCCATTTAATTGACACTAACAATTATGTTGGTAATCATTTATATTTGACAAAAGATAAATTTTTTGGATAGTTACTATCTCTCAAAATATTGTACAAGACAGTTAGCTGTGTCGTATTACTTTTCTATTACAGCCAAGAATTTGGCTAAACAAGTTGCTTCTATTGAGCAATGCCATGACATTTTATATCATTCAGCCAATAACTTGGTATCAAAAATTGACATTGATAGTAATTTAAATTAGAAATCAAGACAATAGAAGCATCCTCTGGCAATAATGTACCTACAGAATTGAAAAAATAAATCAAATAAAACTTTAAAATTAGTAAATAGTATTAACCAGGTCCATCAAAATATTCAAGGTTTTCTCAACAAAGATTTAGAAGTAGAATTATTTATGAATTTTAACAGTATTGATATTCTTTGTATAACAGAACATTGGCTTAAAAGCCACCAGTTTATGTTCAATTTTAATAATCACCAGGTTGGTAGTTCGTTCAGCAGAGTAAATGCTATACATGGTGGCTCATTAATTTTAGTAAGTAACCAGCTGAAATTTAAAGACCTTGTGAGCCTATCTGTTGAGCGGACAGTTGAATTGTATTGAGTGTGTACAGGCCACCTTCAGGATTGTATGACCGCTTTGAAAAGATAATGGATGAAGTGTTGCATAAGATTTGTAACTCAAATAAATCTATTATCATTTGCGGTGATTTTAATGTTAATTTATTAGAAAAATCAGGTTCTTGTAGTAAAATAGTAAGTCTGTTTCAGTCATACAATCTTGTAAACCTATTTTTGGAGCCCACAAGAATAACCCTATAATAATATAAATATTTTTTTATTTTTTTTTATATCTTTATTTGGAAAAAAGGCTTGAATCGCGCGGCCATTATGCCAGCCTCGTAGTTTCACAAAATTAATAATAAATAGGTAATAACTAAGATCTTAACTTAATTAATTTAACAATCAAGTAATATAACTTAATAGCTAATTTGGATGTAGGATTAGACAAGATCAAATTACATACGCCAACATCCCTTAAGCTAAATCCTGCTTCTGATTCCAGAAATCTCCGTTCTGCCCCAACCCGAGCACATTCCACCAGAGCGTGGTAGGTGTCTTCCCTCATATTGCAAATGAGACAGTTTGGGGTATCAACCACCTTCATAAGATCCCGAACGCATTCAATGGAATGTGCCCGGATCGCAGGCGCATGCTTGTTACTAACAATCGTCTATTAATCTGTACTTCAGAGAACCACGGAATCCTTGGTGGTTCAGACTGAATTGTCCTGTACCATATCCCTTCTCTTCAGATCTTTTGTCAAAGTGTACTTTCCATATATTATTGCAAATGATTTTAAAATCTCAAATCAAATCAGTTTATTGCAAACATGTTGTACAGAGGTTGAGATAGGATAACAAAGTATCAAACATGCACCCTATAAGGGCACTGCAAAACAAAACAAAATTAATACATAAAACATATCATGTGACATTTTTACAAGAATCAAATCAATAAAAAGGAATAGACTACTTATTATTATTATTTTTCATTGTTGCTGTTGTTATCAAATTATATTATTATTGTATTATATTAAAAGTAGGTATCAAAATAAGTTTAAGTTTAGTCAAAATAAAATTAATTAATTCAATTATATAAAGTAGGTAAAGTAAATCAATTCAAATAAATTAAATAAATCAATGGTGAGCTATTTATTCCATTATATTTATTTTTTATTTTCTTCAAAAAACTCTTGCAATGTGTAGTAGCACTTCTGGTTCAAATAAGTGAACAATGTTGTTTTAAATAAATTGTTACTATTTATTTCTTTTAACGACTTCGGGATGTTATTATATATCTTGATACACATTACGTACGGGCCTGAATGGAAAATGGATAGTTTTGAAACCGGCAATGCTAGATCGTTTTGGTGTCGCAAGTTTCGTGGTTGGGTGTAGAGATCTTTTTTTAAAGGGAAAAGTGTCATATTTTTCCTGACAAACAGACATATTTCAAAGATGTACAGAGATGTGAGTGTAAGGATATTTTGTTGTGTAAAATGTGGTCTACAGCTATCCATACCTCCTATGTTTGTCAAGATTCGTATGCACCTTTTTTGTAGCTTGAACAACTTATCTGCGTTCGTACTTTTTATTACCCCAAAGCATGATACCGTATCGGAGCCAAGAGTGCGCGTATGCGTTATAGGCTGCTTTAGCAGATCTGAAATCCGTAGACCTTTTTAATTCCAATAAAGCATAAGTGAATCTAGATAATTTGCAACTTATGTGTTCTATATGAGACTTCCAATTTAGGTTTGTGTCAATATTAAGGCCCAATAATTTAAAATTATCAACGGAGTCTAATTTAATTGTGTTATCTAAGGTAAAATTTATTTCGAGAGGTCGTTTTTGATATGGTCTAAATTGCATTATTTTAGTTTTATCCAAATTTAGTTCCAGGTTATGTTCATTTTGCCAAGTAGATATGTCAGATAAAATTAGATGGATGTCATTTTTAAGGGTCAGGTTATTTGTGCATGGGAACACAACTGAAACGTCATCTGCGAATAAAACGCTTACGGCATCTATTATCTTCGGGAGGTCGTTTATGTAGATAAGAAATAATATGCATCCAACTACGCTACCTTGTGGGATTGATTTATTTATATTAGTAGTATCAGATTTAACATTGGTGATTTCTCCAGTACTATGGTTGTAGTGCTCAATTTCAACATACTGTGAACGGTTGTCAAGGTAAGACGTGAACTATTTATGAGCAATGCCACGTACACCTATTCCGTTCAATTTATTTAAGAGGATGTTATATTGAACTCTATCGTATGCTTTGCTCATGTCTAGGAGAATGCCTATAGCGTATTTCTTCTCATTAATGATATTTAAGATCTGTTGTATATATCTATAAACTGCATTGGTTGTTGATCTATTCCTTCTGAAACCGTTTTGACTATCGTGAAATATATTAAATCTTTCGCAGAAAGAGTATAGGCGAGTCGTCATAGCAGTTTCTAAAACTTTGGCAAAAGTGCTATGGGGCGATAATTATTACAGTCAGTCTGAGAGTCTTTTTTGTGGATTGGTTTGATTACTGAGATCTTTAGTAAATTGGGGACTGTTCCTTCAGTGAAGGATTGGTTTATTAAGAAAGCAAGTGGCGTAGCAAGTTCTTTTGGGCATTTTTTAATTAATAAGGGTGGGAGTTCATCAAAACCATAGCTTCGCTTGTTTTTAAGGTTTCTTATAATTGCTTGTATTTCATAGCCATCTACAGGTTTGACAAAAATAGAGTTATCATTTTTTGTAATGACAGGTCGACCGGTTTGATGACTGGACTTTCCTCCAACTGACATAAAGAATTCGTTGAAGGCATTTGCGACAATGGTGGGGTTTTCCGTTAATGTATTTTGAATATTTAGTTTGATGTTTTTCTTTGTTCTTTGGATGTTTTATAATACAGCTATATTCATTTCTGATTGGATTGTACTTTTGATTTTTGTCAAAATAGATTGTTGCTGTAATTCTAGTTTTCGGTCTAATAGTTGACTAATTTGTTCTAGAGTGATTGGCTCTGTATGTAATAAGATGGGTGATAAGATTGCAGCGTTATCTATATTTTTTGGTGATGCTTCGTATTTTCCTGTGTCTCCTAGAATGCTCTGGTCATCATGTATTTGGTCGTCAATGGACATTATTGTGTCGTGTAGTGTCGGTGGAAGTTGTTTCCTGACAGGGGTGTCGTCATTTCTAATTTGTTTCGTTGTTATTTTGCACATTGGGCAGTGCCATGACTTAATTAATTTATTCTTATTTTCTACATAATACGATGAGGTCATGTTGATGCATCGGTAGTGATAGATTTGTTGACAAGTACAACATCTTAGTAATTCTCCGCGAGCTATCGGTAGTTTACACCCAGCACAATTCATTCTTGTGGGTATAAAGTGAAAATATTAGGTGCAGTGATACTTGAGTTCGTCGCTAATATGTGTACGTTTCTTGGTGACTCACCTCAGCGGGCTCTGCGCGAGTTGTCGTAGGTCAGGTACACAGTACTTTAGGTTATTTTTTTTTTTAAATGATTTCACTTATAACTTTTTGTTGGTTTGATGTATCACTTTGCACTTTTCACCACTAGTTAGGTTATAAAATGTGTCCACTTTGAAGTATAGAAGAACAGTAAACAGTAACTTTGGACCTACTTTTTTCATTAAAAATCTAAGAGCAATTCGTAACACGTCTTTTCAATTGTATTGTCGTCGGCGTTCACATCTCTTAATATATCTGTAAAGAAGGGCAGATGATTGACAGATATTCCTTCATAGGTTCCTGTTTTTGCTAACTTATCTGCTTGTTCATTTCCCAACAGACTAACATGTGATGGAATCCATTGGAATTTAACCGTTTTGCCACTTTCCCTCAATCTTAAATAGAAGTCTAGTATAGAATAAGCTACGGGCAGACCTCGTATGCCCGGTGTGCACCGAGCTATATGCTGCAAAGCGCTCTTTGAATCACAAAGTATCACTAACTCAGTACAATTGCATGACATCAAGTACGACAGACATTCCGAAATAGCATACAATTCCGCCGTCATTATGGATACTTTGGGATTCAATATGAAACTAGCTCCCGTGTTAGATTGAGGATCAAAGAAGGCTGCTCCTGTTCCATTATCGTCCTTGGACCCATCACTGTAAATCTGATAGAATCCGTCATAATTTCGTGCAATAGTTTCTACAGATTTCCTGAAAAGTGCTACAGAAGTATGAGATTTTTTAGGACCTGTCAGATTATTAATATTTAGGTTAATGTGTGACTTAATATCAATATTTGCCATCCACGTCGACAGTGAGAACATCTCTAGAATTTTAGAACGATGTAATGTTTGATTAGACATCTCACTGTAAACGAAAGTTAGTAACGGTCTTTTCTTATTGCGCCAGTATGATTCCTGCTCGCATATCGATGTTTATTTTATTTATTTATTTTATTTTAAACACATACACTATCATTACAGGTTTACCCAATGCAATAGTGTAGTTACAACTTACAAGGTTAGACTTACATTGCTAAATTATATTATGAACCACAAAGAGTTATTGTACAAAATGCGGCCCGTGTGAATTCACTCAGTGTACAGTTGAAGCAGTCAATCTGTTGTGACACCATATTGAGTGCACGTAGCGCGCGCGTCAGCTGCGCGTGCTGCAGCAGGTTGGTGCGAGCGGGCGGCACCCACAGCAGCGGCGGCCGCCTCCGCCGCCCCACGTGCCCATCAGGTACACACAAGCCAACCGTGCGTAGAACGCCTGAGTTGTGTATTATACCACGCATAATCTTAAATAAGTAAGTGGCGAGAGCTACTTCCCTTCTTAATTTGGATATCATTGAAATGGTGTCACCGTCAACAATAGACATAGCTTTTAAGCAAAATTTTGCAGCTAAATATTTGCGTCGAACAAACAATGGTGACAGACATAACTCCGATTCCATCACGTGGATTGGGCAACTTTTTAAAAAACCGCCAACCACTCTCATGGCTTGGTTTTGTATTTTGTCTAATCTCGAATTATTAGTCTTAGCGGTATTATCGAATAAAAAACTTGCATAATCTAACCGACTGCGAATTATTGCAATATATAGTCGTCTTAAATGCAATGGATGGACTCCCCATGACGAACCTGCTAGCACCTTAAAAACATTTAAAAATCTCATACTCCTTTCACAGGTTTGATTGATCTGTTTGCGCCACCTCAAGGATGAATCTAGCCAGAGTCCTAAATATTTAACCACTGGAACATTTTCCAAACAGACATTGTTGATTTTGATATTTGCCGACTGTACAGTTTGTCCCTTAGAAAATAAACATATTTTACTTTTCGTGGGAGATAGTTCCAGACCCAATACTCCCAACAAATTCGTCAAACTGTGTATGGCTTCCTGAAGAGTTGTAGTCATCAATCTAATGTCTTGGCCAGAAATATAGAGGACGAAATCATCGGCGTACTGAGATACATACACACACATAATCTCTTTGCAAATATTACTAGTAACTATGTTAAATAATATTGGAAACATAGGGGCTCCTTGGGCCAATCCCTTACTTACTGTAATCGAAACATTACTCCCTATTTGTGACACAGCTAAATGTCTCTCCCTTAAGTATTCCCATATATATCTACATATAGAAGCCCCTACCCCCATCTCATCCAGCTTAGATACTACTTTCAATATATTGACATTATTATATGCGTTGTCTATGTCAACGAAACATCCCAATGTCTTTTGATTATTGGTGAAACCTATTTGAATTTGTGACACTAGTCATACAAGATTGTCCAGGCATGACTGAGATCTTCTAAATCCCACTGTATTCTTAGAAAAAAGACCTTTATTTTCAAAAAACCATTCAAGACGTCGCGTAATAATGTTGTGAAAGGTTTTGCAAAGACAAGATATGAGTGATATAGGTCTCAAAGTTGTTATATTGCTTGGATCGCGCCCAGGTTTTGGTACAGGCACTACTTTAACATTCCTCCATTGTCTTGGAACCTCACCTTCAGACAAACACTTGTTAAATAAATCAACTATCAAATGTTTGCTGGGAAAATTATAAATCATTGAATAAGAAATATCGTCCTCCCCTGGAGCGGTATCCTTCATCTTCATTACATTAGATACATTAGAGAGTTCCTGTTGCGAAATCTGTGCCTCCAACTGTAAATTAGTTGAACTAAAGACAGGACATAGGGGCAGAACGTAATCTGGCGTTAGTTGTCGTAAGAACTCACCAGCTTTCTCTGCATCCAAACAAATTCTACTAGTACGATATCCTTTGAGCCATCGCATTTTGTTCCACAACTCGCTACTAGACACCATCTCACTCACACTGTCACAGAACTGATGAAAAGATTCTGCACTAGCTTTACGTATTAGTCTCTGTGCTGTAGCTAGTGCAACCTCCAAGTTATCAAGGACGATTGGAAACTCATCGTGTTTTATAACATGTCCACGTTCTATCACAGAGTATCGAACATAAAAAACATAAAAAACTGCTAGAAAGGCGGCCGTACTTAGGTCCGAAACCAGTTCCAGATGAGTTGCTTTCGTTGACAGGCAGACAAAGACTGCTACGTATCCTTTCGTTGTTTTGATCCCGCGTCCTTTATTGACTTTCAGCTCTACGTGGCCCGTGATTGTTTAAATTGCGCTATGGCCTTAAACTTTGATGATCCGAGTTGCTGCTCAAAGCCTGGCATCATGGGTATCCCAACTTCGTACATGCCATTATTTTCGCCGTTTCGTACATGCCGTTTCGTGGTGGTTTTGTAGAAATCGTCACAAAATTGATCACCAATGGTTACGTTTGATGATGATGAGTCGTGAATATCCTCCAACTCCCAAAACTTGGCTATTTCTTCAATTATCGTTTAGTGCGATTGACACCGCTAACCGGTGTCAATCGCACTAAACGAACAAGAAAGAGGGTAGACCGTTTTGTCTGCTCGTAAACATCCACCCGCAATAACTTCAGTTTATCCGTGATCATGGCACTTGCAACAGTGCCGAAATATAGGAAACTCAAATCAATTAATATACATGGTAAATATCCCGTTTTAAGTTCTAATGATAATGTCAGTGACCATGTCAGTTTAAAAACTTATATTTCTTCAATGTTATTGATGGCGACATGACAATTGAACCTTTTGACATTTCCTGATAAGATCCAACCCATTTTGGTTTGTTGAGCTATTGGGGCCTGCGCTGGGCCCTTGATAAGACCGCTTAGTATAATTTCCGAATATACACTGGCATCCAGAAGAAGATCGATAGGTCTTGATACGTTGTACTCCGGGTCTGCTAACTGAAGATGTTGCAAGTGAGACCAGGGCTGTTTGCGGAATGATGAGTTCGGTAGGCTGCTTATGACCTTTGATACAACCAACGCCTGAGTCTTCAGGGTGTAATCTCCGTAGATGGACTTGCAGTCTAGGGTCACAATTCCTTTGCTTTGTTTGGAGACTGGACCTACTCCTGAAATGGAGGCATGATATTGTCGACGTTGCAAGCCTAGCATTTGCGTCGCTTTTTCTGAAATCAATGAAATTTGAGACCCCTGATCGCTCGTAATGTGACATATGTACCATTTTCAGATAATGCAGTTAGCGACAACGTGGTTAACAGTATTTCTTCATTATCCGCTGCGACGTGATTGACATTATGCTGCGCCGGCTGCACTGTAGCACTCGTCGTCGCTGCGGTTTGTTGATGTGGTTCACACGCATCATGCAGTAAAGTGTTGTGTTCACTGTTCCACTTTTTGCAACGTCTTGTGCTGTTGCACTCACTGTCAGGATGATAGTTAAGGCAACCTTTGCAAAATTGACTCTTTGTTACCAAGGTCAATTTCTCACTTGGGGTCATTTTCTTAAATTTCCTGCAACGAAATATAGGATGAGGTTTATTACAAATCGGACAGTCTGGCCCTTGAGTAGCGACGACTTGATATTGTTTTTTGTTGTGGTTCCCATGATTTGCAGGTTTGTCACGATGTTGACCAGACTCCCGTTTAAAGACTGGCTTCGTTGTTTCTCTCTCTCTTTGGTGTAAGGGTTCCAGGGCTGTGAACTTGTTTTCGAGGAACGTCATAAATTCTGTCAAGGATGGGAGCTCCCTAGGTGATGTACGCGCCTCTTTGTAATCACAGTAAGTCTCCTGGTCCAGTTTCTTACTGAGAAGATGTACTAACAACGGATCCCATGTATTTGTGTTCACACCAAGGTTGTGTATAGCATGGATGCACTCCGTGGTGGTATCATATAACCGCTTTAACTCATAAGCTGCTTGCTTGAAAATAGAAGGCTGATTTAAAAATATCTCTAT
Organism: Dicycla oo; assembly: GCA_948252095.1. Classification (NCBI taxonomy): domain Eukaryota; kingdom Metazoa; phylum Arthropoda; class Insecta; order Lepidoptera; family Noctuidae; genus Dicycla; species Dicycla oo. Next base: position 269,478 of record OX411727.1, read on the forward strand.
TTGATTTGTAAAGAGAACTTGGGCATTATTATATCGGTGATTTAGAATTTCCCAAGCTGTGTCGTAATTGTTAGACGAAATGTGAAGATGTTGAATAAGGCGTTCGGCCTCTCCCTTGATCTTTCCTTTCAAGTGTTGCATCTTCTGTGCCTTGGTGATTGTGTTGTTGTCGTGAATAGCTTCTGTAAACAGGTCACAAAATGTTGGCCACTGCGTGTATTTCCCCGTAAAAGTAGGAATCTCGAGTTTCGGCGTTGCCTGTTGTACATGAACCATGGACGATATTTTTTTATTTAGCGAACGCTTCATATCTTTGTAGCTGCGCTCGTACACGCTAAATTCATTTTCGTACGATACATATCCACCTTGAAGTATGTGGTCGATTTGCAGATGTAACGTATCGATAATGTTCCACTTGGCTTGTATAGCCCTAAGCTCATCTTCAAGCTCCCATTTTTCGGATATTTCGTCTACGTCGATGCTCCTCAACAACCTGTTAAAATACCTAAAATTGGTTCTCTGTAGAGCCAACAGTTCAGTGGCTTCAGGGTTTGACTGCGTACCCTTTTCATCCGAACCAAAAGCAGTAAGTAAGTTTCGAGTAGACTGGTAGAGGCTCTTACCCTGTTGATAAAGGTTAGATGCGAAATATTGAGGTTCCTTATCTGGAAACTCAGAGAGTTTCAAGTGATTTTGTTCGAACTCTCCCCAGAGGTTATCCACCGACTCTATTCTCTTTTGGATGTATTCCGGAGTTTTTCTCGATAACGGATCCTTACCGAAGTTGACCTTTATCCTATTGAGACCTTCTAATATTTCCGATTGACGAGCGCTTGAAACGGCCATTATGATTTAATAAAAGGAACAATCTTACTTGGACACTGACGAGTTCCGATACCAACTGTGGGCTGCCGACGCCGTGTGCAGTACAGATGTAGATTCAGCTCCACCGATGTCTTCTCGAGCGATGTCTTGGAACGATTCACTGATGGTTCACTGAATGGACTGAGTAGGACTATTTACGGAACTGTCGCAAAATACTCAACGAATATAATCAAGTGTGTGGCTGCGATTTCATCACACCTTGATCTATACACCCGATGGATTGTTACGCGTGATCGCGGCTTCAGATCTGGCTTTCAGATCCAGATTTATATCCAGCTTCAAATCCGGCTCGAAGGACCAAAAAAAATGTACGACGATAGTCTATACACTTTGTTCAAGCGTACGATGATTGTTCTGTACACTTGTGATGATGGAAACCCGGGGATAAAGAAATAAACCGCCCGTGTTGAGTGTGGTAAAATCACTGATTTATTTTACTTAGCCAGTTCACTAAATGATCGCGCGTATGCAAACGCTGATGTAGCTTAACCTACTTAATGTTATGAAATGTGCGGGTTCACCGTACATTATGATTTGAACATCATTTGGACACTTGATCACTTTTAATGCCTCCTCATCAGACAGCTCGAGGTCCACATTCCGTATAATACCGTAGGAAATGTTTACGTCCATTGCACTATAAACCTTCCACTCTTTGGTTTGGAGTTCCTGACAGTTCAACAAATTGACCGCACATTCCTCGGTTGAAGTCTCAATTTTTAACTTATATGGGTTAATATACTTAATATGATTTATCTCAGTCAGTCCCATACTGTTAAACAGTTTTGCGATAGCAAACTGTTTAGGTAATTTCTCTTTGCTCCAAATAAAAACCTCTTTCTTGACTTGGCAGAACAGTGGCAACATTCGAACTGTTTACATCTCTGCGTATTTAAAATTTGTAAACAATAAAAATAAAGATCTAAATGCTATCTAAGTGGTGCTAAAAAGTGTAATAGGTATTTTGAAATAGTGATATTGTTTCTGACAATTTTGAACCAGTGAAATATCAGTTATAACAATAGTGTAATACGAAAACTAAAACCAGTGCTAAACGAGTTATACACAATAAATTGGTGCTCCCTCTAACGTAACAATGTCAAAACTCGAACATTTGGTATGAATAATTACTTGAAAGGCAATTTTATGAACCCAAGTGACTAAAACAAATAAACAATTAATACCGTTACGAAAAGATATTTAAAAAAATGGACTTTGGACCCTAAAGAATGTACGACAACTAGCGCCATAACGGTCACAAGTGCTGACTAGGTGAACTAAACTAACTACGCTACTCACCGCCAGAGGGCCAAACCTTGTATTAGTGTTGCCAACGTAGGAATAATTAAGTATTTGTACGTAAAATTACTAGCATGGAGAATGAAAACATAACGCTGAGAAAAAAAAAAAACAAATCCAGTCTACCTCGTTCTCCGAGACGTCACTTTTCGATGCTACAGTTATGAGTATGCCAGAAACATCACTGCGGGACGATGAAACCATTGCGACACTGCAGGAAGAGATAAATGATTTAAGGATTAAGTTGCAAAGCGCGAATCAGGAAGTTGACAACTTGCTCTGTGAGAATAAAAATTTAAAGTCAGATCTGGAGAAATGTAATCGTGTCATAGAATTATATAAAAAGGTGGGTGCAGGAGAAGCCAAGTGTGTAACTCCAGGTTCTAAACGAAAGGTTTCACACACGAAACTCCAAGTGTGTAGCCTAACATCAACCCCAATAACAAAACCTTCTGGTAATAAATCTACATGCCGAATACAAACTTTGAATAAGGAGACCCAAACCAGTAATCTAAGGGCTCATACGCCAGCAAAATTAAAACGCCAAACATCGACAGCCTGTAGTAATAATCAACCAAGAACGGAAAATGCATGCACACAAACACAGACAGATGTAAATATTGGCAATACTACATCTATACATCAAGATAACAAAACCGCAATAACCAATACTGTTACACCAACAAAACAAATTATTAATAATTCGGACAACAATAATTTAAAACGTAGCAAAATTTGCATCTTAAGCACCGACAACACGAATAAATTACTTGACATTGCAGAAAAAACCATAGATAAATGTGCACTTTGCCACTACATCACACCTCATAGAAATTTCCAAGCTCTTCTGAAAGGCATCAAAGAAAAACTTACAAATTTCACCATGCTGGACTACTGCATTATATTGATAGGTGGCGAGGACTTCCAAGTGACATGTAATTATTATGACAGCATATTGATAATACGACAAGTTTTACAAGAAATCAATCAATCAATCAATCAATCAATCAATCATTTATTTTGTAAAACATAGGTATGGTTAATGGTTGTATATTGTCTAAAACATGTGCACTATGTTTTGCCAATATATGGCGTACAAAATAATCATAATAATAATAATAACCTGGGACATTGTTCACACATGGTAATCTGATCTGATCATAGACAAGCAATTGCAATTTAAGGTGGAATGTCAATAGATTACAAAAAGAAGAAAAAAAATATAATTTTAAGTATGTCAATTAGTAATAGGTCAATTAGGTATACAGGTCATTACAATTTTAGTTAATAAACACATTCATACTTAATCAATAAATAAAATCATAAGCGTTTAATTAGCAAGTCGGAATCGTCATACCTCTGTTTATCAGCAGTAAACTCAGTGATGGAGTAGTAACATCTATCTACAAGGAATTTAAACAAAAACCTCTTAAAAGATCCCAGACACTCTATATTTCTAATAGCTGCTGGTATACTGTTATATATTTTTGGAGCCATACCTAACACACTTTTGCCGAAAAATGCTGTTTTATGAGAGGTAACATGAATGGTATTCTGATAACGGCGAGAGCGCAGTTTTTCAAATAAATGCAGGTTACAGCGAACAAACACTCCCATTTCAAATATGTACATAGACGGTAGAGTGAGCAAACTAAGTTCCTTAAACAATGGTTTACAACTATCAATCGATTGTAATTTGGTAAACGATCGCAAGCATTTCTTCTGAGCTTTAAAAGCAACGTCTCTGTCAGTGGAGTTGCCCCAGAAAATGATAGCGTACCTAATGCTAGAAGCCACATAAGCATTATAAGCTATTTGTACTGTTACGCGGTTTACCGTTTTTGATAGTTTGTAGAGAGCATACGCAAATTGGCTAAGCTTCTTTGACAAAGCGTCGATATGATGTTTCCAAGTCAGATGACTATCTATGTAAAGGCCCAGAAATTTTGTTATGTCAGTTTCCGAGATTGATACGTTACCATATTTGATATTAAGTTCCGGTTTATTTGTTCTTTGGTTAAATGTCATTATCTTAGTTTTGTTAAGATTTATGTGTAGATTATTATTAACTAACCAATTTATTATACTTTTAAGATCGTCATTTATGTCATTTTCAAGAATATTGATGTCATTACTAGAGAATAAAATAGTGCTGTCATCAGCAAATAAGACCATCTGATGTTTACTGACTTTAGGCATATCATTTATGTAAATGTTAAATAATGGAGGGCCAAGAATGCTACCTTGGGGAACACCGTAAGTAGTTTTTCTAGGACGTGACATGTATGTTCTTTCAAGTTTAGAGCTCGCACATAGCCTATCAAGCGTCGTGATTTGAGTGCGATTAGAGAGATAAGATTGTAATAGGTTTAATGCAGTTCCTCTAATCCCATAACGCTCTAATTTGTTTAGCAGTATACCATGATCTACATGGTCAAATGCTTTAGACATATCCATGAACAAGGCCGCCACTGGAGTTCTAGCATCAACACAAGAAACAATTTTATGGATCACGTCATAGATCGCCATATTAATGGATTTACCTTTCCTGAATCCAAATTGTTCTTTGACTATGAGATCATGCTTTTCAAAAAACGACGACAGGCTATTGTATATCACCTTTTCTATAATTTTGGAAAAAATAGGAATAAGTGCTATCGGTCTATAATTACCCATAATACTTTTATCATCTTTTTTATGAATAGGTTTAATAACTGTAATTTTTAATTTGTCCGGGAAATGGCCATATTCAATGCAAAGATTGATGATATAACTCATAGCAGGTGTTATTAATGGTGCTACATATTTGACCACTTTCGTAATGATGCCATCATATCCATGGCTATTGGTATTATTTAGAGCGCGAATTATAGCCACTATGTCGTCTGGTACTGTAGGAGGAATAAATATGGAGTTACAATTAGTCTCAATATTTGTATAGGAAGGAGTAGAATTATTCGGTTTAATTTCGTCTATAAAATAGTCATTAAAAGCTTGTGCAATTAGTCTAGGTTTACGTATTTTATTGTCATTTATTGTTACATATTCAGGTATATTTTCTCTAGGATAATTAATCTTATTTTTATTGATAATGCTCCAAGTCGCTTTAGATTTATTCCTGGCCGAATTTATGTGAAAATCATTCTGAGTTTTTTGGGTCAACGTTATTATCTTCTTTAAGCGAGCAGTATATTGCTTTAATAATAGTTTATTTTTAGAAGTAGGGGCTCGCCTGTATTGCCATAACATTTCTCTTTTACGCTTACTACTGAGCCTAATTCCCTTGGAAATCCAGTTAGATTTTTTACGCAGAGTGATTCTTACTTTCCTTAAAGGAAAACAGAGGTCATAAAAAAGTACAAATAGGTCATAGAAACAGTTAAACGCTTCCTCAGGATTGTCGGATAAATAGACTTCACTAAAACCAAGACTATGAAGAGAATCAATGAATTTTGTTAAGTTTTCTTGGCAATAGTCGCGCTTTAGAGCATACCAATGCTTAATGGAACAAGTTTTTTTCACAGGGCATTTGATAACTTGGGCAGTATGATCAGATAGCGCAAGATCAAGTACTGCACACTTGCTTCCTCTGATGTTATGAACAATATTGTCTATGCATTTACCACTAGCTAATCGTGTAGGCTGATGAATTCCGATTTTTAAGCCATAGTTTAGAAGGAGAGTTTGAAAATTATTAGATTGTTTTGATTGTGTCAAAGTGTCTATATTAAAATCACCACAAATAACCACTTTTTTTAAATCACCGAGGCTGCACATTCGTAAAATACCATTCAAATTAGCAAAAAATAGTTCTAAACAGTCATTCTTAATTTTGGGTGGTCTGTAGATGCAAATCACTACTAAATTATGTAACATTAATTCTACTGCACAGCATTCAAGGACGTTAGCTACATAGAATTTACTTAAGTCAACCTTTTTATACTTCTGCATACGATTTACAAGGATGCAAGAACCACCACGCCTAGTATTCCGCATTGAAAACGTAGCTAATTCGTAGTTAGGGATAGATAGATCAATAATACAAATATAATTATATGCACACCAACGTACAAATTCTACACTAATAATTATTTATACAATTCGAGAGTAGAAACTTTTAATAACTTGCTATATCTGGATACAGCTACTCATGGACATGCTTATTTTCTGGATAGTAACAAGAATTTAAGATACGATGATACCATGTTCAATAGACGCACAGGCATGATAAATTACTCCGGAATGAAATCTATTTTTAATGATATTTATAATATGATTATTTATATTCAAAGTGTCAATATTGAGTATGAAATATGTAGTCTTGACATAAATGACAAAATGCATCATAACTCCAACAAGTCTAAGACAACATCTGCGACTAGTACAGAGGGACAAAACTCGCAGTTTTTTCTGTAATACTCTCAATATTCTGCACCAAAACATTGCCGGTTTGCTGAACAAATCGGACTTGTTGACTATTCAATTAAAACACCTTGAAAATCAAGGAACTATTGTAGACGTTCTCTGTATAACTGAACATTTTATTGCATCTGGCCATGAAAGTTTATTATATCTTCCTGGTTTCCGTCCCGCCGCTTTCTTTTGTCGTAAAACAAATCGCGGAGGGACTTGTATTCTAGTCAGAACTGGGCATCAATATAAAGAGCTACCAGATATTGCTAAGCACTCAGTGTCAGGCGTTTTTGAAATTTGTGGAATTGAATTGACAACTCATTCTATTATTATAATTTGTGTTTATAGAATTCCTAAATACAATTATTTGACATTTTATGATAAGCTTGACATTGTTTTGAGTAGGTTATGTTTGTTTAATAATAAAAAAATTGTTATATGTGGCGATTTAAATATTGATACATTAAAAAGGAATAGAACTACTTTGGAACTAGAGAATTTTCTACTGAGTTATAACTTGACATTAAAAATAAATCAACCTACCAGGCTTAGCAGTAACACATGTATTGATCATTTCGCGCATAATATACGAAGAGGATGTAAAGCTGAAATTATAGATCTCATCCTTTCTGATCACACGGCACAAATCCTCAGGGTTCCCATAAATAGAACATGCCGCTTAAAATTCTGGAAAATTGTAAGAAAAGACTACTCCACAGAGAACCTCACAAAATTCCGAGAATGCATTCGAAGTTTAACTTTTAAGGAGGTATATGAAAGTAGCGATGCCAATATAGCTTACAAAAGATTTTATGAAACGTTCTCCCTATTCTACAAACTATGCTTCCCTGACAAAATAATAACTATTTATACTAATAAAAACGTAAAATGGGTATCGCGCGGCATAAAAAGCTGTAGTAAAAAACAAAGAAAATTACTGTGGGCATACAGATTAAATCCTGTGTTAAAAAATAAAACCAATTTTAAAAAATACTCTTTACAATATAAGAAAATTATAAGACTAACACAAAAAGCTCAAAATGATTACTTTATAAAAACCTCGCAGAATAAGTCGAAAGCTACATGGCAAATAGTCAATAAACCTAAAAATAACTCTCCTAAAGAACAAATAATGACCATTAATAAATGTGACCAGACCTTTTCAAAGCCTACTGACATTGCAAATGCATTTAATGATTATTTTATAGATGAAATTGAAAATAATATAAAAACTAATATGGGATTCGACAATAAACTAGACAATTTGACAAGGCAATCTATGTTTATGCAGCCTGTTATAATAACCGACATCGTTTCAGCTATAAGATCACTTAAGAATACAAGTACTGTAGGATTTGACGGTATGTCAACAAAGGTGATAAAATTTGTGAATGAAGTTATAGCACCCATATTGGTGCATATTATGAACCTTGCTATTGTTGACGGAGTTTATCCTGAAGACTTGAAGAAAGTTATAATTAAACCACTTCATAAAAAAGATAACAAAACTGATATGAAGAACTATAGGCCAATAGCTAAAATTTCTGTATTTTCCAAAATTTTCGAAAAAATTATTTATAAGTCTCTGTATTGCTATCTCAATAAATTTAACTTATTATGCAAGGAACAAAATGGCTTTAGAAAGAATACCACGATCAACATGGCTATTTTTGATTTTTTACGTAGCATTATGTTAGCAATAGACCAAAAAGCTCCTATTTGTGCTGTTTACACAGATATGACCAAAGCCTTCGATTACGTAAAGCATAATGTCTTATTAGACAAGTTGCGTAGCTATGGTATCAGAGGCAATATTTTAAAACTACTCGAATCCTATCTCTCCAACAGAATGCAATGTACAGAGATCGCAAGAGTATGTGAAAAAACAAAATTTGAAAAGAGTTTTTTATCTCATTATAGATTGATAAAGTTTGGTGTCCCACAAGGTAGCGTCCTAGGGCCACCTCTTTTCTTAATCTATATAAATGATTTGCCAAAGGTGACTAAACATCAAATGGTGATGTTTGCAGACGACAGTACTGCCATAGTGAAATGTAGTGATCGCAATATTTATCAAGATGACATAAATAATACACTATCGGACATAATTAGTTGGCTTAATAAAAAAAATTTTGTTATAAACTTAAAGAAAACCAAAATAATGCACTTTCACCAAAGAATTGAAGTACCAAAAGTAAATATCCGACATAGTAACAGTAACATTGAAGTAGTAACATTGAAGAAGTTAAAGTAGCAAAATTCTTAGGTTTATTCCTTGATAACCAACTTAACTGGAAGGCCCACATAGATGACCTAAGTAAGAAGATAAATAAATCAGCATACGCACTTTTCCAAATTGCTAGAAAAATAAATATGGATGCGCTACTAGTTGCATATCATGGCTTAGTAGCCTCAATTTTGCGATATGGTATAATTTTTTGGGGCAATTCTACTGATAAAGATATCGTTTTTAAGGCACAAAAAAGATGCCTAAGATCAATGTGTGGTCTGAAAATTGATGATAGCTGTGCACCATTCTTTAAATCGCTGCAAATACTTACCTTACCCTCATTATATATTTTTGAAATTTGTGTTTTCGTCAAAACAAACATGAGGTTATTTGAAAGAGTGTCAACGTTCCGAGATGTTGCGATTCGTAGCCAATACGCAAACTCTTTAAGCAATCAGCGTTGTAAGACTGCCTTAGTGAGAAAGAGCGTTTTGGGTATGGCACCGCGCATTTACAATAAATTACCAGATACCATAAAAAGTTTGAATGTTATACAATTCAAAAAAAAATTAAAACTCTTACTAGTTGACAAATGTTACTATACGACTGATGAATTTTTAAATGATATATTAATCTAGACTTATTTACTTATTTCACTGGAGAAACAATTTTTAATTGAATATTGTGACTAATTGTAATTTATGATTATTTATTTATGCATTGACTGTAGAAACTATTCCATTTTGTGACATCTATATTTTTTTGTTTTTATTATTTATCATCATTTTCTTAATTTTGACATACCTACCAAATAATTTACCTCCCGCATGACCAAGTTTTATTTCGCATGCAACCATATTTGTACGCCTCTTGGCATAACATAGCGACCTATGAACTCTGTTATAAGAACTGTATTTACTACCTATGCTATACAAATAATAAATGATTATTGATTATTGATTATTGACTTGTTTCTGTTTATTTCCTCTGTTACTCTCAACTTTAGTCCAGCTTTGTTCTTCCTCTTCTCTCTCTCGTTTTGTCGGTTTATTTATCCCTACATCTTCCTCCATAATTTGTACTTCACAGCAGTTCGATTCATATTATCCAACGAATCACTTTTATTTTCTTCATCTTCTACATGTGACATCCAACTATCTAACTGACTCACTTCTTCCCTATCAATCTGATCGAAGTTAGTTTTTTCTTGTCCACCATCATGTGTGGCCATTATTAGGTATAATCCTGCATCACCGATGAGCGCGCAATATAATTAATTTGCAATTTCTACACCGTAATATAGTCGCGTGCGGGCGATCTACACGAGTGCCGTGACAGAACTGAAATAAATAATAGGTTTTATATCTAGGTCTACTAAAGGATTTAAAAAATCTCAAAGCTTCATATTGCTTTATAAAAGCCTAGTAAGAAGTATATTGGAATACTGTTCTATAATCTGGTCACCGTGTTACGCAGTACAGTCACGAGCACGACTGAAAGCTGCCAATTATAATTTATTTATTTACCAGACAACATCCAGTTATCTTCAAACATTCCAATACAACCAGAAGAAGGCTCTGAGTGAAAGTGAAACGATATCCATACCATAATCTGAAGTCTTCCTTCAAGTATTGGGAATCTACTCAGAGATGAGGGGTAGAGTTAGCTACTTCACCTTGGCAACAGGCTCATCAGGAATTATGATAAATAGATTAAATGTGGAGACGAAGCAAAACATTTAAAACAAGTATGAAACACCTATAATCTGCAGCCTATTGAACCCGCCAAAATTGACCAAGGAAGTGGCGGCAACAGTAAATGAAAGTGGAATCAACTGGGACCAAAGCTACAGGAGGCAGCGGATTACAGCGGTTGCTGCCATTACGTCCATTGGCAAAGTCCTTAACAGTTTAATAGCCTCCCAAGGGAGTGGAAATCTAATTGAAGTATTAAGTGACTCAGCTAGAGTACTATGACAGACATTTATCATGATAATTGCATCACACGGAGATCCTTAACCCTACCCAGCCTTAATAAGGAAATGAAAGAATTGATGGAGATAACATCAATATCTGAATACCTGGTCGGCTATAAGCTTCAATATAAACTCAATGCCATTAAACGTCACCGGAACTAGGATTGTCACTAGCTCAGGTTCAGACTGGTTGATTGCAGTATTTCTCTGAAGTATGATGGTATTACTACTAATACAACCATACATGAGTGAATCAAGGCTATAAACTACCTTTTACTGAGTTTCCATTTGAAACTTCCGAATACCAACTTCAGTCAGAAAGAAAGCAATCTTCATAGAAATTTTATTAATAATCTCTTGCAGCTACAAGGTGCCATAGAATCATGTTCTCCTGTCAGTAATCAATTTTTATCTAGTATAATTTTTCAATTAAAAAAAAATTGTGAGTCTTTCCATCACTCAATAAACGCAAGGAATTACAAACTGATTTAAAAAAGAAAAAGAATTGGAGAAAAAGGCATTCATTAAGTACGATAGACTTATTGTATTGGATAATAATGAAAACAACACATACATTAGCCAAACAAACAAAAGAAACTTATCAGAGTCTCCAGAATCAACAACAAATGGCGGGAAAAAATCTGAAAGTAATAAAAAACAACCAGTAAAGAGAAATAAAACAGCAGATAAGCTAATAAAGCAGCAGAGTTAAGCTCCTCAGTTATGTTTTTGGTTTTTCTTTTCTTTTCTTGTATCTATGTATTATTGTTGGTAAATAAACATTATTATTATTATTATTAGATATGAAGAACTTTGTAATACAAAAACCAAAAATAATATACAACCCGGAAAACAACCCTCAAGAAAAACAAAAAATAATCAAGTAGATATGAGAAATTATTTTGTACCAAAAGAAATAGACATTCAAATAGACACAAGAAGTTCTTCTCCAACTCCTACTTCAACACAATTCATGTGTGATACCCAAATTGGCCAGTAGCAACCAGCAGGCCTTGCTCTTCCTCAGCTCTGTCTCGTATGGGGTCGCGGCATTATGCTGAGCGATGGCCGTTTTGTGTGAATGTGACGCATATTTTCCCCAAACTTGTTCTTTAATTATTTTGTTATTTTATTTCTTTGCGCCATGTTTATCGCAAATAAACGTATTTTCTTTCTTTCTTTCTTCTTTCTCTTTCTAAATACCATGAAAACCGCAAAACTAACTTTACTACACTTCAGTCTCCCGGTACGGCTGGTCCCCGTGGGAGCAGTAGACCAGAACCCTCCATCAACAACAAATATAATATAAACAATAGAAAAAACAAATACCTCTATCTTGGCACATTGAATGTGAGATCGCTGATTGATACGTCGAGATTTACCGAATTGAAATACGCTAGTGCTAAGCTACACTGGCATGTAATTGGGCTCTCTGAAATAAAACTTGAAGGCAAGGAAATTATAGAACATCAAGATTTTATCTTCATGTACTACGGAAAAACCCACAACAGGAACGGTATTTTAAATAAAAAAAGAATTAAACCAGTATCCGATAGAGTAGCTAAGTTAAGCATGCACATAGAAGGTAAAACAACTCATATTATCCAAGTATACGCGCCAACAGAACAATCACCATTGGAGGACATAGATCGATTTTACGAGGATCTCAGAAAAGCAATGAAAAACACGAACAGAGACACGTGATTTCAATGCTCAGATTGGTCTGCCCAGTAATGACGATAAAGATGTTATGGGGTCGTGGGGATATGGGAAACGGAGTCCAAGAGGTCAGGTTATCAGATACTAATAAATTTTTGTTTCGAACATCAATTACATATTTCAAATACTTACTTCAAGAAGAACCCGAATCGTCGATGGACTTGGATGCACCCTAATAGCGTTACACGGAATGAAATTGACTACATCATAACTAAGAACAAAACAGTATCCATAACGTCGATGTCATACCTACTACACATTCTACTGATCATAGACTGGTACGTGCAGCGTTAATACTTCACAACAAGCGCATTATCTCAAGAAAACACTTCGGAGGAAAAAACAGTATCAAATTGCGCCTTCTGAGCAAGAGTATTTGAAAGAAACATTTTCTCAAGAAATCAAAAACATGGAATTCATAAACACACAACACACCTATTCTACCTTAGTCACAAAAATTCGAAACAGTAAGGACAAACTAAAAAAACCACAAAACGTGTAATGAACCTGTTGTTGAAGAAAATCTAGCAAGACTAATAAAGGAAAGGACTCTGTTAAAGGAAAAGAAAAACAAGACTAGCATAGAGAAGAAACATTTATCGGCATTATACAAACTTAGAAAGCAAATACACAAGAAATCAAAAGAACATAGATAAACTATTATTAAATATGAATTAGAGAATCAGTCAAAAGAGCCTATAAAAAACTAGTTTATAGCAACAAATGGATTACACAACTTACAAAACAAAGACATCAAGTAACAGACAAATTATATATTAAACGTTGCGACAGAATTCTACACTAAATTATATGAGCATCATGCCTCTCACGAAGATTCAATCCGAGATATGGAGTCACTCGATTCAGACAGTGTACCGGAATTTCTGAAGTACGAAATTAGCCACTCCATTCATCAACTGAAAACCAAGAAAAGCCCTGGAGAAGATCACATAACAAATGACATATTACATTAAAAGCCATCAGAGAGCCGATAACACCTATTTTAACCACAATATTCAACGAAATCTTGAAACAAGAGTCGATACCACCTGATTGGAATACTGCGATTATAACCTTACTCTATAAAAAAGGGGATCCAGGCAAAATGGACAACTACAGACCACTAAATATGCTACAGACATTTTATAAATTATTTACCAGCCTAATATTAAAAAGGATCTCAAAGACCTTAGATGAAAACCAACCTAGAGAGCAAGCGGGATTCAGAGCAGGCTTCTTTACAAATGACCACATTTTCACGCTGACACAGATAATCGAAAAGTACAATGAACACAATAAAGAGCTCTACGTAGCCTTTGTAGACTACTCCAAAGCGTTTGACTCTATCTCCTATGAATCTTTATGGTGCTCCCTTCGTGAACAAGGAGTCCACGCAAAATACATAAGAATTTTACAAGAACAGCAGAGCAATAATTAATGTTATTCTAGATTGCGAAAGTCTGCATCCTCCCACCCTGAGGAATTTAATCGCGTCTTAGAAGGCGTCTAACAAGCTATACTGTGACATAATGACTTGCTATAGTATTAACTGTGTGACAGACACCGGCGCCTTCCTCCTACAATCACTTTAATTAACAAGCTATACTGTGACATAATGACTTGCTATAGTATTAACTGTGTGACAGACACCGGCGCCTTCCTCCTACAATCACTTTAATTAACAAGCTATACTGTGACATAATGACTTGCTATTGTATTAACTGTGTGACAGACACCGGCGCCTTCCTCCTACAATCACTTTAATTAACAAGCTATACTGTGACATAATGACTTGCTATAGTATTAACTGTGTGACAGACACCGGCGCCTTCCTCCTACAATCACTTTAATTAACAAGCTATACTGTGACATAATGACTTGCTATTGTATTAACTGTGTGACAGACACCGGCGCCTTCCTCCTACAATCACTTTAATTAACAAGCTATACTGTGACATAATGACTTGCTATAGTATTAACTGTGTGACAGACACCGGCGCCTTCCTCCTACAATCACTTTAATTAAGAAGCTATACTGTGACATAATGACTTGCTATTGTATTAACTGTGTGACAGACACCGGCGCCTTCCTCCTACAATCATTTTAATTAACAAGCTGTACTGTGACATAATGACTTGCTATTGTATTAACTGTGTGACAGACACCGGCGCCTTCCTCCTACATTCACTTTAATTAACAAGCTATACTGTGACATAATGACTTGCTATTGTATTAACTGTGTGACAGACACCGGCGCCTTCCTCCTACAATCACTTTAATTAACAAGCTATACTGTGACATAATGACTTGCTATAGTATTAACTGTGTGACAGACAACGGCGCCTTCCTCCTACAATCACTTTAATTAACAAGCTATACTGTGACATAATGACTTGCTATAGTATTAACTGTGTGACAGACACCGGCGCCTGCCTCCTACAATCACTTTAATTAACAAGCTATACTGTGACATAATGACTTGCTATTGTATTAACTGTGTGACAGACACCGGCGCCTTCCTCCTACAATCACTTTAATTAACAAGCTATACTGTGACATAATGACTTGCTATAGTATTAACTGTGTGACAGACAACGGCGCCTTCCTCCTACAATCACTTTAATTAACAAGCTATACTGTGACATAATGACTTGCTATAGTATTAACTGTGTGACAGACACCGGCGCCTGCCTCCTACAATCACTTTAATTAACAAGCTATACTGTGACATAATGACTTGCTATTGTATTAACTGTGTGACAGACACCGGCGCCTTCCTCCTACAATCACTTTAATTAACAAGCTATACTGTGACATAATGACTTGCTATAGTATTAACTGTGTGACAGACACCGGCGCCTGCCTCCTACAATCACTTTAATTAACAAGCTATACTGTGACATAATGACTTGCTATAGTATTAACTGTGTGACAGACACCGGCGCCTTCCTCCTACAATCACTTTAATTAACAAGCTATACTGTGACATAATGACTTGCTATTGTATTAACTGTGTGACAGACACCGGCGCCTTCCTCCTACAATCACTTTAATTAACAAGCTATACTGTGACATAATGACTTGCTATAGTATTAACTGTGTGGCAGACACCGGCGCCTTCCTCCTACAATCACTTTAATTAACAAGCTATACTGTGACATAATGACTTGCTATTGTATTAACTGTGTGACAGACACCGGCGCCCTCCTCCTACAATCACTTTAATTAACAAGCTATACTGTGACATAATGACTTGCTATTGTATTAACTGTGTGACAGACACCGGCGCCTTCCTCCTACATTCACTTTAATTAACAAGCTATACTGTGACATAATGACTTGCTATTGTATTAACTGTGTGACAGACACCGGCGCCTTCTTCCTACAATCACTTTAATTAACAAGCTATACTGTGACATAATGACTTGCTATTGTATTAACTGTGTGACAGACACCGGCGCCTTCCTCCTACAATCACTTTAATTAACAAGCTATACTGTGACATAATGACTTGCTATTGTATTAACTGTGTGACAGACACCGGCGCCTTCCTCCTACATTCACTTTAATTAACAAGCTATACTGTGACAATGACTTGCTATTGTATTAACTGTGTGACAGACACCGGCGCCTTCCTCCTACAATCACTTTAATTAACAAGCTATACTGTGACATAATGACTTGCTATTGTATTAACTGTGTGACAGACACCGGCGCCTTCCTCCTACATTCACTTTAATTAACAAGCTATACTGTGACATAATGACTTGCTATTGTATTAACTGTGTGACAGACACCGGCGCCTTCCTCCTACAATCACTTTAATTAACAAGCTATACTGTGACATAATGACTTGCTATTGTATTAACTGTGTGACAGACACCGGCGCCTTCCTTCTACAATCACTTTAATTAACAAGCTATACTGTGACATAATGACTTGCTATTGTATTAACTGTGTGACAGACACCGGCGCCTTCCTCCTACAATCACTTTAATTAACAAGCTATACTGTGACATAATGACTTGCTATTGTATTAACTGTGTGACAGACACCGGCGCCTTCCTCCTACAATCACTTTAATTAACAAGCTATACTGTGACATAATGACTTCCTATTGTATTAACTGTGTGACAGACACCGGCGCCTTCCTCCTACAATCACTTTAATTAACAAGCTATACTGTGACATAATGACTTGCTATTGTATTAACTGTGTGACAGACACCGGCGCCCTCCTCCTACAATCACTTTAATTAACAAGCTATACTGTGACATAATGATGTGCTACAAATAGTTCTGGTACAATTTATATTACGCTCATTTAAGGTTATTTAAAAAGAAAAAAATAATTTAGTATACTTACTAAATTGATAGAAAATAATATATTTATTTCAATTTTAAGGCATGCAAGGAAATATGTGAATGTGTGTGTACGAGTGAGGGTGTGTGAGTGTGTGTGTGTATGTGTATACACATATGAGTATGTACCAAGTATTTAGCTGTACTCACGAGTTCAGTTTTGTCCTCATTTAGTCTTGTTTCCATGGTGTCTATATTGAATAACATTAGTTTGGTATTTTAAATTTTTAGCTTATTTACAGTAACCTATGAATATTTACAGTTAACTCAGAGCTGCAGCAGCTTGCTCCCAACCTAAGTTCTTCTGTTTCATTTGCCCCAGTAACGGAACACTTGCGATCTGAGTTGTGTGACGTCCGCTTGCCTGCCGCAGGCGAACTTCAGTCCGCGCATCGACCCGAGCGCGGAGGACCGCTGGACGGCGGCGGAGGAGCCGCTGGCGTGGGCGCACTCGCGCATCGCGTCCTACAACCCGGCGCAGCGCCTGTTCAAGTGCGCCGACTGCGAGTGCGTGGGCTTCCTGGCGCGCCTGGCCGAGCACTGGCTGGGCACGCACTCGCAGGCGCGCGCCTTCCAGTGCCCGCTGGCGGGCTGCGGCTTCGCGTCGGGCTGGGCGCGCGGCGTGCGCAGTCACCTGGCGCGCGACCACCACTCCGACCCCACCGCCGCCGACCACCTGCTGCGCGACAACCCCGCGCTCGACGACCTCACGCGCTACCTGCAGCGCCTGAAGAACAAGGTGAGTCACCAGCCCAGGCTCACTTCACTCTAACAGCTAGCCGAGCGGCCATCACAGTCTGTTGTTGTGACCAGGTGGATGCAATGCGCAACGAACGTCGGCCGAGCGCAGACGAAGAGCCCGCGCCGGCGGGCGAGGCAGCGGCGGTGAGTGCAGGCGACGCGGGTAAGCGCTACGTGTGCGCGGCCTGCCCGTACGCCACCGACCGGCGCGACCTGTTCACGCGCCACGAGAACATCCACCGCGACGAGAAGCCCTTCCACTGCTACCTGTGCCAGAAGCAGTTCAACCGCGCCGACCACGTCAAGAAACACTTCTTGCGCATGCATCGCGATCAACCCTATGATTTGAATCGTATCCGGCGTTCGGCGTCGATTGTGAAGCCGAGTACGGCGCCCCCGGCGTTGCACTACTACAGCAAGCCAGCAGGCGAGCCGCCCCCCGCGCCGGCGCCGCTGCCGGTCGCCGCACCCCCACCGGCGCCGGCGCCGCAGCCGGAGTACCGGCCGCCGCCCATCGTCAAACTAGAGCGGCCGCCGCTCGGCAAGACGGAGCCGGTGTCCGCGGCCACGCAGGCGCAGCACAAGCCGGCCGCGCCATCGCCCGCCGCCGCCATCAGACGCAAGGTACCTTGCAACACTTACAACGCCCGCCGCCATCAGACGCAAGGTACCTTGCAACACTTACATCGCCCGCCGCCATCAGACGCAAGGTACCTTGCAACACTTACATCGCCCGCCGCCATCAGACGCAAGGTACCTTGCAACACTTACATCGCCCGCCGCCATCAGACACAAGGTACCTTGCAACACTTACATCGCCCGCCGCCATCAGACGCAAGGTACCTTGCAACACTTACATCGCCCGCCGCCATCAGACGCAAGGTACCTTGCAACACTTACATCGCCCGCCGCCATCAGACACAAGGTACCTTGCAACACTTACATCGCCCGCCGCCATCAGACGCAAGGTACCTTGCAACACTTACATCGCCCGCCGCCATCAGACACAAGGTACCTTGCAACACTTACATCGCCCGCCGCCATCAGACACAAGGTACCTTGCAACACTTACATCGCCCGCCGCCATCAGACGCAAGGTACCTTGCAACACTTACATCGCCCGCCGCCATCAGACGCAAGGTACCTTGCAACACTTACATCGCCCGCCGCCATCAGACACAAGGTACCTTGCAACACTTACATCGCCCGCCGCCATCAGACGCAAGGTACCTTGCAACACTTACATCGCCCGCCGCCATCAGACACAAGGTACCTTGCAACTCTTACACTCGATTCAAAAGCAAAAAATAAACCTTTCAGTCTTACTAAGCTCGTAAATTTATGTAAATTACTAATTTTGAGTCGGCGTCAAACAAACACAAAGGCGCCAAGTCAAATAATGGCACCTTGATTGATCTTCGTTAATTGATCTGCGTTGATCGTTTGTTTGGTGCCGATTCAAAATAAGTAATTTGCATTAATTTACAAGCTTGGTAAGATAGATAGGTTTATTTTTTACTTTTCAAAGGAAAAAAAGGCTTATTTTTAAACTTTTCAGTTTCCTTTTTCGTCGGTTTAATTTTTTGTTAAAAGTTGTCCTGTTTGAATGACATGACGGGCAAATTTGTATGAAACCTGGGCGTAAGACCAACAGCACGGCAACTAGTGCCAGTTGTTAGGACTCAATGCCAGAATCGTAAATATATGAATAACCCTAGCCATATCCACCGGGTTTGCTTGAAAACATTATTATAACAAAATTAAATAAAACACAAAACTTAATATTACGTACCGTAATATTGTTAGCTGGACGTAACTAAATGAGAAAAAAATGATATTTGAATGTTTTTAATGAAAAGCATGTTTGTGTATATAATAAAAACACAGCTGAATTAAAATAAACTCCCCAACTTAACTCTATTTCAGTCTATGATACTCGTATCTAACAAATGCGCAGGAGCGGTAAATGGCTCATGTCATCCCTATCCAAGGTATCATATTATCGAAACTACATGAGCACAGGTAGCAGGTACCAACCGTCCTTCTACCTGTCAGGCAGGTACAGTAACAACGAATAATTGAACTTCTTCCAACCTGGTCAATCAAAATGTATGTAAAATATGTGCGTGCTCTGACGTGTCTTGACTGAATCCGTGCTCGCAGCAACCACAAATTCGGCTCGACTGATTTCAATTCTGTAAACACAATTGTTTAAGTGCTCTGCGACGTATAACTTGGCTAGTTTATGCTGACGAACGGAAAGAAGAGAAGGAACGGAACGGAAGATTGCCATCCAATCGAATGAAGTTTCTTCTTTGGTGGTTCAGGTTTTTCATTTCGACATATTCATACAGCCAATTAGGGATGTTCATATTTAGGTTAATTAGATAATCCAAATCAAATCAAATCAAATCATTTATTTGCATAATACATGTTTGGAAGGTGTTATATAAGCATATAAGGTACACTGCATTATAACCTAAAGAGGTGTGCAAATCTGAGTAAATCAGAAATAGATAAATATTCACTGCATGCCTATTATCTCCATAAACGGGATGAAATGCATTTAAAAGACTTGCAGCGATTTTGTAATCACCAAAAGTGTGAGTCAGGGCGCGATTTATATATATGCACTTCATATCCACATTCTTCCAGACTTTCAACGCTGTCTCTAAATCCTCTGTCTAGTATAATCACATCGTTTTGGTGAAAAATCCAATGCCAGACGCTTTCCTCATTATTGACAAGTCCTTGCATAATTGTTGCGTCAGAAGTTGCCGCGGGGCATTGACGATTTCTTGGTTAATGTAATTTAACTGTTATTCAGCAATGGTTAACAATTTAAAAAAGCTGTTAAATTATTAACAGGTTTTGAATGTTCAATCGCTATCAACTGTGTTTTTTTTTTGAAACTGAGTAAAATAATGACTATTGAACTATTGCGTCTTGTGCGTTAACGTAAATTAACACCTAATTTTTCAACCTGTTTTTTCATTGATGATTAACAATTACCTCGTAGACAAATGAAAAGTCGTTAAAAAAGACGGTTTATTGATTTAACGGCCACCTCTAATAGGGGCCAACCACATCAATGATGTAGCCGTCGCTACAGACAATCATGAAAGGTTTCAGAAGGTTCTCGAATTTATGTAAGCTGTAGGTCTTTCTTTAAAACAGAAAGTTGCTGCTTTTTTCTTTAAAAATATATGTACCATCGCAGATGATTATTGTCCTGGTGTTATTTTCATCACCAAAAATCCCCTTTGGTATCATAAGATTCCTTTCAAGAACGTCATTTCTTGTAATGTGTTTAAATCCTAGATGCCTGCTGACAAAATCTGTCTGTAAGCATTCCCGTGCTATCACTAGATGCCTGCTGACAACATCTGTCTGTAAGCATTCCCGTGCTATCACTAGATGCCTGCTGACAACATCTGTCTGTAAGCATTCCCGTGCTATCACTAGATGCCTGCTGACAACATCTGTCTGTAAGCATTCCCGTGCTATCACTAGATGCCTGCTGACAAAATCTGTCTGTAAGCATTCCCGTGCTATCACTAGATGCCTGCTGACAACATCTGTCTGTAAGCATTCCCGTGCTATCACTAGATGCCTGCTGACAAAATCTGTCTGTAAGCATTCCCGTGCTATCACTAGATGCCTGCTGACAACATCTGTCTGTAAGCATTCCCGTGCTATCACTAGATGCCTGCTGACAAAATCTGTCTGTAAGCATTCCCGTGCTATCACTAGATGCCTGCTGACAACATCTGTCTGTAAGCATTCCCGTGCTATCACTAGATGCCTGCTGACAAAATCTGTCTGTAAGCATTCCCGTGCTATCACTACATAGCTCTGAGAAAGCTTACATTAGAGCACATACCATACATAAAAGCGACAAGCAAAAGGAAAACGTTAGTCTAAAAAATAATAATAAGACAGCAGCGTATATCGAGTCGTTAGATTGTGTTCTCGGTACCGGTCTTCTCGCTAGCAGTGATCTTTTTGAGATCTTCAGCAGATCGAATCGCAAATGACTTGAATCCAGTTCTCTTGGCGAGTACCTTGGCATCACGAAATAAAGCCTTATTTTTCAGAGTCAGATGCTCGTTTGAGTAGACAGGTACCGTATTAACGCCTGGAATTCCTATCTGATCTGACTTGAGACTCTTCGCATTACGGTAGGCGCTGAGTATATTGTCACGAACGATCCGCGATCTGAGTTTTACAATTAAATTCTTCGGTTTGCTATCCTGCTGCTGCGCATGTGAGACTCGATGTATAGACACAATTTCATTTTGCGGCACTGGCGGATTAATGGCTTTACCTATAGACTCCATAATGGTTATAAGGTTTTCATTACATTTTTCGGGCTCGTTGCAAATTTCAATGTTGCACTGGCGTGCCTGCTGTTCCATTGAGTCAATTTTTGCTTCAACTGTAGCTACCTTATGTTCAAATCAAATCATTTATTCACACAGAATGTAGGTATTGTACAATAAAGTTGTTATAATAAAATAAATTGAGCCGGGTACATTCTGCCTGAGTTCTGGCATGCAAAATTTAACAAATAATGTCATTATCAATAAGCTTATGAGTAAAGTTATGAAATAGTGAAAAAAGAGAATAAATGATTTTAACAAGTCCAGATTATGCACAATGGTGTATCAAATAATGTCAATAATATTAAATTGTTGAAATATCACACATAGGGTCATTCAAAAAATCACTTATGGAATAATAACATTTCTGTATCAAAAAAGCCTTGAGTTTATTTTTAAATTGTTGAAGGGTGTCACTTTTTATGCTGTCCGGTAGTTTATTAAATATTATTGGATCCATGCAGAAAACACTTTTTCTAAGTAGTGCTGTTTTATAGCCACCCATAGTTAAGAGGTTTTGTATTGACTTTTTACGGGACCTCTCTTGGTGTCCGAGACCATAGCAAACAATTTTTTATTTCTTTTTACAAACAATGCTATTTCTAAAATACACATGGACGGAAAAGTAAGAATTTTCAAAGACTTGAATAGAAATTCACAACTATCTCTAGGTTTAAGACTACACATAGCTCTAACACAACGCTTTTGGGCTTTAAATATGTTATCACTTAGACTGCAGTTACCCCAAAAATGATTTCGAACCTCAAGACCGATGCGACCAAACCATGGTATGCTACTAAAGCAGTCTTTAAGTCAACTTTTTTTGCCAGGTTAAAAAGAACATAAACTGCAGTGCTTAACTTTTTGCACACCTTTTCTGCATGTGGTTTCCAAGTTAATTGATCGTTTATATGAATTCCTAAAATTTAGCGACCTTTGTTTGATTGATCACTTGTCCGTTCTACTGTGCTGCTGTTCGCTATTATTGTTGGCCAATTCATGGAAGCGCTTCTGATATTCCCTATGTTCCGCCTCTACGGTATCTAAGCGAGTCTTCATAACCTCGTATTCCACATTGAAGAATTTAATACATTTTTCAATCTCTTCATTAGATTTTTGAATAGAGAGATTCTGTTGCCTCAATTCAGAAACATCTGCCACTAATTTATTAAGTATTTTATCCTGGTCGGCCTTCCAAGACTCCAGCATGCTCTTTAATTCTTTGAAACCATCTCTCTGGCTCCGTGCAGCTATCACCGCCTCGAAAACGTCTATTGCTCGGCCTTTTGGTAATATTTACCAATTTGAAAAAAAAAAATGGTATTTATTTGGTGCTTCTTTCCGGGACCGACATAACAGTAGAAAAGTGAGGTTCCGATTGCGTCTCCAATAGAACACGGGCATTTGGAGAGCCCTTGGGTGGTGAGCGAATCATACGCGGCATGGTTGGCTAACAGATTCAAAATCCGTAAAACGTAAAAAATAGGTATCCGTGCAATAGTTAGACGGCTGGTCAATTGATAGAGGTCAGCTAATTTGTATACAGGGTGTAAGGGACAGCCCTCCGCAAACTAACAGGGTGCATTCAGCTCCTTATTTTGAATCATATTCTACCGGTAAATTTGTCAGGAAAATTTAAATATTTTTGATCATTTTTTCAAATACTATTTCTTTAATTAAATGTAAAATTGCGTTATCTCTATGCAGAACTCCAATTATGTTAAAAAAAGCTAAAATAAAAAAAAATCAGCAGTGGATGTTGAAATACTCTAACGAACGACTCGTGTAATCAGCTGTTCACTTTCTGCCTTTCTACAGAGTTCATCGAACTCACCGCATACCTATTACCTACTCCTCCCAACCAGTAACAGACGCTCCGATTTGTGCACAAAAATACAAACAAATCAGGTTTATTGGATTCTCATAACGCTCCTGAAATAATTTCATGTACCGGTCATCTTAGTATGGTATACTGAATTCACCCTATCCGTCTGCGGAGGGCTGTCCCTTACACCCTGTATACAGTTAAATGTCGATTTGGTTCGAAGTGCACAACCACTGACTCAGACACTAGTTATCAAGAGTCTGCGGGTTCGCGTCCAGGCGGACGCAAAACTTTTTGTAAGTTTTTTAATGAAGATTTAAACTTGTCACTGAGAGCTCACCGAAATCTTCTATCCCACTTCAACTCCCACTGGACGTAGACCGCACGTAATAGCACCTCAAGAGCGACAAGGAATCGCAAATAGCAGCAACAGCCAATTGGAGCGCAAAAAGTCACACACAAACTAAGAAACACAGCGCGGCGCGCCCGCGTCTGCTCGCTTCTGAGTACAGGAGTTATCTGAATATATGTATATACGCATATTAAACATGTTTTTCTTGTAAATATCTTTATGACTAGATGGATGATATAATAAGTTATGAAACTTAGCCCTTTTTTGTCTTGGCACAACTTCGGTATGTTGCCTGAAGTGTTTCTTTGTAAATATGCAGATGTCTCGTATGTACAGACAGGGCAGTGGAAAAATTTTACTCTTTGTAAAAAGAGGTTTACAGCTATCTAAATACCATGCCTTATTTATGACCCAAATGCAACGTTTCTAGAGCTTGAAAACTCTGTCGGTATCGGTCGAATTACCCCACATGATAAGTCGGAGCTTAGAACAGATAATACATAGCCATGGTAAGCTGAAAGAGCAGCTTCTACAGAAACATTTTGTCGTAGCTTTTTTAATGCAAACACAAACTTATCAAGTTTTTGACATATATGTTCCACATGGCTTTTCCAATTGAGATTATTGTCTATATTAATACCTAAAAATTTGATTTCATCCACTTGTTGTATTTTTTTCATTTGTATAGCTAATATCTAAACCTAATTGCTTACTCGTTAAATTCTATTAATTTGGTCATGCAAACATTTATATTTAAGTCATTATTTGCCATCCAACTAATTATAGCTGACAGTGTCTCTTCGGTAACTGATTTGTAATTGATTTTATTTTGACACTTTATAATAACTGTTGTATCATCTGCAAAAAGAATACATTTCTGGAGAGTGGCCTCCGGAAGATCTTTTATGTAAAGTAAGAAAAGCAAAGGACCGAGAATGCTACCCTGAGGCACACCACGCTTATTTATTATTGCTACTGATTTAAACTTCTGTTTAGAATATATTCTGTCACGTTTTTTTTATAACTTTGGATATTTCTGTATATTAGTTTTTAAACCGACATGGTCACTGACATTATCATTAGAACTTAAAACGGGATATTTACCATGTACATATTATATATTAATTGATTCGAGTTTCCGATATTTCGGCACTGTTGCAAGTGCAATGATCACGGATAAACTGAAGTTATTGCGGGTTTACGAGCAGACAAAACGGTCTACCCTCTTTCTTGTTCGTTTAGTGCGATTGACACCGCTACCATTGTCACTTGTTACACTCACAACTCGATTCTGTTCTCGACACACAAAACTCACTGTGTCTGCTCGCGAACTTTTTTCGGTACTCTTGCGGTCTTTACACAATTGGACTACTGGATTCCAGGTTCTCGACAGTTGAAACCCATCCGGTTCAACTGTCGAGAGCCTGGAATCCAGACCGTTTTGTCTGCTTGTAAACATCCACCCGCAATAACTTCTATTTATCCGTGATCATGCAACAGTGCCGAAATATCGGAAACTCGAATCAATTAATATACATGGTAAATATCCCGTTTTAAGTTGTAATGATAATTTCTGTATATTGCTTCCTATTTCTTAAATAGCTAGGATATCCACTCATAGGCTTTGCCCCCTATGCCATAGAAGTCTAATTTGTGTAACAGTTTTGAGTGATTAACAAAATCAAAGGCCTTACTCATATCTAAAAATAATGACACTTGTAACAGAAAATATTAACAATGGCAATCCAGCGGGATTGCCATTGTTAATATTTTCTGTTACAAGTTTAATAAAGTTGAAGATGGCAAGATCAGTTGAACAACCTTTACGGAAACCAAACTGCTCTTTGCATAAAACGTCATGTGTACTGAGAAAATTATTTAACCTAATATGCATTGCCTTCTCAAAAATTTTAGATATGATGGGGACTATTTTGATAGGCTCATAGTTATTCGGGTCAGACTTATTTCCCTTTTTAAATAGTGGTTTTACGATAGACATTTTGAGCTGATCAGGAAATACACCTTCCAAAAAAGATAGGTTTATAACATGTGCTAGTGGATGACATATATAACTAGCACAAACCTTCAAAACTTGTGTTGCGACGCCGTCATGTCCCCTAGTTTTACTATTATTTAGGGCCATTATAATTTTATACACTTCTTTTGCATCTACAGGATTTAGAAAAATTGTATTAAGATTTTTGTTATTTTGATTCAGCTTAATATTATTAGAATTAAATGGTTGATTAGATGTGAAATTAATAAAATAGTCACTAAATATATTGCAAATCTCTGATGGATTATTATGTCACATTATTACGATTTATTTCATCAATTTAATTTTTATACAATTTATTATTATTTATCGTTGAGGATATTGCATTCCAAGTAGCTTTACATTTATTCTTATGTTTTTGTATACGCCTTGTATTCATAAATTTGTGGGCTTTCTGTGCACAACGTTTAAACATCAGATTATAGATTTTGTAGATTTTCTTATTATGCTTTTTATTGATTTTACAAGTTTTAAATAAAGCTGTATTTTCGGTTTGCTGGATTTTTTAAAGCCTTTTGTTATCCAATTTTGTGTAACTGGTTTATTATTAACTTTAACCTTAATCACCGGAAAGCACAGTTCGTAATATACTGCGAATGTTTCATAAAAAAAAAAAAAATTAAATCGACTTCAAAAAGAAATTAACTCAAAATTATGAAATAATTTTAATTTTGGAAGTCGGTGTCTTGCGATCTGTATTTTATTTTTTGCCACTGACTTCCAAAATTAAAATTATTTAATAATTTTCAGTTAATTTCTTTTTGAAGTCGATTTAATTTTTTAAATTATTTTTATTTCGTAATTTTTAGTTTTTAGTAAAAACTGGAATATTTATTTGTAATAGTTTTGTTATATATATTGCACTAGAATTTGACAAAGGTTATGAGATGTTTTCCCTTTGACACCCCACCCATAGCTCGTATCAATAAACCAGGTCGTCACACTTACACATTGAAAGCTAGGTCATCTTAACTATTGTCATTACTGAGGACCAATAAGCACTTACCTGGTCATCATCAGACTTCAGAAAGTAACATGTGGTAGCACCCGTGCTCAATTAGATAAATGTTGAAAGCTAGGTCATCCTAACTATTTCCATTATTGAGGACCAATAAGCACTTACCTGGTCATCATCAGACTTCAGAAAGTATCATGTAGTAGTAGCCGTGCTCAATTAGACAAAAGTTGAAAGCTAGGTCATCCTAACTATTTCCATTACTGAGGACCAATAAGCACTTACCTGGTCATCATCAGACCTTCAGAAAGTATCATGTAGCATCCGTGCTCAATTAGATAATTGTTGAAAGCTAGGTCATCCTAACTATTTCCGTTACTGAGAACCGATAAGCACTTACCTGGTCATCTTCCGTTATCTTGAAAACTACTAAACCGATTTTGATGAAACTTTCACTGTACCCTAAGTTGAAGTAAATGTAAGCCAACAAAAAAATAATGGTCACGATCCGATTAATAGTTTCGGAGATATGCGTGGACAAACATACGTCTATAAAATTTTGTATATTTGCTTGGAATCCCTAATAGATCATCATTTATGTGAATATCTCGCAGATCCAATAATATTACATACAATACATACGTATCGAATTGATAACTCCTTTTTTTGAAGTCGTTAATAAATTGAAGGCTTCTATTAGAGTGTCCGAGTTAAATGTTTTTTTTTGTAATGGGTTTGCTCTTGACTCTAGTCTAGGCCAGAGGTGACAGAGACAAAGTCGACGATGGACTGAGCTTACCCAGAAGAAGCCTGTTCACTCTCACTTTGAAGAGCTTAGGGTTGTATGCGTTCGGAAACACAGACGCAGGTAGTGAGTTCCAATCCTTTGCTGTGCGCATTATAAAAGACATTTGGAAGCGCTTAGTGTATTGGTGGAATAGCAACTAGGTAGGGATGGTAACTGGCAGTGCGTTTAGATGTTCGATGGTAGAAGGGGGCCGGTGGAATGAGGTCGTGGAGTTCTCGGGCACACTCCGAAGTGCAATCTGTAGAAGACCGACAAGCAGGCAACCTTGCGGCGATGAGCCAAGCTATGAAGCTTGGCATCCACCAGTTTTACGTCGTTTACGAAGAACACTCATACTACACATACACTGGTTTGTGCCTTTCTTTGATCGGGTATTCTGTAGATGTAAACCAATTACCTCTACGCCACAGCATTCAAAATAAAATTCTGTAGCTATACCTGAAGGGATACTTAATGTTTTTGTATCAAATACCTTATTTGTCAGAATACAAGTACCCCCTCTACATTTATCTCTACTAAAAACTGTAGCCAATTTAAAATGATAGAGTTTGATGTTAGCTTCCGTACCTTGCTTAACAAAACTTTCACTAAAACATAGAACATCAATTTCCTTGTATTTTTCTACTAATTCAGATCAAGTTACTCCAATCATGTCTAATTTGTAGCAGAGGCCGGCTATATTTTGATGTAGGATTCGTAGATTACTATGTCGGCATTCCTGTTTTGAATTTTCATAAACGGGAACGAAAATTTTATTAATGGGGAATTTAGGAACGAAAAAATGTATTATTTTTTTTACTATTGGCATGGAGTGAATTTCGTGCCGATAAAGTTTGTTTTGTGATCTTTTCATATTGCATAAAATCAATCTCTATATTAATTTTATAAGTAATTAATTCTAATTCTGAAAGCCTTTTATAGTAATTTATATCTAACCGACTTCAAGAAACTTACAATTCTTAAATTTTTTTATGAACAATTTTAATTCATAATTAAGTTTTTAAACATTAAGATACCTGTTTTCCGTAACATTCAATATCAATATTGTGCAATTGCTTAAACTACACAAAGTACTACACAGTTTAGTTAACAACAAATATGGATTTTTATCATGCTTACCAACTGAGAGTATAACAATGTCATTGTCAGATAGATTGCTTAACAGATTAGCTGGATTTCGCAGGATCTCGCATGAAGAAGCATATGGTTGAACTTTACCCTCGATATTGTAATTGTCATTCCATTTACCAGTCTTGTGCGTATAAGTTGTGCTGATACTGTTTCGTCTCCAATTACGTAAATTTTGCTTTTTGAATTGGGTTTTAATTGGGTTTCATACTTTAAGTTTCCATGTCGTTGTTTATTTAGGGAGTCAACTGATATGTTAGTTATGTCATTGTTGATTTCCTGAGATTTTTGTATACGATCTCTGCACGTCATCCTTTGTTTGCAAGCGAGCGCAGTGAGCGTTTGGACTAATTAATTGATGTGAGAAGTCTAATTTAGTTTGGATGGGATCTTTGCTCCTTTTTTTCTGTGCTGCTCTTTTGGGTGTCGATTTACAGATATCTTTTAGCTGGTTGATTTGAGTACCATTAGTTTTTTGAGGTAACAGTTTTCCGATAGTAAGTTAGGTACCTATTTACCATTTTCAGCAATTTCCAAGATCTTCGACAGTACAGTAACTTTCTTTTCCAATTCTTCAATTAGATCAAAGTAGTTGGATCTTAGATTTGGGTAGCTTCTAAATAGTTCTGAATTTCTTTTTAAAGTATGAGACAAAACATCGATATCTTCATCCACTGGCAAAGATTCGAAAGAGTTCTCCGTAGATATATTTGCCTCAATTTTTTCCGGGGTAGCCGGTAAATTATTTTGTATGGGAATCAGCGGTTGTTGAGGCGAAGAAGGTTTAGTTGAGGAATGTTGTTTTTTCCTGAGAGTGATATTTGAAGTAGCTACTACATCAGTTATGTTTTTGATGCATATTTTGCACTTCCATTTTTTTCTCTTTTCGATGTCCTTTAAGCGATAGGTTGCTTCTGGATAACCCACACAATCAAACTCGTATCTCTTCTTGCAAATTGAACATAGAGCAGTGTTTTATGTCGACATATTTCTTACAGATATTGTAAGTGACTTGTGCTGATGTCTTATGGTGTACTGACCAACGTTACGAGGTGTAATGTAACATTCGCATCGAGCGTGTTACGCATCGAGCATGTTACGCTGTGTTCTAAAATCGGCGTAACATGCTCGTCAAAACTCTGTGCTCCGTTTTCGCCGCCAGTTCACTCAAGATGGCCGACAGCGAGGACGTGTTGGTATCTTTGATTCTACTTAATAATAATAATAATAATAATAACCTGCGACATTATTCATTTTCTTCTTCTTCATTAATGTTTCATCCAAATTAAGAAGAAGAAAAAACGTTACTGGACATCAAACTTATTTAAAAACAGAGGCTTATGTGGTGGTTTATCATTGAAAGCAATATTAAAAAACCAAATGATTACTGGACAGTATAAAAAACTTTGCAGGCATGTCTCCGATCGATTTTGAAGAACTCTTGAATTTAATTGGACTAAAATTACATAAAAAAGATACAAATTATAGAAAAGCAATCAGTGTCACGGAACGATTAGCACTAACGCTTCGTTTTTATGCTACAGGAGATTCTTTTACTAGTATGCAATATCTCAAAGCAACGAATAGAATTTATAGTAAAAGATGTCAGCGAAGCCCTTATTGGAGCATTAAAAGACTATATAAAGGTATGTACTGTTTAGTTAATTCAGGAAAAGTAGTCATTACATATCAAATTAATTAAATCACCAAATTCTGATAGAAATTGTTCACTCATAGCTGGTGACCCTTAGTCATTTTGATCGGATGTATTTGATGTAGCTGTTTCAGGGCTGTAGCATCGATGAGGCTCTTGAAGTTGTTGGTTGATCTTATAACTATCTGAACTCTCAGAATCCTCCTCAACATCCAAACTAAACATAGTTTGTCTGCGAGGATTCCTTGTGTTATCAGAAGATAAATTGTCGTCTATAGAGGTATTTACTTGTGGAGACTGTTCGCCCTGGATAGTCTGAGTAGGCTCAGATACTACTTTTGGTGATTGTTGTATTGTAGTTGGTTGTACAGTACTGTCTTCACTCAATGACACGATGAAAATAAAAAAAATATTTTCATCGTGTGACTCAATTTTACTACTTAAAAACATATTTTCTATGAAATTGGCATGCCTCGCCTTATGGATCTTCCTAGGATAAGATGGATCTATAAGTCTGTAGCTTTTACTTTCTTCACAGTATCCTACAAAGATAAATCTCCTACTTACTCCTCCTACTGTGGATTTCTATTAGCAATAACAAGACAAGTGTCATCCGCAAACTGATAGCATTTACTGTTTGTGATGCAGTTACTCATATCATTTACATACGACAAAAAATGCAGGAGGCCTAATACTGAGCCCTGAGCTGTTCCCTCAGTTATGTCATGCGTTCACTACAGATGTTATCAACTTTTACAGTAAAGGTTCGATTTTTAAGATAATTTTTACACCAATTGAGTAATGGACCACGTACTCCGCAGTCGTCTAATTTATCAACTAGCTGATTATGAATTAATGTGTCAAAGGCACGCGAGAAGTCAATAAAGAGAGAAAGAACATATTTTTTCTCATTTAGGTGCTTATTGACTTCATCGGTGAAGTCTGATAAGAGGCTCGTGGTGCTTTTGCCGGCCTGAAAGCCAAATTGGTACCGGTTAATTACGTTGTGCTGCAAAAAATGCATGAATTTGTTCACAAACATATTTTTCAACTATTTTATCAATAGACGAGAGCAATGGACGATAGTTTGAATAATCGTTTTTATTACCCCTTTTGTGGATTGGCCTTATGCGACCTACCTTTAGATCATCTGGGTATAGACCACTTTCAATACTTCGATTAATTAAGTCAGCAATAGGGTTGGATATAATATCACCTATCATTTTAATATCGGAAACTTTGATATTGTCTGGACCTGGAGCTTTTCTTGAGTTAAGTTGTTTGATGATTTTATAAACGCTGCTAGCCGAGGCTTTTTTAAATAGCATACTAGAATCCAGGGGTATACGTGTTGCTTTAGGGTCCGTTATTTTTTTATTACACTTAGGAACAATGTCTTTAGCCGCTTTGTCAAAACAATTTGCAAAGTTGTCAGCAATGGTTTTGGTAGTGATTCCTTGCGCATCAAAAGTCCTAAGTATAGCCGTATCAAGTGACAAGGTCACTCTCCCTAACATTTGATTTAAAATATTGTACATATTTTTTACGTTTTTAAAATTATCACTAATATATTGCATATAATAATTGTTTCTTCTGTTTTCTAATATTTTATGAATTTTATTTCTAATTTTATTATATTCTAATTTTATTTTTGAATTTTTTAATTTATTTTTCCAATCACTATATAATTTGTCTCTTTTATCACAAAGCCGGGTAATATTGCCATCAATCCAGGGTATAATATTTCTAATCCTTCCCGATAACTGCAATTCTTTTCCGACATAATTCTTCTAATTTCTTCTTCTTTTAAAAAATAGGGAATTTTTTATGCATCGCCATATGTGGACCTTTGCAGTTTATACATTTAAAAACAGTTGTTTCACAATTAACGTGATTATTTCCACACTTAGGACATGTGCCATTTTCGGAGGACATGTTCTTGAAAGGTGTCCATATCGCCAACATACTGAACATTGGGACACAGGGAAGATGTAGAGCTCAACTTGGAATCTACAACCAAAACTTACATATGATGGTAAGTTATAATTTTTAAAACATAGGCGGATCGTTTCAGAATTTATCCATTTACCAACACTATCCTGTCTTTTTAGTCGTTTTGCAGATATAATCTCGAAATCACATTTAAGGTTTTCTAATATTTCTTTATCTTCCATTTCTAAGTCCACCTGTCGCAGTATACCATAACATAACGATGATTCACCTACTATGTTAATATTACACTCCACGTTGCCAAATATGTTCTCACGATTAACGTCTTTACTGCATTTTCTTTGTTATCAAAATATATTAAAGCCCTATAAGGGTTTTTGTACACTAATTTAATTATGTTTCCTATATTATGAGATCTCAAAAGTTTTGCCATCCCAAACTGCCTCGGTAGTGTTTCTTTGGCCGTAATACACACAATATGTTCTGTGGGTTTCTCATTATTACTCAAAAATCTCAATTGTAATTCTTCATAGTTTTTGAATTTCTTCTCGTTAGTCGTTTATTCCCACGCTTTATGGTTATGAATCCATCATCATCCTCCTGTCTGCCTCTTTTCTCTGGTAATACTTGTTGCTCTCTATTTAAATCCATATTTTTCTCCTTCTCCATCCTTAAATTATCTTGTTGCTCGCTCTCCAACTCAAGATCCTCTTCCACCATCTCACTTCCACTTGAGTCACAAAATTCTACATTTCCACTCATCAAGTAGCATTAATTAATAAAAATGAGGGTAAGCGAAAAAGTTACAATCGCGAAAGTCGACCACTCGCCAAGACGGCGCGCGCGCAACTGAATATATGTTTTATTGTTACGACGTCTATGGGCGTGTAGTGCCCCGCAAAGTATTCAAGGGGGATCTCACTGCATGGCTTGATTAATATTTCACTGCATGGCTTGATTAACTCAAAAATGGGTATAAATAATGTTTGAGTCAAGATATGGAAACATCCAAAACGATATTTCAAAATTCCACCCCTGTTGGAGTGAAAAGAGGTATTATGAATACAATGTATACAGTTTATAAGAAAAATCATATTCCTTTGGTTAATAAATTTGAAACTCGGCAATATTTGCCTCAGTAAATAATAAACACTGTCACTATTCATTTTTTTAAACAACCCCTCGCAGAGCATTAAAAGCGTGTCAAAGTTTGAAAAGAAACATTTTAAAGCGCTGTCGGATTGACTCCAAACTCGGTAGGTAAGGTACTAATACTTAAAATAAAAAATTATGTATTTCAGGATTCATTAAAAATCAACTCGTAAATGGGTGAAAAATGGTAATAAAGTTTAAGGGGTGGATTTTACTGATTGCTTCAATTAACTCAAAAATGGGTATAAATAGTGGCAATGGAACGGTACCAAATGCTTTTTTTAAGAACAAACCCGTCGTGATGAAAGGGGAGGATACAGTTTATTTGAAAAATCCTATTCCTTTGATCTATAAACTTAAAAATTGGGCCGATTATTTATTGACGTGAAAACGTCTTTTCGCCTGGTGGTAAGTTCAATATTTCTGACCGCCAACAACATGTAAGATTTCAACCGCTAATAACTACGAGACTTAAGGACGCGTTCTCAAAACAGATAGGTACGAGTATCACTACACTGACACGGCTCAAACACATACGCAAGGTTAACTGCGGGATTAATGAGTAACTAAACTGATTTTGATACTTTAGCAAGTTCCAATATTTTTCTTAGATTATTGTTCATGTTTTTATTTGGAACTACGTAAATATCCAGACAGTGACAAAATAAAATAACCCTTAATACCACACGTGAAGGTTCATGCGTAACAGCAAAATATGTGAAAAATTAGACGGTTCGTTTTTATTTTTTTCCGAGATTATTTGTAACATTTTTGTAAATATTCCAACCATATTTTTGAAAATATTATATCTGCTTACCTAGGGTATTTTTCAAGAAACAAAATTATGTACATAATAGCCGAAAAATTATCCCGAACTAAGCCTCATATCGTCAATTTTGTGTGAAGAGGTAACGGATAATCGTTTTTACGGTATGAAATACAAAAATTTCAAACCAAAAAACGGCCATTATTTGGAGATAAAGAAGTAATCTATTTGTTAGTTTAGTTTGATTTAGTTTCATTTCAGCGCAAACTCTACCGAAAAATTGCTTATTTTTGTCGGATTTGTAAACGCGTCCTTAATACTAGAATAATGGTTGAGCATTTATAAGATAGGTCATGTTTATAACTATTTTAAGGCCAGATATAATTTGCTTATGACGTCACACTGCAAGCAAACACGCATGCGCGCGACCCTCTACTTTTCACTATGTGTCGAAATATCAATTCGTATAATGCAAAATGTGTTTAGCTAGATCAGTCATTCTAGTGTTTTTGTAACGAGTTGACAAATTATTACCATTACCAGGACCCGAACAGAAATATTGACCAAAGTATTACCAGGACCCGAACAGACATATTGACCAAAGTATTACCAGGACCCGAACAGACATATTGACCAAAGTATTACCAGGACCCGAACAGACATATTGACCAAAGTATTACCAGGACCCGAACAGACATATTGACCAAAGTATTACCAGGACCCGAACAGACATATTGACCAAAGTATTACCAGGACCCGAACAGACATATTGACCAAAGTATTACCAGGACCCGAACAGACATATTGACCAAAGTATTACCAGGACCCGAACAGACATATTGACCAAAGTATTACCAGGACCCGAACAGACATATTGACCAAAGTATTACCAGGACCCGAACAGACATATTGACCAAAGTATTACCAGGACCCGAACAGACATATTGACCAAAGTATTACCAGGACCCGAACAGACATATTGACCAAAGTATTACCAGGACCCGAACAGACATATTGACCAAAGTATTACCAGGACCCGAACAGACATATTGACCAAAGTATTACCAGGACCCGAACAGACATATTGACCAAAGTATTACCAGGACCCGAACAGACATATTGACCAAAGTATTACCAGGACCCGAACAGACATATTGACCAAAGTATTACCAGGACCCGAACAGACATATTGACCAAAGTATTACCAGGACCCGAACAGACATATTGACCAAAGTATTACCAGGACCCGAACAGACATATTGACCAAAGTATTACCAGGACCCGAACAGACATATTGACCAAAGTATTACCAGGACCCGAACAGACATATTGACCAAAGTATTACCAGGACCCGAACAGACATATTGACCAAAGTATTACCAGGACCCGAACAGACATATTGACCAAAGTATTACCAGGACCCGAACAGACATATTGACCAAAGTATTACCAGGACCCGAACAGACATATTGGCCAAAGTATTACCAGGACCCGAACAGACATATTGGCCAAAGTATTACCAGGACCCGAACAGACATATTGGCCAAAGTATTACCAGGACCCGAACAGACATATTGGCCAAAGTATTACCAGGACCCGAACAGACATATTGGCCAAAGTATTACCAGGACCCGAACAGACATATTGGCCAAAGTATTACCAGGACCCGAACAGACATATTGGCCAAAGTATTACCAGGACCCGAACAGACATATTGGCCAAAGTATTACCAGGACCCGAACAGACATATTGACCAAAGTATTACCAGGACCCGAACAGACATATTGGCCAAAGTATTACCAGGACCCGAACAGACATATTGGCCAAAGTATTACCAGGACCCGAACAGACATATTGGCCAAAGTATTACCAGGACCCGAACAGACATATTGGCCAAAGTATTACCAGGACCCGAACAGACATATTGGCCAAAGTATTACCAGGACCCGAACAGACATATTGGCCAAAGTATTACCAGGACCCGAACAGACATATTGGCCAAAGTATTACCAGGACCCGAACAGACATATTGGCCAAAGTATTACCAGGACCCGAACAGACATATTGGCCAAAGTATTACCAGGACCCGAACAGACATATTGGCCAAAGTATTACCAGGACCCGAACAGACATATTGGCCAAAGTATTACCAGGACCCGAACAGACATATTGGCCAAAGTATTACCAGGACCCGAACAGACATATTGGCCAAAGTATTACCAGGACCCGAACAGACATATTGGCCAAAGTATTACCAGGACCCGAACAGACATATTGGCCAAAGTATTACCAGGACCCGAACAGACATATTGGCCAAAGTATTACCAGGACCCGAACAGACATATTGGCCAAAGTATTACCAGGACCCGAACAGACATATTGGCCAAAGTATTACCAGGACCCGAACAGACATATTGGCCAAAGTATTACCAGGACCCGAACAGACATATTGGCCAAAGTATTACCAGGACCCGAACAGACATATTGGCCAAAGTATTACCAGGACCCGAACAGACATATTGGCCAAAGTATTACCAGGACCCGAACAGACATATTGGCCAAAGTATTACCAGGACCCGAACAGACATATTGGCCACAATAGAGTTAAAAATTAATATGAAGTTGACAATAGCAAAATAATGTCAGATGTCGTCTCATGTCGGCCGGAAATGTGCTCAGAACTGAATAATATTACAATCGGTGAAAGCTGACTATATAGGTAAGGAATACAATGAGTCTACCAAGTCTAGTGTCGAGTAAATACAATGGCTACGGCAGTATCGGAAACCGTAGTAAAATTTCAATCAGTTTTCACGAAAACCAACGGCGCGGACTCGAACTGCGCCTACTATTTTTTTTTATTTTAATAAGTTATACAGATCGTAAACTTTAATTATCGAAAACAACCTTTCAAAGGAGGTGGAGGAGGTCTTAACATTTTTGAAGGAAAGTACGGAATCCACGCGAAGTGGCGGGTAAAGTACGCAATCCACGCGAAGTCGCGGGAAAAGTACGCAATCCACGCGAAGTGGCGGGAAAAGTACGCAATCCACGCGAAGTGGCGGGTAAAGTACGCAATCCACGCGAAGTCGCGGGAAAAGTACGCAATCCACGCGAAGTCGCGGGTAAAGTACGCAATCCACGCGAAGTCGCGGGTAAAGTACGCAATCCACGCGAAGTCGCGGGTAAAGTACGCAATCCACGCGAAGTCGCGGGTAAAGTACGCAATCCACGCGAAGTCGCGGGTAAAGTGCTAGACATGACATATTATGTATTCAACTTTCATAAAAGCAAATAGCTTAGCGGATTCATGACAGCTTTTCAAATCTGTGGTTGTAAGTTCGATTCCCAACTATTGATAATTTATGCGACTCATTATTTAACATTTTGTTATGTTACGATAGTTCGTTGAACGTACACAGAAAAACATGAAGTTTAGGCCTCTTCTGTCCTCTATGGTTATAATAAAAACAAATATCTATGGATAGGTGAGTGTTAATAAGAAATCCCGTATGTTTATGTTAGTGATCAGCGTCAGGAATAATCTGTTTACATATGTTAGTGATCAGCGCCATGAATAATCTGTTTACATATGTTTTATTTATTTATACAATCACTTACAACTATTATTACAGGTTAAAACCCAATGCAATAGTGAAGCAAACCTAATAACAACAACTTATGTTCTAAAACTTATGACATACAATGTTATCCTTGTGAATTCACTCCGTGAACAAGCAAAAATATCAATCTCCTCTGCTACAAGGTTAAGAGTGCGAAGCGCCCGCGTCAGGGGCGCCTCATTCGACAGATTAGTGCGGCCACGAGGTACAGCCAGCAGCTGAGGCCGCCGTCGCCGCCACACATATCTGTCAGGGGCGCCTCATTCAACAGATTAGTGCGGCCACGAGGTACAGCCAGCAGCTGAGGCCGCCGTCGCCGCCACACATATCTGTCAGGGGCGCCTTATTCAACAGATTAGTGCGGCCACGAGGTACAGCCAGCAGCTGAGGCCGCCGTCGCCGCCACACATATCTGTCAGGGGCGCCTTATTCAACAGATTAGTGCGGCCACGAGGTACAGCCAGCAGCTGAGGCCGCCGTCGCCGCCACACATATCTGTCAGGGGCGCCTCATTCAACAGATTAGTGCGGCCACGAGGTACAGCCAGCAGCTGAGGCCGCCGTCGCCGCCACACATATCTGTCAGGGGCGCCTCATTCAACAGATTAGTGCGGCCACGAGGTACAGCCAGCAGCTGAGGCCGCCGTCGCCGCCAAACATATCTGTCAGGGGCGCCTCATTCAACAGATTAGTGCGGCCACGAGGTACAGCCAGCAGCTGAGGCCGCCGTCGCCGCCACACATATCTGTCAGGCACACTTAAACACAACAACTCTAATATGTTGGCGTTATGTATCTTGCCTCTAATTAATTGAAATAAATAGGAGACAAGTGCGAACTCACGTCTAACTCTCAGCTCGTTGTATCCAACCATGCCTAATATAAACAAGGTTGGATACATAAGCGGGTAAAATGGATATACTCCATAGAGCCTCAAATATAAAAATCTAACAAATTTATTTTGTATTCTCTTCAACATGTGACTATACTTAGTCTCATGTGGGGCCCAGATGACTGCGTTGCATTCTAATTCTAATAATTCTAAAGCGATAATCGCCGTAATATTTGTGAAACCACGAACAGTACGTAAAATAAACCCTAAATTTCTGTAGGCCTTTTTACAGCACTTGACAATATGATCACGAAACGCTAGCCCCGCGTTAAGACTAACTCCTAAGTCCCTAACCTCTGTAACCCTGATCATCGGTATCCCATCAATGTTGTAATCATGTACAATAGGACTACGTACACGCGAGAAAGTGATGGTGACACATTTTTGGGCGTTGAATTGCAGAAGGTTTTCCTTATACAATAACGCTATCTATGGCCTTCTGCAAGCGTTCACAGTCATCATTACCCTTCACTGCCAGAGATAACTTAAGATCGTCTGCAAATAATAAACAATTTGCATCCTTAACGACTTTGGGCAAATCGTTTATCATAATTATAAATTGCAGAGGTCCGAGGTTACTCCCTTGGCTTACACCAGACCACGTGAAGTACGGCTCTGACTTGTGCCCCTCGTACTCTACGTATTGCTGCCGATCCCTCATGTAACTTGCGAAGAAATGAAGAAGGTGCGGAGTGAAACCAACAGCTGCTAACTTCTTGAGCAACACGTCATTATCGACTAGGTCGAATGCTTTTTTGAAGTCAAAGTAGGCAGCGTCAGCTTGCCCCCCACCGTCTACAAACGGTAGCACAAGAGCCATGTAACTCAGTAAATTACTGATGGTGCTCCTCATTGGGCGAAACCCATGCTGTTCATCTGAGAGTTGCGTTCTCACTTGCATAAAAATGCTGGTATGAATAGCGCACTCTAACACTTTAGCCGGTGATGACAATACTGCAATAAGTCTGTACCCACTAACGTTGTCGCTACTTATAGCCCCTTTCGGTACCGGCACAACACGAGTGGTTTTCCATCTCTCCGGAAACACGGCTGCTTTCAGACACTTATTGAATATATGGAGCAACGGTTCACCCAGCACAGATCTACAGTCTCTTAATATATAAGACGGAATACCGTCCGGTCCCGCAGATCTCTTCGGCTTAAGTTGTTCTAGCGCACTTTGCACATCCTTCAACTGCAGTTCCTGCCGATGAATCCGCGCCGCTCCATTCTCAACACCCGCCCTTTCAACAGCCGCGGCAACATTCAACTCAGCCTGTCTCGCGCTATAAACCGAGTGAAAGTACTGAGCAAACTCTTTTACAGATTGCTCACCAGACAAAACCTCCCCGTTTTTTAGAATCCTTTGTGGATTTCGACTACCCCTTTTGGACTTTATATAGTTCCAAAATTATTTTGGGTCTTTTTGCAGTTGATTTTGAACCCTGTTGCTATATTGTTATAAATGATAAATGATAAATGATCTTTATTTCTGTAAGTTGGTTTGTACAAACACTTTTACAAGTCAATTTTTTTATTTAAACTAGATGAGGTCGGCGTTTCCTATCTGACTACTCTGAGAAGAAAGGCCGAAACAAACTCAGAGGTCACAGTCTCTTATAAAGTCCAGACATAATCTTGGTCACTTCATGTGAAGACCATGTAGATTGGTGTCTGAAATGGTCTTTTGAGGAAAGAACCACACAGATTGAGAGGACCTATCCAGTCAGTGCACGCATTTGTCAGTAATCGCGCAGCTCAACTCAGAACTTAAGGAGCTCAACGATTCGACGAACAATACCAAAGAAAGGACATTGGGGTAGGCCGCATAGATTACTCAAACTGCCAGACCATGATTAAAAATAACTGAGAGAAAAAATAAAACAAACAAAAAAAAAAGCAATGACCTACATAGTCTTCACATTCACAATAAATTAAAATAATATAATACTTACAAAGTAAATATTCATGTCAACATTCAGTATGCAAAAATAAAAATAAAATTAAATTTGGAGCAGTTCAATCCCAAGCCTTTTTGTCCTCAATATAATCTTTAACGGTATAAAAAGCTTTCTGACACAACTTGCGTTTAATGGATGATTTGAATTTATTAAGGCTCAGATCTTGAACGTGGCTTGGAAGTTTATTATAAAAGCGTATACATTGACACCTGAATGACCCACCTATTTTCTTGAGCCTTGTTGGAGGTACAACCAATTTGTGTTTGTTCCTAGTATTTATATTGTGGATATCACTGTATTTTTTAAACAATTTAATGTTTTATGGGCATATAAAAGATTTTCAAAAATGTACTGAGAAGGCAAAGTCATTATATTAATCTCCTTAAATTTCTCTCTGAGAGATTGTCTCGGACTTAATTTATAAATGCATCGAACAGCTCTTTTCTGCAAAACAAAGATAGTCTGAATGTCGGCTGCATTTCCCCACAACAGAATACCGTACGACATTACACTATGAAAATAGCTAAAGTACACTAAACGGGCTGTCTCTATGTTGGTTAAATTACGAATTTTCCTAACAGCGTATGCTGCGGAGCTTAGCTTTTTTGACAATTTCTGTTCAACAATGTTCTTGTGCTAATTTAATCAACTGTTTTACTTTAGCCCTACACAGAGCAAACGGCTCGTAATCATCCTGGCGCTTACTTGCCTTGTACCGTTTGTGGTGAAAGACCTTGTAACGTATGTTGCGAATTATTTCAGCAGTGTAAAACTCGGGGTAAACATACTTCGAGCTTACACGACTTCGCTGTTTTCTGGGAACACAGTCATCTATTGTCGCATTGATTGTTTCATAAAAATAATTTAAACTCATTTCTAAATCAAGGTCGTAGATATCAGTCCAGTCTATTGCCGCTATTGTTGAGTACAATGTCAAAAAATCAGCTTTATTAAAATTCCAACCTGTAGGTACAGTACTCGACTCGCGCGCGAATGAACGCGCAACCCGGCGCGCCCGCAGTTCGCTCAACACGTCGAGCGGCGGATGGTACGCATCCACAGGCACAAGAGGCGCTCCCGCCCCGCGCACATTCACGCTCTCTCCCTTTGGAAGCGTACTTAATACTAAATCTAAACATAGATTATTACAATTAACGATCGTGTTGCACTGAGTAAATCCACAATATGATAAAAAGTATTCAAAATAATTACATACGTTTATCGAACAGGAATGCATATTGAAGTCACCAATTACGACGATATCACTATATTTACTACACAGCTGTTCTATTTTCCTAAACAATATCATATACTCATTCTCACAACTGTTTGGCGGAATGTAAGTAACACACAATAAAAATAAAAGTCTACTTTGTAAATAAACGGTAGCACAAACCAGTTCGAATACCCTATTGTCAATGTTAACGTTCACTCGGGCGGGATACTCGCCGCAGTTCTAAACGCGGTGTGGTGGTTAGTGATCAGCGTCAGGAATAATCTGTAAGAATGCATCAGTCAGTAATGTGTTGTGCCATTAGGTAGTATATGCAGGAACGCAGGAGTTCATTACCTAATTCCCTAAAAAAGAAAAATTTCGCAAGCAATAGGAAATTGCTAGTGCGCGCCTGCGGGCAGGGTCGACCTCAGCACGAGCTTCTCATGCGAACAACTGTACGTCGCTTGCTCCGCGTCACCAGTCCCGACTTTATATTTTGGCTGCTGAGACCAAAACTACAAAGTTGTATAAAAATTTGGCTGTTATTTTAGAATATTGTGGTGTCTTACCACTTTCACGCGAACGAAGTCGCGGGCAGAAGAAAGAAGAACAACAAAGGCCCCATGTGCGAGCCTTGTGGTACTCCTGATGGCATAACGTTTGTCTGAGATTAAAAACCTTGAAAAACTACCATTTCTGTGTGATTTTTCAAATAGGACTGACACCATCGGCATCGCTGTAATGACCTATGAATACCCATGTCTGTCAAAGTTTAGTAAATTTGTGGAGACGTGACTTTGATTTAACATTGTGTGGCGCGTGCAGGGCGAGCGGCGCTACGCGTGCTGCTACTGCGCGTGGTCGGGCGTGGACAACTGGTGCCTCAAGCGCCACCTCAACACGCACCTGAAGCCGTTCGCGTGCGCGCTGTGCGAGTACAAGGCGGCGCGCGCCGAGCGCCTCGCCACGCACGTGCACAA
This sequence comes from Dicycla oo, assembly GCA_948252095.1. NCBI lineage: Eukaryota > Metazoa > Arthropoda > Insecta > Lepidoptera > Noctuidae > Dicycla > Dicycla oo. The sequence goes on from OX411727.1 coordinate 312,800, forward strand.
AGTGCACAACAAGAAGGCGTGCGCCAAGTGCCCCTTCCTCGCCGACGACCAGCTCCAGCTGGCGCAGCACCTGCGCGATGCACAGTCAGTACCTCCCGCCCTACGCGACACTGCAGGCGCAGGCCACAGCCAGCGCGGTCTAACGCCTGATCCCACTCCCGCAGCCACATCGAGAGCCGCAACCTGAAGGTGCCCGCGGGAGGGCCGCGCGCGACCAGCGCCGGCGCCTTCGGGCAGGGCGTTGCTCCGGCGCCGGACGCGCTGTCAGCCAGCGCGGCGCCGGCGGCGGGTGGCGCGGGGCGGCGGCGCGAGGTGCGAGCGGCGGGCGCCGCTCGGCTCTTCGGCTACCTGGAGGCGTCGGACGGCTCGGGCGACGAGTACGAGCCACCGGCGCTGGCAGCCGAGTTCGCACCGGCCGGGAGCGCGCCCGGCGCCGGCGCGACGCACTACGCGCGCGACAAAGAGAACGCGGCGCCGCTGCACCACGGCATGCACCACGACCACTGCCTGCGCTACTAGCCCGCGCCGGCGCTGCACGCGGCCGCCGGCGCCTCGGCGCGACCGTCGACGGCACCCACTGCAAGTCGGGACGGCGCCGGTGCGGACGACGAGTCTTGGCTCAGACGACTACTTACAGCCTAATTACAAAGGCTTCTGATTACACCTTAGGTGAGTACGGCCCTCACACATTGTCCATTGCATGTCGTGGAAAGACTTCCGCGCTCAGTCTGCTGACGTAGAGGGCGCCGATACTCAAATAGTCAACTTCGTTACATTTCGGAACATTTTCCGGAAGTTAACGTTGCGATAACAATAATGTACACAGTAAATTATTATGAAAGCATTAAAACAGCTGCCCTAAACAACTTGCACTCAAATCCCACCAATGCAATTTACAGTATCGGGGTAGTGGCTGATGCGCGGCCTGCGATCTAATAATTACAGTATCGGGGTAGTGGCTGATGCGCGGCCTGCGATCTAATAATTACAGTATCGGGGTAGTGGCTGATGCGCGGCCTGCGATCTAATAATTACAGTATCGGGGTAGTGGCTGATGCGCGGCCTGCGATCTAATAATTACAGTATCGGGGTAGTGGCTGATGCGCGGCCTGCGATCTAATAATTACAGTATCGGGGTAGTGGCTGATGCGCGGCCTGTCATCTAATAATTACAGTATCGGGGTAGTGGCTGATGCGCGGCCTGCGATCTAATAATTACAGTATCGGGGTAGTGGCTGATGCGCGGCCTGCGATCTAATAATTACAGTATCGGGGTAGTGGCTGATGCGCGGCCTGCGATCTAATAATTACAGTATCGGGGTAGTGGCTGATGCGCGGCCTGCGATCTAATAATTACAGTATCGGGGGTAGTGGCTGATGCGCGGCCTGTCATCTAATAATTACAGTATCGGGGGTAGTGGCTGATGCGCGGCCTGCGATCTAATAATTACAGTATCGGGGGTAGTGGCTGATGCGCGGCCTGTGATCTAATAATTACAGTATCGGGGGTAGTGGCTGATGCGCGGCCTGCGATCTAATAATTACAGTATCGGGGTAGTGGCTGATGCGCGGCCTGCGATCTAATAATTACAGTATCGGGGTAGTGGCTGATGCGCGGCCTGTCATCTAATAATTACAGTATCGGGGGTAGTGGCTGATGCGCGGCCTGTGATCTAATAATTACAGTATCGGGGTAGTGGCTGATGCGCGGCCTGCGATCTAATAATTACAGTATCGGGGTAGTGGCTGATGCGCGGCCTGTCATCTAATAATTACAGTTCGGGGGTAGTGGCTGATGCGCGGCCTGTGATCTAATAATTACAGTATCGGGGTAGTGGCTGATGCGCGGCCTGTCATCTAATAATTACAGTATCGGGGGTAGTGGCTGATGCGCGGCCTGTCATCTAATAATTACAGTATCGGGGGTAGTGGCTGATGCGCGGCCTGTGATCTAATAATTACAGTATCGGGGTAGTGGCTGATGCGCGGCCTGTCATCTAATAATTACAGTATCGGGGTAGTGGCTGATGCGCGGCCTGTCATCTAATAATTACAGTATCGGGGGTAGTGGCTGATGCGCGGCCTGCGATCTAATAATAACAGTATCGGGGTAGTGGCTGATGCGCGGCCTGTCATCTAATAATTACAGTATCGGGGGTAGTGGCTGATGCGCGGCCTGTGATCTAATAATTACAGTATCGGGGGTAGTGGCTGATGCGCGGCCTGTGATCTAATAATTACAGTATCGGGGGTAGTGGCTGATGCGCGGCCTGTGATCTAATAATTACAGTATCGGGGGTAGTGGCTGATGCGCGGCCTGTGATCTAATAATTACAGTATCGGGGGTAGTGGCTGATGCGCGGCCTGTCATCTAATAATTACAGTATCGGGGTAGTGGCTGATGCGCGGCCTGTGATCTAATAATTACAGTATCGGGGTAGTGGCTGATGCGCGGCCTGTGATCTAATAATTACAGTATCGGGGGTAGTGGCTGATGCGCGGCCTGTCATCTAATAATTACAGTATCGGGGGTAGTGGCTGATGCGCGGCCTGTCATCTAATAATTACAGTATCGGGGGTAGTGGCTGATGCGCGGCCTGCGATCTAATAATTACAGTATCGGGGGTAGTGGCTGATGCGCGGCCTGTCATCTAATAATTACAGTATCGGGGGTAGTGGCTGATGCGCGGCCTGTCATCTAATAATTTCAGTATCGGGGTAGTGGCTGATGCGCGGCCTGCGATCTAATAATTACAGTATCGGGGTAGTGGCTGATGCGCGGCCTGTCATCTAATAATTACAGTATCGGGGGTAGTGGCTGATGCGCGGCCTGTCATCTAATAATTTCAGTATCGGGGTAGTGGCTGATGCGCGGCCTGCGATCTAATAATTACAGTATCGGGGTAGTGGCTGATGCGCGGCCTGTCATCTAATAATTTCAGTATCGGGGGTAGTGGCTGATGCGCGGCCTGTCATCTAATAATTACAGTATCGGGGGTAGTGGCTGATGCGCGGCCTGTCATCTAATAATTTCAGTATCGGGGGTAGTGGCTGATGCGCGGCCTGTCATCTAATAATTTCAGTATCGGGGTAGTGGCTGATGCGCGGCCTGCGATCTAATAATTACAGTATCGGGGTAGTGGCTGATGCGCGGCCTGTCATCTAATAATTACAGTATCGGGGGTAGTGGCTGATGCGCGGCCTGTCATCTAATAATTTCAGTATCGGGGTAGTGGCTGATGCGCGGCCTGCGATCTAATAATTACAGTATCGGGGTAGTGGCTGATGCGCGGCCTGTCATCTAATAATTACAGTATCGGGGGTAGTGGCTGATGCGCGGCCTGTCATCTAATAATTTCAGTATCGGGGTAGTGGCTGATGCGCGGCCTGCGATCTAATAATTACAGTATCGGGGTAGTGGCTGATGCGCGGCCTGTCATCTAATAATTTCAGTATCGGGGGTAGTGGCTGATGCGCGGCCTGTCATCTAATAATTACAGTATCGGGGGTAGTGGCTGATGCGCGGCCTGTCATCTAATAATTACAGTATCGGGGTAGTGGCTGATGCGCGGCCTGCGATCTAATAATTACAGTATCGGGGGTAGTGGCTGATGCGCGGCCTGTCATCTAATAATTACAGTATCGGGGGTAGTGGCTGATGCGCGGCCTGTCATCTAATAATTACAGTATCGGGGTAGTGGCCGATGCGCGGCCTGCGATCTAATAATTTCAGTATCGGGGTAGTGGCTGATGCGCGGCCTGTCATCTAATAATTACAGTATCGGGGTAGTGGCTGATGCGCGGCCTGCGATCTAATAATTTCAGTATCGGGGGTAGTGGCTGATGCGCGGCCTGGCTGATGTGATCTAATAAAGCTAATGGTATTAAGTCCATGTATCTTTTTCCAGTAAGATTGAGAAATGTTCTCACCATTGTCTTATATATCCGTGTTTTTGTAATATCTATATAATGTATTATAATAATAATTTTTGTAATATATAAACTGACTGACTGGGTGATATATCAACGCATAGCCCAAACCGCTGGACGTAGAGACTTACACAGTGTAGGCATCCACTAAGGAAGGATTTTTGGAAAATCCACCGCTAACGGGGTGAAATAGGAGATGTATGTCTCACCGATTGATCGGGCTCAATCTTTAGCATCTGCAGGCCAGATCAAAATGGCGTAAGCCAGTTAGGGACTTTGAAATCGATGACGTCGTTCTTATCAAGGACGAAAACTTGCCACCCGGCAAGTGGGCTTTAGGACGTATTCAAGCAGTTCATCCTGGAAAGGATGGCTATGTAAGGGTAGTCAGTTTAAAAACTAAGAATAATATCATACAACGCCCTGTCACCAGACTTGTGTTGTTACCAGTAAACAAGAATACAACACAGGTTCAACATGTCAATCTAGACAATTCAGACGAGCGAAGTAAGAGTAAGCGACTTCCTCGCCTGTTCACTAGTTTCTGTTCACTATTTTTCATTTTGTTATAAAAATATACCAAATCATGAATTGTATATGAGACGTCATTTGATGAGAATCAAGCTATTTACTTCGATAGAATATTGAATGGCGTCTAGTTGTCTACTACAACATGACGACCTCAAAAGGCTTCTCCGACATCAAAGGTAACCATATCAAGTGCATCATGATGCAACACCCACGCAAATAAACAATATCAGAGTATCATTCTTCAGTTAGAGCATGAGATTAGCGAAATTGAACACTATGATATGTTACTTAAATATCAAAATCTGAAGAGGTTGAAAAGAGGCCTACTATACGGGTTGGGTTATATTGCTAATTCATTATTCGGTGTACTGGATCAGAGGTTTGCCGAAAAATACAAGAGTGACGTCGAGCAGATCAGTCATAATGAAGAACATCTTCAAAAGCTCATCAAAAATCAGACAAGTGTTTTAGAATCAGAATTTAATATCATGCGCCGTAATGAAAACAGCATTAATTAACAATTTTCATTCATCAAGCAACGTCTTCAAAATATATTAACTAAGGTGAATAAAATACGATCGGATAATGAAGATGGCCTTTATGTGACGTCATCATCTCTAGCAGCATCAATAATTCTATCAAATATTCGCAAACATTGAGTGATGTGGTTACAGATATTTCACACGGGCGCATTGACAGCCATTTGTTGTCACCGGAGCAGTTATCATATCAGCTGAGCATCATCACTAGCCATCTGAATGGTAAACTTACGATACCAGTGGATTTTAAAAATATCAAACTCTTGTATCGTTTACTTAAAGTGTCAGCTAGACTATTCTCAAACTACTCGTACTTAATCATTGAAATCAATGTTCCACTACTAAACAATGAACTGTTTGAGTTAAACAATCATATCTATCTCGCATAAGAGAGGACTGCAGTATAATCATCTCATTCCATCGGTACCATTCATAGCGTACAATCTACGCAAGGATACAGCATTTCTTCTCTCAGAAACAGATCTACGATCATGTGCTCATGTTCCCAACAATATCTTGTTATGCTCATTAAACTTGCCCATTTACGATCTAAATTTAAAACAGTCTATCTGTAAAATCAAAATATTTAATCAAAAGCAATTATGATATTCCGTAAAATCGTCTTGTGAAGAGCAATGGATCAAATTGCACAGGCCATCCACTTGGTTGTATACATGTTGCTGTTGTTGGACATTCGTCCAGTGCGCATAATTTGCGCCAACGGAATCACAATGGTCAACCTTGTCGGCAACGCGATTATTACCCTAGGTCAAGGATGCACATTGAAAGGGGATACCTTTAATATTTATGCTCATAATAATTTCATCAATCTTGTAAATATTTATCATCATATCGAAGTCCCAGAGGTGTCTATGCTAAACAAAATCATGACAACGTCTGCACCAGAGAACTTAGCGTGGCCGAAGATCATCTTCTCATTTGGAATCAATTAAGGGCTCAGATTGACGAGGTTAAGGGACAGTCGTCTACAGATCTGAGCATACACGACATTCACCACTATACTGTGTTGTACATCAGTGTTGATCCGGTTATCACGTTGGGTGCCGTCGTAGTTACGTCATCAGAAAACATTGAAGTGCGGGCAGAGTACCAGCGTCGCCAGGCCCAGGGCCAGCAGGCTGACTGGGTGGGGCCAGCGGCGGCCGCGCCGGCGGACAGAGTGCCGGCCACATCGCGTTTAGTGACATCAGTGCAAGAGTGTAGTGAAGTGTTTAAGATGAGTGGTGTAGATAGGGCCTCGCCAACGTTTCTGCGTTCAGTGCACTTACAAGACCGCGATGATTACACATGGACATGTGTATCTTATAATAGTTAATTAAATAAATGTTTTATCGTATTTGTATCATTCTGTTATTGTCAGTCCAGTGCAATGTACGGTCAAGTACGGACGTGTTTGCGCTGCTCGACAAGAATATTATATTCACGTGTTGCGCGGCTTTAGCCGCTGCTCGGTTTACGTCGCTATGAGTTCACAACCGCTCATAGCCAACGAGGTCTTGGCATTTATCAACCATGCCATCGACTACATGGACGAAGTCAGCATCTTGCAGATCTGCAAGTCCAGTTTCAAGGAGGAGGAGATCAGCAGTGCCAAGCTGCTGCTGCTCCAATCGCTCGGCAAAGTCGAGCAGATGCAATCCCGCCGGAGGGATGGTGGCCAGAAGTGTGTGCAGGACATCATCACATTGATGAAGAGCACCGACCCGGACGACGTGCCCGCTTTTGTGGCGAAGGAGCTACATAAGTTGCCCCCAGTCACGTTTGACCACGTCGACGTCACCAGGTTGCTGAAGGACATTACAACTCTCAAGGCGAGTCTGGCCGATGTACAGTCCAAGTTGGAGGTGTCTAATAACACCATTGGTGAACTACGTGCCGAAGTAGAGTTGTTGCGCAACGCTGTTAAGGTAAATAGGTCGCCTGATGCCTCCAATGTGAACACACGTCGCGGAGCGGGAAAAAACGCTAGCATCGGCAGTTTTGAGTCGGCGAGCTCCACTGCGTCACCCGCTGCTGATATTGCACGCGTTGCAACTTGCGCCGCCGCAGTCGCTGACTCGTTGCCGGTCGAGGTAGTGACTCGTGTAGGTTCGTTGACCCCTAAACCTGCCTACGCTACTATCGTCGCCACACACAAACCTGTGTCTCAGGCCAAGAAGGGGGATAAGGAGAGCTGCTGTGAACATGCCGACAGGGGTTCGAAACAGCAAGGCCCGGCTGCGGGCACGTGTGACAAGGATGGCTTCGTGAAGGTGGAGAGGAAGAAGGGGAAGAAGCCTCCTAGTCGGAACCAGTGCGGGACCGCGCTGGCAGGACCCAATATGCTGCGTCCGGCAATACCTACGACGCAGCTCTATGTTTCTCGGCTACATCACACCACGAAGGTTGAGGAGATCGTGGAGTATGTTCGAGCGAAGACCAGCTGGATCTTAAGGGTCGAGAGGTTGGCGTCGCGCCACAACACGAATTTCAAGTCGTTCGTGGTGCGAGTTCCGACTCAATTTATCGAGACCGTCCTTAAGGAAGAGTTTTGGCCGAAGGGTGTCGTGTATCGGCGATTCCGCGGAAGGCTACGCGACACCACGCAGCGCAATACGACGCCGTCCCTTCGTGTACAATAATGTTTTTATAAATATGTATGATAGTCTATAAGGTATATATGTTATGGGTCTTTGTTACCCAAAATAAATGATTTATTATTATTATTATTATTTTACAATTTTACTATTTAATCATATCAACTTATTGTAACTTAAAATTATCTGCCTATCTATCAATCATTTCGGTTGTCCCGTTCGGGCGGGCAGGACGTACGGAACAGCACAACAGCAGTGCTATTCTGTACAAATCTCACCGTGTTTGAGTTTTAATCGAACACTCAGCGAAAATGCATAATTGCATCGAACGCAAGTATGCACATTCGCTCGTTCACCAAAACGTGGGCCAGTTCGCGTTCAGATCTCATTAGAGGCACCACAACTCAAAACCATTACGATTTTTACCATACCTACATTTTACCAATCACTTAGTTATATATTTAGTTTAGCTTACCAATTCCTGTAACTAAGTTTTATAGTGATTTACAGCTATTTGCCTCACAATCCAAGATTTTGACTTTTACCACATTGACCATATCCTATCAATACGAGAAAGGTGTGTTAGGTCACCATAGCGCCGAACACTACTTTCTAAACACCGTGAAAACTTAGGTGAGGTGAGCCTGGAGTGAGCTGTAAATAGTGTCAATCCCTAGCATCTGGTGGAATGACAATGGATAGACCGGCAGTACACATTAGTACATTATGGCAGATACAATGGCAGTAGGTACATTTCTTTAGCGAGTTACGCGCCGTACATTCTGCACAGATAGCAATTTGTACATAATATTGCAAACATGTAAAAATATTATACATTTAATTAAATCAGTGTGTTCAACCAACATTCAAAGCGGTCGGTTTTATTTCATCATTATTTTTTTATTTTCATCATTATTTTGATTATTATTTCCTTTATTTTTATTATATACATATGATTTACATTTTTAAATATTTTTATAAAAACTTAAAATAAATAAAAACATTTAAAAATATAAAAAATAGTAGCCCACCGGTATCGGGAACAGGGTCCAAGCTACCGGTGGTCAGGGCTCCTGAGAGAGGAACCTCCTAACAATACGTGCCGTGTCCAGAAGTACCGCTTTCTGGATCAAGCCCTTGATCCAGCTGCCTAACGAGAGCCTCCTCAGGTGTTGGTCGAGACTCTTCGCTATTATGCCATTGGCTGTCACAACTATCGGCACAATGATTGCTGTATCCACATCCCACATGTCGACAACCTCGCGAGCCAAATCAAGATACTTAATCTGTTTATCTTTTTCAGCTTTCACGAGGTTCTCGTCATGCGGAACCGCTATATCAATAATCATTGTGCGACGCTCTATTCGATCTATCGCCACTATATCTGGCTTATTGGCAACAATAGTCCTGTCAGTGATGATAGATCGATCCCAATACAACGTGATATTGCCATTTTCGAGAACTGGGTCGGGCACATACCTATAGTACGGTACTTCCAATTCCACAAGATTGTATTGCAGAGCAAGTTGCTGATGGATAATCCTGGCTACAAGGTTGTGTCTATGCAAGTAGTCTCCGTTAGCCAGACGAGAACAGCCAGAAATAATGTGACGGATAGATTCCCCCGGACGGTGGCATGCCCGACAGATGTCAACCGTGCCGTCCTTCACAATATATTTCCTTCACAATATACATCAGGCCCATGTAGGACCCGGTAAAAGCGCCCATGAAGCTCTTTGCTCTGCCATACCTCCCTGCGGTCATTAGTATCTAATATTATAGGTTTGCGCCAGTTCTCGTTAGCCAAGAAGAGCGGGGTGAGGCCCTTGTCCACTGAGACCACATCTCGGTGCATCCCCACGTCGGCTTCTAGGAAGTATTCCCTGAGACTGCATACCTCACGGTTGTGCAGGGTCTTAGCATTTAAGAAGCCTCGACCACCACACTTCCGCGAAATATACAGTCTCATCACCGATGACCGTGGGTGATGCATCCGATTTGCAGTCAGCAGTGTGCGGACCCTTCTATCCAAGGCGTCAAGTTCTGTTTTAGTCCATTTGAGTATACCGAAAGAGTACATCAAAATATTAAATACTTTGTTCAGGCGGTTAAAGAAGCGCTCCCTCAGCGATTGCTTCATGTCAGCAGCGTTGATGCCTAACGCTTCCGACATACCCAAATACTTGTAAGTTTCGAGTGAGGAGAGGGGTCTTAGGTGTATGGAATCCGAGAGTTGGGTTTCTACGGATTCCAAAATCCCCCCTCCCCCCCCCCCCCGCTTTACATGCATGACCGCACATTTTTCCACACCAAATTCCATCCTGATGGCACTACTGAAAGTTTTGGTTACCTTCAATAGCTCCATCAGTTGAAAATTGCTGGGGGCAAAAAGCTTCAAGTCATCCATGTAAAGAAGGTGAGATATAACCTGACCACCTCTTCTCAATCGATAGCCTAGACCTGAATCCTCCAACAGTGTGCTTAGAGGATTCAAGGCTAAGCATAACCAAAGTGGACTCAAAATATCGCCTTGAAATATACCTCGCTCGATCCTTATCGGCTCGCTATTCCTCTGGATATGTAGACATCCTGGATAGCGAAGGACTGTCCTCCACTGCCCCATACACAACATCAGGAAGGTCCGCAGAGTTGCATCTACTTTATACAACTCCAGCACCTTCATGAGCCATGTATGTGGCACCGAGTCATAGGCCTTCTTGTAATCTATCCAGCATGTCGACAGATCCCTTCGGGAACGACGAACCTGTTGGTTAATGGCCATATCTATGAGGAGCAGCTCCTTAGTACCGCGGGATCCATTCCTACATCCATTTTGAGAGGCAGACATGATGGAGTTATTGTCTATATGTTTGTTAATTTTAGCTCTCAAAATGGATAAAAGAACTTTATAGACCGTCGGTAGACAAGTGATCGGTCTATAATTTTTGGGTTCCGCAGTACTACCTGATTTATGGAGCAGGTGGGTTATTCCCGTCGTTAGGAACTGGGGCAGCGACCCCGACTCTAAGGCTGATTGGAACTGGGATGCCAAGCGGGCGTGCGACTTATGGAAACATTTTATCCAAAAGTTGTGCAGCCTGTCCGGCCCTGGGGATTTCCAGTTAGGTAACGGACGGACTGCACAAGTTACATCTTGGGGGCTGATGGTAAGTGCCTCCATTTCTGGTATTTGATCGCACGTTCGCTCGATCTCCCTAGTCCAATCACCTTCGGTGTGACTGACAGGCACCGACCAGATGCTTCGTCAGAACGAATACATGGCGTCATCATCCGGGAGGCTCGTGTCGGTCACACCATGGTCTGGTCGCTCCCAAGCCATATAGACCCATTTTCATCGCTCCGGTATTTATGACTTGCCAAAACATCGATACTTCTTTATTATATGTAAGCTTCAAAAATGTTCTTTATTTTATGTAATATTGATGTATTACTTGCATAAACCTTTTTGTACGCATTCTCTAAATGATGGTAAAAACTGTATCAAAATCGGTTGCGCTGTCATTCCACCTGATGCTAGGGATTGACACTACTGACAGCTCACTCCACGCTCACTTCACCTAAATTTTCACGGTGAGATTTGTACAGAATAGCACGGCTGAAAGCAATTTGTTACTTTCAAGATATTTTAGAAAATCTTTGAGAGGCCCGTTAGTACTGAAATAGGTCTATAGTTAGTTAGTAAGAAAGAAAAATGCGTTTAATTGGCATTACAGCATAAAATAAATACACCTTAGAACTATGGAAACATGATTGCAATGCCAAAAGGGCCTCAGCTCAGCATAATGTCAGATGGTAACACAAGGTATACCACCTGATGCTGATTTTCAGCTGCAACCCACGAGTGCCATACGCTAGAATTTAATAAACACAGAGATGTGTGTGTCCGTTTTATAATAAATTAAGAGAATAAATTAAAAAGAAATGTTGTCGCATACATGTGTGTGTGTGTGTTGTGTTGTGATTAATTAAATACTAAAATAAATACTCAATACCAATGTTATTAACTACAATAAAATAATAATAAATCTATATCTAAATATTTAAAAGCACCTTCAACGCAAAATCGTGAGACTGCGTTGTTCTTCTAAACTATGAAACGTATTTTTATGCAGTTTACATAATCAGGGTACAAGACAATAATCATTGATTATAATAAAAAAATAAATAAATAATAATAAAAGTAATTAAAATTATAAAATGGATAAAACATTATGAAATAAGTAAATTGTATTATATAATATTAATTATTAAAGCACGGATATGTCGGCTCGAACATTCTGAAAATCTTTTTGCTGGTTTAATAAAAATTCGTTTAGTTTTAATTTGAAAGTCGAGTAACACAAGTTTTGTCTCCAGATTTGAAAACAGGGGTGACTACAGCTTTTTTGAGCAATTTTGGGAATATTCCTTGGATTAAACATCTGAAAGATGTGTTAGTGGAGGGTCAATTAGATATTAAGTCTTTTAAGTTCAGTATTAGGAATTTCATTCCAACCGAACGGCGCAGACGTTCTTTGACCCGTCTATTATACCTATCACTTCACTCACGTCCGCATCTAGTAGGACAAAAGAGTTCAGTGTAGTATGAGTCATAGGTGGACTTTGAATAGAAGGATATCTGTGTGATAAGTTTCTTTCTGCCAGATTTTTCCCAATGTTATGTAATGTAATGTATTAAAAAAAAAATATTCGTCGCTGCGGATGAGTTCAATTCGGCTGATAAAAATTAGAGCGGAGGTTCTGAGGTTTTAGTTCTAAATGTGTTACTTTTTGTAAACTTCCAGATAAGCTTACTGTTTTTCCTGCTTTCTGTAGTTGATCTTTGTCATATTGTTTTTTTAGTTTTTTCAACAGATTATTGCAGATATTTCTATATCGCTTATAAGTGACTGAGAGTATTTCATTGTTAGAGGAAAGCTTACATTTTTGGTGGAGTTTGTCTTTATGTCTGATGCAGCGAACAAGTCCGGGCGTAATCCACGGTTTAATGTTACTGTACTTTCTAGGTATTACTGTTGTTAAAGTGTTCTTCTTAATAGCAGATTGTAAATGATAAATGATTTTTATTTCTGTAAGTAGGTTTGTATAAACACTTTTACAAGTCAATCATGTTTTTTTTTTTTTAACTAGATGAGGTCGGCGTTTCCTATCTGACTACTCTGAGAAGAAAGGCTGAAACAAACTCAGAGGTCACAGTCTCTTATAAAGTCCAGACATAATTTTGGTCACTTCATGTGAAGACCATGTAGATTGGTGTCTGAAATGGTCTTTTGAGGAAAGAACCACACAGATTGAGAGGACCTGTCCAGACAGTGCACGCATTTGTCAGTAATCGCGCCGCTCAACTCAGAACTTAAGGAGCTCAACGATTCGACGAAAACGAAAGGACATTGGGGTAGGCCGCATAAATTACTCAAACTGCCAGACCATGATTAAAAATAACTGAGAAAAAATAAACCAAACAAAAAAAGCAAAGACCTACATAGTCTTCACATTCAAAATAAATTAAAATAATATAATACTTTACAAAGTAAATATTCATGTCAACATTCAGTACGCAAAAATGAAAAGAGAAAAAAGAAAATTGGGAGCAGTTCAATCCCAAGCATTTTTGTCCTCAATATAATCTTTAACGGTATAAAAAGATTTCTGACTGAAATTTGTGTTTGTTCCTAGTATTTATATTGTGGATATCACTGTGTTTTAAACAATTTAATGGTTTTATGGGCATATAAAAGATTTTCAAAAATGTACTAAGATGGCAAAGTCATTATATTAATCTCCTTAAATTTCTCTCTGAGAGATTGTCTCGGAATTAATTTATAAATGCATCGAACAGCTCTTTTCTGCAAAACAAAGATAGTCTGAATGTCGGCTGCATTTCCCCACAACAGAATACCGTACGACATTACACTATGAAAATAGCTAAAGTACACTAAACGGCTGTCTCTATGTTGGTTAAATTACGAATTTTCCTAACAGCGTATGCTGCGTAACTTAGCTTTTTTGACAATTTATCTATATGTGGGCCCCACTGAAGCTTAGCATCGAAAGTTAAGCCCAAGAATACTGTGCTATCTTCAGGATTCAATTCTTCGCCCTTTATCAACACGTTAGTTTTCACCTCCTAACTTGAGGTAGCGTAAATTTAATGCATTTGGTTTTTTTTTTCATTAAGGAGTAAATTATTAACATTGAACCAGTGAACTACTTTTGAGATCGCTTTGTTTACATCGTCAGTCACCAGCTGCTGACGTTTAAGTTTAAACAAAAGTGAAGTATCATCCGCAAACAAAACTATATCATGATAATCATTTATGAGGTAGGGCAAGTCGTTAATATGAATAAGAAACAAGAAAGTACCAAGAATCGAGCCCTGTCTAAGATCGCCCGGATCTATAGTAACAATGGGGGTCCCCCATTGCTATTCGATGCATTTATAAATTAATTCTCTCAGAGAGAAATTTAAGGAGATTAATATAATGACTTTGCCATCTTAGTACATTTTTGAAAATCTTTTATATGCCCATAAAACCATTAAATTGTTTAAAACACAGTGATATCCACAATATAAATACTAGGAACAAACACAAATTTCAGTCAGAAATCTTTTTATACCGTTAAAGATTATATTGAGGACAAAAATGCTTGGGATTGAACTGCTCCCAATTTTCTTTTTTCTCTTTTCATTTTTGCGTACTGAATGTTGACATGAATATTTACTTTGTAAAGTATTATATTATTTTAATTTATTTTGAATGTGAAGACTATGTAGGTCTTTGCTTTTTTTGTTTGGTTTATTTTTTCTCAGTTATTTTTAATCATGGTCTGGCAGTTTGAGTAATTTATGCGGCCTACCCCAATGTCCTTTCGTTTTCGTCGAATCGTTGAGCTCCTTAAGTTCTGAGTTGAGCTGCGCGATTACTGACAAATGCGTGCACTGTCTGGACAGGTCCTCTCAATCTGTGTGGTTCTTTCCTCAAAAGACCATTTCAGACACCAATCTACATGGTCTTCACATGAAGTGACCAAAATTATGTCTGGACTTTATAAGAGACTGTGACCTCTGAGTTTGTTTCAGCCTTTCTTCTCAGAGTAGTCAGATAGGAAACGCCGACCTCATCTAGTTAAAAAAAAAAAAACATGATTGACTTGTAAAAGTGTTTATACAAACCTACTTACAGAAATAAAAATCATTTATCATTTACAATCTGCTATTAAGAAGAACACTTTAACAACAGTAATACCTAGAAAGTACAGTAACATTAAACCGTAGATTACGCCCGGACTTGTTCGCTGCATCAGACATAAAGACAAACTCCACCAAAAATGTAAGCTTTCCTCTAACAATGAAATACTCTCAGTCACTTATAAGCGATATAGAAATATCTGCAATAATCTGTTGAAAAAACTAAAAAAACAATATGACAAAGATCAACTACAGAAGGCAGGAAAAACAGTAAGCTTATCTGGAAGTTTACAAAAAGTAACACATTTAGAACTAAAACCTCAGAACCTCCGCTCAAATTTTTATCAGCCGAATTGAACTCATCCGCAGCGACGAATATTTATTTTTTTAATACATTACATTACATAACATTGGGAAAAATCTGGCAGAAAGAAACTTATCACACAGATATCCTTCTATTCAAAGTCCACCTATGACTCATACTACACTGAACTCTTTTGTCCTACTAGATGCGGACGTGAGTGAAGTGATAGGTATAATAGACGGGTCAAAGAACGTCTGCGCCGTTCGGTTGGAATGAAATTCCTAATACTGAACTTAAAAGACTTAATATCTAATTGACCCTCCACTAACACATCTTTCAGATGTTTAATCCAAGGAATATTCCCAAAATTGCTCAAAAAAGCTGTAGTCACCCCTGTTTTCAAATCTGGAGACAAAACTTGTGTTACTCGACTTTCAAATTAAAACTAAACGAATTTTTATTAAACCAGCAAAAAGATTTTCAGAATGTTCGAGCCGACATATCCGTGCTTTAATAATTAATATTATATAATACAATTTACTTATTTCATAATGTTTTATCCATTTTATAATTTTAATTACTTTTATTATTATTTATTTATTTTTTTATTATAATCAATGATTATTGTCTTGTACCCTGATTATGTAAACTGATTCCTGATTCAATTCTTCGCCCTTTATCAACACGTTAGTTTTCACCTCCTAACTTGAGGTAGCGTAAATTTAATGCATTTGGTTTTTTTTTTCATTAAGGAGTAAATTATTAACATTGAACCAGTGAACTACTTTTGAGATCGCTTTGTTTACATCGTCAGTCACCAGCTGCTGACGTTTAAGTTTAAACAAAAGTGAAGTATCATCCGCAAACAAAACTATATCATGATAATCATTTATGAGGTAGGGCAAGTCGTTAATATGAATAAGAAACAAGAAAGTACCAAGAATCGAGCCCTGTCTAAGATCGCCCGGATCTATAGTAACAATGGGGGTCCCCCATTGTTACTATAGATCCGGGCGATCTTTTTCCATTAACGTCAACGGTCTGAATCCTGTTACTCAAGTATGAAGTAAGAAGATGCAGAGCGGTGTTCCGGATCCCGTAATGGCGGAGTTTCACGATTAACGTTTCATGAAGAACGCAATCGAATGCCTTGGACAAATCACAAAAGATGCCCAAGGCATCTCATTTTGTAACAAATCAATCAACCACTGTAGTGAAATATTGGGTCACTCGAATTATCGTATACGCGGTCGAAACGAATAGCTCGTATGTCATTTTCAAGATTAGTCATGTTGAGTTTAGAATAGCTGCGCATGCAATTGTTTCTAGGTGAAGGTATTTGCAATGTTAGTAAAACGGCCTCCATATGTTGCCCCCTTTTCGCTACGTCACTAAGTGCAAGCGAAAGTTTCCTTTATTCAGTGTGCAAGTCACCCCCTGCCATTTTTTTAAAACACTGATCAGGTATGGCCATTTCACTCTAGGTAACCAAACCACTTTAGCCATCCAAACACATATTCCGATCTCTTTCCATATCCTGCAATAGTTCTGTACCGACCGGGGGTTGCCCTTGGGTGCACTTGCATAGTGCGTACAGGTATAATCGTCGGTTGGTGCCTCATTTCATTAAAAGAGTCTAACGGGCCTCTGCGAGTTGGCTTCAGCACCTCGCACGCCTTCCAAAGGTCCAGGATCCCAGGGTCCTGAGATATGTCAGAAACACTAAATAATACGGTTGAAGATATTTACTTCTCAAAAGAATTACAAATTCACTTATAGAGAAAACATAAACAGCTCTCTCAACACCTTTCTTCTTCGCACCGATGCAGCAGCAGAAAGTCCAGGATGCGGTTGGCCCGATCCTCGTTGTTTATGCCCAGCTTCGACCCCAAACAATGCAATTTTTGTTACTATTCAAAGTTCGACCTGTAGCCCGCCGCTGCCCGGCTCAGGTTGACGCGACTGCAGATGTTACAGTTCTCTAGCTAAACTTTATGCACACTATTACATAATATAATAAGACTAAACTCCGACACTTCGACAAAAATCCTGTCGTAGCGGTAGCGGCGCCGGCGCCGGCGTCCCGCGCCCCCTACGGGCCCTTGAGTTCTCCCTAGTCTGTTCAGAATGCGCATTCATAAATAAATCACTTCACCACTTACAAAAACACTTGAACTCCGATTTTAGGACACAGGAGCACAAACACTGCACGTAATATAATTATTCATTTATATAGTTATTTATTAATGAACATCAACAGCTCATACATTGTGGTATTTCCCGCCGCTGTGGTAACCCCGCTGCTGACCATTGGAACTTTAACCTTTAATCTTTTTATCAATTTTTACTATTTTTAAAATTTGTAATTAGCAGTTAGCCCCGGCTATCTGTTACGTTACAACATTCAACATTGGTTTACGCTTATTCGTAAGCCGAACTGATGAAACCATTGAAGAATTTTTGTTAGGAGAGCAACATGTGCAGTATTGTCCGTTTAGGTTTAAAGACAAATACTTCAAACTTTGACAGGGGTGTGATTTACGAGCCGTTTTCGCTTTACAATTCGGGGTAAATTCCTTGTTGCGTTGCAAATGAAATTTAGTTTAATTCATTAGGTGCGGCCGAGTTCTCGAAATGATCAAAATCAAAATCAAAAGTCATTTATTCAAACTAGGCTGAGAATCAGCACTTTTTGAACGTCAAAATTACATAATACAGTCCCCCAAAACGCCCGCCCTTCACCAATTCCTAGTGCTTTAGCTGGGGAGAAGAAGTGGCGCAACAAACTCCCCAGCAGCACAGCTGTCTGTTCAGTTAAAAAAAAAATGATTCTATATAACACTGCGCATAATAATTTAGGTACATTACGCAGTACAAAACATTAAATTAAATTATTTGCTATAAGTAAGCTAGCACACGCCAATATACCAAAAAAAAAAAAAATCGAAAACTATACTCAAGCAGAAACAAAATACAAAACTAAAAACGTCAGCAGAACTTTATACCCAAATAAAAGCCTCCAGTAATAAAGGGCGTGCCCACTTACATATAGCCGTACATGTAGTCGTAACTCAAAGTCACAGATGATAAACTAGGACCATCGAAGTAAAATCAACGAGTTAAGTTACTAATAACAAAACAAAACCAAGGTCAGCAAGACGACCTGTCACCACAAGCAGCACCCGTTCACGAGTATAACGCAAAGATCAGCCATTACCCCCCTCGCCATATTTGAGGGAAGGAGACAACCCGACCCCCGACGCTACCGCAAGCAGTGACATCTAAGGGAGCATGACGAACTTGCTGCCGGTTGCTCGGGCAAGAAAAACTATGATCAATTGTCGAGGTCACTAGCTAACCACATATTGCAATACCACTCATATAAACATCGAATTGAGTAGCTTATGACAATAATAAATTAAAATAAAATTAAAATAAATTGACCTTGAGAGTCAAACAAAATAAATAATTATATGAACTCATATAACCTGTCAGTAGGTATGCTAATTCTGGAGAAAGAACATAAACATTGTCTTAAGTTAAACACAGCGACCAACTATTCTTATCGTTTAAGTAATCGTTGATAGAATAGTATGCCTTTGAACAAAGGTTAGATTTTACTTTAGCTTTGAACGCACTAAAGGGCAAATCTAGCAAAGAAGAGGGTAGCTTGTTATAAAAAGATATACCAAGCCCAACAAATGAGTTATGAACCTTATGAAGCCGGTGAAATGGAGCACGTAATTTGTCCTTATTTCTGGTGTTAACATTGTGAATATCACTGTTTTTAGTGTATAAATGTATATTTTGTCTAATATATAAGATGTTGGCGAAGATGAATTGTGAAGCCACCGTGAGAATACCAATCTGTTTAAAAAAATCTCTCAAAGAAACTCTGGCACCGAGCTGGTAAATTGCTCGAACAGCTCGTTTCTGAAGAACAAATATATTTTGAATGTCAGCGGCTTTGCCCCAGAGCAGAATACCGTATGACATAACGCTATGAAAATAACTAAAATAGACTAACCGAGCTGTATCAACGTCAGTGTATTGTCTTACTTTCCTGACGGCGTAGGCGGCTGAACTGAGCCTTCCCGCTAGGCTTGATATATGTGGGCCCCACTGAAGTTTGGCATCTACTGTTATACCCAGAAAAACTGCCGAGTCTACAGTTTTAAGCATCTCTTTATCTAAAACGATGTTGGGTCCTAGATTTCTAACATTCGGTAAGGCAAACTTTATACATTTCGTTTTCTTAGCATTAAGTTAGAACTAAGTTATTTGTCGTAAACCAATCTGTAACCATTGAGAGTGCACTGTTTACGTCGTCAAAATCTTGTCTATTCCTGTCTACTTTAAAAATAAGAGAGGTGTCATCTGCAAACAGTACAACGTCACAGATACCCTTTAAATAGAATGGTAAGTCATTGATATACACTAAAAACAAGAATGGACCCAGTATTGAACCTTGAGGTACACCTAACTGAACTGGTAGCCCGGAAGATTTCACACCATTTACATCTACACATTGAAACCTATTATGTAAATATGAATTTATTACTTTAAGAGCTTCGTTTTGTACACCGTAATGATGTAGTTTACGCAAAAGCGTGTCATGGTGCACGCAATCAAAGGCTTTGGAAAGGTCACAGAAAATTCCAATAGCATTTTACGAGCTCGCCCATGCGTTAAATACATGTTTCAGCAGAGCAACACCCGCATCTGTAGTCGAACGACCTTTAGTAAAGCCATATTGTTCATCATGAAGGAGGCCATTTAAATTAAAATGTCTTAGCAACTGCTTGAGTATTAACTTTTCAAATATTTTGCTAAATGCAGGTAAGATAGAAATAGGCCTAAAATTGCCAACGTCATTTTTATTACCTGATTTAAATAAAGGTATGACTTTACTACTTTTCATGAGGTCAGGAAAAGTTCCTACATCAACACATTTATTAAAAGTAACAGCTAGATAGGGGGCTACTATGTCTATTATATTACTTAAACAGTTTAATGGAGATGCTCCAGTAATCACCAGTGTTTTTAGACTTAAGTGTGTTAAATACATTAACTACATCACGAGGTGTTATATGTTCGAAGCTAAATAAGCGACCATCACGAACATTAGACAGACAGACGCGGCGGGGGACCCCACTTCACAATATGTAGTGATAGTGATGAAGACACCATCCTATAACAATTAACTCAGATTAAATTTCGAATATTCGCGTGACTCGAGCTTCGAAGGTTACCAGAAGGTTTCACAGTGACACACAGGATAAAAGGCCGAAGGTCAACTACACACTGACAACGCTGTCACATGCCATATTATTTCCCTACGTATTCCATATTATTTGATCACGACCCTAAGCCCTCCGGCCTGAGGTGATGATCAAATAAAATGGAAGGATCTCACCAAATTAGCTGGGGTGTCAGAGCCTCCTTGGCAGATACAGGAACAGGAGAGCACGCATTCCACCCCACTTTTGCAAACACCTTGCACACAACATCACAAAATTTTATTTCGCAACACAAAATACCCGTGCACGGTACAAGTAGGTAGATACACTAGTTAGCACATAACTAATTAAACTAGTAGGGACAAATATTTTGGCCCATGTGGCGTGCCCGCCGCATAGACCCTTAGCAAAACAAAAAATCTGTGACGGATGCACACGACCGCTCGCATCGACGTCTCCCGAACCAATCGTAATGTTGCGTAATGTACCTACTTAGATATATTATTTTGCGCAATGTTGTATACATTTTTTTTTAACTGAACAGACAGCTGTGCTGCTGGGGAGTTTGTTGCTCCACTTCTCCTCAGCTAAAGCACTAGGAAGTGGTGAAGGGCGGGCGTTTTGGGGGACTGTCTTATGTAATTTTGACGTTCGAAAAGTGCCGATTCTCAGCCTCGATAATAGTAAGAAACGTCGATAATTTCTATCGACATTTTTTTTTTATTTGAGATGGGTTTGCTCTTGACTCTAGTCTAGGTCAGAGGTGACAGAGACAAAGTCGACGATGGAGAGAGCTTACCCAGAAGAAGCCTGTTCACTCCCACTTTGAAGAGATTAGGGTTGTATGCGCTCGGAAACACAGACGCAGGTAGTGAGTTCCACTCTTTTGCAGTGCGCATTATAAAAGACATTTGGAAGCGCTTAGAGCGAATTGGTGGAATATCAACCAGGTAGGGATGGTAACTGGCAGTGCGTCTAGATGTCCGATGGTAGAAGGGGGCCGGTGGAATCAGGTCGTGGAGTTCTTGGGCACACTCACCGAAGTACCATCTGTAGAAGACCGACAAGCAGGCAACCTTGCGGCGATGAGCCAAGCTGTGAAGCTTGGCATCCACCAGTTTTACGTCGCCAATGAGGTCGTCCTGACAACCCTAGGAATGTCAGTTTAACATATATAAATTAAAATTAAATTATATGTCGCAGAGATCAAGCTATCTTTTATTGAATAAATGACTTTCGATTTGATTTGATCTATGTTTTAATTAATCCATCCTATTATAGTGTGCTAAATTTCATCTAAATCCTATTAGAAGCATAATACTAATGACTCAAATATTATCGTTAATTCTTGCAAGCGTAGTACTTTTTGTAAGGTACAGACGTATTTCTTTCCGACGCGTCTGAGCGCCGAAAAAAATTAAATAGATTTTATTTTTTTATAAATTATATGTTACTTCCTGATAATTTAGCTTTCTATTAGTGAAAATTTGGTTTAAAATTGGTCCAGTAGTTTCGGGAGCCTATTTGGTACAAACAAACAAATTTTACCTCTTTATAATCTTAGTATTAGTATAGATAGAGAGGTAAGATTTTTTTGTTTGTTTGTACCGAATAGGCTCCGAAACTACTGGACCGATTCCCTCACTCTCATAGACACACCACCAAAGTTCTGTTACTGAGAAATTCCTAATAGAAAACCCAGTAACACTGCCCGCCCTGTGAATTGAACCCAGGCCGCTCAGCATTCGCGCTTGCGACCACGATACCAACGGGTCAGTCAGAACCCAGTTGTTCCGTGTTGTAACCTGCCCACCCTAAGAGAAGTCAAGGTTCGCTTCGCTTTTGTTATTGGTTGTTTTACACAGGTGCGGGCCCGCAGCGCCGCGCCGCCGTCTCACCGCCCCGCATCGCCGTCTCACCGCCCCGCGTCGCCGTCTCACCACCCCGCGTCGCCGTCTCACCGCCCCGCGTCGCCGGGCTGCCGCCCCGCGTCGCCGGCCCGCCGCCCCGCATCGCCGGCCCGCCGCCCCCCGTCGCCGGCCTAGCACCCCGCGCCGCCGGCCCACCGCACAGCGCCGCGTGCTGCCGCTACGGCTACACTTGTTTGCCATAGAGAAGAAATTGGCGTATTTGATCAAATTAGTAGCTACCTGTTAAATGTAAATTGATGCTTGTTCGAAGATAATATGTACAAAATATTAATAAAGTTACGAATCCCACCGAATGATTTTGTTTCTTCACCATTCATCATCCTCTCCCATACAGCACTTTTCGGTCACAGAATCTTCAAAGCAGTTACAAGTTGTCGCAGTTTCGTGACTGCTACGAAGCATGGTGACTGTGTGGGGTTTGCTCTCTATGTGTGCTAATAGTTCGCACACAATTTGATCGGAAATTATTTTAGTAATTATATTATATGTAGTATTTGTGTTCACACGTTACATAATCATCTGTGTAGACTTATTTTTAAACACTTAGTGTTCAGTTTGTAACATTCGTACAATCGAGTAAAAATGTGTAGTAGCGGAGTGGTCACCATGTTACTAGAATAATAACTTAAAATGTATAATAGTTTGGGGAAAAGTTTCTTCGCATTTTTTAAGAAAATTCAAAACATTTTTTAATATAGTTTATTTACATTTAACTAAAGTATGTAGGTACCATTTTGTTCGATAACTTGTTGCCATCTTGTAGGTAGGGACATGATCCCATTGCTATAGAAATTTTGGGACTTCTGGTCAAAATACCGCGACAAGTGGTTTTGGCAGTCCTCTCGTGATGTTAACCTGACACTGCCTAAAGAATTCTGAAGAGACCGAAACAGGTGGAAATCTGAAGGTGCAAGGTCAGGACTATACGGCGGATGCATTAACACCTCCCAGCCAAACTCTCTTAATATTTGCTGAGTGGCTAAAGATGTGTGAGGTCTAACGTTATCATGATGAAAAACCACACCCCTTCTGTTGATTAATTCCGGCCGCTTTCTCTCAACTTCTTGCTTTAATCTCATCAGTTGTTCGCAGTAGAGTTCAAAATCGATGGTCCTGCCTGGTGGTAACAGCTCATAATGAATAATGCCCTTCCAATCCCACCACACACACAGCATCACCTTGTTGCGAGTTAACCCGGGTTTCGCCACAGTCTGTGAAGCCTGACCGGCCTTTGACCACGACCTTTTTCGCACGTTCTTGTCATGCGTGATCCACTTTTCATCACCAGTTATCAGCTTCTTCAAAAATGGTTCGGCTTCATTACGTCGTAATAAAGAATCACAAATGAGTACACGGTTCATTAGGTTTCTTTCAGTGAGCTCGTGAGGTACCCAAATGTCGAGCTTTTTTGTGTACCCAGTTTTTTTCAAATGCGCCAAAACTGTTTTGTGGTCAATTTCCAGTTCTTCAGCTACGTCGTAACTACTGATATACCGATCTTGCTCCACTTTTTCAAAAATGGCATCCATTTTATCCGTAATAGGGCGACCAGAGCGACGTGCATCTTTGACATCAAAATTTCCGGATTGAAAACGCTTAAACCAAATTTGTGCTACTCTCACAGACACTACACTAGATCCATAAACATCGCAATTTTTTTTCGCGGCTTGCGTTGCATTTTACCTTTTTTGTAGTAAAATTTTAAAATGTATCGAATTTCTTCATTAGATTCACTCATCTGGACGGTACGAAAAACAAATGAAAATCACACATTTTCTCAATTTGAATTTGGAATTATGTTCTTTAAAATTTAAACTTTCCATGATACCAAAACCAGCCAGATACAAATAGTATAGCCAAAGAGATTTTATTACAAGTTCATGCATACTACATATAATGCGAAAAGACTTTTTCCCCAACCTAATATTTACACGAGGTGTCGTACTGTTATGTCATAGTTACTGAACAATATATTGCTAAAATGTGAATAAAAAATCATCATAAGACACTGTTTCTCAAACTGTGACAAGTGATCAAACGATTGCAGCTGAAAATGAGTAAAAAACCGAAACGATTCCGTCTCACATCGACTTTCTACAGAAAAGTAAACAAATTAGATATTGGTTTCATAAAATCTTTCTTCAAATACTTACATAATTTTTCAGATAATTAACAGAATTTAAAATTATGCAGTATAAATTGTGTTTGATATACGAACTCTTTTATTTACCTGAAATTTTATTAAAATTAACTATTTCCATTATTTTTTCATGTAAGAAAGTGCTAAACTGAGTGGTTATCCATCTGAAATATTTTTTTAATAGCAGCATCTATGATCAAATATAGGTTATTTTCCTAGAGATAAATAATTAATTCATAATATTATCAGTTCATAATATTATAATTATTATACAAAAATAATAGAAGCCAATTAATAGAGCGCACGTACACAAGCATTTTATAATTTGGTTTAAAATTAAATTGTTTGAAATTAAATTTTGGTGGGTATTTTAATTAGCTACTTATGATTAGTTCAGCATTAAAATTCAGAATTAATATCGACCAGGCCACACACCAAATACATCGTATTCATCATTTAAAAATTAAGAAAAGAGTTCTGAAATGCCTGGTGCAAGTTCCGAAGTGTCAAACGTGCAATTAGATGCAGTTGTGATCTCTCTTAATATGTGATGTCAGTGAGGGACTGGATACCAGCAATTTCGCAGCAGAAGCTGAAGAATGTGACGCAGATACATTTGGCTACGAATCGTCTGATTCTGACAGCGTAATACATTCTATAAATACCTATAAGAGACCAAATTCAGCTTCGCAACCAAATTCGCTGTTTTTTCTCGTCGTTGGCCAAAACAGGACAGTCTCTTTGTTGACCCATGTACTAGGCACAACTGAATTAAGGTGGGACGAGCCCTCTTTATTATTTTTTAAAAATTTTAATATAGGAATAACAAACAGTTACATTATGCAATGTTACAAACAGAAAAACATAAATCACTGTAGCCCACAACGCTATTCACAGATTACCATAAATAAACAAACCTTAAAGTCACTAGGAGGTGAACTGTTTTATGCATGACAGTTACACTTATATTAAAAAACAATAAAGAAAATTGTTAAAAATATTAGTATTTTAGAAACAGCAGCAAACAATTAAAAACAATTAGTCCAAGGGTTCAAGTATCTCATACAAAAGGCTACGAAACCTTTTCAAAGAGCATGCAAATATATCTATGTGTTCGAATATTTCATTGTAAGTTGCTGTCATTCGCCGAACTGGCGATCGTAGACCAGTATTAGATCGGCAGGTGCCTACTGCAAAGAGTTTGCCTGCACGCACCCGCCGTCTATGGATAGTTCTGGGAACTGCATAGCACAATACATTGTTTAAATCTATACAATCAAAATTGCCATTAACTATATTATACAATGACATTGCTCCTAAATGTTTACGTCTTGAGCTGAGCGTCTAAAGCTTGTATTTACTGAGCAACTGGTTATACTTTAGATAAGGTTTAGGTAGTTAGTACTATAGAAAACATTTTGATCTAAGGGCTCCGAGTCCGAACGTTTGAGAATCACTGGAAACAATAAACCATTTTGTGAATTCGGTAACTTTATAACTACTTCTGGTTTCACGTCGACATATGTCGACACAATCTAGTAACTTCCTGACCAGTTGTCACTAGAATATTTTCTATAAATAAAATTACATTATTTAATTATTTACCAATTTTATTGTTAATTTTTGGTTCCATAACATATAATTATTATCTCATCATTCACAAGGTGGCGGTGTATGTGTGTTGACCTACGTATTTTGCCCTTTGTAAACTTTAATTCATAAAAATAGAAAAAGCCGTTATTGTTGTGTTTGTTCTCCGTAATTGGTTGAAACAAGTCTTCGAACATTTTTATATTTATTTTTAAAGTTTAGATTTTTAAGTAATAGCCGTAAGTTGCTTTTTCAATTTATTTGGTGAGTGTTTGCAAACCACTATTGTATTGGGGTCATCCTGTGAAGATAGTGTGTAAGTTTAAATAAATAAATAAAAAACAAGTCCAGTGTTGAAGTGAACCGAGTTTATTGTGTGAACTGTGTTGAGTGCATGATATAAAGAGTGCTGTTTACGCCGTTAATTAAGGAAAATTGTAATAAATGTTTCTCTAAATACATTCAGTCGATTGAGGATAGTATACATAAGAACATTAAGGATTTCTGGATCTACATTTCCAACCGCAAAGACAAACCCGGTATTCCGGCAAAAGTTCATTATAAAGACGATGTATCCAACGACCCTCAATCGATATGCAATCTATTCTCAGATTTTTTTTTCTTCCGTATATGAACCTGCTTCATCTGCACTCTCTCAATGGGAGTTACCTTCTAAAACAGTGTCTAACGACATTGTTGTTTCTTACCTACACTTTAAGGAAGAATCGGTTTTGACTGAACTGAATCTCTTGATCCATCTAAGGGACCAGGTCCTGATGGGCTGTCTGCGCTCTTTCTTAAAATTACTGCTGCCTTTATTTGTAGACCCCTAGCTATAATCTACAATAAATGTATCACAGAAGGTGTTATGCCAACGGTGTGGAAGCAGGCTAATATCACACCTGTACACAAGGGTGGATCAAAACGTAGTGTTGAGCAATACCGACCTATTTATATTTTGTCTACCTTATCGAAGCTCTTTGAAAGACTGGTACCTACATAAAGAAGTGTATCCTATCCTACATAACACTATTATACAGCAACAGCACGGTTTTGTGAAAAAGCGATCCACGACAACAAATGTATTGGTATTTTCTAGTGACCTATTTGATAACATTGACAATCGTATACAGGTTGATGCAGTGTACACAGACTTTCAAAAAGCTTTTGACAAGGTGGACCATGAATTGCTGCTGAACCGATTAGCTTTCAACGGTATTCGTGGTAACTTATTGGCCTGGTCTGCTTATCCTCGTACGAGTGCCATGAATCGGGCAATTACTCTGTAGGAATCTTCAGTTTTGACATTTATTTTCATACTATTATATTACCGCTTAACATTTTGGCGGTAAATGTTTCTACTGGCTTTGATGCGGTCAAGAAGTCGTAGAATGTTTGATAATTCTTAACACCGTCCACTATATTTGGAGGCGGTGCTAGAATTTTTTAGTGGTTGCCTTCTCTTTGTTGTTGAGTGGCTGCTGCTGAGCGCTAGTTGTAGCTTGTTGTAGTGATGGTGGAGTAAGGGAGGTGTTCAACTTCCTTTTCTTCCTGTTTTTCGCCCTAATCCACTCAGTCTCTTTGGCGAGTTCTTCCTCATCCGTGCAGTACTCAATGTCACTTTTAGCAGGCTGAGCAGGTGTTATGGTCTCACTGACCTGTTTAACTGAGGGTTCTTCTTTTTCTTTTGCCTTTAAGCATTTTATCTGCCCTTGAAGATCTTGTACCTGTTCCTGCAAACTTTGTATGTGGCCGTTCAGTTGGCGTACCATTTGTTGCAGGTTTTCTCTGTCCGTTTTCTCCTGGATATAACAGTCATACAACTGCTTTTCCAGATCAGTTTTTATTTTAATAGACTGTTGTGCAGACATTATTTAGTTTAAAGGCGAGCGTAACACCTAAACAATTATAATAAGCACGTCATAACGATTTCCGCACTTGTAACTGGGGCATCGCGGTGTCCCCGATAGATCGCCGTACACCGCGACGACGGTGTTATGATGCGTCTGCAATATAGGTACTCTTAACTAGAGCACGCGCGCGCGATCGGTACGACCGTTCCCAATAGTAGTTAAACAACAACTGAGTTGATGAAAATGGAAAAGAGAAGAGGAGAGAGGAAGCCTCACTGAGGCACCCCTGCAGTAAGAGAGTACCATTCAGAAAAAAACTCGTCGAGATGAACCCGCTGCGACAGGTCTTTGAGATAGGAATCGAACCAACCAATAGAAAAAAACAATAAAAAAAACCAATAGAAGTGATATTGAATGAATTAAGGATCCCTAGAAGGATGACGAATACAACAGAGTTAAAGGCACTGCTAAAGTCTAGAAGTACCTACTAGTAAGGTAAGAGGTTTGCGGTCTATAGCCCAGCGGATGACATCAGTAACCTTCAAAATAGCAGTGACCGTGCTATGACCGGTCGTAAACCAGCTTGAAAAGTACTTAGTCATTCCTAGCTAGAAAGGGAGAAAGTTGCTGATGATATTTTTTACCGTCTAGAAAAAATATTGCATAATAGGTGAACGGAGTAGAAGCCTATGGCATAATTCGTTTTTTTTTAACCTTTTTTTATTTGTAATCATACGCACTACGCACCCTGCGTAGTGCGCATGATTTGAATTTCGATATTTTATAACGATCTATAAAGTTTTTTCAAAATTTCTGGTTTTATTTTTCTAGTTTAGTTCAAATGTAGTGTTTATTGATAGAGCATTTGGGTCTAAGCTATTGAAAAAATAAAAAAATACTAGGTATGCCATAGGCTTCTACTCCATTCTCCTATTGTACCCAGTTTTTTTCAAGACGGTAAAAAAAATCATCGAGTATAATTAATTATAATACCTAATATTATACTATTAATATTATATTTTTTTATCTACGCTTACTGGCAGATAACTTTGTTTTACACCTATTTATGTTTTCTCTAAGTGAATTTGTAATTCTTTTGAGAAATAAATATCTTTAACCGTAATTACCCCTTTTCCTTATCCCATTCAGCGCTCGACTTTGCTTCAGCGCTCGACTTTGCTTCAGCGCTCGACTTTGCTTCAGCGCTCGACTTTGCTTCAGCGCTCGACTTTGCTTCAGCGCTCGACTTTGCTTCAGCGCTCGACTTTGCTTCAGCGCTCGACTTTGCTTCAGCGCTCGACTTTGCTTCAGCGCTCGACTTTGCTTCAGCGCTCGACTTTGCTTCAGCGCTCGACTTTGCTTCAGCGCTCGACTTTGCTTCAGCGCTCGACTTTGCTTCAGGGGTCAACTTTCAAAAAACCCAAAAACTTATTATTGTTTATTTTCTGTCAAAAGTATAAATAATGAGTTTAAGCTAATAGGACCGCGCTTTAAAATTTATCCATACAAATTTTAACATCCTTAGACCCCCTTTTCAGGCGTAGTTTTGAAAAACTAATAATGAAAAACTTTATTACTTACTAGGCTTACTAGGCAAGTATTTGTGCCAAGTTTCAAGCTAATTAACCAAATGAATAAAAGTTTTCATATAAACGTATCTTTGTATTCCCCGTTTTCCGTGGCTTGACTAAAAGATTATTTACACCAGTATGCGAGCTAATCATGCCCCGCAGTAAAATCCTCCCTGTAAAATAGATTACCTCTTTTCACCCCGTTAGGGGTAGATTTTCGTAAATCCCTATTACACGTTATTTCTTATTTTTGGTCTCAAGTATAAATACTGAGTTTCGAGCTACTCAAACCGCAACCTCAACCTTGACACCCCCAACCCCGCTTAGGGGGTAGTTTAGGATAACTAAAAATTTAAAATTTTATAATCTACGTACTTAGGTAAGTAGTCGTGTCAAGTTTCAAGTCTAGTAACTCAAGGAATAAGATTTTACCCCCTTAGGGGTAGAATTTCGAAAACCCCTTTCTTAGTGGATACCTACACTTCATAACGAACACACCCTCCAAATTGCATGTCTCTAGGACCAGCGGTTTAGGCTGTGCGTTGATATATCAGTCAGTCAGTCAGGACTTTAGATATGATTAACATTAAAAAAGTTATGGCGAGCCAACCTTAAAAGATAGACATATGCTATCGCGACCTTTTTTATAGAACTTTTTAAGAGGAACAATTCCGTAATACATGATTGTTGCGTAACTTTAACCTTTTACGCAGCGCCTGCAACGGAAGCTGTCAAAAGGAATAAATTTTCCCCGTTTTCGCAACATTTTTCATTGATGCTCCGCTTCTATTGGTCACAGCGTGCTGTTATACAGGGTGTCCCTGGAAGTATGGATCAAATCGAATAGGGGCGTGGGCAAGGTCATTTTCAAACTTTTTAACCCTGAGAATGTTGGTGCAATTTTTTACGGTTCAAAGTTATGACCAATTTTTTTCAATCACTTCGCATAGTGCTCAGTGAAAAAAATCATTAAAAAAAAACTAGCAAAGCTATCAATTACTTTTTTTTCAGAACTTTGTAGAAAAGTGGACCTTTTCTGTGGTAATACTTTTACGCAGCTAGAAAACATACGTTCAATAAGAAAAAACATTTACAGCAAAGGCTTCGTTCTGGCAAAAAATTTACTCAATTTTCGAGCGATTTTCATGGGAAAAAGTTACACTAGCGAAAGTTGACCACGTATTACAAAAACTGGTCCAAGTCATAGAGATTCTTTAGAGGTATGAATCACTGGAATATTCTTAATAGTTTAAAAGTTAGAGAATTTTATTAACAAGGAGGTCGTATTTTTAAAATTTTCTAACTACGTGGCAAAATAAAATAAAACAATGAAATTAATATGTAAATGTATTATTAAATTGAAATTACAATAGATGTTCAAAATTCCTTCCTCTTACTCTCGAACACAACCGGCATCGCCGAATGAAATTTGGTATTATTCGTCTAAATGCACGGGAATTATTTTTTATGTATAAGGTTGCAGATGTGATTTTCTGACGGAGTTGTTCCTCGGTTCCGCTCTCTGTCTCGTACACCATCTCTTTGTAGTAACCCCATAGAAAGAAATCTATGGGGTTCAGGTCAGAGGAACGTGCTGGCCATCGAATGTGCCCCCCTCTTCCGATCCAACGACTAGGGAAAGTTAAGTCTAGATGGTCTCTTACGACTCCTGCGTAATGTGGGGGAGCGCCGTCTTGCTGCAACCACATGTCTCAACGGGTTTCAAGTGATACTTCCCCAAGTAAACCATTTAGGCCATTCTGTAGAAATCTCAAGTATGAGGGGCCATCGAGTCTAGCAGGTAACTCATGAGGACCTATTAGCTGTCCTTCTACTATTCCAGCCCACATGTTTACTCCGAACTGATGCTGGAAAAGGTCACTTCGTACAATGTGTGGGTTAATGCGCGCATAAAAATGCAGATTATGCATGTTAAATATCCCCACCCTTCGGAAACTTGTTTCATCGCTCCATACAATTTTCTTTAAAAATTGAGAATCTTCACGATAGCGACGTAACATTTCCTTACAAAAAGCCCTTCTCGGGCCATGATCACTCGGTAAAAGGGCTTGCACACGTTGAACGTGAAAGGGATGAATTATGTGTCGTCTCACAGTATAATGTACCACAGATCTCGGAATCTCTGACATTCTTGACATGCGACGAATACTTATCATTGGATTCTCACGTAGCATCTGAAGCACCACATCTTCGACTCCAAGGTCTGGAACGCTACGTCGACCTTCCCTAGCTCCTGGATTTCTACCATCTGCGTAAGCGGAGTGTACACGTTGGAATACTCGGTAATCCGGATAGCGGTCCCGATTAGGATATCGCTCTCAATACACTCTTGCAGCTTGGCGTGCATTCCCATCACAAAATCCGTAAATGAAATGCATATCTGCATATTCATGACTGTTGCACGTAGCCATACCTACTCAAGTCAAATAGTGTCCAAATCACAGGCAAAAACAAAGTCAAAGTTACACAGTCCAAATAACGTTAAAGAATAATTATTGATGAACACCGAATTAAGTACGTGCGCAGTCACAAGCTGGTAGCGAGTTACTAAAACATCTACCTGAGTGCGAACGTGCGCCGGCGCTGGTTCTTTTGTTTCCCTTCCCCCGCACATTCCTAGCACCTCGTTGGAATGCAATGCCCCTCGCACTTCCTCTTTCACCTCGCCGCGCTCGCCCCGTCGCCATACATATATTGTACCAGAGCGCCGATATGACGTCAAAGTTCGCACAAGAAAAGAGTGGCGGCGCTAGCGGTGCCCAGTCACTTACCAAAAAAGAATTCACAGCCTGTGCCATTAAGCTATTAATGGATCTAATTAAAGCTATAAGGCAGGGGCATGACATAGAAACGGTCATCCTTGATGGCCTGGCCACCTTACTTACCCTTTAACATGGCTAGGTCATTAAGGGTGATACACTGGAATGCCCGCGGCCTACGGGAAAAGGTCGCCCCCCTCCGCCATCTCCTTCGGGATCAAAATATAGACGTGGCGCTCATAAGCGAGACGATCCTGGGACCCGAAGACAGGGTTAGGTTCCCAGGTTACCTCGTTTATAGGAAGGACGAAAGGTCGGCACAGAACGCCCGTTACCTTGGTCTGGCGGTATTAGTGAGGCGAAGAGTCGTGCACCAAGACGTCGCCACACTCAGCTCGTGGTACGCGCTGGGTGTGCAGCTGCATATAGCCGGCGAGGACATAAACATCTATGCCTGTTATAAGCCGCCCGCGACCCAATTGAACCTGTCAGAGTTGCGGGCGCTTATCAACACATCGCAGAAGGCGACCATCCTCGCCGGTGACTTTAATTGTAAGCACCCAGCGTGGAACTCAGCCAATATGAATACCGAGGGGAGACGGCTCTTCGCGGACGCGGATGCCTTCGGGTACACGGTGTCCTTACCAGAGACGCCGACTCACTACCCCGAGTGCACACATTACATGCCGGACGTGCTGGACATCGTAGTCCACCGAGGGCTACACTGCCAGATCACGCAGCAAGTGATAGACGACGAGCTACAGTCAGACCACCAGCCAGTACCCGTCGTCTTATCGGGTATGCCGACCCGACTGAAGCCCACAGCGCCACGTCGACTAACGGACTGGACCGCCTTCGGAGCGAAGCTAGAGACCACCACGCCGACTCGGCCTATCGTTACCTCCGCGGACGTAGATCAGATGGCGGGTGACGTCACTGCTTGCATCAAAAGCGCCCTGGAAGCGGCGACTTCAACGCAGCCGGAGGGGAGAGGCCTACTGCCGCCCCTGCCGGCGCACATCAGAACGATGATCGCCGTGAAGAGGCGCTTACGCAAGCAGTGGCAACAACTAAGATGCCCGCAAATGAAAAAGCAGCTGAACCGTCTCGCGGAGAAGGTGAAGGCCAAGCTCAAGGCACACATCGCCGCGGGCTGGGAGGAACGAATAGACGCCACGACGGACAGTTGGCCGTCTGTACATGGTCTCTGCCGCCAACTAGCGAATACCCCAGCTCCGGTGCGTCCGCTGCACAGCAGCGACGGGGCGCTTAAATACGTAGCGGAGGACCGGGCGGAGGTCTTCGCTGAGCACCTGGAGCGTCAGTTCCATCCAAACCCGACCAGCGACCACGACCATGTCGCAGCAGTCGAGCAACACCTGGGAGATTACTTCGCAACGCCGATAGCTCCCGATGAAGACCCTGTATTCTTCTCGCCGGGCGCAGTCAGACGCGCCATCCTACGAACCAAGCCTAGAAAGGCCCCCGGAGCTGACGGTATCACTAACACAGTGCTGCGCCACCTGCCGTACCGCATGGTAGCGGCCCTGGCGCACCTGTTTACAGCGATACTGCGCACGGGGGTCTTTCCCGCCGCTTGGAAGGAGGGGCGCGTCATCATGCTGCCCAAGGCGGGAAAGAACATTCTGAAGCCGGAGAGCTATCGGCCGATCACTCTGCTGCCGACAATCTCCAAGGTGTTCGAAGCACTCCTGCTGCGACATCTCCAGCCTCATATCGCGCCGCGACCAGAGCAGTTCGGGTTTCGGGCGGAACATAGCACGACGCTCCAGCTGTCGAGGGTACTGCACCTACTCACAGCTGCGCTCAATAAGAAGGAATGCTCGGTTGCAGTATTCCTCGACATGGAGAAGGCCTTCGACCGTGTGTGGCACGAGGGCCTCATCTTCAAGTTGGCCACGTCAGACGCGCCCCGTCGCGTTGTAAAAGTGGTTTCTAGCGTTCTCTCCAACAGGACTTTTAGGGTGGTGGTCGACGGTGCACTATCCAGCGCCCGCCCGGTGCTGGCGGGCGTACCACAGAATCAGAATCAGAATCAGAATCATTTATTTGTAAACATAGGTGATAATTAAATACAAGATCTTAAAAATTAAATAGTACGCTATGTTTTGTCAATTGACATACAAATTATTAAAAAGAAAAAAAAAATGCTACTAAATTAAAATATAAATTCATCACAATATCATTATGCTAGCAAAATTTTAATATTTATAATAAATTTCATTCCATGTCAAAAAGTATAGTCAGTTCAGAAGATTAATATTAAAAATAAAATAAGTTAAAAATATTTTTTAAATGTCAAGTAAGTTTATGTAAAAATGTCAATATTGTTAAGTCACAGAGATTCGTCATTAAGAAATTCACCTAGAGTGTAATAACATTTTTCTAGTAATACTCATTAAGGGTTGTTTTAAACTTCTGCACTGGCATAGGGGGAAGTGGGGCAGATTCATACACGGGGCACCGTCATACACTAGCGACATCTTTTATTAGGCGCGCGTTAACTGAACGATTTAAGCATGTACACGTGACTTACCTACGTGTGCGTTGGCACACGAATTTTGACAGCAGTCAGTGTGAAACTCGCGACGAGGTGACGCGGAACGTGATTCGGCAACGCGTAAGTAATTTTATAACCTCACTTTAAACATCTTTATTTTGATGAAAGTTTTTACGGTTAAAGATATTTATTTCTCAAAAGAATTACAAATTCACTTATAGAGAAAACATAAACAAGTGTAAAACAGAGTTATCTGCCAGTAAGCGTAGATAAAAACAAAAACAAACAAGTCTTTAAAACTTAAAACTAACATTACAATAATACTTCGACTTAGCATACATTGTTTTAGCATAAACAATTACAAAATATACAAATCAGAAGAAGGCAGGTTAAACACAAGAAACAACACAACAGTTTTGAGAGATGTGGGTATGGTGCAATTTAATAGTAGTTGCGTGTTTACTAAGGCCTATGACACAGTGCAGAACATAAGCGTTTTATTGAAATTGTTATAAGTATATATGTATATATATATTCTTTTTTCGATTAATATTTGTACATAAACTTATGATTTTATATATTTCTATAGACTATCATTAATTATTTTTGATTAATCGAAAGGCAGAGAAAGATCTTTTAATATATATTTTTTTAAAGTTTTCTTGTAAATGTATAACGATTTGATTTCTTTTATGTCTTTAGGTAGTTTGTTATAGAAGTCGGCCCCTTCATACATAATATTCCTCTTTCCATATTTAGTCCTAGGATGGTTTAAGCAGATGTCATTAGCTTGTCTTGTTAAAATTTTATAAGTTTGTGCCCTTTTATTAAATATTATCTGAGAATGTATATCCTTAGTTAGAATTTTTCTCACGAGTATACATGTGTTGTACTTATATATTTGAAGGAGATTCATAAGTTGTGTTTCTTTATAGATTTTTTCAGTAGGAGTTAAATAGTTATACCTAAATAGGGTTTTGATTATTCTATTTTGGGCAATTTGGAGTATTTTTAGGTTTGATTTGGCAGCAGTTCCCCAGACCTCAATCAAGTAGTCCAAATGAGATTTAACCATGGAGTTATATATAGTATAACGCACATGTCTAGGAAGACACCGCACTATACCACGGAGCGCACCTGTTAGTGATGTGAGCTTGTTTTTGATACTTTCTATATGTGATTTCCACGTTAATTGATCGTCAAGTATAAGACCAAGATATTTTTCTCGGTGAACTCTCTTTAGCATTTGACCATCAATATGTAAGTTACAGTGCTGATCAATCTTCTTATTTTTTGCTGCGAATATAATATAGTTGGTTTTAGATATGTTTATTGTCAGTAAGTTTGATTTAAGCCAAGTATGTAAGAGGTTTAGATCCTGTTGAGCTTGTTCTATAATTGAGCATATTGAGGTACCTGAGTAAAATAAACTCGTATCGTCAGCGTACAGTGCTATATCCCCCTTTAGACCGATTTCATGGATGCTATTTATGTAGATAAGAAATAATAATGGCCCAAGAATTGAGCCCTGGGGGACTCCGTAGGTGATTTGTCGAGGTCCACTTTGGACTTCACCGAAAGTTTTTATCTAGATTATTCAATACTATTTTATTTCAAAGATAATAGGATGTATTTTGTGAATTGATACGTAAATAATAATATATATGTTTGGTTTTTTTATAAGAATATTTGTTTTTCAAAATCATTGAATGGGGCAGGTTCATACAGTAATAAGAGGGGCACATTCATACTGTATGAATGTGCCCCATATTTTATATTAGAGTTGAAATGATATTATATTTTGTTTTACAGAAAAAATATGCTTCACCTTTCGATGAACTTGAAGAAAACGAAGAAGAAGATGTTCGTGTAGAGCTTGTTGATCCTGAAAATGTCAAGGATGGGGCCTATGTCCTTGTTAAATTTGAGAAAAAGAAGTCTGTTATTTACTATGTCGGTCAAATAATCAAACACTACAGTTTGACAGAAGTAATGGTTTCATTTTTGAGGAAGAAACCAGGATCTTCTATGAAATTTGTATTTCCAGACGTCAAAGACGAAGGATCAGTAGATCTATCCGATATAGTTTTGATATTACCGGATCCTAAATCAGCTAAGACAGCTAGAACTGCTAGTATTTTAAGTTTTAACAAAGATCTCTCTTTTTATAACGTCCATTAATATTATTATTATTAAGATATAAGATATTTTCAAAGTCATTAAGTATTTAACATTTAAGATTCCTTATATTGTGATATATTTTTTAATTGTTGATTATTAATATTACCTACCTACTAATAGATACATAACAAAGATATGTTACTTAATTCTAGGACATAGATATACTTATTTGATTGATCAGAAAGACTGTTAGGTTAACTAAGTTTCTTAAGTGCCATAAAAGGAAAAACTACCTACATTTTAAGTTATTTTCTGTTTACTTAGTTATCTTTTTTTACTTTTTTCTTTATTACTTGATTATTTTCTAGGTATTAGTTACTCACAGAGTCTAATTGCTTTTGGTTTCGAATACGTTGTGTTTTGATACTTTTATTTTGATAAATAATTAAACATTTATTCTTTAATTTGTGTATTTTTTCACATGTATGAATCTGCCCCATAGCCTGTATGAAAGTACCCCGCATGCGGGGCACATTCATACATTCCTGATGTTTTTTTTAAACTTTTATAAAAAGTCACAGATGTATATTTAAACAAATTATATGTTTTTGATAGAAAGTCAGATAGTTATAGTACTAGTTCTTATTCAATCTATTCAGATATTGATACCAGAGAATAATCTATGAGACAAAATAGAAAAACTGTATGAAGCTGCCCCACCTTCCCCTACACTTTATTTCATCGGGTATTTTATTATATATTTGCGGTGCATTACCAAAGAAGCTTTTCCTCATAAGAGAAGTTTTACATTTTACAAGGCATAAATCATTAACATACTGAGCACGCATGGGTGTTTTCTTTACTGTACGTAGTTTTATGAATAAATGTGGATTCAGTTTGACAAATAATGCAATTTCTAGTATGTATAAAGCCGGCAGAGGTAATATTTTTAACTTTTTAAAATAAGGAATGCAACTATCTGTTGTTTTTAAACCACACATACACCGTATACATCTTTTCTGCATCCTGAAAACAAGTTCCCTATTTGTTGACTGTCCCCAAAAAATAACACCGTATCGCAGAACTGAGGCGACAAGTCCATGATATGCCATCAACAGTGTTTCAATATTAACTTTTTTGGAAAGTTGAAATAACAAATATGCTGATTTACTTAATCGCTTGCAAATTTCCTCCAAATGAGGTTTCCAAGTCAGCTTTTCATCTATAGTTATACCCAAGAACTTCGCAGTACTAACTTCCTCAATTTCATAATCATCATAAGCAACACTAATTAGTGGTTTCTCAAGCCGTTGATGAAAGTGCATTATATTAGTTTTATTTAAATTAATTATTAGATTATTATCATTAAGCCAATTTATTATTTTATTTAAAGAATTATTAATGTCATTGTGATAATTGTTTGGATTATTACATTCTATAATAGCTGTGCTATCGTCTGCAAAAAGTACCATTTTTTGCCCTATGCATTTTGGGAGGTCATTTATATATACCAAGAATAGCGGTGGTCCTAGAACGCTACCTTGAGGTACGCCATATTTTATGTACCTTGGTTCAGAGGTATATGTAATTTCTAATTTTGTTGTAGGACATATTCTAGAGATTTCTGTACATTGTAATCTGTCACTTAGGTATGATTTTAAAAGCTTGAGGATGTTCCCTCTAATGCCATAACTATGTAATTTTTGCAGTAAAATGTTATGATCCACAAAATCAAATGCCTTCGTCATATCTGTGTATATTGCACAAACAGGTTTTTTTTTATCGACAGATGTCAAGACATTTGATAATAGGTCAAACAGTGCCATATTAACATTGACATTTTTTCTGAATCCCTTTTGTTCCTTACAAAATAATTGAAATTTTTCAAAGTAAGCATAAATGGAATTATAAATTACTTTCTCTACTATTTTTGAAAATATCGGAATTTTAGCAATCGGTCTATAATTTTTAACATTAGTTCTGTCATTTCTTTTAAAAAGGGGCTTAATAATCACTTTCTTTAAACTATTTGGGAATATACCATCAGCGATACAAAGATTGATTACATGTGATAGTGGTTTCGCTATAACTTCCTTTACATATTTTATCACTTTGGTTGAAACACCATCATGTCCGACAGTGTTTGTGTTTTTAAGGCTGGTAATTATTTTAACCATGTCATCCTCTACTACAGGCATCATAAATAACGAATGCGATGTCGAATTTTCACTAAAATGATTTTTTGTCGACGTACAATGCGTTTGTTGATTGTTTTCGACCGTCTCAATAAAAAAATTATTAAATTCGTTTGCTATATCCAACGGGTGGGTTAAAATTAAGTTATCCT
The DNA here is from genome assembly GCA_948252095.1 of Dicycla oo. Lineage (NCBI taxonomy): Eukaryota > Metazoa > Arthropoda > Insecta > Lepidoptera > Noctuidae > Dicycla > Dicycla oo. The sequence continues at coordinate 352,005 of OX411727.1, forward strand.
TTTTTAAAGATAATATTGGTTCTTGTGGCAAACTTATTTTTGATTTGTTTATCACTTGCCAGGCCGCCCTTGACTTGTTTTGTGAAACATTAATGAAATGGTTATTTTGAGCTTTCTGAGTTAACTTTATTATTTTTCGGTAAAGGGTGGAATATTTTTTTAAAACAAGTTTATTTTTTGAGTTAGGATTAAGTCTATATGCCCAGAGTAGCTGTCTCTGTTTTTTACTACATAATTTAATCCCACGTGATAACCATTTAGTCTTTTTATTAGTAAATATAGTGACAGTTTTTTCAGGGAAGCATAAACGATATAATAACGAAAAGTCGTCTATGAATTTGTCGTAGCACTCGTTTGCATCTTTGGCGTTGTACACTTGCAAAAAAGATAAACACTCTAAGTGATTTTTGAATTTGGATAAATTACATGCTGATATGTCTTGTTTTTTGGTTTTCCAAAATTTTAGTGTACAGACTTTATTAATAGGTACTCTGAGTAACTGTGAAGTATGATCCGAAAGAACTAGATCAATTATTTCCGCTTTGCATTCTTTTCGGTAAGAGTGTGCAAAGTTATCGATACAAGAATTGCTACTTAATCTAGTTGGTTCATAGAGGGCAAGTTTAAGATTATACTGTAAGAGAAAATTTTCAAATTCCAGTGTACTTTTGTTTCTTTTTAGAACATCGATATTGAAATCTCCTGTTAAAATTATATTTTTATTTGTAAGTGAACGAATTTTTCTCAATATATCGTCCAATTTTTCATAGAACACGTTATAATTAAATTTAGGTATTCGATAAACACAGACAATAATAATACCATGAGATATCAGCTCAATACCACAGCACTCGAAAACACCGGTCACTGATTTTTTAGCTACTTCCGTTAACTCTCTATAATGTAATCCTGTACGAACAAATATACAGGTTCCTCCTCTTTTAATATTTCTCGAAAAGATGGCAGCTAAGCGATAATTTGGTAGATGTAACAAGCTCTCATTACCTGTCTCAACGAAATGTTCTGTGACACATATAACATCTATATCTATTCCATTATTAAAAAGTTCGTCTAACTTAATTGTCAGTAAATCCAATTTATTTATAAGTCCTGCAATATTTTGATGAAGAATATTAAGGTAATTACTATAGAAAAAGCTGAGATATGGCTTCCGATTGCACTTCAGTTATCAACTGTGTCTGATTTTTCTGGGAACAGTCAAATTCAGAGTGAGTCGCATTCTTAGTGTTTAAGTTTAAAATAAGATCTTGTAAATCTGATATTACAATATTTAAGCCTTTCTTATTTATACTCCCATATCGACGGCTATAAGTATCATAAGTATATGGAAGGTTCAGGTTAGAGTCCAGTATGAACGCATATTCATGCGTCTCCACATCCATGTAAATCAAATTATTAAACATGTCAACACGGCTGTTAAACATAATATTGCCGTTATCCATATATTTAAAAGTTGGTAAACATATTATAAAATTAGTGTGACTTAATGTTTGCAATTTTTCTCGAGTAAACTTAACTAGTTCTACATAATTATGCGTTCCCCTGAAATCCTCCTCGCCAATATAAATTATACAGTAGTCAGAATATGTAAAATTTCGTACTTTTGACTCAATATTATTTAAAATATGTTTTAATCCACATTTTGGCATACGATAGTGACAGAAATTATAGTTAGAGATAGGGGATTTTTCTCTCATTGTATTCAACCTACTAGATATTTCGCCACTTAGAATACAAATTTTAGGTCTTTTTAGAGACGACGTAGGTTTCTTTTCAGTAATAACATTAGGTGATATTGCGGGGTTTTGACTGTATTGAGTGCTACTTGTACTGGTATCAATTTGAGGCGCGCAATGTACTCCTGTGATTTCTGAAGTTTTTGCATGTTTAGTTATCGTGCGAGTAGTTTCAAATACAATCTTCTTCTTTGGTGTTTGGAATTTCGGCTTAACTGGGCTAATGGCAATTTTTTTATACATTTCATTTTTCTTTAATAAATCTTTATTTAATTGCTTTAAGTTACTATTTCCAAAGACAATACTTCTATTTCTTGATGTGCACTTTTAAGTTCAGATTTAAGGTTTGCTATTTCATTTCTATACATGTTTAGTTGCGTTTCATCTTCATCCTCTGACATTGTTGGCATACTGTTGATAGTACAATCTAACGTTTGTTGGATAACGTCACTACCATCATTATTTGATTCCGATGTATTGCGGTTGCGCCGGAACGTGATATTATCTACAACATTTTCTAAGAAATTCATATTGGTAAATTAGTTTAAATTTCAAAGTATCTCAAAAAGAATATCACTTCGTGAGATTTGAACGTACGACCACGCCGTCGTCAAGTCGATACATTTACCGCTAGACTAATATGCCTTGTACTAGTGGCGGCGAAATTGTCGATCTAATAACTCTTCATCAATGTAAGTCTTTCTCGCAACAATAGATGTCACTTTTTCCAATATGTATTGCAGAATAGTAATGATTTACTCTGCTAACACTGTTGTAGCTGTGGCAACACAAATAATATTAGTTCATGTCAATTATGCTAGATGGTGTTGTAGTGTTGATTATTATTTGAATAAAAAACGATTTTCGTGGTCGAGATTTGAATTGTTCAATATTGTTTAGAATAATTGCAATCTTTTTGAACACTATTGCGTCGAAATTGAAGCAAATGGGGTCACATTTAACACCGCAGCACTTTGTTTCTTAAGTTTAAAGCTTCTTAAAGTCACTGTTTACATTTTTGAGATTCAGTGTTTATTTAGTAACACAACACTATTCATCGAGAATAACACTGTCACGGTTAATTTGCATATCCATTTACACTTTTTTGAACGATACACAGTCCAGAGATGAGATTAAATAGTTTTAATAATTATTTTATCATGAGCACAACTTTGAGCAGTGTTTACTAGTCAGCGCCAGCTTGTGGGTAGCTGCGTGTCGCCTGCGTGTTACTTGCGATACACGGACGACATCCCCACCACGGAGGAGGCGACGCTCGCGCTGTACGCTGACGACGCCGTGTACATCTCTACTTCACTCAATGCGAAGCACGCTCCCCGTTCCCTCAAGTTAGGTTTTTTCAACGCCAATGGCATTCATAGCCAACGTACTGAGATCGCCACTTTCCTCCGCGATCACCAAATAGACATCCTCCTAGTTCAGGAAACCTTTTTAAAGCCTCGTCATCGAAACCCGTCTATTGCCAACTATCGCATAGTTCGCAACGACAGGACTCGATGTCACCTGGGCGGCACCCTTATCTACTACAAGAGAGGCCTATACTGCATCCCTATAGACCCTCCCCCCCTCTCAGACTTAGAAGTGACTGTCTGCCGCCTAGGCATGACAGGCCACCAACCGATCACTCTAGTATCGGCCTACCTCTCCCCGACTTCCTCAGATAGTTCCCTATCTGCTGACCTTTCCACCCTTTTTGGCTTGAGTGAATCCGTTATCATAGCGGGTGACCTCAACGCCAAACATTCCGCCTGGAATAGTACCAGGACCTCTCGCAGAGGTAGACTTCTGTTCAACCTCTGCTCCCTCCTGAGTTTCGATGTCATCGCCCCGATGACTCCTACTCACTTTCCCCACAACCCTGACCACGCCCCTGACGTACTTGATGTGGCGCTTCTAAAGAATGTCAACCTACGGTTGGATTCTATAGAGGCGATACATGAACTGACCTCTGACCACCGACCAGTCGTTGTAAACCTGGCACCCCGCATAGGTCTCCGTGACCCCAGCCAACCCCCTCTCACTCAAAAAGTGACAGACTGGAGGAAAGTAAGCGAATGTCTGAAATCCACCACGTCCCCCCACTTAGACTCCATCCCCGACCACTTTGACTCTATCGCTGACACGACGGCCGCGATCGACTCATTCACAGAACACGTACAATCTGTCCTGGACGATTGTTCAAGGGAAATTCCAGCGATGGAAGACCATCGCTGGAAGTTGCCGGACGATGTGCGTGAGCTGCTGAATGAGAAGAACGCGGCTGTCCGTGCCTACAGCAGCTTTCCCTGCCAAGCGAACAAAGCCCATATGCGCTCTTTACAGAGATCTGTAAAGAAACGCATAGAGGAGCTGCGTAACACTGGCTGGGATAAGATGCTGAGCGACCTAGAGCCTACCCACCTAGCCTTCTGGCAACTCCAGAGGAAGCTCAGATCCCAAGAGACTGCCTCTATGCCCCCCCTTATCCGCCCTGACAAGACCATCGCTTTCGATGATGTCGACAAGGCTGAATGCCTAGCCGACAGTCTTGAGACTCAGTGCTCACCCAGCTCCCAACCAGTAGACCAAGCTCACCTCTCTGAGGTCGACGCGGAAGTCGAACGTAGAGCCTCCCTCCCTCCCGTTGAAGACCCTGATTGTCCCCTGCCCCCCGTCACTCCAGACGAGGTGCAGGACATAATCAAGGGTCTTAAACCCCGTAAAGCCCCCGGCTCAGATGGAATTACCAATAGGGTGATCCAACTCTTCCCCGCCCACCTTATAATGCTCATGGTCACCATCTTCAATGGTGCCATGGCTAACAACATCTTTCCTCAAGCATGGAAAGAGGCCACTGTAATTGGCATCCCCAAGCCCGGTAAGCCCAAGGCTGAGCCCTCTAGCTACCGCCCCATCAGTCTGCTCAATGTGCTCGGCAAAATCTATGAGAGGCTTATTTATAAGCGACTCAGAGACTATGCCGAGACAAAGGGTCTGATCCCTAACGAGCAGTTTGGTTTCCGAACGCAGCATTCCTGCGTTCATCAGGTCCACCGCATCATCGAACACATAAGCGTTGGCTTCCAACGTGGTTTGATGACGGGCGCTGTCTTCTTTGATATAGCGAAAGCGTTCGACAAAGTCTGGCACAACGGCTTATTATATAAGCTCTACCAACTTGGCGTGCCGGATCGTCTCGTACTCATCTTACGAGACTTTTTGTCGAATCGTACCTTTCGCTATCGCATAGAAGGAGCGCTATCCTCCCCCCATCCCATCCGTGCAGGAGTCCCTCAGGGCTCTGTGCTCGCTCCCCTCATTTTCACGCTGTTCACCAGCGATATCCCGAAAAGTAAAAAGGCGCAGTTAGCTCTGTTCGCAGACGACACGGCCATTTACTACTCGGGCAGGGACCAACACCCGATATCTCGCACTCTCCAAACCGCAGTCGATAATCTCGGCGCCTGGTTTAGGAAGTGGAGAATCGAGGTCAATCCCGACAAGAGTCAAGCGGTTCTCTTTCTGAGACCGCGTCGCACTCGACTCCCCCCCCGACCGATCACCATGTTCGGCAAGCCGATCCCTTGGGAGACGCGAGCCAAATACCTCGGTGTGACCCTCGACCACCACCTCTCCTTCGCTGAGCACATAAAGCAGGTGCGTTCGCGCGCCGCTTTCGCTCTCGGTAGGCTCCACTCCGTTCTGAATGCACGTAGCAAATTGTCACTTAGGTGCAAATTGCGCATTTATACAGCGTGCATTCGCCCCATCATGACCTATGCGGGTTCAGTGTTTGCGCACGCAAAACCTCACCTCATACATAGGATGCAGGCCCTCCAAAACCGTTTCCTCCGAAAGGCAACGGGAGCCCCTTGGTTCGTTCGGAACGAAATCCTCCATGTCGATCTCGACATTCCCACCATCTCCCAGTTCTTGAAACGCAATTCCAAGCGTTTCTTTGACTCAGCCACCAACCATCGCAACCCTCTGGTTGTCGAGGCGGCTAGCTATGTCCCCTCTCGCATTAGTAAGGTCCGCCGCCCCAGGCTTGTCCTCTCAGATCCCGACGACCCCATAACTCTTCTCCAGGAGAGCAGTAGGGACCGTAGGAACAAAAACAAATCGACATTCCGACCTCGCCGCCGAGGTCCCTCGCGACGACCCCGTAATAATGGTCCTCCCCCCCGTCCCTTGCTCGGGTATGATGTGCCAGCTGGTGGCGTAGCTGAGCCTGTAGCTTTAAACTCCCCTGATAATAATAATTCAAATCTGATCCAGCCTGTCCCATCTTGCTGTCCTCCCCCCAGCGACGCCCTAAGCCGAGGCCCGTTCCCCACAGGGGGAGCCCTTAGCGTGTAGTCGCTTAGTCTGTAAGTTTTTGCCCCTGGCTGGAGGCTTTGAGTTTTTCTTAAGGCAGCCACAGGATAGTCCGGTTAAGTAGTCTCGACCTCTCTAGGTCAACTACGAGATGCCATTCATAAAAAAAAAAAAAAAAAAAAGCGAAGCACGCGGCGGTCAAGATGCAGCGCGCCCTCGACCTTCTTCGAGACTGGCTGTCGAAGTGGCGGCTGTCGGTGAACGTGGGTAAGACGCAGGCGATGGTCACCGGAGCCGCGCGACTACCACCACCCCTGAGGCTGCAAGGAGTCGACATCGAGTGGTCGCCCCGGGTCAAATACCTGGGTGTCACCATCGATCGTCGGCTCACGATGGGGCCGCACGTCCGCAAGGTCGCCGCACAGGGTAGGGTCGCCCGCAACTTACTCAAACCAGTGCTCTCGTCCCGCCTCCCGGCGCGCGTCAAGTTGGGCGTGTACAAGTTGTACGTGCGCCCAATTTTGACGTACGCCGCACCGGCTTCGTTCGCCCTCACGAGCGAGACGAGCCGTAAGACGCTACGCGCGCAGCAAAATCTTGCGCTGCGGACCATAGTCGACGCGCCTCGCTTCGTGAGGAACAGCGTCCTACAAAGAGACCTCAGGATTGAGAGCCTGGACGAGTTTGCGCGCCGCCTCGCGAAGGGAATGTTCGCGCGTGCCGACGCGTCTGCCTGGCCACATGTCAAGCAGATCGCGCCCTGGCATGCGCGCCCCCCTGACGCGAGGCCCCTCTCCCGCGACCTGCTTGCGGACGATGACCCCATCGCACCGGACTGGACTTCCAAATGAGCCGCCCTCAGCTTACACGCGGCTCATTTGTGACATTGACTCCACACAAATACATGCATCTGTTGCGTGGCGCGTGCTAGGTTAATATAGGCGTGTCACGTAGCAAACAACAGACATTCACCTCCACACAGGCACCCAACTCACACGCGAAGTTGCGGCTCTTTTTATGCGGGCGTGCGACTCGCGTATACACCGGGCGGTGTTACACAGAACAATACCGCCCACACACTCGGAACACGACCCCTTCTGCCCACCCGGGCTCGGCTCGACCTGAAAACGGAGGGGGGCCATACACCCTATCTGTAGGAACGTCGAGTCCGTAACTCTGTCGCTGGACGCCATTTGCTGGGCTTCCCCCATGTAGGTGGGGGTCTCACCCGGTAGGGGTTGTCCGCCGAGTTACGGTGAAACAAGCGGCGTTGGGCATTAACGTCGTGGCGTGCCTACAGACACAAATTCAGAAACCCTTCACATGGGCGTGTATGCCGCACGCCCAACCATTCGCTCGCCAGTGGCGACCATGAAGAGGGGCCCGTAGTTACGGGCCACCGTATAGCCTCCGCGGTCGGGGGGCTATGCCCCGACACCACACGCCACGCCCCTTTACGGGGGCGTAGCGACATCCTGCACGGATATGACGTCATTGACAGCAGGTGCACGGTTTTTTCCGGGTTGTAGCTAGGGCAAATAACATAACTCATGAGATAGCAAAAAGTTTACCGAAATTATTTTTATTTTTTATTTAAACCTAAACCACATCAAACAGTAGTGTTCAGATAGGTAACAAATGCCTAGGGACTGAAATTAAATCGTTAGTTAAGCTGAAAAAAATGAAAATTTGAAACATAGAAAATTGTAAAAATACGACCTCCTTGTTAATAAAAATCTCTAACTTTTAAGCTATTAAGAATATTCCAGTGATTCATACCTCCAAAGAATCTCTATGATTTGGACCAATTTTTGTAATACGTGGTCAACTTTCGCTAGTGTAACTTTTTCCCATAAAAATCGCTCGAAAATTGAGTAAAACTTCTGCCAGACCGAAGACTGCATAACTGTTTTTTATTATTGAACACGTTTTTTAGATGCGTATAAGTATTACCAAAAGAAAGGCCCACTTTTCTACAAAGTTTTGAAAAAAAAAAAGTAATTGATAGCTTTGCTAGTTTTTTTTTTATGATTTTTTCATTGAGCACTATGCGAAGTGATTGAAAAAAACAAAAATTGGTCATAACTTTTGAACCGTAAAAAATTGCACCAACATTCTCAGGGTTAAAAAGTTTGGAAATGACCTTGCCTACACTCCTATTCGATTTGATCCATACTTCCAGGGACTCCCTGTATATAGCCTTCCTCGATAAATGGACTATCCAACAATAAAGAATTTTTCAATTCGAATGAGTGGTTCCTGAGATTAGCGCGTTCAACCAAACAAACAAACTTTTCAGCTATACAGTATTATTGATAAAACACCAACAACCTTTTAAGGGAGGGATATTGGCTCGTAGATTCGCCCGCTGCACGGACCAGGTAAAAATAACGCTTTTCAAAGCGTATTGTCAGGGTCTGTACACGGGTGGTCTGTGGATCAACTACACCAAAAGGTTGCTAGATGTCCTGCGCGTCCAGTATAACAGTGTTTTTAGAATGCTCTTGAGACTGCCCCGGTTCTGTAGTGCGTCAGAGATGTTTACGCAGAGCCGTACTGACGGCTTCCACGCAATTGTGCGGAAGAAAATAGCGTCTGTGGCAGCTAGAACCCGGGCCAGTGGCAACAGCATTCTAGAAAGTGACTGAGAATGTGTTTTCTCCTTTTATGAGGCATTTTGTGGAGAAGATGACCGGTTGAGAAACTGGTTTACGTCTTCTTTACAAAGTGACTCATATCCAAATTGTTATTTTGATTTATGTATATACTAACACTAGGTATAAGGTGCTTTACTAACACTACGGATCTCTGTTATCTGATTATTTTGAAATAAATTAAATTAAATTATGAGTACAATGACCCCTTAAGAGGTTGTTGGTGTTTTACCAATAAACCTGTATAATATTAGTATAGATACTCTTTGAGGCACTCGCGCGTGATGTCACATTTTCAAAACGTCATTTTCTACTTTTTTTTTTTCAAGTTTCTGAACGGTATTAATGGTTTTGAATGAGTTAGTCGACGAGAATATCCTTCAAGCCATAGAATGAAACTGTCCGCAGGATATATTAACCCTTAAAGGTGCGCGAGTTGGGTAGCTGACGGGTGGGTCCCCCGGACTTGAAGCTGTTACGTGAAGACGGACAGTGCGTCCTGCGGGACTAGGCGGGGTACCAGCCCTTACTGCTCTATCTCAAAGATCCACCCTGTATAGTGCACCCACTCCCAAACCACAATACTAAGTACCCATGGGTACTACGGGCTTCTAGTTTAAATCAACAGGTATGATGGAGAACACTGCCCTGACGTTAATAACTATAAATAAATAGTTTCCGTGTAGCGCCTAACCCTGTCAAACTACATATTATGGGGGGCGGCTTCTGTAGGGTGCAACTTAACCTTGTCGAACTATTATGGGGGGCGGCTTCTGTAGGGTGCAACTTAACCTTGTCGAACTATTATGGGGGGCGGCTTCTGTAGGGTGCAACTTAACCTTGTCGAACTATTATGGGGGGCGGCTTCTGTAGGGTGCAACTTAACCTTGTCGAACTATTATGGGGGGCGGCTTCTGTAGGGTGCAACTTAACCTTGTCGAACTATTATGGGGGGCGGCTTCTGTAGGGTGCAACTTAACCTTGTCGAACTATTATGGGGGGCGGCTTCTGTAGGGTGCAACTTAACCTGGTCGAACTATTATGGGGGGCGGCTTCTGTAGGGTGCAACTTAACCTTGTCGAACTATTATGGGGGGCGGCTTCTGTAGGGTGCAACTTAACCTGGTCGAACTATTATGGGGGGCGGCTTCTGTAGGGTGCAACTTAACCTTGTCGAACTATTATGGGGGGCGGCTTCTATTCCACGGCCCGCTCCGTATCTACCTTAGGGTAGATTTTTTTTTTCTGTTTTTTCGGACGGGTCGAAAATCATCGCAAAGATACTAGGTTGAGGTTAGTAAAGAACGCGTTTAGTGTTTAATACTGGTTTATTGAGTACGAGGTTATCATAAGGTATACAGCACATTCCACAGAGAACAATGTATAATGCGCCGCGGATGAACGCCGCAGCGGCCGTCGCCGAGTGCGAGAGAACCAGGCATCTACTTCGAAATATTTCATTCATAGCAGTTGTGATGTATTTGTCCTGGTTTAAGGTTGGAACAAAAGGCAATAAAAGTGTTCCGAAAGTATTAAATACTCGACAAGATAGCAAGAAGACACGCGCGGACTGCACTACATCCAGCCACTATATATTAGCCTCATGCGACGGCTTAAATGACTTCAAAAAATACGTACCTACCAACTAGCTAAATCTACAGCACGTCCATAAACTGCGGTTCGGTGAAATCACTGACGGCCGGTTTCGTGTTCTTCCGCGGCACGTATAAAAAATAATGACATCGTTTAAGATAATAAGCAAGCGTATTGCGCGCTCCCTCGGCCCCGCTCGCGCTCACTCACTCCGCTTCGCCCGCCGGGGGCCGCTCGACCAGCCCGACCGGCCGCTGTGAGATTCAAACAAGGAACCGATCTCATTCAACGAGATTCATCTGAGAGATATTCTCCGGCCAGGACGTCAATACAACATACTGAACTACATAGGGTCATCGGAGCGAGTCGGGCTGGCACGACGGCCCCGCGGCTAGCAGTCGGGGTCGGGCGCGGGGCTGGCGGGGTCGGGCGGAGCGGCGGGGCCGGCGGGGCGCGAGTGCTGCGGGTGCGGCGTGGGTCGGCGCAGCAGCGCGGGCTTGGCGGCCAGCGCGGGCTTGAGCGAGCCGCCTGTCAGCGTCAGCTCGGCGAACTTGGCGGCCACGCGCGCCGTGTTGCGCGCCGGCACGGGGCTGCCGTGCGCCGGCGCCGGCGCGGGCGCGTCCGCCGCGGCGGTTGGCTCGTCGGGCCGGCGCGGCCGCTTCTTGAGCGTGTCGCGGTTGTGCAGGAAAGTATCGGCGGCGTCGGCCGGCGCGGCGCGCGCGGGCAGGTCCAGCACCAGGTCCGGCGTGCTCTCGGCCAGGCGCCTGCAAGGGGGAGGCGGTGAGGGCGGGCGGGGCGCGGTGGCGGGCGGGGCGGGGCGCGTGTTACCTGCAGGGCGCGGTCGTGCAGGATGCGGCGCCGTCCAGCTGCTCCGCTGCGGGGTCCTCCACCTGCACATCGACATCTTCAATCTCCTTGTTACATATTATTTCTTTATATTATTCAACTCTGTACTCTTCCGTATGTAGGCATCTGCCTGCAAGTCAACACACAATAATCTATCTATCAATATTATATTATAATATAATATAACATAATAGAGATGCGCCGAATGTAGGTTCAACCGAATACGAATGTTCGGTCCAAAATGTACCGAACCGAATATTCGGCCGAATCATTCGGTTCAATTCTGCGCGGTAAACAGGTTTGTATACGTCGGTACGGCGCTCTGCAAGAGCCGCGCGGCGTTTCCCCCCGCCCGCGCGCCCCCTCTCTGCGCCGCGCCACCCGCGGCCCCTCGCGCTAGCACGGCTCGCTCAGTCGAAGCATCCGGCATCGCTCTTTCGGTTACATATTGCAGTTTTCGCATAATATTGTTTAATAATTATCTTAATCGGAACTGCATACTTTGATTGAAGTTTATTATATTACGTCGATGAACGTTTCTGAAAGAGAAGAGAAAAGAAAAAGAAAAAGATGTTGGTTCCTAAAGTAGTAATTATGTTATATTCTAAAAAAAAATATTTTCTGAAAAAAGTTGTTAGGTACTCAAAGCAGTATTCTTAAAATTGTTAATTTCATAGAAATTTAATTTAGTTTAATTTATCATTGGTAAAAAAATCCGGAGTTTATTTGATTAAAATTTTATTTAAATTGATTGTTAAAGATAATCTTTTTTTATTTTGTCAATAAATAATTGGTACAAAAAGTAGTGTTTCTTTCATTTACAAAAACTATGTACAACTTTCGGAATAAACCACACTTATTTAGTAATTAGTTAACCTTACTGTTTAATAAAATGTTACTTTTTTTACACAATAAATAATAATAATAATAATAATAATACCATTTATTTCAGGCGACATAGGCCCATAGAAAAATACCTTAACCTAAACATACATATTTTTATAAACAAAATCTTGTGTTAATAAATAAGGCTTAAGACTATGTTAGTAGCACTTCACTTTGCACTAGCTTGACTTTGTGCTGTCCTGTGGAACTTGTCCGCGGAAGCGACGGAACACCACGTCCTGGGGCCAAAAGTCTTCTTCCATGACGAGGGGCAGATAACAGTTCGGTACACGCACGACGAACGCCTTGAAGTTGACGTTCCGGCGTGATTCCAGTAACTGCACCCTCGGCGTGTACCTCGTCTTTTGTCGCACGTACTCTACGATGTCCTCCGCCTTAGTGGTGTAGTGCAGGCGGGAGATGTACACCGGTGTATTCGGCTTCGCGGCACGCAGGCTTATTTCAGGCACTGTAGGAGCTTTGCCGCAGCGGTTCTTATTTGGTCGCGATCGGCGCTTCCTCCTTTGCACCGTCACAAAACCATCATCTTTATCAGCCCTATTCAGCGCCTTTTCTGGCATGGGCTTGATACTAGGAGCGCCAGGAGCACTCGCAGTGACGCTAGCGAAATCCCTTTGCAGAGGTTTCGGCAAGGCTTCAAGTACTGGCTGCGGGATGGGGCGAGGGGCTCGGGCGGCGCTGCGTGGAGGAGCCGCGGTGACGAGCGCGGGGCTGTGGGGCGCGCGGGCGGGGCGCTCTGCAAGCTCAGCAAACGACGGATGCGCTGGCGACGAAACTGCTGACGCGGAATTCGACGACGATATATCGAGGCCGGCTCCGCGACATGTGTTTACGTTTGACGCATCGACAGGTGACCTAATTACCGCCACACTGTTGCGTAACTCGCTAACTTCTTTGCGCAAATCAGTGACGGTGTTCTGGGATGCATCTAATTTCGTTAGCACATCCTCGAGGCGGGCCTTCAGAAAAACAATGTCCTTCAGCAGGCTCGTTACATCGACGTGGTCGAAGGTGACGGGAGGAAGCTTGTGTAGCTCCTTCACCACAAACGTCGGCACGTCGTCAGGGTCGGTCTCCTTGAACAGCGTGATGATATCTTGCAGGCTCTTCTTAGTCCCGTCACGCCGGCGGGACACCATCTGATCGCGCTTGTTCAGCACACTAAATAACAACAGCTTGGCAGCAGCTATGTCATCCTCGCTGAAGTTCGTTGCGCAGATCTGGACAGCGGACACCTCATCCATCACATCCAGCTTCTGCTGCAGGAACGCCAGCAGCTCATTCACCACAAGTTCACCACTACTCATGGCGAGTAAATTACGAGCGACAGCTTGCGCCGCGCTACTCGATATATCGAATATGCAAACGCGTGCGCATTAGAACGCGGCACAAGTGAGACTAAAACACAACAAACAATAATTTAAATATTCGGTAATAATTCGTCCGAATACGAACATGAAAAAATATGCCGAATGTACCGAATACGAATATTCGGCCGAACATTCGGCGCGTCTCTATAATATAATACAATATAATGTAATATGATATAAATATAATATAATATAAAAGGAGATACACAATGCTAAAAGTCATCCAAAGGGCAATAAAGAGGCTATGCTTGGAATTTCCCTACGTGATCGAATCGGAAATGAAGAGATCCGCAGGAGAACCGAGGTAACCGACATAGCTCGAAGAATTGCCAAACTTAAGTGACAGTGGGCAGGGCACATTGCTCGCAGAACAGATGGCCGATGGTAGCGTTGGAAGACCTTGTGAAGGCCGCAGGGATCCGCTGGATGCTAGAAGAAGACATCCGGCGAAGTGGCGGAGCTTGGGGGAGGCCTGTGTGCAGCAGTGCACGTGGTTCGACTGCCATGATGGTGATGATGGAGAAACCGTCTGACTGACATCAACGCACAGCAGGAACTGCTGAGACTAGGAACTGAAAGTATGCACGCGGCTTCCTTTTATAATGTAGGGGAGCATTAAGAGGTTTTTGGAAATTTGACCTTTATGGAGGTTAAAAGGCTGGATTTCTAATGAATGAAAAATCTTATTCCTTGAATTAATAAACTTGGCACAAATACTTATCTAAGTAAATTATAAAGTTAGCAATTTTTTCTAAACTACACCCAAAAGCCCTCTTCTTTTGGGGGCCAGTTTGTATGGCAGAATTTTAACGCGCGGTCCGAGTAACTTGAAACTCAGAATTTATACTTAAAACCAAAAGAATTAAAAATAAAAAATAAAAAAAAGAATAACGTGTATCAGGGTTTTTAGAAAATCTACCCTTAACGGGGTAAAAAGGGGAAGTCAATTTTACAAGGGAGGATTTTACTGCGTGGCTTGATCAACTCGAAAATTGGTATAAGTAACCTATACTTAAGTCAAATAATGGAAACGTCTTAACTTTTCAAAACTTAGCCCCTTTGGGGATGAAACGGGGGATACAGGTTGTATGAAAAAAATAATTTTTGTTGATAATAATAATTTTAATTTTTAACTTGAAACTTGGCCCGCATATTTCATCATCATTCTCCTGCCCTAATCTCAATTTATTTGGGCTCGGCGCAACATGTCTACTTATGTATAAGTAAATAACAGACATCTTAATCATTATTACTACTATATAAAGGGGGTGGAACGGGCTGTGAAATTTTAGGGGAAAGCACCAAATCCACGCGAAATAAACGCGGGCGAAGTGCTGAATGATTGACATATCAGAAGTTTTGCACAAGTGTTCTTTTTATAAAGTATGCGAGCTTTAAAAAGGTTTTTGGAAATTCGACCTTTACAGGGGGGTCAAAAAGGGGGGATTTGTATTGTATGAAAAATTTTATTTCTTAAATTAATAAACTTGAAACATAATACGAATACTTTCTTAAATGAATAATACCTGTTGTTATTATTTAGTATTTCAAAACTCGGGTAGTTTTGAAATACTAAATAATAACAAAGGGATTTAGAGGGTGCTAGTTTGCATGGAAGAATTTTAACGCGCTCTCCAGTTAATACTACTTTAATAATACCTTATTAAAATACAATAATACTTTATTAATACTTTTGACATTAGTTTTGGGTTTTTCGAAAATCGACGGGCAAAAGGAGGTAATTAAGTTTTTGGGGGAGGATTTCACTGCATGGAATAACTCAACATTAATCTAAACATTAAATGACGGAAACACATGATTGAAGATTTTTCAAAAATCAACCCCTTTCGGGGTGGAAAGGGAAGAACAGTTGTGAGTAGTGTATTTGTTACATCTATTATTAAGTTCTAACCTATATTTACTTAGTATTACACTGCTGTTTGTTGTCCCTAAATAAATAAATAAATAAACAGTTTATATGAAATTATTTTGAAAAAATTTCTTATAACAATAAATTAAATAGTAAGTCTAGAACTTAATCTATAAATTAATAATAAGTAAAAGGATCTTAATCACTAATTTTCCAAAACTACCGAACTAAGCGGGTGTTAAATTTTGTAGCATAAAATGCGAAATCCACGGTGACGAAGTCGAGAGAAAAGTGGTATTTTATTATAAGAATGCAATTCATGTCCGACCCGACTATGTTCCGGTCAAGTAGAGTTCAGTTGGCTGTCAGTTCGTGAGAAATGAAAATCGATGAAAAAAAAAGAACGAACGAATGAAGAAAATTAAGATAACCTAACCTAACCCTCTGAGATACAAAAAAAAACATTGTTTTCAAAAGACAAAAGCTAGTGGACAATTTAATTTACATGATGTTAACTACAAACAGATTGAATGTGTAGTCAAATGTTTGCTGCGCATGGCCTGTTGTTGGGGGACGACTCGCAACAGGAGACATGCCAAATTTACAGCAGATTTGTTAGAGGTTTACAGAGGGAACATTCCGATATAAAATTAAACAAATCGGGCAGCCTGTAGTGTAAGGCGCTATCTGTCACGCAGATGCCACAGAGTACCCACGAGGCCACGAGGCCACGACGCGACGGCACGGCGGTGCGACCCACTGAGGGCGAGGAAGGCACGCAGCGAGTACTCTGTGGCGAAGCAAGGCTGTGTCACGGTATAAACAATCAAACACACACATGCAACTGAACAAGTATATTTATTTCCACATACTCGTACAGGCCCCGCCCACCGCATACCATACTACATACACTTACATAAAACTAATCATAAATACTATACAGATAGATTAATCGCCAACTGTAAAGGGCGGAAACAGACTTATAACACACCACTCATGCGACATCAATGAAGCTTACGCATTGGCCACATTTTATCTTATTTATTTATTTATTATTTATTTGGGACAAACAAACAGTAACACATTATATCTGCGCAAGTAATATAAACAAAGATATTATATTATCTTGTTGAGCTATTTGCATTATTTGGCCAATAAGCAAGCGTGGGGAGGCATCGGGTGTTACAAGTGTGCTGCGGCCTCAGGCAGTCGCGCAGTATGCCTACTCTACTACTAAGTTCAGTCTTTAAAACAGTGGTAACTGATTGTAAGGCCACCAGTTTGTGCACAACTTGTCCCAAATGTTGCGAATAATAATAAGCGTTGCTGCTATAACTTTCATACGACGATCATCAGATTTGTAATAGATATGGCACACAAATGCGGGTCCATTTGTAATAGATATGGCACACAAATGCGGGTCTTTTTGTAATAGATATGGCACACAAATGCGGGTCCATTTGTAATAGATATGGCACACAAATGCGGGTCCTTTTGTAATAGATATGGCACACAAATGCGGGTCCATTTGTAATAGATATGGCACACAAATGCGGGTCCTTTTGTAATAGATATGGCACACAAATGCGGGTCTTTTTGTAATAGATATGGCACACAAATGCGGGTCCATTTGTAATAGATATGGCACACAAATGCGGGTCCTTTTGTAATAGATATGGCACACAAATGCGAGTTCATTTGTAATAGATATGGCACACAAATGCGAGTTAATTTGTAATAGATATGGCACACAAATTCGGGTTCATTTCTTTAGCGCAATACTGCTAGGACCGAGAAAGATTTCTCAAACGGGTAATATACGACTATTTGGAGACCTCTGTCTATAGAACAATAGTTTACGCTACATAATCCTAACATCTATATTTACAATATATTCATTTATTTCACTTGAACATAAAACGGCCAGAGGTCATAAGGACACTTGAACTAAATAACACAATCAATCAGTCTCCAGCGTCCATGTGTGCAATAATACTTAGTGTGAGGCCACAGCGGACACGCGGCGGACTCGAGCGCATGCGCGTCGTGAGTGCGGCGACGTGGCGCGTCGAGCCGACCGCGACGTACCGTTGTGCAACAGACAATACGTGTACTTCTAGTATAGGTATAACATAAAAATAAAGCGTCATGCAATCACACTAATGCGGAAATATCAGGTTGGCGGAAAAATATTGCACAAGAAATTGTAAATTACTAGAATTTTCCGGAATATTTAGTATTGATCTGGGATTCGTAATAATATTGTAGAAGATTTTCGAAGCTATCACATCAAGGGTATATAAAGGCGCGCTAGTGAGGATTTGGTTAGTGCAGTATTCCTCGACATGGAGAAGGCCTTCGACCGTGTGTGGCACGACGGCCTCGTGTACAAGCTGGCCACCTCGGACGCGCCCCGTCGCGTTGTTATGGTGGTCTCTAACTTTCTCTCCAACAGAACTTTCAGGGTGGTGGTCGACGGGGCGCTGTCAAGCGCCCGCCCGGTGCTCGCCGGTGTGCCGCAGGGCAGCTGCGTGTCGCCGGCGTGTTACTCACGTTACACCGACGACATCCCCACCACTCCGGACGCGATGCTCGCGCTGTACGCCGACGACGCCGCGTACATTACCACCTCGCTTAATGCGAAGTACGCGGCGGTCAAGATGCAGCGCGCGCTCAACCTGCTTCCCGAGTGGCTGTCCAAGTGGCGGCTGTCGGTCAACGTGGGTAAGACGCAGGCGATGGTGACCGGGTCCGCGCCTCTCCCACCACCCTTGAAGCTGCAGGGAGCTGACGTCGAGTGGTCGCCCCGGGTCAAGTACCTGGGCGTCACCATCGACCGTCGGCTCACAATGGGGTCACACGTCCGCAATGTTGTCGCACAAGGTAGGGTCGCCCGCAACCTCCTTCGACCAGTGCTCTCGTCCCGCATCCCGGCGCGCGTCAAGTTGGGCGTGTACAAGTTGTACGTGCGCCCAATACTGACGTACGCCGCCCCTGCATGGTTCGCCCTCACGAGCGAGACGAACCGAAAGCTCCTCCGCACGCAGCAACACCTGGCGTTGCGGACCATAGTGGACGCTCCTCGCTTCGTGAGGAACGATATCATTCAGAGGGACCTCCGGATTGAGAGCCTGGATGAGTTTGTGCGGCGCCTCGCGAAGGGGATGTTCGCGCGTGCCGACGCATCTGCTTGGCCCCATGTCAAGCAGATAGCGCCCTGGCATACGCGCCCCCCAGACGCGAGGAGGCCCCTGCCCCGCGACCTGGTTGCGGACGACTGACCCCATCACCGGACTGGACTTCCGAGTGAGTCGCTCTCAGTCTACACGCGGCTCACTTGTGACACTGACTCCAAACAAATACATGCATCTGTTGCGTGGCGCGTGCTAGGTTAATATAGGCGTGTCACGTAGCAAACAACAGACATTCACCTCTATACAGGCACCCAACTCACACGCGAAGTCGCGGCTCTTTTTATGCGGGCGGGCGACTCGCGTAGACACCGGGCGGTGTTACACAGTACAATACCGCCCACACACTCAGAACACGGTCCCTTCTCATCACCCGGGCTCGGCTCGACCTGAAAACGGGGAGGTGAGGGGGGCCATACACCCCTTCTGTAGGAACGTCGAGTCCGTAAATCTGTCGCTGGATGCCATCTGCTGGGCTTCCCCCATGTAGGTGGGGGTCTCACCCGGTAGTGGTTGTCCGCCGATTTATCGGTGAAGCAAGCGGCGTTGGGCATCAACGTCGTGGCGTGCCTACAGACACAAATTTTCAGACACCTCTCTACATGGGCGTGTATGCCGCACGCCCAAACATCCTTCCGCCAGTGGCGACCAAAATGAGGGGCCCGTGGTTACGGGCCACCGTATTGCTTTCGCGGTCGGGGGGCCATGCCCCGACGCCGCACGCCGCGCCCCCTTACGGGGGCGTAGCGACATCCCGCAAGTTATTTGGTTAGTTTGTGAAAATGATTAGTGAACATCAACTTCAAACGATCATCTTTTACGAGTGGCGTCAGGGACACAACGTGAGTGTGGCTACCGCTAACATCAGCAAAACGTTCGGTGGAGGTGTTGTATCGCGATGGAAGATAAGCCGCTGGTTTGCTCGCTTTGCATCGGGAGATATAACTCTTGAAGATCACGAGCGATCTGGGCGAGCATCCACCTTCGACGATGAGGAATTACTCCGCTGTTTAAAGGCTAATCCAGAAATAAATACGCGTGATTTGGCAGAGACTCTTGGCTGTCATCATTCGACCGTCGAGGCTCATTTACACAAACTCGGCTATCGTAAAGTAATGGCACGATGGATTCCACATCAACTAACTGACAGTCATCGTCAAGTCAGAGTTAGTATTTGTGAATCGCTTCTTTTTCAGCCACATCGGAGAGTTTCTTGAAGATCTGGTAACCAGCGATGAGAGCTGGATTCTCTATGATAACAACACACGGCACGCCGTCTGGCTTTCTTACGACGCCGAGCCACCAACGCAGCCAAAGCCGAACCGTCACTCACGCAAGCATCTTCTCTCCGTTTGGTGGGATGCGAAGGGTCCACTTTATTACGAGCTTCTCCTTGCGAGAAGGACGATTACGACTTCCATTTATACTGAACAGCTTCAGAAATTGGCTGACGCAATAAGAGAAAAACGACCGAGACGTGTAAACGTTCACTTACTCCATGATAATGCGTGACCTCATGTCGCTTCGGAGACTCGACAAAAAATCGTAGAGCTTGGATGGCACCCGGTTGCCCACCCACCGTACTCACCGGATCTCGCGCCATCCGACTATCTTGTTCCGATCACTAAAGCTTTATTTGCGTGAGAAAAATTTTCAAAACTACGAAGACCTCAAAATGGCAGTGGACAATTTCTTTTCTGCACAGCCTCCGGAATTCTGGGCGCAGGGCATCAACAATCTACCAAATAGGTGGGCCAGGGTAATAGAGTTATTTGGGGATTACTGAAGGAATAATATGAACGAAACCTTCACGAACGCGACGTTCTGCCTATCTGTCAAACTGCTTTTTTTATTATCTGTTCTTCTTGTCTTGTTCGAAATACATGCTTTGCACAAAGATAGCTCCGCTTTATCATTTTAATAATTCTCTTACTAATCTACTCTAATCTATTCAATCCATACCTAAGTTTTCATCAATTACATTACTGATTAATTATTGTAAATAACAAAGTTATCAATAAATTCATTAAGTCTTATATCTTGGTGCAAGACTTTTCCGGCAACCTGATATATTATTCTGTCGAATCAAGATCCCGTCTGGCGCGGGCTGCTCCAATGCAACCTCGCGAGCGGGACACAGCGGCGCACTCCGCCGGCAGCAGAGCGCGTCAGACACATCTCGACTGGACATCACAAGCGTCGCGTCACCCGCACACCACACACAATAATATAGCACGGTGACATATTCCAACATGCAATTTAATAATTATATATTTCTAAGCGATTACATAAACATAAAAATATGACCTCGCCCACGCCTGTATGTTGCAACGTACGACTCATTTATGGATGCTTTCATCATTTTGTAACAGAAAACACACATAAAAGTAGCACATCGATCTACCGATGTAATATCACATCGATACACCCATGTAATATCGATATTAAGCTCCACATTCAATATCGCGTGACGTCACACGCGCGTCTCCAGCGGTACCTGCGCGGGCGCGGCGCCGGCGGGCCGCTCGGCGCTGGCCGACCTGCAACAAGACACACGCGTCACTGGCTGCACTGGCTGGCGCTGGCCGCGCTCGGCTGTAGCGTGCGCTCACCTGCGGTACTCGCCGGAGTCGCGCTCGCCCCACTCGCCACTCTCGCCGTCGTCGTCGCTGATGTCGTCTAAACAGTAACACACATTCATTAATACGAGCATTCGAATATGAGGCGTGAGTGACTGGAAGCGACACACGTTGTAACATATTCCGTTTGCAGAGTTAAGACGCCCGCGGAGCATGCGTAGTTCATACAAACGAAATACCAAAATAATTTGTAAGTCAAACATGTTCTAAAGGTATTGTGTATTTATTCCGATTGGATTAGGGAATATCTAGGTTCGCAGATATATTTTAATTAAGAACATTGATTTAAACAGGAAATATGATAAAAATAAGTTTTCTATAGGAATTTTAAATTCCTCATAACTCCACACCTCATAAATATACGTTTGGGAACCTAGATATTCTGTAATCCAATCGGAATAAATACACACTACCTTCAGAATATGTTTGATTTACAAATTCTTTTGGTATTTCGTTTGTATGAACTACGCATGCTTCGTGGGCCTCTTAAGAGGTGCTTCCTTATTACATGTTTTTTTTTTAGCAAAACAAAGCGACGTCTATGTTGTTCGGAACCGTCGCCACGTCGTGGAATCAATAACTCCCGCGCTAGTTGGATTTCGCGAAGGAAAATCTCTCGCGCAATCAAATGAGGTGTGTCGCGCGATGTGAACGGACGCGCTCGAACGTTACCGGTGTCGTCATCGTCGATGTCGTACAGCGACAGGTCGTCGGGCGCGTCGTGCTCGTCCGGGCCGCGCTCGGGCGCCGCACTGGCCGCGCTGGCCTCGCTGCCCGCGCTGCCGGCGCTGGCCGCGTCGCCCTCAGCGCCGCAGTCCGCGCCGCCGTCCGCGCCGCCGTCCGCGCCGCCGGCCGCGCCGCCGTCCGCGTCACCGTCGCCCTCGTCCTCACTGTCGTCACACAACAAGTTCAAGCCCAGTATCACACACACGTAGCCGACGGCGTCAGGTGCCTCCCGACCGGGGACTGATCTGAAGAGTTTATTGCGACATTTTTTCTTCCCAGTTAAAATACTCTCTAGTGCTGAAGGATGGCTGTAGCTGATACGGCTGGTTAGCGTGAAGGTATTTCTATTAGAGACAGGTTCATTGAACTCGACGCGGCCGCAGGACACGGGAAAGAGAAACATTTGTGTCACCATATATGAGCACGTAGCATAAACGAGTGTGTCCTTCGGTGTCAGCCACGTTATTGTAAAGTAGCACTATTGCAAGTAGCAGTACTAAACTAACATGGCGGGCCGTATAGCGTCCCTAATAGTAGCAGTACTAAACTAACATGGCGGGCCGTATAGCGTCCCTAATAGTAGCAGAACTAAACTAACATGGTGGACCGTATAGCGTCCCTAATAGTAGCAGTACTAAACTAACATGGCGGGCCGTATAGCGTCCCTAATAGTAGCAGTACTAAACTAACATGGCGGGCCGTATAGCGTCCCTAATAGTAGCAGTACTAAACTAACATGGCGGGCCGTATAGCGTCCCTAATAGTAGCAGTACTAAACTAACATGGCGGGCCGTATAGCGTCCCTAATAGTAGCAGTACTAAACTAACATGGCGGGCCGTATAGCGTCCCTAATAGTAGCAGAACTAAACCAACATGGCGGGCCGTATAGCGTCCCTAATAGTAGCAGTACTAAACTAACATGGCGGGCCGTATAGCGTCCCTAATAGTAGCAGAACTAAACCAACATGGCGGGCCGTATAGCGTCCCTAATAGTAGCAGTACTAAACCAACATGGCGGGCCGTATAGCGTCCCTAATAGTAGCAGTACTAAACTAACATGGCGGGCCGTATAGCGTTCCTAATAGTAGCAGAACTAAACCAACATGGCGGGCCGTATAGCGTCCCTAATAGTAGCAGTACTAAACTAACATGGCGGGCCGTATAGCGTCCCTAATAGTAGCAGAACTAAACCAACATGGCGGGCCGTATAGCGTCCCTAATAGTAGCAGTACTAAACTAACATGGCGGGCCGTATAGCGTCCCTAATAGTAGCAGTACTAAACCAACATGGCGGGCCGTATAGCGTCCCTAATAGTAGCAGTACTAAACTAACATGGCGGGCCGTATAGCGTCCCTACTAGTAGCAGAACTAAACCAACATGGCGGGCCGTATAGCGTCCCTAATAGTAGCAGTACTAAACTAACATGGCGGGCCGTATAGCGTCCCTAATAGTAGCAGAACTAAACCAACATGGCGGGCCGTATAGCGTCCCTAATAGTAGCAGAACTAAACCAACATGGCGGGCCGTATAGCGTCCCTAATAGTAGCAGTACTAAACTAACATGGCGGGCCGTATAGCGTCCCTAATAGTAGCAGAACTAAACCAACATGGCGGGCCGTATAGCGTCCCTAATAGTAGCAGTACTAAACTAACATGGCGGGCCGTATAGCGTCCCTAATAGTAGCAGTACTAAACCAACATGGCGGGCCGTATAGCGTCCCTAATAGTAGCAGTACTAAACTAACATGGCGGGCCGTATAGCGTCCCTAATAGTAGCAGAACTAAACCAACATGGCGGGCCGTATAGCGTCCCTAATAGTAGCAGTACTAAACTAACATGGCGGGCCGTATAGCGTCCCTAATAGTAGCAGTACTAAACCAACATGGCGGGCCGTATAGCGTCCCTAATAGTAGCAGTACTAAACTAACATGGCGGGCCGTATAGCGTCCCTAATAGTAGCAGAACTAAACCAACATGGCGGGCCGTATAGCGTCCCTAATAGTAGCAGTACTAAACCAACATGGCGGGCCGTATAGCGTCCCTAATAGTAGCAGTACTAAACTAACATGGCGGGCCGTATAGCGTCCCTAATAGTAGCAGTACTAAACTAACATGGCGGGCCGTATAGCGTCCCTAATAGTAGCAGAACTAAACCAACATGGCGGGCCGTATAGCGTCCCTAATAGTAGCAGTACTAAACTAACATGGCGGGCCGTATAGCGTCCCTAATAGTAGCAGAACTAAACCAACATGGCGGGCCGTATAGCGTCCCTAATAGTAGCAGTACTAAACTAACATGGCGGGCCGTATAGCGTCCCTAATAGTAGCAGTACTAAACTAACATGGCGGGCCGTATAGCGTCCCTAATAGTAGCAGAACTAAACCAACATGGCGGGCCGTATAGCGTCCCTAATAGTAGCAGTACTAAACTAACATGGCGGGCCGTATAGCGTCCCTAATAGTAGCAGAACTAAACCAACATGGCGGGCCGTATAGCGTCCCTAATAGTAGCAGTACTAAACTAACATGGCGGGCCGTATAGCGTCCCTAATAGTAGCAGTACTAAACTAACATGGCGGGCCGTATAGCGTCCCTAATAGTAGCAGAACTAAACCAACATGGCGGGCCGTATAGCGTCCCTAATAGTAGCAGTACTAAACTAACATGGCGGGCCGTATAGCGTCCCTAATAGTAGCAGAACTAAACCAACATGGCGGGCCGTATAGCGTCCCTAATAGTAGCAGTACTAAACTAACATGGCGGGCCGTATAGCGTCCCTAATAGTAGCAGAACTAAACCAACATGGCGGGCCGTATAGCGTCCCTAATAGTAGCAGTACTAAACTAACATGGCGGGCCGTATAGCGTCCCTAATACTAGCAGTACTAAACTAACATGGCGGGCCGTATAGCGTCCCTAATAGTAGCAGTACTAAACTAACATGGCGGGCCGTATAGCGTCCCTAATAGTAGCAGAACTAAACCAACATGGCGGGCCGTATAGCGTCCCTAATAGTAGCAGTACTAAACTAACATGGCGGGCCGTATAGCGTCCCTAATAGTAGCAGAACTAAACTAACATGGCGGGCCGTATAGCGTCCCTAATAGTAGCAGTACTAAACTAACATGGCGGGCCGTATAGCGTCCCTAATAGTAGCAGTACTAAACTAACATGGCGGGCCGTATAGCGTCCCTAATAGTAGCAGTACTAAACTAACATGGCGGGCCGTATAGCGTCCCTAATAGTAGCAGTACTAAACTAACATGGCGGGCCGTATAGCGTCCCTAATAGTAGCAGAACTAAACCAACATGGCGGGCCGTATAGCGTCCCTAATAGTAGCAGTACTATACTAACATGGCGGGCCGTATAGCGTCCCTAATAGTAGCAGTACTAAACTAACATGGCGGGCCGTATAGCGTCCCTAATAGTAGCAGTACTAAACCAACATGGCGGGCCGTATAGCGTCCCTAATAGTAGCAGTACTAAACCAACATGGCGGGCCGTATAGCGTCCCTAATAGTAGCAGTACTAAACTAACATGGCGGGCCGTATAGCGTCCCTAAT
Source organism: Dicycla oo (assembly GCA_948252095.1). NCBI lineage: Eukaryota > Metazoa > Arthropoda > Insecta > Lepidoptera > Noctuidae > Dicycla > Dicycla oo. Next base: position 377,441 of record OX411727.1, read on the forward strand.
AGTAGCAGTACTAAACTAACATGGCGGGCCGTATAGCGTCCCTAATAGTAGCAGAACTAAACCAACATGGCGGGCCGTATAGCGTCCCTAATAGTAGCAGTACTAAACTAACATGGCGGGCCGTATAGCGTCCCTAATAGTAGCAGTACTAAACTAACATGGCGGGCCGTATAGCGTCCCTAATAGTAGCAGAACTAAACCAACATGGCGGGCCGTATAGCGTCCCTAATAGTAGCAGTACTAAACTAACATGGCGGGCCGTATAGCGTCCCTAATAGTAGCAGAACTAAACCAACATGGCGGGCCGTATAGCGTCCCTAATAGTAGCAGTACTAAACTAACATGGCGGGCCGTATAGCGTCCCTAATAGTAGCAGTACTAAACTAACATGGCGGGCCGTATAGCGTCCCTAATAGTAGCAGAACTAAACCAACATGGCGGGCCGTATAGCGTCCCTAATAGTAGCAGTACTAAACTAACATGGCGGGCCGTATAGCGTCCCTAATAGTAGCAGTACTAAACTAACATGGCGGGCCGTATAGCGTCCCTAATAGTAGCAGTACTAAACTAACATGGCGGGCCGTATAGCGTCCCTAATAGTAGCAGTACTAAACTAACATGGTGGGCCGTATAGCGTCCCTAATAGTAGCAGTACTAAACTAACATGGCGGGCCGTATAGCGTCCCTAATAGTAGCAGAACTAAACCAACATGGCGGGCCGTATAGCGTCCCTAATAGTAGCAGTACTAAACTAACATGGCGGGCCGTATAGCGTCCCTAATAGTAGCAGAACTAAACCAACATGGCGGGCCGTATAGCGTCCCTAATAGTAGCAGTACTAAACTAACATGGCGGGCCGTATAGCGTCCCTAATAGTAGCAGAACTAAACCAACATGGCGGGCCGTATAGCGTCCCTAATAGTAGCAGTACTAAACTAACATGGCGGGCCGTATAGCGTCCCTAATAGTAGCAGTACTAAACTAACATGGCGGGCCGTATAGCGTCCCTAATAGTAGCAGTACTAAACTAACATTAAAAGTAAAGTGTGTCGCGTGTGACTTGTAGGTTTTTAGCGACTTTCATGTGTAAGATGAACTAAATAATATTTATAAACAATAATAAAGTGTTTCTGGTAGAATGTCTACCCCAGGAACGAGCCCGTTTGGTCGTAGCCAAATACTACGGCGAACTCCTCCACCGACGCCTACCGAACCATTACCCCCGAGCGCCCCAAATCCACCAGCATCCGCGGAGAATGAACTGCCGAGTGAAGTCATCAGTACGCCGGAGATCCAGAAATGGATAGCATCTATAGATACCATACTGAACGAAGTTTGCACAATTGTCGGGGAAGGAAAAATGAACTCAGACCAGAAGCTTCGTGTCTCCACTCTTTGTCGGAAGGTCTCAAGTGGAACTTCTCAGATGGCCGTGTTATATCAATCATTGAAGTCGAAAACGATCCAGGCCCATACCACAATCCAGCACCTACAGACTCACCAGAACTTTGTGGACTCTCTCCAGCAGTTCAAAAATGTCGTGGAGACCAAGTTGAATCCTACGGAAAATACGTCCTATGCTAGCATGGTGAAGAAAAGTTCCGATAACTTCGTCCGTCCTGCAAATTTGAGCTCGCTCGCCATATATCCCAGGGATACGACCCAAACAAGTGACGACACCAAGTCACTTGTTCAAAAGATAATCTCGCCCGAACAACTTAAGCTTCATGTCCGTGGCCTGAAAAAAGTGAAAAATGGGGGCGTTCTGATAAGCACTGAAAATAAAGGCGACATTGTCAAACTCAAGAACTTGGAAAAATTACTATCATCGGGCCTTACAATAGAAGAACCTTCTAAGCGCCGCCCTAGGGTTGCTGTCGTTGGTGTCCCTGTTACCCTTACTGAGAAAGAGGTATTTGACTGTATTTACGAGCAAAACCTTTCAGACAAGTTGCCGAATATAACTCGTGAGTCCTTCCTTGAGAGCATCAAATTAAGCCATAAATCGGGTAAAAAAGACCTTCCTACCTGTAACTACATCTTAGAACTACCCGCTAGCATAAGGAAAATTATGATTAACCAAAGCCGAATTTTTATTAATTGGACCTCATGCCCTGTGAGAGACTTCACGATAGTCACCAGGTGCTTCAATTGCCAGCAGTTTGGACACGCAGCCAAGTTTTGCCGAGAAACTAGTCCTACTTGCAACCACTGTGGAGAGACTGGACACTCCTTCAAGGAATGCAGCATCAAATCTTCTCCCTCTCAATGTGCGACGTGTAAACGCTTTAAGAGGAAATGTGACCATCCAACTGGCGATGCATGCTGCCCAGCGCGCAAATACGCAGAGAGTAACTACATCAACTCAATAGATTATGAAGGCGCCTAAGAGCGCCTACGAATACTTTATTTAGTAAGCACATAAACAGGTAGATTATCCTCTCTTTATATTTCCACTTAGTATTGTAACTATCATGACAAATCAGCTAATTTGTGATCTAGATAGTTTTTCTGTGTCTGAATCTAAAGTCTGTAATGTTGAGGACTGTAAACACTTTCTTCCTTCTGGTGGCAAAACGTTAACCCTACTCACACAGAATATTCGCAGCATAAATCGAAACATGAACGGCTTTGAAGTGTTATTACAGAATCTTGACATAAGCTGTGATATTATCGTTTTAACAGAATGTTGGTTGTCAAAACAGACAGTTATACCATCTCTTGACGGTTATTATTCATACAATACAGACAGAAACATAAACCAAAACGATGGATTAGTAGTTTATGTCAAAAATAATTTACGAACAATGAATGAAGAACCGGTATCCCAAGATAGTAATTGCTTAATCATAAAAATTATTCCCGATACAGTAGTCATGGCTATTTATAGGCCTCCTTCTCAAAATATGAATACTTTTTTAGACTCGCTTGACACAAACTTAAACAACATAAAATCATTTAAAAACGTAATACTTTTGGGCGATATTAATATTAACATTGCTTCCAGTAAAACTGATACCCATGTACATAATTATCTGAATATTTGTTCTTTTCATGGACTATTACCAGCTCACTATCACCCCACGCATCAGAGCGGCTCATGCTTAGACCATATCATTCTGAAATCAAAAAATCCATCCAAAACATTGGTTACTAATTCTTCGCTTACCGATCACCAAGCTGTTTTACTAACATTACAAATAAGTTCACCTAGAAAAAACTGCATGCGTAGCTACACTAAAGTCAATATGACAAACCTTGAAAATGACATACGCGGTATTAATTTTAACCTGGTTTATAATTCGAATGATCCAAATATTTCTTTAAAGTACTTCATAGATTCGCTGCAATATGCAATACGCAAAAACACGTTCACTAAGATAATTCCTAGAAGGTATAATTGTATTAAACCCTGGATTACACCCGGACTCGTTCGTTGTATAAGACATAGAGATAAACTTCACCTAAAATTGAAACTCGCACCTGATAACAAAGTACTTTCTGTAACATATAAAAGGTATCGAAACTTCTGTAATAATCTTTTGAAAAAACTAAAAAATCAATATGATAAAAATGAATTACAAAAGGCGGGGAAAAATAGTAAACTGGTCTGGAAATTTATAAAAACTAATACATTTAGATCGAAAACTCCGGAACCTCCACTAGATTTACTATCAACAGAGATAAACCCATCCGAAGCAATGAATAAAATAAACAATTATTTTGCTAACGTTGGTAAAAACTTGGCTGAAAAATCTTTACATTCTAGTAATTTTTCCCCTCAAAACCCCACTATGACATTCTCTAAAATAAATTCTTTTGTTTTATTAGATACCGACGTTGACGAAGTACTCAGAATTATAAACGGGTTAAAAGTTGTTTGTGCTACTGGGTGGGATGACATACCTAATAATATACTTATAAGATTTAAATACCTACTTGCACCTCCACTAACCCACATTTTTCAACTATGTTTATCTAAAGGAATATTCCCTAAGCTGCTTAAAAAAGCTGTGGTCACACCTGTATTCAAGTCTGGAGACAAAGCCTGTGTGAATAACTACAGACCCATTTCAGTTTTAACAGGCCTCTCAAAGGTTTTAGAAAAAATCATTAACAGTAGATTGATAAAATATCTTGAAGAAAACAGACTACTTTCAGATAGTCAATTTGGTTTTAGGCCCAAAAGATCAACTAACCAAGCAGTTCACAAATTAACTAATTATATTACTACCAACTTGGATAATGGTATGCACACAATTGGGATTTTTCTAGACCTTGCCAAGGCCTTCGACACTATTTCTTGTACTTTACTTTTACGCAAGCTAGAAACAATTGGGATAAGAGGAGCACAACTTCTATTATTTTCTGATTATCTCAGCGATCGTCGTCAATGTGTAAAAATAGGTTCGTATACAAGTTCTGAACTTAAAAATAGTTGTTTTGGAATTCCACAAGGCAGCATTTTAGGCCCAACGTTATTTTTAATCTATATAAATGAACTGTGCAGCCTGGCTCTCCGAAATGGAATCATAATGTCTTATGCGGATGACACCGCTCTATTGTTCTCAGCAAAATCAAGAGTTGAGGTCTATGAAAATGCTCAGATCGGTTTTAACATCGTCTCTGATTGGCTCCATAATAATCTCCTAACATTAAATGCAGATAAAACCCAATACATTTTATTTACAATGAGAAATACTAACATACCGCTTACTAATCTAAACATTTACGCACATAATTGTAGCACGTACGCTGACAGTGCATGTTCTTGCCCCACTTTAACTAAAGCTGACCATTTGAAATATCTAGGTGTTACTATTGACTCAAATCTAAATTTCCGTAAACATATCGATTTACTATGTACGAGAGTGCGCAAATTAATATATGTTTTTAAACATTTACGGAATGTAGCTGACCATAAATTAATTAAGCAGGTTTATTTAGCTTTGTGTCAATCCATTCTTACCTATTGCATAACTTCTTGGGGTGGTGCTGCAAAAACAATTTTACTGCCTTTAGAGCGCGCGCAAAGAGCAGTTCTGAAGGTTGCTACCTCTCGCCCTTTTAGATTTCCTACGCACCAGCTCTACATAGCATGTAATGTACTAACAGTGCGGCAATTATTCGTTCTGAGCATAATACTACACCAGCACGCTGCACTACCTTTTGACCCAGTACCGTCTGACAAGAGAAGGAAGGACTTGGTTTGCATAAAGCCTCAAACTAAACATGCGTTTGCTAATCGATTTTACGTATTTTTAGGACCTTTTTTGTATAATAGACTCAACAGGGTACTAAACCTCTATAGGGAAAGTTATAAAAAATGTAGTATGATGTTAACAGAATACTTATCGATACTCAATTACACAGACACTGAAAATCTACTAGAAATTTTGTCATAAGGATAACTTATTCCCTCGTAAGTATTTACTTTTGTATATTTACGTAGGCTAGTTTTAGGTATTAATGTACCAATATGCTTCTTCTCATAGTTGTTAAAATATTGTTTTAATTTTTTAAATATCACTTTTACTTCAAATTATGTCCCAATGTAATTGAAATGTAAAGCGATGGCCTGAAACACAGGTTTGAATAAACCTAGATCGGGTGGGTCGCTACCTAACATTCTAATTCCAAACTATCATTACTTGCACCTGTAACTAAACATATACTTAAGCATTAGTTTATTATTAGGCTACATAATATATTGTATTGGAAATTTACTAATAACTGACTAAATGTACACTTTTTGAAATATTTTTATTAAATAAATTATTATTATTATTATAAAATAAACATGGCGGGCCGTATAGCGTCCCTAATAGTAGCAGAACTAAACCAACATGGCGGGCCGTATAGCGTCCCTAATAGTAGCAGTACTAAACTAACATGGCGGGCCGTATAGCGTCCCTAATAGTAGCAGTACTAAACCAACATGGCGGGCCGTATAGCGTCCCTAATAGTAGCAGTACTAAACCAACATGGCGGGCCGTATAGCGTCCCTAATAGTAGCAGTACTAAACTAACATGGCGGGCCGTATAGCGTCCCTAATAGTAGCAGAACTAAACCAACATGGCGGGCCGTATAGCGTCCCTAATAGTAGCAGTACTAAACTAACATGGCGGGCCGTATAGCGTCCCTAATAGTAGCAGTACTAAACTAACATGGCGGGCCGTATAGCGTCCCTAATAGTAGCAGTACTAAACTAACATGGCGGGCCGTATAGCGTCCCTAATAGTAGCAGTACTAAACTAACATGGCGGGCCGTATAGCGTCCCTAATAGTAGCAGAACTAAACCAACATGGCGGGCCGTATAGCGTCCCTAATAGTAGCAGTACTAAACTAACATGGCGGGCCGTATAGCGTCCCTAATAGTAGCAGTACTAAACTAACATGGCGGGCCGTATAGCGTCCCTAATAGTAGCAGTACTAAACTAACATGGCGGGCCGTATAGCGTCCCTAATAGTAGCAGTACTAAACTAACATGGCGGGCCGTATAGCGTCCCTAATAGTAGCAGTACTAAACCAACATGGCGGGCCGTATAGCGTCCCTAATAGTAGCAGTACTAAACCAACATGGCGGGCCGTAAAGCGTCCCTAATAGTAGCAGAACTAAACCAACATGGCGGGCCGTATAGCGTCCCTAATAGTAGCAGTACTAAACCAACATGGCGGGCCGTATAGCGTCCCTAATAGTAGCAGTACTAAACTAACATGGCGGGCCGTATAGCGTCCCTAATAGTAGCAGTACTAAACCAACATGGCGGGCCGTATAGCGTCCCTAATAGTAGCAGTACTAAACCAACATGGCGGGCCGTATAGCGTCCCTAATAGTAGCAGTACTAAACTAACATGGCGGGCCGTATAGCGTCCCTAATAGTAGCAGAACTAAACCAACATGGCGGGCCGTATAGCGTCCCTAATAGTAGCAGTACTAAACTAACATGGCGGGCCGTATAGCGTCCCTAATAGTAGCAGTACTAAACTAACATGGCGGGCCGTATAGCGTCCCTAATAGTAGCAGAACTAAACCAACATGGCGGGCCGTATAGCGTCCCTAATAGTAGCAGTACTAAACTAACACGGCGGGCCGTATAGCGTCCCTAATAGTAGCAGAACTAAACCAACATGGCGGGCCGTATAGCGTCCCTAATAGTAGCAGTACTAAACTAACATGGCGGGCCGTATAGCGTCCCTAATAGTAGCAGTACTAAACTAACATGGCGGGCCGTATAGCGTCCCTAATAGTAGCAGAACTAAACCAACATGGCGGGCCGTATAGCGTCCCTAATAGTAGCAGTACTAAACTAACATGGCGGGCCGTATAGCGTCCCTAATAGTAGCAGTACTAAACTAACATGGCGGGCCGTATAGCGTCCCTAATAGTAGCAGAACTAAACCAACATGGCGGGCCGTATAGCGTCCCTAATAGTAGCAGTACTAAACTAACATGGCGGGCCGTATAGCGTCCCTAATAGTAGCAGTATTAAACTAACATGGCGGGCCGTATAGCGTCCCTAATAGTAGCAGTACTAAACTAACATGGCGGGCCGTATAGCGTCCCTAATAGTAGCAGAACTAAACCAACATGGCGGGCCGTATAGCGTCCCTAATAGTAGCAGTACTAAACTAACATGGCGGGCCGTATAGCGTCCCTAATAGTAGCAGTACTAAACTAACATGGCGGGCCGTATAGCGTCCCTAATAGTAGCAGTACTAAACTAACATGGCGGGCCGTATAGCGTCCCTAATAGTAGCAGTACTAAACTAACATGGCGGGCCGTATAGCGTCCCTAATAGTAGCAGAACTAAACCAACATGGCGGGCCGTATAGCGTCCCTAATAGTAGCAGTACTAAACGAACATGGCGGGCCGTATAGCGTCCCTAATAGTAGCAGTACTAAACTAACATGGCGGGCCGTATAGCGTCCCTAATAGTAGCAGAACTAAACTAACATGGCGGGCCGTATAGCGTCCCTAATAGTAGCAGTACTAAACTAACATGGCGGGCCGTATAGCGTCCCTAATAGTAGCAGAGCTAAACCAACATGGCGGGCCGTATAGCGTCCCTAATAGTAGCAGAACTAAACCAACATGGCGGGCCGTATAGCGTCCCTAATAGTAGCAGTACTAAACTAACATGGCGGGCCGTATAGCGTCCCTAATAGTAGCAGAACTAAACCAACATGGCGGGCCGTATAGCGTCCCTAATAGTAGCAGTACTAAACTAACATGGCGGGCCGTATAGCGTCCCTAATAGTAGCAGTACTAAACTAACATGGCGGGCCGTATAGCGTCCCTAATAGTAGCAGAACTAAACCAACATGGCGGGCCGTATAGCGTCCCTAATAGTAGCAGTACTAAACTAACATGGCGGGCCGTATAGCGTCCCTAATAGTAGCAGTACTAAACTAACATGGCGGGCCGTATAGCGTCCCTAATAGTAGCAGAACTAAACCAACATGGCGGGCCGTATAGCGTCCCTAATAGTAGCAGTACTAAACTAACATGGCGGGCCGTATAGCGTCCCTAATAGTAGCAGTACTAAACTAACATGGCGGGCCGTATAGCGTCCCTAATAGTAGCAGTACTAAACTAACATGGCGGGCCGTATAGCGTCCCTAATAGTAGCAGTACTAAACTAACATGGCGGGCCGTATAGCGTCCCTAATAGTAGCAGAACTAAACCAACATGGCGGGCCGTATAGCGTCCCTAATAGTAGCAGTACTAAACTAACATGGCGGGCCGTATAGCGTCCCTAATAGTAGCAGTACTAAACTAACATGGCGGGCCGTATAGCGTCCCTAATAGTAGCAGAACTAAACCAACATGGCGGGCCGTATAGCGTCCCTAATAGTAGCAGTACTAAACCAACATGGCGGGCCGTATAGCGTCCCTAATAGTAGCAGTACTAAACTAACATGGCGGGCCGTATAGCGTCCCTAATAGTAGCAGTACTAAACTAACATGGCGGGCCGTATAGCGTCCCTAATAGTAGCAGTACTAAACTAACATGGCGGGCCGTATAGCGTCCCTAATAGTAGCAGAACTAAACCAACATGGCGGGCCGTATAGCGTCCCTAATAGTAGCAGTACTAAACTAACATGGCGGGCCGTATAGCGTCCCTAATAGTAGCAGTACTAAACTAACATGGCGGGCCGTATAGCGTCCCTAATAGTAGCAGAACTAAACCAACATGGCGGGCCGTATAGCGTCCCTAATAGTAGCAGTACTAAACTAACATGGCGGGCCGTATAGCGTCCCTAATAGTAGCAGTACTAAACTAACATGGCGGGCCGTATAGCGTCCCTAATAGTAGCAGAACTAAACCAACATGGCGGGCCGTATAGCGTCCCTAATAGTAGCAGTACTAAACTAACATGGCGGGCCGTATAGCGTCCCTAATAGTAGCAGAACTAAACCAACATGGCGGGCCGTATAGCGTCCCTAATAGTAGCAGTACTAAACTAACATGGCGGGCCGTATAGCGTCCCTAATAGTAGCAGTACTAAACTAACATGGCGGGCCGTATAGCGTCCCTAATAGTAGCAGTACTAAACTAACATGGCGGGCCGTATAGCGTCCCTAATAGTAGCAGAACTAAACCAACATGGCGGGCCGTATAGCGTCCCTAATAGTAGCAGTACTAAACTAACATGGCGGGCCGTATAGCGTCCCTAATAGTAGCAGTACTAAACTAACATGGCGGGCCGTATAGCGTCCCTAATAGTAGCAGTACTAAACTAACATGGCGGGCCGTATAGCGTCCCTAATAGTAGCAGTACTAAACTAACATGGCGGGCCGTATAGCGTCCCTAATAGTAGCAGAACTAAACCAACATGGCGGGCCGTATAGCGTCCCTAATAGTAGCAGTACTAAACTAACATGGCGGGCCGTATAGCGTCCCTAATAGTAGCAGTACTAAACTAACATGGCGGGCCGTATAGCGTCCCTAATAGTAGCAGAACTAAACCAACATGGCGGGCCGTATAGCGTCCCTAATAGTAGCAGTACTAAACTAACATGGCGGGCCGTATAGCGTCCCTAATAGTAGCAGTACTAAACTAACATGGCGGGCCGTATAGCGTCCCTAATAGTAGCAGAACTAAACCAACATGGCGGGCCGTATAGCGTCCCTAATAGTAGCAGTACTAAACTAACATGGCGGGCCGTATAGCGTCCCTAATAGTAGCAGTACTAAACTAACATGGCGGGCCGTATAGCGTCCCTAATAGTAGCAGAACTAAACCAACATGGCGGGCCGTATAGCGTCCCTAATAGTAGCAGTACTAAACTAACATGGCGGGCCGTATAGCGTCCCTAATAGTAGCAGTACTAAACTAACATGGCGGGCCGTATAGCGTCCCTAATAGTAGCAGTACTAAACTAACATGGCGGGCCGTATAGCGTCCCTAATAGTAGCAGTACTAAACTAACATGGCGGGCCGTATAGCGTCCCTAATAGTAGCAGAACTAAACCAACATGGCGGGCCGTATAGCGTCCCTAATAGTAGCAGTACTAAACTAACATGGCGGGCCGTATAGCGTCCCTAATAGTAGCAGTACTAAACTAACATGGCGGGCCGTATAGCGTCCCTAATAGTAGCAGAACTAAACCAACATGGCGGGCCGTATAGCGTCCCTAATAGTAGCAGTACTAAACTAACATGGCGGGCCGTATAGCGTCCCTAATAGTAGCAGTACTAAACTAACATGGCGGGCCGTATAGCGTCCCTAATAGTAGCAGAACTAAACCAACATGGCGGGCCGTATAGCGTCCCTAATAGTAGCAGTACTAAACTAACATGGCGGGCCGTATAGCGTCCCTAATAGTAGCAGTACTAAACTAACATGGCGGGCCGTATAGCGTCCCTAATAGTAGCAGTACTAAACTAACATGGCGGGCCGTATAGCGTCCCTAATAGTAGCAGTACTAAACTAACATGGCGGGCCGTATAGCGTCCCTAATAGTAGCAGAACTAAACCAACATGGCGGGCCGTATAGCGTCCCTAATAGTAGCAGTACTAAACTAACATGGCGGGCCGTATAGCGTCCCTAATAGTAGCAGTACTAAACTAACATGGCGGGCCGTATAGCGTCCCTAATAGTAGCAGAACTAAACCAACATGGCGGGCCGTATAGCGTCCCTAATAGTAGCAGTACTAAACTAACATGGCGGGCCGTATAGCGTCCCTAATAGTAGCAGTACTAAACTAACATGGCGGGCCGTATAGCGTCCCTAATAGTAGCAGTACTAAACTAACATGGCGGGCCGTATAGCGTCCCTAATAGTAGCAGAACTAAACTAACATGGCGGGCCGTATAGCGTCCCTAATAGTAGCAGAACTAAACTAACATGGCGGGCCGTATAGCGTCCCTAATAGTAGCAGAACTAAACTAACATGGCGGGCCGTATAGCGTCCTTAACAGGCGGGCATTGTGGGTGCTTTCTTATGTAAGTTGACGATCAATAAGTCCTCATACTCAGCCTAGCCTATTTTCAATAAACGATTTTTTATTTAAAGTGTTTATATCTCTCCTAGGGGCTGAAACAGGGGATGAAACGAACGTGCGACGTTCTCCACGTAAGTAGCAGGAATTAATGTATGAATGAATAGATTCGCGCTGACCTGAAGCGGGTGTAGAGCGCGTAGGGCGCCAGGTCCTGCGGGAACACGTCCTGGTGATGCAGGATAATTCGCTTCACCAGCTCGTTGACGAGGTTTTGCGCCGTCACCTGTGCCCCGCCCTCGCCCCACGCCGCCAGCAGCGTGGGCCCCAGGCAGATGGCCAGGTTCCAGGCGTCCATCATGTTGTGCTCGCTGTACTCCGTGAGGCTGCAACACACAGGCAGGACGTATTACAATTGGCTTGCGCAGCACAGCCGACAGCACGCCCTGCTCGGCGAGCGGCAGCGCCGCCACGCGCAGCCGGCGCTCCTGCAGCTGTATGTATGTGTGTACGTACTGCGCGAGGAAGGCGAACAGGTAGCGTAGCACGATGACGGCGGGCGGCGGCAGCGCGGCCAGGGTGTCGCGCATGCGCCGCACGAACTGGGCATCGTCCGGCAGCGCCGCCACGCGCAGCAGGCGCTCCTGCAGCTGCGGCGGCAGCAGCGGCGGCCGCACCTGCAGTGCGCGGGGCGTCGGTCAGGCGATGCATCCGACAGGTAGGTTCTTATGGAGAACGATGGATAAGAAACTCCATACTTACTCTTTTACAATCAAATGTTTTACAATATTTTGTAACCAAGGAAGATTTTTGAGAAGGGGCATAAGGGTAAGAGATTCTTGAGGTGCATGGTTATACCATGCAACCTTTTGAGATGGGGCATAAGGGTAAGAGATTCTTGAGCTGCATGGTTATACCATGCAACCTTTTGAGATGGGGCATAAGGGTAAGAGATTCTTGAGCTGCATGGTTATACCATGCAACCTTTTGAGATGGGGCATAGGGGTAAGAGATTCTTGAGCTGCATAGTTATAATAATAATAATAATAAAAGTATGGCAAAGCAAGGAGCTTCACGGACGCTTTTTCCGGGCCCTTCATGGGCCCGACGTAGATTTCTTAGCGTCCGTGGCCTGGCTACGCTTCGGTGACCTCTTTGGGGAAACCGAAGGTTCAGTCTGTGCGATTATGGATGAAGTTATGCTAACGAATAACTACCGGAAGTATATAATGAAAGACGGGACGATCGACATATGTCGGGCATGCCATTGTCCCGGTGAGTCTATCAGACATATTACTTCTGGGTGTTCTCGTTTAGCTAACGGCGAGTATTTGCACAGGCATAATCAAGTAGCCAGGATTATCCATCAGCAACTTGCTCTGAAATACGGCCTTGTGGACTCTGAGGTACCGTATTACAGGTATGTGCCCGACCCAGTTCTCGAGAATGACCATGTCACGATATACTGGGATCGATCTATTATCACTGACAGGACTATTGTAGCCAATAAGCCTGATATAGTGGTAATAGATCGATCAGTGCGCCGCACAATGATAATCGATGTCACTATCCCGCATGACGAGAACCTCGTGAAGGCTGAGAAGGAGAAACAATTGAAGTATCTCGACTTAGCCCACGAGGTTGTCGCTATGTGGAATGTGGACTCGGCAATCATTGTGCCGATAGTCGTTACGGTCAATGGCCTTATCGCTAAGAGCCTCGACCAACATCTCAAGAGGCTCTCGTTGGGTGGCTGGGTGAAGGGCCTGATTCAGAAGGCAGTACTCCTTGATACGGCGCGTATTGTGAGGAGGTTCCTGTCTCTGGGACCCTAACCACCGGTAGCTTGGACCCTGTTCCCCATGCCGGTGGATTTCTATTTTTTATATTTTTAAATGTTTTTTTTTAATTCTAATATTTAAAAATATAACTTATATGTAAAAAAAATGAATAGAGGAGATAATAATAATTTTATTTCGGAATAAAATCCATAGTGTTAGTAACATAATGTAAAAACAACTTATTATCTAGTGTTAGTACCAATCACCCTCTGCACAAACTGCTTAACAATCGGAGAGCTGAAGCTCTCCGCTACAGTTCTCAGGATGCTGTTGCGACTGTCTCTCACTCTCGTCAGTAGCTGTTTTTTTGCGAATAATCGCGTGAAAGCCGTCGGTACGTGCTTGCGCGAACATTTCCGACGCGCTGCAGTAGCGAGGAAGTCCCAACTGCATCCTGAAACCATTATTATACTGGACGCGCAGGACATCCAGTGATGTTTTGGTGTAACTGACCCACAGATTACTAGTGTACAGACTCTGGCAATAAGCCTTGAAAATAGTGATTTTAACTAGGTCCGTACACCGAGCAAATCTACGGGGCAACATGTTGCACCGAACGGAGAGTGCCCTGCGCTCCCTCTCTATATCTACGTGGTCGTCGGACAGAAAGTGACCTAGGTATTTAAACGTGGATACCCTTTTAATTACTGACCCGTTTATAAGTAGGTCGGGTCCCACTGCACGGCATGTGCCGCCGACCCCCAAACACCATATATTCACATTTGTTCACATTATAAATTAAACCATGTGCGGCAGCATAGGCTTCACAAGTCTTAAGCAACTCTCCGATCGCACCCGCAGACGGACCCAGCAGCACCATGTCGTCAGCATAGCTGATGTTGTTAAAGCTAACCCCATCAACACTGCATCCGACACGCATGCTGCCGAGTCCCTCTATGAGGTCATCTACGTAGAGGTTGAAGAGCCTGTAAGACGTCAGACCTCCTTGTCTTACCCCACACTCCAACCCATACGGTTCAGAGAGCTTACCGTCCCACTTCACATGATTGGTTTGATTACCATACCAATACTGCAGCAGTCCACATATTTCCGCAGGTATACCCCTGTTTACCATCTTTCTCCACAGCACATCATACGAGACAAGATCAAAAGCCCTGGAAAAATCAAGGAAACAGGCGTACACCGGCGTCCTGCGATCTATATAGTATGGGACTGTATGCTTGAGACTCAAAATAGCGCTTTCAGTTGAAAGTCCGGTACGAAACCCGAACTGCGCATCATGAAGATGTATATAATCATTTAAACAAGTATCAAGCATACCGTCCAACACCTTAGCTATTACTGTCGCAAGGGAAATGGGACGGTAATTACCCTTGTCAGCGATATCACCCGTCTTGTACTTCACAATGGGAGTCACGATGGTCTTCATCAGATTAGCAGGTAAGTACGCATGACTAATACACATTGTGAAAAACATCGACAGGACTCGCGGCAGATGTACACCTGCGTGCTTCAAATGCTCAATACTAAGCCCATCATATCCCGGAGATTTGCCTCGGCTCATACCGTTTATGATTGCACTTACTTGCTTAGCTGAGAAACGTATCAGAGGTTTCACTCCACGACTACTGTGCTCAGAATCTTCCTTCACGATTGAGGGACCGAGAGGGGATAGAACTTGAAAACATATTGGTCATAACATGCAACCTTTTGAGATGGGGCATAAGAGTAACAGATTCTTGACCTCCATGGTTATAACCACATGGTTATAACCACATGGTTATAACATGGTTTCGGCCGGTACCAATTCTTACGTTTACCTTACGGTATAAACTGTGCGCCAGTGGTATTTCATGTGAAGCTTAGGCAACAATTAGAAGATTTAGAAGGCGTAGAATCTTTCTTTGATGACGTCATAGTATGGGGACGCACTATGGATGACCACGACCGGAGATTGGAGTGTCTTTTACGACGTGCTAAGGATATCGGTATAAAATTTAACAGACAAAAATGTAAATTTGGTGTATCGGAAATTACATTCTTACTCTTTTCTTTCTTTCTTTCTTTCTTTAGCATGCCATTAGTCTCGGTTCCAGCCCGGTTGTAGCGGAGGATGAGGCGAGTGCAAGGATATGACATCAAGGTGGTACACACGCCGGGCAAATATATGAACATAGCGGACACGTTACCGCGCGCTCCTCTAAACGAAGTTATGCACGACCGAGTGTCTGCACAAGTTGAACTACAAACTTGCTTCTTGTTAGAGAATGTGCCATTCAGCCAACCAAATATGGAAGCCATTAAAAAATAAACAGAAATAGATAGTGACAGTAGATGGTTAATTAGGTATATTACGAAAGGCTGGCCTAAACATAGGCGTGATGTGAAAGAGAGAGTTAATGTTTTCTGGCCATATCACGAGCAGCTACATTGCATTGACGGTATAGTTTCCAAGGGGGAATGTGTGTTTATTCCGCGTGCTTTGCGAGAAAACAAGCTGTCACGAGTCCATGAAGGACATATAGGTATAGAGAGATGCAAGATACACGACGACAGAACGAAGCCGCGTTCGGCTGCAGACAGACTGGCATGATCACGCAGGTCCCCGCGGCCCTGTGCCCGTGCCGCTCCCCGCACCGCGCTGACGCGATGGCTAGGGAGGGAGCGAGACAAAGCACTGAATGTGTAGATGTGTAGCAATAACTTTAGGTACGCACGGTGATGCCTGCAGATTCATTTTTTATGGTTATCTATAATTTGTTTTTATTTATATACGTTTGGTTTAAGCTTTGTAAGAATAATTGTTTTATAATATTCTAGGTACGAGTACTATTTGTTTTATTTTATTTATTTACTAATTCATGTACAGATCATTTAACCTGACTTGGTTTCCGTACCTACGTCTTTTTCGGGTGACCACTGAAAAACAGCGCTGTGCTGTGGGCCCCCCATAGCACAGCATCATGCTGAGTGGAAGCCTTCTTGTCACAGTCATGGCGTGCCAGCAGCTGCCGACTGTTGTTTTGTGCTCGTGATTTGTGTTTTATTTTTCTTTTTTGTAAAACTCGAGTTAATTATATTTTTGTATGCACGTGTTTCTGTGACAAATAAACATATTTTTCTTTCTTTTTTCTTTCAAGCGGCGGGCGCGCGAACGAATGTTTTGGTTTTGGAATGTGCGAGGTCGTCCAGCGTGCGGTGCGCTCGTGCGCAGTATGCGCGCGTCGTCAGCCGCTGCTGCCGCACAGTGCGCCGGTACTGCCCTGGCACAAACTAGCCTCGGACACGTTCGAATATAAAAAAAATAATTACATTGTTTTGATTGTTTTAGTCGATCACCTTTCTAACTATGTTGAGGTCGGGCAGTTGTCGAGTATTCGCTCTAGACAGGTTATTACTTTTATGAAAGAGCAATTTGCTCGGCACGGTATTCTCACTTACCAGCAGAGCTGGTAAGTGAGAATGGACCGGCTTATAGCTCACACGAGTTTAAAAAGTTTATGTGCGAATGGGAAATACGGCATGTGACGTCATCACTGCATTACCCGCAGTCAAACGGTAAAAGCGAAAGAACTGTACAGACAGTAAAAAAAAATGTAAAAAATCTGTCCCGAATCCACACAAGTGTGTGGGAGAATGTATGAATGCTAAACTGCTAACAGAGAAGGTAGATAACGACCAGAATTATAAAAGGATAATGTCAAACAGAAAACAAATTAAAATAAATTGCGACAAAACGGCGAGCACAGTAAACACCCTATCATCAGGTGATAAGGCAAGTTTAACCAGTAACGCCGGGAGGAAACTGGCAACAGTACCAGCACGTGCATCACCACCACGCTCGTATACTGTAGAGGACGAGCGCGGTGGCCGCTATCGGCCAACACGAAGTCAGTTGGTCAAGCGTACGGTAGGGTCAACAGAAAGATTACAAGTCAGCCAGACAACCAACAGACAGTGTAGGTGTATATGACACCAAGTGTGGTGATGGCGACAGGTGTCCGTAGACGTAGACATAGGGCACAAGTTGAACTCCCAACCCAAGCTCAGATAAGTCCAGCTAGCAACAATCAGTCGGCACAGCTCGACGACAGTGGTGAATATGAAAGTCCAGCTGGTACTCGCGACCATTCGTCTACATCTTCGCCACTAGCGGTTCCTATTGAAAGGTCTAAGGAAAGAACTGTACGCATGCTGACAAATCTGTTGTTAGGTCGTGAATAGGAAGGGTTACAATTGGCTGGGTAATAATAAAATAGAAATAAGCATAGAAAATAAGTATAAGTGTAATTGATAATTAGCTATAGATTATAGATTGTTATTAGTTATACGTAGATTGCAAGGCAGCCGCAATGAGCAGCCATATTGTTATGTAAGTGAACGTGCGGCTATTTATTATAAGAAACAGTTTGTACGTTCAGTAAACCACATTCATGTAATCGTTAGCGTTCTCACGTGTCTTTCGAATCATGGTTGAATTATATTATTATAGAAACTTTAGTAGTGTGTCAAGAACTTTTTTTTTTTTAAGTACCTAATACATTCCGTGAGTCTAGAGTGTCGATAGACCGGTCTTTCATTAATACTATAAATGCGAAAGTGAGTTTGTTTGTTTGTTACGCTTTCGCGCTAAAACCGCTGAACAGATTTGGATGAAGGTCATGGACCAGGCACATGGGTAGACTATGACCTGAATTAGGACACAGGATACTTTTGATCCCGGTAGTGCGTTCCCGTGGGATAATTTCCGACAACAACACGGGCGAAGCCGCGGGCAAAAGCTAGTATGTCATGTAATAAAACATAACAAACAAGCAAAAACAAGGTCGGTGTTGCTGAACTGTGTTCTTTAAAGTTTCAAAAACAAGTTCGGTGTTGCTGAACTGTGTTCTTTAAAGTTTCAAAGCAATCAACTGTGAAATGCCTTGAACAAACAAAGCTATATTTTTTGGAATTCAATTTCCTCTGTGAACTGATTTAATCCACTTTGCTTTCAGTTCTGGAATATTTGGAAATCTAAAACGTAAACAAAGTAACATTACTTTTTACCATTAGGAAACATCGATAATATAATTTTATCGTCATTATGGATTTTGTTTTGGAGGAGCTCGTGGCTAAGTAATAACAGTCGCACGGGTCGATCCATCAGGTTAAGCTACGCTTGCCGGGGTTGGTCTATGGATGGGTGACCATCTTTTCATACCGAGACTCTCCTCGCCTCGGAAAGCACGTTAAGCCGTTGGTCCCGGCTGTCATTCGTGGATCTTTGACAGTTGTTACGGGTCGTCAGAAGCCCGAAAGTCTGACAACCAAGGGGTATCGTATTACTCAGTAAATGGGTTGTGGAGGTCAGATAGGCAGTCGCTCCATGTGAAATACTGGTATTCAGCTGCATCCGGTTAGACTGGAAGCTAACCCCAACATAGTTGGGAAAAGGCTCGGCGGATTGATGGATTTTATTTTGAAGTTGACACAACACTACAGCATTAGTACAGATAGAAAGGGACAGACGTATTGACAATACCCTAGTGAGAGAAAGAGACTTTTCAAAAAGACCAACGCGGTGTACATTTTTGTGCCGTTTTACGTAAACGACCAGTTTAGCTTGAGCTTTGCAATAATCCATGATATTATTAAATTATAAATCTATTTTTATAGCTAGATGTTTTAAGACGATTTCTCACACTATTTACTTGGACAGGAATTCATAGTTGTATTTATTTATGCAGAAATGTTTTAAAAGGTATCAAAATAAACGCGTGTGCAGAGATCCAACAAAACTAAAATGGCCACTCATATTGTCATGTAACATAAGTGCAATTTAATTTATGTCGCGAGCCTGAGTCGACCGTATGAGCAGTCAAAACTATAGTCATTGACCTAAATAAACAACTAAAGACCCAATTACTTCTTGAATTATAAATGAAATAGATTACTTAGTTTAATCAAATAATATATATTTGATTAAACTAAGTAATCTATTTCAAAAATAACAAAAAAGTCATGTCCCGCAATCTTACACACCCTCTCACACTCACTCATAAACACCTCCATAACACACAAAGAGAGGACACACCTACAATGTTACCTTTTCTCTCTCTCTAAAGGTGATGGCTAACTGAGTGCCCCAAGCATGCATAGGAATCTGACATTAACTCGTAATATTTAAAAATTAATTCATGAATTATTTAGTATTTAATAATTTCCTAGAACTTTCGTGAACTGTTAAACATAAGAAAGTATCTTAATTGCTTTTCAAGCTTTGTTTGTTTGACATGACAAGGTCAAGGGGAAATGATACAGTACTGCAAGCTAGGGAGGACTCATATCGCTTTTCCAGAATGTCATATCGATTTCTGATAACAGGTATCATCAAAACGATTTATTTTCAAGTGGCAATCAGAGTTTTGGCGGGAATCGATGGCGTTTCGGTTTAGTTGCTTTTTGTTTTCACAGGGTTTTGATTCGGAAAATGGGGTTGTTTTTAGGGTTCCGTACCCAAATAAAGATTACAGGAAAAATAAAAAGATCTCTAAATACCACACTTTTTTTTAATATATGATGGTAGGGATCCCTAGGTCCGCGAGTCTGACTCACTCTTGACCGGTTTTTTATTTTTAAAGTGACCATCGACTCTACTCAATTCCACTTTATTCTAATCAAATAAAAATAACTGAAAGATTTTCTTTCAACCCTTTCGATTATTTTATCGATTCTGTTACACTTGAAGTTCAATCCCATCCCTATGAAAAAAAAAAACAAACGACAGTCAGACGTCGTCGTTTGATCGCTCTGCCGTTTGCGTGTTCGTTGTGATTTTTTTATTTTAGATGTTCGTTGACCCTCGCTCGTTTATTGGACTTATTGTGTGTGCTCACCTACCTACTGACCTATCGCTACTCGACACGGACTTGACTTGCAATCAATTCATCATGCGATGCATAAACTGCGGTGTAGCCACGCAAAGACTTCATTGCCTGCTGTTCTACTCACTATCCTAGCACGATGGTTGACAATTGAGGTATTAGGTTAAACGAGCCTGGTCATATTAGACCAGCCCGGAGAGAATATTAGAGCAAATGGTGTACACGATGTAGAAGTGTGCCCGGATCTTGAAAGAGTAATCCATTTAGGGGGCTCAAGGCCTCAAGTTGACCTCAAGCTGTCCTAATGAGATCACATCGTTTACAATATCGAACTTGAGGAATGGCCAGTGTCATTACAGACCCTGTCCTAATGAGATCACATCGTTTAACTGTCGACCTCTCAGGTAAGATCTTAGTAAATCAAGAAATATATTTCTCCCACTCCCATAGTGCTCCAGTTGCAGCGAACGCCTCACTGAGATCTGGCAGAATAGACATACGCGGATCGTAAGATGCGGCAGTGCGCAGTGCGCAGTGGGCAGGCGCAGTGCGCAGGCGGCACTGACCTCGCGCAAGTACAGCTTCAGCAGACCGCACACGGAGTTGATGTCGGAGGCGTCGCGCACGCCGGCCAGCGGGTCCTCGCCGCGCTCGAAGGCGGCGCGCAGAGCCTGCATCTCCACCTGCGAGCCCGACACGCGGAACACGCCCTGGTGGCGCCGCCCGTAGCGCGCGATCACGCGCACGCACGACGTCAGCACGCACGGCAGCCGCAGCTCCAGCGGCGCCGCGAACTGCCCGCGGCGCAGGCGCGCGGCTGCGCGGCGCGGCGGAGAGGGCGGCGAGCGTGGCGCGGGGCCCGGGCCCGCGCCAGCCGCGCCCAGCAGGCGCCCGCGCACGGCCGCGCTCTTGCTCTCCAGGCGCGCCAGGCGGCCCGCGCACGCCACGTACGACCGGAACTTCTGTAACGCGACAGTGAACACGTCATCGATGCACGACATCACTGACCATGACAACCGTGACAAATACTGACCGCGAGGTAGTAGTCCTCCTGGTCGTCGGGCACGGGCGGCGGGCCGGCCGGCACGCCAGCTGCGCCCGCGCCTGCTGCGCCGAACAGACCGCTCACGTCCCACATGGAGTCGCTGCCCTCCATCTGTGTACACCACATAATGTTTATGCCTCAAACGAACAAATGGCCACAAATAAAACAAACTAACTTGCTATGTACTATTATTAGTCAATAGCTTCTGCCCGCGACTTCGTTCGCGCGCAAGTCATGACACACCACAATATACTAACAAAACAACCATATTTTTATTAAAAAAACCCTGTATATGTGCCACGTTTATGTTTGGTCTCAGCAGCCAAAATATACAGATATATTAGGTTGGGGAAAAAGTCTTTTCGCATTATAGTATGTATTTTATTTATTTATTGAGGATCTCCAACAAAGGATACACATAAACAATATAAATTTACAATAATAAAAAAGGTTCATTTACGTGTGCTCCTTCAATTACAGGAGACCACAGCATGCACATCTAACTAGGTGTAAACACGATAAAAATAGAGAAAATAAATTATGAATACAAGTTATAAAATTAGAAGGACAAAAAAAATATAAAATTAACATATCAAGATTGAGCATTCATATTATAAATGGTGTAGGCAGGATAAAAATAAATTGTATGAACTAAATGTATGAACTTGTAATAAAATCTCTTTGGCTATACTATTTGTATCTGGCTGGTTTTGGTATCATTGAAAGTTTAAATTTTAAAGAACATAATTCCAAATTCAAATTAGGAAAATGTGTGATTTTCATTTGTTTTTCGTACCGTCAAGATGAGTGAATCTAATGAAGAAATTCGATACATTTTAAAATTTTACTACAAAAAAGGTAAAAATGCAACGCAAGCCGCGAAAAAAAATTGCGATGTTTATGGACCTAGTGTAGTGTCTGTGAGAGTAGCACAAATTTGGTTTAGCGTTTTCAATCCGGAAATTTTGATGTCAAAGATGCACGTCGCTCTGGTCGCCCTATTACGGATAAAATGGATGCCATTTTTGAAAAAGTGGAGCAAGATCGGCATATTAGTAGTTACGACGTAGCTGAAGAACTGGAAATTGACCACAAAACAGTTTTGGCGCATTTGAAAAAAACTGGGTACACAAAAAAGCTCGACATTTGGGTACCTCACGAGCTCACTGAAAGAAACCTAATGAACCGTGTACTCATTTGTGATTCTTTATTACGACGTAATGAAACCGAACCATTTTTGAAGAAGCTGATAACTGGTGATGAAAAGTGGATCACGTATGACAAGAACGTGCGAAAAAGGTCGTGGTCAAAGGCCGGTCAGGCTTCACAGACTGTGGCGAAACCCGGGTTAACTCGCAACAAGGTGATGCTGTGTGTGTGGTGGGATTGGAAGGGCATTATTCATTATGAGCTGTTACCACCAGGCAGGACCATCGATTCTGAACTCTACTGCGAACTACTGATGAGATTAAAGCAAGAAGTTGAGAGAAAGCGGCCGGAATTAATCAACAGAAGGGGTGTGGTTTTTCATCATGATAACGCTAGACCTCACACATCTTTAGCCACTCAGCAAAAATTAAGAGAGTTTGGCTGGGAGGTGTTAATGCATCCGCCGTATAGTCCTGACCTTGCACCTTCAGATTTCCACCTGTTTCGGTCTCTTCAGAATTCTTTAGGCAGTGTCAGGTTAACATCACGAGAGGACTGCCAAAACCACTTGTCGCGGTATTTTGACCAGAAGTCCCAAAATTTCTATAGCAATGGGATCATGTCCCTACCTACAAGATGGCAAAAAGTTATCGAACAAAATGGTACCTACATACTTTAGTTAAATGTAAATAAACTATATTAAAAAATGTTTTGAATTTTCTTAAAAAATGCGAAGAAACTTTTTCCCCAACCTATAATAAATCTTTAAAAAAATATATTTAAAAAAAATACCGGCCAAGTGCGTGTCAGACCACGCACAATGAAGGGGTCCGTAGTTGAAAAGGATTTATCCCAAAATGAAACTTAACACTGAAAAACATGTTGTCCCATACATTGATATACGTCACGGTCAATTCTCCAACAGCAAATTTAAGTTGGTTATCCCAAAAAAAAAAAATATTCGGATTTTTTCCTTTACTTGTGCTGTGAGACAGCTTCTTGGCAAATTTCATGATTACAGGTCAACGGTAAGTACCCTAGAGGACATAGGTTTTGATTTACTTGCGAGTATCAAAATGTGTCGCATAAATGGCCGTATTTTTTTATCGCGTTGACTAGGTTTGATTTTTTTAGAGCTCCAATGGACCTTATACTTCACACAATCCTGAAATAAAGGGTCTTGACAAACTGACAAACAGACAGACAACGAAGTGATCCTATAAGGATTCCAATTTTTCCTTTTGAGGCACGGAACCCAAAAAAACAATCACAAAAAAAAACCGGCCAAGTGCGTGTCGGACTACGCACAATGAAGGATTCCATAGTTGGGATGAATTTATCCCAAGAACAAACTTAACATTGTAGTGGAAAAACATGTTCTCCCATACATTCCAACTGCCAATTTAAGTTAGTACGCACAATAATGTTATTTTAAGACCACAGACTTCTTATAAGTACTATATACTATAAAACTATTTTCTGTATATATTTTTTTGTTTTTTTCAAAATTTTAGGCACGTTTCTGAGATAAGGGGGAATGGTTAAATTTCGTCTATTTTGTTAAATAACTTTAAAACAACTTATTTTAAAATTATAAAAAATATATATTTGAGACTTACAGTAAGCCCTTTTATTTGATATATGACATGTTACAGTATGCAAAACTTTTTTTTGTTTTTTCTTATTTGCCCCCTAAAATCGACTCCATATTTAAAATTCATTTATTTATTGGGTTGGCACAAAAGTAATGAGACAATACAAAACTCTATACATTTCCCTTTTCAAGTTAATTGTTTTCGATAATATTCTGGAATGTTGTAGAACATTGTAGGGCGATTGGTTTAGTCAGTTTAAAGAAAAATGAACGAGCGACAAGTTCGAACACTATACTTATACGAGTACTTGTTAGGCCACAGTGCGCGGGCTGCGGCTGACAATATCAACACTGCATTGGGCGCTGGAAGTACAAGCCATGCGACGGTGTCGAAGGTCCATTTTAAATCAGGAGACAGGAGCCTTGAACGTCAGCCACGCTCTGGATGACCACCCGCAGTGAATGATGACGATTCATGCCGCGAACTGCAGTCGAATCCGGATGCTACCACTCGTGAATTAGGGGAAGCACTTAACTGCAGTCACCACGCCGTGGAAAACCATCTGCATGAGCTTGGGTATTGAAAACTTTTGGCTCGGTGGGTACCGCACACCCTTACAAACGCCAGTCGTGCAGTCCGTGGTGCTATCTGTCAATCACTTTTGCTGCGACCCCGACGTAGCGTTTTTGTCTGATCTGGTTACTGGAGATGAATCATGGATTCATTACGAGAACGATACACGTCGTGCTTATTGGCTGCCTCCAGAAGAAACGCCACCAACTCAACCGAAGCCGAGTCAAAAGAGCCGCTTAAAAGTTCTGCTTTGCTGTTTCTGGGACGCGCATGGCATGCGGTTTTTTCAACTATTAAACAATGAAACTATAAACGCTGACAAATATTTAAGCCAGCTCTCCAAACTATCTGCTGCTATCAAGAAAAAACGACGAAGACGAGTCTATGTAGTTTTACTACACGACAACGCTCGACCTCATGTCGCATCTGCCGTTCGCCAACAGTTGGAGAACTTGGGCTGCGAGACAATACCCCCCACCCGCCTTATTCCGCAGACTTCGCCCCATCAGACTACCATTTGTTTAGAGCCCTGAACAACATTTGCGAGGTTCAATTTAATGATTTCTCTAATGTAGAAGCGGAGTTGAACAACTTTTTCGAGGCACAACCAGAGTTCTGGGCGAAAGGCATCCAGAGTTCTGGGCGAAAGGCATCCAAACTTCTAAGAAATCGACAGTGAGTTCAAATCTGGCTGGAAGCTGCCTTGATAGTGCAGGTACAAGATTACGTTCAGTGTGGCTCTGCAACGCTTCAGGTTTTATTTTTACTTTTTATTAAACTTCACGTAGACTTTGACCTTTTCTTAGACAAAGGGTTACATGACGATCACGGTGACGGCGCGTGCGCACGTGCGCGAGTCTCGTACCTGCTTCACGAGCTCGGTCTCGGCGGCGTCCAGCGTTTTGGCGTTCTCGCGGCACTCGGCGCGCAGCTGGCGCGCGCCCGCCTCCAGCTGCGCCAGGCGCTGCACCAGCTCCTGCTGCACGCGATCCCCCGCGTCGTCGCGCGCATCGGCCGCGTCGGCCAGCAAGTCGCGCAGCTCGGCGTCGGCGGTGGCGGGCGCAGCGCCCACAAAAGGCAGCGGGCGCGGCAGCGCGAAGGTGGAGGCGTGCGCGTCCAGCAGGCGCCGGCGCGCGTCCAGCGCGTCTAACGCGTCAGCGGCCGCGCGCAGGCCGGCCGCCGCACTGCCCGCCGCCTCCGCGCGCGCCGCCTCGCCGGCGCCCAGTGTGCGCAGCGCGCGCCCCACCACCGCCTCGAAGCCCACCTCCATGCACTGCGGGAGCGCGGGCACACAGTTAGCGCACGGAACGCTCGCGCATTCAAGGCATACATTTTTTAAGGCGTACATGATTCTCAACGCTCTGCTTAGCGCCGAGAGTTGAAAGTTCAATGGTAAGCTTTTCAACGCGCTCTGTTGGATGTTCAACGCTCAGCTCGAGGTCGAGAGTTGAAAATCCAGTACGCGTTTTTCTAACAAAGCTGTAGAAAAGGGCCCCTGCGAACAGGGGTTCAGCCCCGGGAACACGCCCGATTTATTTAACGCAACGATTTCTTTTTCAATTCTCGGTGGTGTGCCAAGCTTTGACAATAATTCAATAGAGCGCAGACCGGCGCGTCAACTCAATACACTGTTGGATTTCAACTCTCGGCACTAAGCAGTGCGTTGAAAATCTAGTCCGCGATAAATAATCGGCCGTGGGTACGAGGGCATACGTCATACTCGTCGATCCTAACACATGGGACGAGGGCATACGTCATACTCGTCGATACTAACACATGGGACGAGGGCATACGTCATACTTGTCGATACTAATACATGTCAACTTAAACAACTAGGTAAAATGTACGCAGCGCATTATCACACATAATCACAGGCAAACCCACACAAACACACTCACTCACACACACACACACTTCCACTCACACACACATCCACTCACACACACCCACTCACACACACCCACTCACACACACTCCCACACTCCACATCTTTTCTTGTTTTGCTAAATGATTTATTTGTTGTCCATATAACTCTGCAAAAATGTAAATAAGTTCTCGTTAATTAGACAAACTCTCTTTACAAGGCACCCATGAAAGGGTTGGGCCTAGCACCTTTAATACAAGTTGTCTTGTCAACTTAGCAAGGGTGCTACAGTCTCCAAACATGTAGTATATAACGACTCCATCTTTTTGTTTGTAACCTAATGTTGTTCAAATGTACACCTTTTTATTGCAAATAAATTATTATTATTATTATTATGGGACGAGGGCATACATCATACTTGTCGATACTAACACATGGGACGAGGGCATACATCATACTTGTCGATACTAACACATGGGACGAGGGCATACATCATACTCATCGATACTAACACATGGGACGAGGGCATACATCATACTTGTCGATACTAACACATGGGACGAGGACATACATCATACTTGTCGATACTAACACATGGGACGAGGGCATACGTCATACTCGTCGATACTAACACATGGGACGAGGGCATACGTCATACTCATCGATACTAACACATGGGAGGAGGGCATACATCATACTTGTCGATACTAAGACATGGGACGAGGGCATACATCATACTTGTCGATACTAACACATGGGACGAGGGCATACATCACACTCGTCGATACTAACACATGGGACGAGGGCATACGTCATACTCGTCGATACTAACACATGGGACGAGGGCATACGTCATACTCATCGATACTAACACATGGGACGAGGGCATACATCATACTTGTCGATACTAAGACATGGGACGAGGGCATACATCATACTTGTCGATACTAACACATGGGACGAGGGCATACATCACACTCGTCGATACTAACACATGGGACGAGGGCATACATCATACTTGTCGATACTAACACATGGGACGAGGGCATACATCATACTCATCGATACTAACACATGGGACGAGGGCATACATCATACTTGTCGATACTAACACATGGGACGAGGGCATACGTCATACTCGTCGATACTAACACATGGGACGAGGGCATACGTCATACTCGTCGATACTAACACATGGGACGAGGGCATACGTCATACTCATCGATACTAACACATGGGACGAGGGCATACATCATACTTGTCGATACTAAGACATGGGACGAGGGCATACATCATACTTGTCGATACTAACACATGGGACGAGGGCATACATCACACTCGTCGATACTAACACATGGGACGAGGGCATACGTCATACTCGTCGATACTAACACATGGGACGAGGGCATACGTCATACTCATCGATACTAACACATGGGGCGAGGGCATACGTCATACTCGTCGATACTAACACATGGGACGAGGGCATACATCACACTCGTCGATACTAACATATGGGACGAGGGCATACATCACACTCGTCGATACTAACACATGGGACGAGGGCATACGTCATACTCGTCGATACTAACACATGGGACGAGGGCATACATTACACTCGTCGATACTAACACATGGGACGAGGGCATACATCACACTCGTCGATACTAACATATGGGACGAGGGCATACATCACACTCGTCGATACTAACACATGGGACGAGGGCATACGTCATACTCGTCGATACTAACACATGGGACGAGGGCATACATTACACTCGTCGATACTAACACGTGGGACGAGGGCATACGTCATACTCGTCGATACTAACACGTGGGACGAGGGTATACGTCATACTCGTCGATACTAACACGTGGGACGAGGGCATACGTCATACTCGTCGATACTAACACGTGGGACGAGGGCATACGTCATACTCGTCGATACTAACACGTGGGACGAGGACATACGTCACACTCGTGGATACTAACACACTGGTAGTCGATATAATTCAGTCACTTGCAACTCTCATTTTGCCCGTTTTTCTCAAACAAAACATCTACGATTCAAAAATGTAATGCAAGTGCATGTTAAATAGAAAAATAGAATTAGAATGTTTGTCGCGAGCCGGATGCCGGACGCGGCGGCCGTTGCGTTACCAGTATGATGTCGGCGATGTCGTCCAGGTAGTAGCGCTGCAGCGTGGCGTTGGCGGCCTCCAGGCTCAGCACGTAGTCGGCGCGCGCCCGCAGCGCTCGCACGCGCGCCTCGCTGTGCCGCGTGCGCCTCTACAGTGCAAACAATCAATACATTTGACAGAATTTCAGAAATGTCAACATTGACAGACAACAATCATTTGTATAGGGCTGTCACACAGGTAACATTAAACCACATCTGTTTGGATACGTTTGTCCTAAAATAGTTAAACGAAGATACGGTAGTGTGCTGAACAACCATCATGCTGGAATGTAATGTTATTGACAACTTCTTCGGAAGCCGCTGTCAATAAATTACCTGAAGATCAGCCGCTGGCAGGTAGAAACCGTTCAACGAAAAACAATAACAAGGTAGTCACTAGTCACCACCCTGTCTGAATTAAGTTAAAAAATTATTTTCACTATGTAGATAATGGAGTTGTACAAACATTATACCTTTTTAGATAGTCACATTCAAGAAGTTAAATGAAGAAGTTTTTGTAATTATTTGTACGAATCGTTGCATATTTTTTTTTAGCTAGAGTACGTTTTATTGTCTAGAAATGTAAATAAAAGTTTTTTTTTTTTTAATAATTTGTTGTAATTTGGAATATGTTTGATATTTTTAGTCATTTTACTGCTGTATTAGCTTTGTTAGAATGTTAGCTATGAATAAAAATAAAATTTAACCCAATTAACATGATTTGTTTTTTTATTTTTTTTATTAAAAGTTTAGTGTGAAAATTTGAAGTAAAAAAAAAATCAAATATCTCTAAAACTATTAGTTTTCGGCCATACATATGGGGGTCAAGAAAGAAAGTGGTCGAGTTTCCAGTAACCCTGTATATTTGTCAAAGATTTCTATCGATGATATTTGTTGTATCCGTCAATGATATTTGTTGTATCCGTCAATGATATTTGTTGTATCCGTCAATGATATTCAGTTTTTGTTGTACAGGGCCTGCAGTCTCGACATAGTATAGATAGCGATCGCTTTATGACCGGATTCGTTCGCAAAGTCCTAGTGGGGTTAGCTTGTTTTATTTGCTTGTTTTTGCTTGTCAAGCATGTGATTTTTTCGTGTTGTCATGCAATTTGACCGTCTAGGGACCCCATTAGGACTTTGCGGCCGAAATTGGTCGTATAGCGATCGCTATCTATGTCGAGACTGCAGGCCCAGTGTCCACCTGTAAGACAAGAGCCAGCAGCCATCGCACCCATACTTCTGCTGCTACAGCTGCAACACACTTCCCCAGGAGCAACCCTCAACGTCCACTGATGCACTGGAGTTGGGGTTGCGAACGAAAAATCAGCGAAGTAAGTATTATTGTTCAGTAGAAGAGATTACGTGAAACAGAAAATTAGTTAAAACTGTTTTTTTCTCGTGTTTATTTCTCCTCGTGCACGTGTGACTCAGCAAGAAGCTGAATTAGCAATAATTTAAGACTACAATTTATAGAGCAATAAAAGAAAATCTATGTTTTGATTGTTAAAGTTTTGTGATTGTAAAATTAATTCTAATTTAATTGGTGCTAAATAAAAAAACAACCTTTTGTTAATAAAAACAAGGCTTTTATTGTGAATTTATATTTCTATACCTATTTCTATCCAGCAATTACACTAAACTGTCTCTCGCTCTTTGCCTTTGCTGAAAGGCTTGATGAGCGGATGTAGTCTCACCTCCCTGTCTACTGCGCTCTAGTTGTAGGTCTTCCTCGTTGAGGGAAGGTGTTTCTAAGCCCGCCCGATTACATAGATTGTGTACAACACAGGGCAAAAGAGGATCTAATATATATATATATATATAAATAGTTGGTCGCTGTGATTAACTCAAGACAATGTTATTGAACTTTCTCCAGAATAAGCTTAACTTCTGACAGGTTATATGAGTTCATATATTATTTATTTTCTTTGACTGTAAAAGTCAATTTAATATTATTTTTATTTATCATTGACATAATCTACTCATTACAGTTTTTTTTTTTTTTTATGAGTGGTATTGCAATATGTGGTTAGCTAGTGACCTCGACAATTGATCATCATTATTCTTGCCTGAGCAACCGGCAGCAAGTTCGTCATGCTCCCTTAGATGTCACTGCTTGCGGTAGCGTCGGGGGTCGGGTTGCCTCCTTCCCTCAAATATGGCGAGGGGGTAATGGCTGATCTTTGCGTTATGCTCGTGACCGGGTGCTGCTTGTGGTGACTGGTCGTTTTGCTGACCTTGGTTTTGTTTTGTTACTAGTAATTAACTCTTTGTTTATTATACTTCGATGGTCCTAGTTTATCATTTGTGACTTCGAGTTACGGCTTCATATACGGATATATGTAGGTGGTCACGCCCTTTCTTACTGGAGGCCATTATTGAAGTATAAAGTTGTGCGTACGTTTTTAGTTTTATATTTTTATTTGTGCTTGAGTACAGTTTTCGATTTTTTTTTTTTTTTTGTATATTGGCGTGTGTTAGCTTACATATAGCAAATAATTTAATTAAATGGTTTGTGTTGCGTAATGTACCTAAATTATTATGCGCAGTGTTGTATAGAGTTTTTTTTTTTTTTAACTGAACAGAGCTGTGCAGCTGGGGTTTGTTGCGCCACTTCTTCTCCCCAGTTAAAGCACTAGTAAGTGGTGAAGGGCGGGCGTTTTGGGGGACTGTCTTATATAGTTTTGACGTTCGAAAAGTGCTGACTCTCAGCCTAGTTTGAATAAATGACTTTTGATTTTGATATCCTCACACAAGCCCTCGAACAATTCCCGTGTGAGCCTATAGTCCCCTATGAACTCAACCTCGGGAATACTCGCCAACCGAAATTTTTGGCGGAGATATCGTCGGCGTCGCCTTCGCTCCTCCTGTAGAGCTTCTTAGAGTCATTAAAAAAGCAGCCATGGTTTCGAATTCTTCTTATTTTTTTTACTTTCTTCGACAGCACGATAACTATTTTGATGTCGTATCAACTGACATAACGATCTGTCAAAATAAGTGTCAAGTTCAGCTTTTCGGACGGGCAAAAACACATCGGGAGTAGGGACAAATGTCAAATCGTGTTGTAACTCATTCTTCGTTCGGGCCCCAAAATAAATAGGTGCCACGATAGGGACCTACTCCCTATACATGATCTCTCAGCATTTAGGGAAGTGATCGATAAATCAAAATCTTTAGTAAGAAAAACGATTTTGTGACAATTAGCAATACTAAATCGATTTGGTGTACTGATTTTACTTAATTGTTACTGTTAACAAAAAGAAAGCAAAGCTAATAGCAAACGTTATTTATTATACAAAAGAAACACCACTCAAGCACTGGTGGCACCAATAGGTGACAGCTCACGGGGTGACGGTGGCGCCACCCCTTCGCCTCGCATTTTTGTGTAGAAATGAAACAAAATCAGTGCCGAATATTTATCCTACACTGGCAATGGTTAACAAATATTATTGCTAGTGTAGGAAAAATATTCGGCATTGATTTCGTTTAATTTCTACGCCTCTAGGCTAATATTCGGATGACACCACGCGACGCCTCCGGGCAACACCCGTTTTTGTGGGGCTTGAAAACTACAGGTTAGTCGATTCATCAAAAATCGATTCTATTGCATTCTACATCTCTATGACCGGCTGTGAACGGCCAATTAACCATAGATAAAAATGACAATCTTTTATAGGGAGTAAAACATTATCAATACTTTTTTACTTTAAATTAAATTTCCTATTCAAGAACCAAATCCCCGACGAGTAATGTCGGTAAAATAATTACCATAAAATGTTGATCATCTTGATGCATGAGACTTTTTGGTACTACTTTTGGTCATTCTCCTTTGAGTAAGAATAAATTTTCAAATTTTATATTTAAGAAGTTATACATTTTTATGCTAGAAACATAGAATTGGCATTTGGCAAAGGCAGTCCTATGGCGTTCCAGAGGAAAAACATTGTGCTTAAGTCTACCGGACGGTTCCTCAGGGGGACGCACAGTGCTTACGTAGCGTCGACAGGAGCACATAAAGTTGGCTAACAGTGAGTACCCTGCAATCAGCATAGAACTGCACAGTGTGATACCTTCGTGGACGAAAGAGCATGACCTTCAGGACAGCTCTTTGGGCTCTCTCAAGACGAATAAAGACATTTTGGGTGGCACCACCCCACACGGGCAAGCAGTACGTTAGGTACCGACCGGCAAAGGGCAAAATATACTAATTTGAGCGTATCATGATCAGCACAGATCAGCTTACGGATTCGAGACGTAACTTTGTCTATTTGTGGGTGCCAGTTGAGATGTTGATCAATGAGTACTCCTATCTTACAGAAGAAGATTTAGTGATGAGGCAGCTACACTGCGGTAAAGAGACATAAGTGTGTGCTTTAAGGGAGTTTGCCGGGCACAGGTTTGACCTAAGGGAACGTATACAGTTTTATCGATATTTAAAGTGAGCAAATTATCGGCCAAAAACTTCATCACACAGGAAAGCGCAGCTTCAGCATTTTGGTACGTCTGGGGCCAATCAGGACCATCTATTACATTCATCAGACAGACAGACAGTATCATCCGCATACGTAAATATTTGACAATTTTCGATCGAGAGTTTGCAAAGGTCATTTATATAAATGAGAAAGAGAGTAGGCCCCAGGATGCTGCCTTGAGGAACGCCATAAGTAATAGGAAGCTCGTCACTTTCGCGATGGCCGATTTTCACTTTTTGGGTACGATTACTGAATCACTACGAAGATTTTCAAAGGGTGTCCTCGTATTCCAATCCTTTCCAATTTTTTTTCAATAAGACGGGCAGAAACGGTGTCAAATGCCTTAGATCAAGGAAAATTCTCTGGTACTTGACGTTAGACAGAAAACACAAGTGCCTGGGAATTTTCTACGTGATTAGATAAAGCCATAACTGCGTCTTCGGTACTTACACCATGTCTGAAACCGTATTGGTTATTGGCTAAGATGCTGTTTGCTTCAAGACAACTGGTAAGATTCTTATTCAGTACGCGTTCTAAGATCTTTGACATTGATGTTAAAATCGAATTAATGTAGACTTATTTACTTATTTGACTGGAGAAACAATCTTTAATTGAATATTGTGACTAATTGTAATTTATGATTATTTATTTATGCATTGATTGTAGAAACTATTCCATATTGTGACATTTGTAATTTTTGTTTTTATTTATTTATAATCATTCTATTAATTTCGACATACCTATCAAATAATTTACCTCTAGCAAGACCAATATTTTATTTCGCATGCTACCATACTTGTTGGCCTCGTGGCATAACATAGCGACCTATGTACTCTATTTTAAAAACTGTATTTACTACCTACCTATGTTACACAAATAATAAATTATTACTGATTACTGAAGACAAGTAGGACGTTACCTTATCGAGCTCCTTATCGAGCGCCTTGAGCTTCTTGTGCCTCGGCGGGTCTGCGGCCACGATGCGCTGGCGCTGGTCGTAGGCGTGGCGCAGCTTCAGCGCCGCCGCCCGCCACTCGGCCGCCGCCGCGCCGTGCGCCTTGCCCGCGCCCGCCGCCTCCGCCAGCGCCGCGCCCACCTCCTCGTGCCGCTCCGACACTGCGGCATTGGAGCTCATTGAGCGGAGTGCGCACTCTGTACTCCGCCACGAGCGGAGAGACCAGGCGCAGGACGGCTTCACGTGCGCACCACCCGTACCACACCGCCAACTTCCAAACTCTACGCTCTAATTGACAAATTCCTGAAGGAAAACCCAATTACAGTACCCGACCAGGGAATCGAACCCAGGAGCCGACGCTCAGCAGCCACGAGACCGACGGAGCACGGGGCAGTTACGTTCGTGCTGCTCTTTACACACATGCAGTGACGTACCAATGTCGCGACACTTGCGGTGCAGGCGCAGCGCGTCGTCGGCAGCGCGCTGCAGCCGCGCGGCGAGCGGCCCGCCGTACAGCTCGGCCAGCGCCGCGTGGTCGCGGGCCAGCGCGCGCGTGTTGTCCAGCGCCGCCTGCCAGCACGTGTACGCGCCCGTCAGCGACCACTGCTCGCGTCTGCGGAATACATCCACCTCAACAGACTGAAAATGACTCTAATATGACTCAATCTATGAGTTTGGTCCTTTCAAGGGTATTATTATTCAACATGTAACAAAAACCCTGTCTGATCTGAAAACGGCACATAGGTACGAGTAGGTATTGCAATAATATTACGAAAAAGATTTTTTTTAATACTGAAAATAAAAAAGTAATTGGTATTTAAACTTCCCGTTTTTAGTAATACCCCAATTTCATAAAAAAATGCAACTGAGATCAATATAATAAGTTATATAACAACAACAGAGATCAATATAATAAGTTATAAGTTTAATAAGTAGACACCCGCTACACGACTGCCGCCCGCGCCCTGTTGATCCAGGTAAAGTTATGACTTGTAGGTAGACACGACGGCCACCCAACAACACCGTTCCGGCCGTTTGTCTAGCGCCTCGACAACGAGAACGAGATGACGGCGCCGAAGTAGCGATACTGTATACCCACCGCACATCCACATACCGCACAGCGCCGCGCCGCATGTGTGGCAGCCGCATGTCCACAGCACGTCCGTCAACGGGGTCGTTGACATCCCGTTGACTGTGGCGGTCACAGAACAGCTATCTGTTCTGTGTGGTGGCGGTGGACAAACGCTGTCGCGGCTCGGACAGGGTTTTTGTTACATGTTGTTTTTAGCATGGTAATGTTATCAGTCGCTATGCTGTAGGGGCGGGCACTGACTTGTGCTTGTGGTCCTTGTGGCGCTGGTGCGCGGCGCGCGCGAGCTTGTCCAGCGCGCGCGCGTACTCGTGCTCCGCGTCGGCGCGGCGGCGGCAGTAGTCGTGCAGCTCACCCGCCACGCCCGCCGTGGCCTCGGCGCGCGCCTCCAGCACGCGCGTCTGCTCCGACAGCTGCATGCGGATATCTGCCGAGTGCCGACTCGTCAACATCACACTCAATATACCTACATGTCGGCCACCTCACCTAACTCACTTCACCAATACTCGCACTCCAACTACTAACTACCTGTCGATCTATTCTGTAAAAGT
This sequence comes from Dicycla oo, assembly GCA_948252095.1. Lineage (NCBI taxonomy): Eukaryota > Metazoa > Arthropoda > Insecta > Lepidoptera > Noctuidae > Dicycla > Dicycla oo. The sequence goes on from OX411727.1 coordinate 413,043, forward strand.
CTCACAGCAAAACTTAGGTGACGTGTGCTGTCAATGGTGTCAAGTTAGTGTCAACCCCAGCGCCAGGTGCATTGACCGCTCGCTTCACACAACTTGTCACGGTGTACCCAACATAATTCCAAATTCAAATTAGGAAAATGTGTGATTTTCATTTGTTTTTCGTACCGTCAATATGAGTGAATCTAATGAAGAAATTCGATACATTTTAAAATTTTACTACAAAAAAGGTAAAAATGCAACGCAAGCCGCGAAAAAAATTTGCGATGTTTATGGACCTAGTGTAGTGTCTGTGAGAGTAGCACAAATTTGGTTTAAGCGTTTTCAATCCGGAAATTTTGATGTCAAAGATGCACGTCGCTCTGGTCGCCCTATTACGGATAAAATGGATGCCATTTTTGCTGATCAGGAGCAAGATCGGCATATCAGTAGTTACGACGTAGCTGAAGAACTGGAAATTGACCACAAAACAGTTTTGCCGCATTTGAAAAAAACTGGGTACACAAAAAAGCTCGACATTTGGGTACCCCACGAGCTCACTGAAAGAAACCTAATGAACCGTGTACTCATTTGTGATTCTTTATTACGACGTAATGAAACCGAACCATTTTTGAAGAAGCTGATAACTGGTGATGAAAAGTGGATCACGTATGACAAGAACGTGCGAAAAAGGTCGTGGCCAAAGGCCGGTCAGGCTTCACAGACTGTGGCGAAACCCGGGTTAACTCGCAACAAGGTGATGCTGTGTGTGTGGTGGGATTGGAAGGGCATTATTCATTATGAGCTGTTACCACCAGGCAGGACCATCGATTCTGAACTCTACTGCGAACAACTGATAAGATTAAAGCAAGAAGGTGAGAGAAAGCGGCCGGAATTAATCAACAGAAGGGGTGTGGTTTTTCATCATGATAACGCTAGACCTCACACATCTTTAGCCACTCAGCAAAAATTAAGAGTTTGGCTGGGAGGTGTTAATGCATCCGCCGTATAGTCCTGACCTTGCACCTTCAGATTTCCACCTGTTTCGGTCTCTTCAGAATTCTTTAGGCAGTGTCAGGTTAACATCACGAGAGGACTGCCAAAACCACTTGTCGCGGTATTTTGACCAGAAGTCCCAATATTTCTATAGCAATGGCATCATGTCCCTACCTACAAGATGGCAAAAAGTTATCGAACAAAATGTTACCTACATACTTTAGTTAAATGTAAATAAACTATGTATATTAAAAAATGTTTTGAATTTTCTTAAAAAATGCGAAGAAACTTTTTCCCCAACCTATTATTTATTTCTTTCTTATTTGCAAAATAGGCAAACGTCATCTAAAACTATTCCAAAATTCAAGTTGATAGCATTAGTAGTTCTTGAGATATCCAGCTGTGACAGACGGACAGACAGACAGACTGAGTCGCACCATGAGGATTCCTTTATACCATTTTGGTACGGAACCCTAAAAATTACAGATCTCATGCACCACATAACCTCCAAATATCATTAAAAATGTGGCATTTTTACGAGTACTGACGAGCACGAGCAGAATAAAAATGTCACTCGTCCGAAACGCCTACTTCCCGCACTTGTAGCAATAATAACTACTGAAAAATATAAGTAAATATTCCGACATGTTTGTTTTGTTTTTATTAAGTAGGTACTGAAGTTAATTTTCAATGATATTTGGAGGTTATGTGGTGCATGAGATGCGAGCGAGCGATGCGAGTGCTGTATAAGTCGACACGAGGCGGAAATCATCATACGCACATGATGTATCTTACAACGTTTTCCTATGCATTGTGCGAGGAAATAAAAATATATATATTGAAATAGTATTTTTGTCTTGATTTAGCCGCTAAGAGGTTGTTGTTGGAATTTTGTGCTTCTTGAATAACATGTTCCTGGGTTAAATTAATTGATTCGTCATTTGAACTCGACATTTTTTGCAGATTTACACAGATCGACTTCCAACTAAGCAAGTAGTTAGTAAAATGGCGAGCTTATTTGAAATACCTACCTACTGCGCATGTGCAAATAGCTGGCACGAGCAAAATATACGTTCAGCATAACATATTTAATGAATATTTAAAATTAATTTATGGATCAAAATCTAAATCTAGTAATTAATAATAATAATTACTAGATTTAGATTTTGTTTCATTCATTTAGATGTCCATTCATAGTGCAATAAAGTATATTTTTATTGCACTATGAATGGTAATCTGTACTTGACTAATAATTTGTAAAACTTTTCTCAATTAATAAAAACTCTGCGTCGGGCTGACGACGGAGTTAAAAATAAAAATAAAAAAACTGAAAAGCATTTTATTTTAATTGTTATATAAAATACAGACTTTTCAATACTAGGTTCTAACGCTAGGTAGTATTAGTTCTACAACTTTGTTGTACGAACATACATTTATTTTTCAAACATTTTAAAACTGGTTTCACAAGTGACGTTTTTTTTTTTTGAATAATTTGTGAAAAAAAAAACAATAGAACTACAATAATATAATTAATACTATAGCTATTTATCGACCAAAATCCCGAATACCATCATGTTATAGTCGAGACGCGCGCGCCCGTGACGAAACCTCAACCATCGTCAACTCCAATCGTCAACTATTATAAGTACTTTTTTTTAAATTTCGAAATCCGACATCACGAGGCGTTTCATCGAGAGACCTTTCTGAACATGTCCATGTAGTTTTAGTGTCTTTTTTTTAATATTCATAAATAAGACTCAATAATAAGACTGTGTGATAAGTTCTTATACCTTGGGAAAATCAACAACGGCTAATTGTGATTTTTGTATTACATCCGTTGTAGATGTTTATCACAAAAATGAACAGTGTGTCCGCAACGAGGAATTTAGGAATAGGTTACTGTAGTAGTGTTCTAGCTGTGACACTTTCTGATGCAGGTAGAGTACTTTACAAGCGCATGATGAGGTTATTTTATATAGAAATTTGTACGATTTTGTTAAACCAACCAGGGCGGCACAATCGCATGTGCGACAAAGCCGTTGCATCATAGTGTACACAAGGCACCCCACAAAATTACCATTTTAAAGCAATTTCATAAAATTTAAGAAATAATATAATTGACCGAGCGAGCGAAGCAAGCGAAGCGTCTGGTATTAAGTCTGGCAAAATTAGCTTCCCTCTGTCAGTTTGTTGGAACTCCTCTACAGGGGACCGATTCTACTAATTTGCAACGTTACACGTTCAATTGTGTTTCAATAATAGTTCAGTTTCGATCGCCGTTCGATAGTTACCAAAAAAGTCATTCTACTATTCTATAAGCAAAATGGAAACTAAACTTAAACCGAATCGTAACGGGAACGTAACAGGAACGTAACAGCGGGTAACCTGTGTGACCAACATTCCAAATAGTATGTTTTAATAATACTACAGAAAAAAAAGTTGAATCTAATAATATTACTAAATACGCATAAGTGCTACTAAAAGTATTTTTAATACAAAAACATATCTAGACCATACTTATACTTTAGGCCTGTATATTTTTTGTAAAATTTCAACTTTATAAATAATAAAAACTCAAAAGAACGTTTCGTTTTCGGCCCCAGCTTGCGAAATCTGTGAAACGAAACGTTTCAATTATGTCAAAAAGATAATGATGCGACTGAACGTCACGCTCATGTTCGGTTATGTTAGCAGAATAGCTTTTGAGATTGTTTCGATCGATCGGTGACTGAACTGAAACGTAACCGCAGTTGGATCGTTGTTACATTAGTGGAATGCGAAAACGCTCAAAAGCCGTGGTTCAGCTGCCATTCAATTGTGATTTTTTAACAATTTTGTTAGTAGAATCGGCCCCCAGGTCGTATTTTACAACCGATCTGGACGAAATTTAATATATGTATATATAGGTTTTACGACTTTATAGAATTCTTTTGTCGTCGGGGATTTTTGATTGGAGGGGTACTTCCTACAAAAAGGGGCAAAAAGGGGTATACTCCGCCTTATGAGATCCAATTGCGATGGTTCTTTTTTTTATTTGAAAAAGTTGGTCTCATAAAAATTTGGTGAATATCTGATGAGGATATTCGGCGTGATGAGCAGAATAGCTCCTCAAAATGCAGTAAATTGCTCACTTTTAGATTTCTACCAGTGGAATCGGCCCTTTACCTACTAGGTAGGGATTGATGAAGCACCTGGGACCACCTTCTGATCACAAAACTAGAGAATTCTTAAAATAATCATCGAATCTTTAAAACCATAGTTTTACAATAACGTCACTAGATGGCGCTACTGTGCACCGCTAGATCGCGCAGTCGTCGCTCGCCACATGGGTAGGTCCCGTCAAACATTTTGTGTGACTATTATTATTTTTCTTCCATGGACACTTGTTTTTTTTTAGTTCACTTTAGACACTGGCAGAATAGTCGACATCGGCTTTACTTGCCATTTATTAAAAATAGAATAGAATAGAGTTTTGTTAGGTGTAAAACAAGTAGTAGTTGGTTATTTGTGTGTTAGTTTATTTGTGTTTAATTATCATCACGCCACTTGCCACGAATGTGTTGGCTAAGCGCGGTAGTTTCAATCAATTTTGTGACTGCTTTGACTACCCAAAGCAACAATGTTTGGGCGCGGCTGCGACTGCTGGCTGAGGTAATACCTAGCTGTGGCCGCCGCTTGCGTCGGAACATATCCCACGGGAACGTACTACCGGGATTAAAAGTAAACTACTGTATATCGGATATAGATATTTATATTCGTACATGTTGCGCCGACGTAGAACGATGATATCGGATGTAATATCCGAGGGGCAGCGCGCGGATTGATAATATGATTGCTGGAGGATAAAAATCCTAAAACTTCCTTTAAACTCAACTTTAAACCGAAAATATAAATCCTCTTTATTCCCCATACCGTGGGGATTTCGAAAAAAATAGTTGCCTAAATAATTTGATTACAGGTACGGAACTTAGTAAAGTTATTGTTCTCTGAATTACAAGTGTATTTGGTGATGACGTAAGGCGGGCTGAGCGATAATGAGAGTAAGGATTTTTAACCGCCTAGGCCCGAAGCTCGAAGGGGTTAAAAATCCTTAAGGCCTAGGAGGATGATTTTCCAAAAACGCCAAAACACGTCATTCGTAATTTATAAACAAAAGGCTTACTAAGTACCTACCACTTTTTTCTTACAAACTTTCATCCCCTATTTTCCCCCCTCAGGGGATGATTTTCCAAAAACGCCAAAACACGTCATTCGTAATTTATAAACAAAAGGCTTACTAAGTACCTACCACTTTTTTCTTACAAACTTTCATCCCCTATTTTCCCCCCTCAGGGGATGATTTTCCAAAAACGCTGAAACACGTGGTTTTAATTTTTAACCAGAATGCTAAATACCAATTTTCATGGTTTAAACTATAAAAATTACGATTTTCCATACAAACTTTTATTCCCTATTTTACTCCCATAGGGGTTGAATTTCGAAAAATCCTTCCTTATTCCTTGTCTACGTCCAAGGGTTTGGACTGGGCGTTGCTGAGTCAGTCAGTCAGGACTTTTCTTTTTATCCATATAATAGATATCTATCTATCATATGATAGATATAGAAGATTGTTGCGAAAAGTGTGCTCGCGGGCTCTACTGCTGTTCACAGAACTACTAGTAACTATTTCAATTTTACTTTTTTTGTACATTGTAGTACTTGTCAATACATTCCCACAAACTTATCTGGCCCCGTGAGAGTCGCTGTTATCGCATTTGTTGTCGCCAGTAAAAATAAATTTTGCAATAAAGTGGGTAAGAAGTCGATGTAACAAAAACATTTCGGTCCAAATCTTGAAAACTACTGAACCGATTTTTCATCAAACGACTATGGGCATTCCATCCGCCATTTTTAAAGATGTTCACGAACAATGAAAGCAACCTTAGGAAGGAAGACCTAACACTAGCACAGACATTACGGACAGCAGCACGGGAACTAGACATGCGAGTGTACACTGTACACACGGGGAGATCGTAATGATTGACAAGCGTGGGGCGAGTGCGGCGACGTCAGAGCACGTGAACGTAACTAGTTTATTTATATCTGCTTCGTGTAAACATCAACACCGCTGGTTTGGATGTTGCTTGCATATTCCTGAAGGCTTCGGATTGAGTTTACTATGTAGGCATTCTCGGGAATTTCTAATTTATTGACCAAAAGTAAACATTCACCAGATTTAGCAATCCACTAAATATATTTTCTCCATAACGATGCGAGTTTCTTTGTGTAGGTACCTAGCGTACAAAGGGTCGAAGCGGTTGAGTCGTACTCGTATCACATCGAGCTCGCGTCACAATGGGTTGATGCGCGACTCACAAGCACAACAAAAACAAAAAGCGAGCGTCTCGTTAGTGATGTGTGCTGTGTGCCGGCTGAGGGCGAGGGTCGCGCGCACCGCGCGAGGGGCGCCCCCTGCCGCACGCACGCACGACTGGCACGCGGCCGCCGTTGGTGCAAGCTCACGGAACATAAAAAACAGTGGAAGTGCTAAGTAGGCGTGGCACGCGTGTCACAAATAAGCGCTGTATCGCTTGCTTGGTCCCCACAGATCTTAAACTATGGTCACAGTCGAGTTCTAACATCGCGTCGAGTTGCAGTCTCGCGACAAATTTATTTTTCCGTAGCTATGCCGTTTTGTTCCATTTTGGAGTGCAAAAATGATAGTAGGAAAAACCTCTTAAAAATGGAGGTGTTTCGTACCATCGCTAAGTAAGATTTAATTTGTTTTCTAATAAAATCTTAGTTAATTTCAATTTACGAATGAAGTAATAGAACCTCTAGTTAAAATCAACCTTATAGGATTAAAATACAGTTTCTTTTGGATTGATTGTATTCTCTGGTATTTCTTATTTCGTTCTCGAAAGTACTTCGCTACTCAATTAGTGATGTGGTCGGGTCGGATGTTAGTTTTATCGATAAAAGAAAATGGTGCCGATTCTCTTGTCACAAATGTCTCTACACTAGACTAAAAATCATCTAAATTTAGTTTATTCCTGTCAAACGACGATGGACTAAAGTTACACAACTTAATTATTTTATTGTTAGACAGCACTAACTTGGTCCTAAGCTATTTAATTTAGTGAAAATGGAAATTTTGCTATTCTGAATTTGATGTTTTTAACCTAAAATTTTGATTATCAAACTAAATGTCTTTTTTTAATCGCGATTAAAAGTTTTCATAATTTTTTCGATTTCCGATTTTCGAAGGACACACCGTTTTCGAGATATAAGCAAAAGCTAAAAAATAAATGACACCTCAACTGGACGAACTTTTCACTTTTTGTATGGAAAATATGAAAAATTTCAAAATTTTTATTATTGAGTATTAGGAGTTATGAGTTACAAAGGGGTGCAAAATTTTCATTATTTTTTAGATAGGACGCACCGTTTTTGAGATATAAGCAAAAGCAAAAAAAATGACACCTCAAGTGGAGGAACTTTTCATTATGGAAAATATGAAAAATGTCAAAATTTCTATTATTGATTATTACCAATACGTAGAGTTTTAGGGAGTTACGGGTAGCAAAGGGGGGCAAAATTTTCATTATTTTTTCGATAGGACACACCGTTTTCGAGATATAAGCAAAAGAAAAAAAAACACTACTTCATTCTTCTTACAGTTTTACTTAACTCCCAACAATACTTATTTATTCGATTTAAACAAGAAATCGGGTATCTATCGATATCGATAATGTAATTCAAAATTCAATGTGTTACTGCACTGGTGTGGCATTGATCGAGTAGCAATAGTTATCGACCTATCACGTGAATGTCAACCTTACAACTAACGCAATTAGACTTATAATTGCGATCACTGAGAATACTGCCATCTATGGTCAAGTAGCGGAATTTACTCGTCAATCGAATCTAGTTTGACTTGAGATTACAAAACGTTGTAAATACTTTCTGGACTAAAGCAAAATAAATCCTATTCATAATGAATGAAGGTTTATTTCTGGATGTAGGATCTGTGACTTACGCTAGTTTTGACTAAAATTAAAACGACAAATCAGACGAATTGTTTGTTTGTAGTGCATTATATGATTATCGGTTTATTTGTGTGAGTTTGGCGACAGCGGTTCCTATAGTAATTTTGTTGCATACCACTTCCACTGTTTTTTTATGTTCCGTGTGCAAGCTGCACTCGACTGCAGCGTTAGCCAAACAATTCATCAAAGTACACATAATTCTAATACAAATTGTGGTGTTGTGCAATCTTTGAGAATGATTATCTTTTAAGTTAATTAAATGAACGCTTTGAAGCACACGAACGTGCCGTGACACATCACACAAGTTGTATTGTTATTGTTACTGCTACAGCCGATAGTGTCCTTCAAAGCGTTAAATATCATCGTCTGTCCGTAGATAGCTAGAATGGCTTCTATATGTATATATAGTTCGTAATCACACCTGCGTTATGCTTTCAATGCTTTGCATTGTGATGAGCTACGGTTGAACCACAAAAAATATAATACAAATGTTTATCAACATCTCTGTCAAGGGCAGCTAATGTTCGCGTCATGTAAGTTTGCCGCTCTGAAGTAGGTCACAAATGACTGCACAGTCGTCCGGTCAAATTAGTCAGCGCCAGACGTAAACTGACATACAGTCTACTCTCGACAATTTTAATCTCTCGATAGTTTGAAATTTTTTTCTGATCCCTTGAAAAAAACTCGATATATTGAATCAAATCAATGTTAATTGGTCCCCTCGGTACTTTGAAGTTGACGGAATAGTATCTTGCCCGTCAACATACAATAATTTGAAGTCCGGGCTTCTCTACTCTCTATAATTTGAAGCGTTTGTCATGCATCTATCGTTGTTTATATATATATGGAAAGACCTGTCGATTGTTTACATAAATAAGATATGAGTGAGTTTACAGTTCGCATTCCAGTCTACCTGTGAACATTAAAGTGAGTCAGCTTGTTTACTTGATATTTTTCCTCCCTCCCTCTTGGTTATTAAAACTCCTGTTATTTTGAACCCTTGGTAATTTGAAATTGTCCCTTGAGTTTCAAATTATTGAGAGTCGACTGTACTTTAACAGCCATTTTTTTAATCAAGTGTAAACTTGTCTATGGAGTGAGTAGAAGAGAGGATTCCCTTGTTCACAAACTAAACTAAATTTAAGTTCAGTGCATCTTTTTCTTTCTATTTCATTAAGAAAAGGTCAGATGATAAATATCAGTTTAGTCCTGTCAAATTAGTCAGCGCCTGACGTAAATTGACGTATTTTTAGTAGCCAATTGTTTAATTGCGTCTAAACTTGTCTATGTAGTATCTTATTTTGTCAGGACTAAACTAATACTTATCGTCGATCCTTTTCTTAATGAAATAGAAAGAAAAAGATTAGTAGTATTAGTTTAGTTTGTGAACAAGGGAATCGGCGCCTATATCTATACTATTTTAGCAATGCGCCATGCCATGCGCATCGGAAAGCCTGGTTGAGCGGCAAACTTACGTGACGCGAACTATACCGAGCGCATTGATATATAGAATGTATACACCAACGAGCGAGCGTCTCGTACAGCGAACCGAGCGGTCCGCCCTCTCCCGCGACGTCAACAATACACGCAGCAACAACAACAACACAGGGTCACACGAGCCGCGGAACGCCGCCGCCCGCCGCGCCGCGTCTCTACTCCGGTAAAGCCACATGTTATTTATTTCTAGTAAGCACAGTTATAATTTTAGTTATTGGCATTTAACACGAAGCGTCTTTGCAGCCATTAATAGATAATAACGGAGTCATCGCAGTGCTTGCGGAGCGGCGTCCGCGGCTCCCGGCCCCGGCGGCCGTACCGGGGAAGGCATTGGCGAGGTCGGGCGGGCCCCAGTCGTGGCGCGGCTGCACTATACAGTGGAACATCGCAGACGCGGCTCGCGCCCGCCGGTCGACTGGCGGAGTGGCGGCACCGGGCCGGCGCGCAGCCTCCGCGGGATGCGCCCCGGCCGCCCCCGCCCGCGCACCGCCCCTCCCGCCGGCGTGCACCCTCCTACGTCACCACACCGACGTGACCTCCGAGCGGTTCACTAACACCGACCACATAACGTTACATGATTTAAAAATAAATAACAACACGCGAAGTAGTGTCTAATCTGGTCTTTCAGTTAGTACCGGATGTATATCGGTAACTACCTCCGAGACCTAGGTAACAACTTAACTAACTTATTGACTGACTGAAGAAACCAACGATTGAAAAATATTCAGATAAAATCACAAGTTGTATGAGTCGTACATAAAAAACAGTAACGAGCAAAAACAACGCACAAGACGACATCGAACATTTTCACAATGCTCAATCAGCTGCTAGCTGGTACGAAAGCGTATTATGCGAACGAGATGCTGCAGTGGAGACGCAACCTTATCCCGATCCAATAATCGTTGCAGCGGGGGTGCACCCGGCGGTGGGAGGGGGGGAGGTTCGGGCAGACGACAGTACGTCGCGCGCCAGGATGACCGTGGAGGCAGATAATATGCAACTAGTAAAAGGACAAACAATTGCTGGCCAATAGTCTCCTTGTGGAGCCAACGATTGAGATTATGGACTTAAACATTGACCTCTTGAATTCTCTGGGGGGCACTGCCGTGCCCCCGCCAAGACGAGCCAAACGAAGCGCACTGCCTAGCTTTTCTTAAAGCGCTTCGTCGTTTTTTTGAACCCTCATAACGTGGTTGAACTATACCAGATAAACAAAATTCTCGAGATATGATGTCAATAGTGGACTTATTAAACATACAAAGTTTCAATTGCATAGCTCTTATACTTCAGATTTTATTGATATGTAAAAAACCCCGATTTCGTCACTGACTGATGACCATCAAAACTGTTAGGGTGCTTCCTGAAGTTCTAGAAAGCTGAAATGTTGTATGTAAGCTAGTATTAGCGCACAAACAACAACAAAAAAACTAAAATTGAGAACGTTTACCTTCAACCCCTTAAACTAGGGGATGGAAGTTTGGATGAGACTTCTGCAAATTTTGATTCTAGTGGTCGGAAAATTGATATAGGAACTCTTGTTATAAATAATAATATACGTATTTCTTAAACAAAAGAAAGAAAAGAAGTGAAATCCCACCAAAAACATTTTCATGTAAAATGTTATCAAGACGAGACCATATGGCTCCACACCCTAACTCTGCAAGCCCTAACTTCACAAACTCTACACCTTGGCGTAACCACATGGGCGTAAGGAAAAAATGTATTCACTGTTCATTATTTTTCTGTTATAGTTCTTGTAGTAACGAATCGGCCAAGCCTCATATTTTGACTAAGGTGTAGAGTTTGTGAAGTTAGGGCTTGCAGAGTTAGGGCGTGTAGAGTTAGAAGCTAGGCTTTACATGAGATCTAATAACTTTTGACAGAGCGAGCCATATGGTCTCGTCTTGGCAACATTTTACATGGACATTTTTTAGCAACATTTTTGGTGGGATAAATCTGTCTGCATTTTATAAAACTGACGCAATCCTGCATATCGCTTGTCATAAGGACCGAAACGATCACTTTATGTTGGTACCTCAGATACTGACGCAATCCTGCATATCGCTTGTCATAAGAATCGAAACGATCACTATTATGTTGGTACCTCAAATACTGACGCAATCTTGCATATCGCTTGTCATAAGTATCGAAAACGATCACTTTGTGTTGGTACCTCAGAAACTGACACAATCCTGCATATCGCTTGTCATAAGGATCGAAACGCTCACTTTGTGTTTGTACCTCAGATACTGACGTAATCCTGCATATCGCTTATCATAAGCATCGAAACGCTCACTTTGTGTTGGTACCTCAGAAACTGACGCAATCCTGCATATCGCTTGTCATAAGGATCGCAAACGATCACTATTATGTTGGTGCCTCAGATACTGACGCAATCCTGCATATCGCTTGTCATAAGGATCGAAAACGATCACTTTGTGTTGGTACCTCAGAAACTGACGCAATCCTGCATATCGCTTGTCATAAGGATCGAAAACGATCACTTTGTGTTGGTACCTCAGAAACTGACGCAATCCTGTATATCGCTTGTCATAAGAATCGATACGATCACTATTATGTTGGTACCTCAAATACTGACGCAATCCGGCATATCGCTTGTCATAAGGATCGAAACGCTCACTTTGTGTTGGTACCTCAGAAACTGATGCAATCCTGCATATCGCTTGCCATAAGGATCGAAACGATCACTTTGTGTTGGTACCTCAGAAACTGATGCAATCCTGCATATCGCTTGCCATAAGGATCGAAACGATCACTTTGTGTTGGTACCTCAGAAACTGATGCAATCCTGCATATCGCTTGCCATAAGGATCGAAACGATCACTTTGTGTTGGTACCTCAGAAACTGATGCAATCCTGCATATCACTTGCCATAAGGATCGAAACGATCACTTTGTGTTGGTACCTCAAAAACTGACACAATCCTGCATATCGCTTGTCATAAGAATCGAAACGCTCACTTTGTGTTGGTACCTGAAAAACTGGTTCTGGTGATTCCAAATAATTTCTGCAATAGATAGCTTTCTGAACTTTTGTATGCATTCATTCAATCATTTGAAGCTTAAACGTGACATACTTATGTGTACATGAGTATGTCACGTTTATATATCTTGCATACAATGTGTACACATTATATGCAAGATATATAAACGTGACATACTCATGTACACGCCACCCTGAGGCGCACCCCTGCAGCAGTAAGAAAGCACCAATCAGAAAAAGACTCGTCAAGACGAACCCGCTGCGACCGGCCTTCAGATCAGGATTCGAGCCAACCATTAGTACTAGAAGAGAAATTGAAAGATTTATGAATACCCTATAAGAATGTCGAAATCAACAGAGTTAAAGGCACTGCTAAAGTCCAGAAGTACAAGTAAAGTAAGAGATTTGCGGTCCATAGCCCAGCGGATGACATCAGATACCTTCAAAAGAGCAGTAACCGTGATATGACCAGGTCGAAAACCACATTGAAAAGTACTAAGAAGGTCATTCCTAGCTAGAAAGGCAGAAAGTTGCTGATGAACAACGTGCTAAGAGATAAGGGATGATATAAATGGGTTGGAAATCGAACGGTGAGACCGGGCTAGGAATTTTGGGTAAGGGGATGATATGGGCTTGTTTCCAAGCCTCAGGAACTGTAGAAAAAAACAAGGAGAAATTGAAAATGTGGGTCAAGATGGGAAGTAATGTGGGGAGGATAGAAGAAATCATTCTTGAGCAAAAATTATCATTACCAACTGTAGAGGAGGAGATAGCAGAAATAGATTTTTTGACCTCATTTTCACGCAAAGGATTAACTTGGCAAAAAGAACACTGGGGCACTGGCCTAATCAGTATGTGTATATAAAATTCAAAGTTCTGACTGACGTGACTGACTGATATATCAGCGCACAGCCCAATCCGCTGGACCTAGAGACTTGAAATTTTGCACATAGATACCTTATAAAGTGTAGGCACGTGTTATCTAACCTTAAGGAGGTAAAATAGGGGATGAAAGTTTGTATGAAAAATCTTATTCCTTGAGTTACTATTGAGTTAACTTCTCAAAGAAATTTTTAAAATTCCACCCTTGTGGGAATGAAAAGAGTGGATACAGTTTATAATTGTGAAAAATCTTATTCCTTTGATTAATAAACTTGAAACTTGGCAATATTTATCACAGTAATAAATATTGACACTAAGTTTTTAAAACAACCCCTCACGGAGGATTTAGGGGGTGTCAAAGTTAGTAAGAATAAAATTTAATGCACCGTCGGATTAACTCGAAATTCAGTATTAATATATTCTTCAGTTCGAGTACTTTATGCGGCCTACCCAAAAGTCCTTTCTTTGATATTGTTCGTCGAATCGTTGAGCTGCTTAGGTACTGAGTTGAGCTATACGATTACTGACAAATGTTTGCGCTGACTGGACAGGTGTACTTAAATATTTGTGATTCTTTTCTCAAAATACCATTTCAGACGCTATATACTGAGTCTTCACATGATCTGACCAGGATTATGTCTGGACTTTAAAAGAGACTGTGACTCCTGAGTTTGTATCGCCATTTCTTCTCAGGCGTACTCAGATAGGAAATGTCGACGTCTTAATATGACGTTTAATAGTGATACCGATATCCTGTTTACAGAATAAACTTCATCATAAATATGTATATTATTTAATCAATCATTTTTATTTCGGAAATCATCCATATTGTATTAGTACTAGAACTTACAAGCTATGTTAGTGTTAAAATCAAAATCAACATTAGAATTACAAATTTTACATTTGAATCAGAACCACAGTCAAAATTCAATCAATTTAAATTAAAAATAAAATCTAATCAAAATCAAATCAATTAAAACAAAATTAAATTAAAATTAAAAACAAAAATCAGTCAAAATTAAAATCAAAATTCACTTGCCGTTTTTTTGCGAATGATAGCCTCAAAACTATGTATGCCTGATGCCTGCCTCGGCAAACATGCCCGACGCACTACAGAACCGCGGAAGCCCCAGCAACACCCGAAAAGCATTATTATAGTGCACACGGAGAGCGTTGTATACCTGACCCACAGGCTGCAGGTGTACAACGTCTGGCAGTATGCCTTAAACAGCGGAATTTTCACGTCTTTAGTGCACCTAGCAAACCTGCGGGCCAGCATATTACATCGCTCTCTCTCTACATCCTCGTCGTCAAAATGACACTCTCTTAAGTGCCACCCCATACAGGTGAACAGGAGGAACTGTCGTCAGTTTTCTTAATAAACTTCATTTAATTTCAATACTTAAAACCAAAAATACAAAAGTACGTGTTTTAGGGTTTTTCAAAAATCGTCTCGTAACGGGGTGGAGGTAACAAAGTTTGAAGGGGTGGATTTTACTGCTTGCTTCAATCAACTCGAAAATGGGTATAAATAATTTTTAAGTCATACAATGGAAACTTACCAAATACTTTTTTAATAAATACTTTTTAGCAAAAAATAAAACCGACTTCCAAAACAAAACACTACAAAGTGTAAAATAACTTTAATTTCGGTGGTCGGTGTCTTTGGTTTTGTATTTTCGTTTCTTGCCACCGACTTCCGAAATTAAAGTTATTTTACACTCTGTAGTGTTTTGTTTTGGAAGTCGGTTTTATTTTTTGCTAAAAAGTTTTTATTTTTCCTATCCTTTGATCTATAAACTTAAAAATTAGGTCGAACACTTATTTATCTAAATCTATACTAATAATATTGCAGAAGTTTGTTTGTTTGTTCGAACGTGCTGATCTCTTGGAGGCTATAGGCATATAACGTCACGCTAGGACCCTTAGGTGCCCAGCAAAAAGAAAAATGTCAGAAAGAACGCTAAGCGAAAACGAAATAATAGCGCGGGCAAGCAATGCGATGCGACGTGGTGGCGCGCGCGCGGGCAACAAGTCCCGGGCAGAAGCTAGTTAAACATATAAAATAAATAATACCTACAATGTAACACTTGTTTATGAATCAATAAACTTTTTATTATTATTTATAATTATTAAATGTTTTCATAACATTAGAGACGGGAGTGGAGACCTACGCTCCTACAGGCTACAGAAGTGCAGAGCATGACTCGGTACGAATAGAAAGAACAGTCAAGAGATCATTGTTATCACATCACTAATAATAATATTTTGCGATTCGTTGTCGTTGCGCACTGACCCCCTACGACTGCCTACGAGCTCCACCGCTGTAACGTTGTCGTTGTGCACTGACCCCCTACGACAGCCTACGTGTACCGCCGCTGTAACTTTGTCGTTGCGCACTGACCTTCTACGACTGCCAACGAGCTCCACCGCTGTAACGTTGTCGTTGCGCACTGACCCCCTACGACTGCCTACGAGCACCGCCGCTGTAACTTTGTCGTTGCGCACTGACCCCCTACGACTGCCTACGAGCTCCACTGCTGTAACGTTGTCGTTGCGCACTGACCCCTACGACTGCCTGCGAGCTCCAACGCTGTAACGTTGTCGTTGCGCACTGACTCCCCTACGACTGCCTACGAGGGCGGCACTGAAAATTTCGGGAATCAAGGAAGTGACACAACATTACTATTTAAAAATGTATTTATTGCTTTTCGAAGTATTCTCCGCGAAATTTGACACATTTTTCCATACGATGGAACCAATCATTGAAGCAACCATTCCATTCGGAAGTTGGGGTCTCCAAAATGGCCGTTTTGTAGGCGTCCACAGCTTCTTCAGGTGATGAAAATCTCTGACCACGCAATTTATTCTTTATTTTAGGGAAAGTATAGAAATCATTAGGGCTTAGGTCGGGGCTGTACGGCGGATGGTCTAATAATTCTGTTTTCTTGCTCTAAAAACTCTTTTGTTCTGTGCGCGGTGTGAGAACTCGCATTGTCGTGATGGAGGATGATGCGGCGGTTGCAGTTCTCTTTACGGAGTTCAGAAACGACCTGTGCCAAACAAATGCTAGCATACCATTCTGCATTAACCGTTCTTTGTCCCTCAAGAGGAATAGTCGCAACATGGCCGGTTTTGGAGACAAACGTGGCCACCATTTTTTTTTGCAACACTCCGTGAACGAACAATTTTTGTTGGCTTTAACACATTTTCGAACACCCAAACTCGTGACTGGTTTTTGTTTCGGGTTCGTACGCGTATATCCAGGATTCGTCACCTGATACGATGTTGTATACAGCATTTGAGGATCCTGCGTGGAATCTTTCGAGAGTTCTGACGCACCAAGTAACGCGAACCGCTTTTTGCTCTTCACAGAGCGAATGCGGTATCCATCGGGAAAACAACTTTTTTACACCTAATTTTTCATGCAAGATTATTTGTATTTGACTCATGCCAATGTCTAAAGTTGCCTGAATTTCGCGGTATGTCACATGTCGATCTTCCTCAATCAGCTTACGCACAGCATCAACGTTTTCTTGGGTGACTGCAGTTTTTGGACGACCTTGACGGGGATAATCACTGAGCTTGACACGTCCACGTTGAAATTCAGCAAACCAGCGGTAAATTGTGGTTTTGGATGGGGCTTCATCACCAAATGCAGAAATCATCCGGTCAACACACTGTTTTTGTGTTAAACCACTTCGAAAGTCATAATAAATCATCGCTCTTGAATTTTCTCGAGTCAGTTCCATTTTCTCAACGACTAAACAAGTTTGACAAAACCTTGTGACAAGACCGAGAATCTTTTTTAAAATAAATAAATGGTATTCGATTTTTAAAACCAAGGAGTTTTCAATTAAAAAGATTTTAACATGACAGGAACAATGGAAATATTCCATTCCCGACACTTTTAGTGCAGCCCTCGTACGAGCTCCACTGCTGTAACGTTGTCGTTGCGCACTGACCCGCTACGACTGCCTACGAGCTCCGCCGCTGTAACGTTGTCGTTGCGCACTGACCCCCTACGACTGCCTACGAGTTCCACCGCTGTAACGTTGTCGTTGCGCACTGACCCCCTACGACTGCCTACGAGCACCGCCGCTGTAACTTTGTCGTTGCGCACTGACCCCCTACGAATGCCTAAGAGCTCCACTGCTGTAACGTTGTCGTTGCGCACTGACCCCCTACGACTGCCTACGAGCTCCGCTGCTGTAACGTTGTCGTTGCGCACTGACCCCCCCTACTACTGCCTACGAGCTCCACCGCTGTAAGGTTGTCGTTGCGCACTGACCCCCTACGACTGCCTACGAGCTCCGCTGCTGTAACGTTGTCGTTGCGCACTGACCCCCCCTACTACTGCCTACGAGCTCCACCGCTGTAAGGTTGTCGTTGCGCACTGACCCCCTACGACTGCCTACGAGCTCCGCTGCTGTAACGTTGTCGTTGCGCACTGACCCCCCTACTACTGCCTACGAGCTCCACCGCTGTAAGGTTGTCGTTGCGCACTGACCCCCTACGACTGCCTACGAGCTCCGCTGCTCTAACGTTGTCGTTGCGCACTGACCCCCCTACTACTGCCTACGAGCTCCACCGCTGTAAGGTTGTCGTTGCGCACTGACCCCCTACGACTGCCTACGAGCTCCGCTGCTGTAACGTTGTCGTTGCGCACTGACCCCCCTACTACTGCCTACGAGCTCCACCGCTGTAAGGTTGTCGTTGCGCACTGACCCCCTACGACTGCCTACGAGCTCCGCTGCTCTAACGTTGTCGTTGCGCACTGAACCCCCTACGAGCTCCACTGCTGTAACGAGATAACAAGCAGCAGAAACTACACTTTTCAGTCAAACAACATAAAAAGTTTATACAATTTGTTTTCTTTTTATTAGGTTGGGGAAAAAGTTTTTCGCATTATAGTATGTACTTGTAATAAAATCTCTTTGGCTATACTATTTGTATCCGGCTGGTTTTGGTATCGTTGAAAGTTTAAATTTTAAAGAACATAATTCCAAATTCAAATTAGGAAAATGTGTGATTTTCATTTGTTTTTCGTACCGTCAAGATGAGTGAATCTAATGAAGAAATTCGATACATTTTAAAATTTTACTACAAAAAAGGTAAAAATGCAACGCAAGCCGCGAAAAAAATTTGCGATGTTTATGGACCTAGTGTAGTGTCTGTGAGAGTAGCACAAATTTGGTTTAAGCGTTTTCAATCCGGAAATTTTGATGTCAAAGATGCACGTCGCTCTGGTCGCCCTATTACGGATAAAATGGATGCCATTTTTGAAAAAGTGGAGCAAGTGGTGGCATATCAGTAGTTACGACGTAGCTGAAGAACTGGAAATTGACCACAAAACAGTTTGGCGCATTTGAAAAAAACTGGGTACACAAAAAAGCTCGACATTTGGGTACCTCACGAGCTCACTGAAAGAAACCTAATGAACCGTGTACTCATTTGTGATTCTTTATTACGACGTAATGAAACCGAACCATTTTTGAAGAAGCTGATAACTGGTGATGAAAAGTGGATCACGTATGACAAGAACGTGCGAAAAAGGTCGTGGTCAAAGGCCGGTCAGGCTTCACAGACTGTGGCGAAACCCGGGCTAACTCGCAACAAGGTGATGTTGTGTGTGTGGTGGGATTGGAAGGGCATTATTCATTATGAGCTGTTACCACCAGGCAGGGCCATCGATTCTGAACTCTACTGCGAACAACTGATGAGATAAAAGCAAGAAGTTGAGAGAAAGCGGCCGGAATTAATCAACAGAAGGGGTGTGGTTTTTCATTATGATAACGCTAGACCTCACACATCTTTAGCCACTCAGCAAAAAATTAAGAGAGTTTGGCTGGGAGGTGTTAATGCATCCGCCGTATAGTCCTGACCTTGCACCTTCAGATTTCCACCTGTTTCGGTCTCTTCAGAATTCTTTAGGCAATGTCAGGTTAACATCACGAGAGGACTGCCAAAACCACTTGTCGCGGTATTTTGACCAGAAGTCCCAAAATTTCTATAGCAATGGGATCATGTCCCTACCTACAAGATGGCAAAAAGTTATCGAACAAAATGGTACCTACATACTTTAGTTAAATGTAAATAAACTATATTAAAAAATGTTTTGAATTTTCTTAAAAAATGCGAAGAAACTTTTTCCCCAACCTATTATATACCATAACTCTAGGGTATTAATGAGACCATCATTTTGAACAACTTTTACTATGGGAAAAAAATCAGCAGCAGATTTTTTTTTTCGCGATTTCAGGCTTGTTCCCATAGTAAAAGTTGTTAAAAATGATGGTCTCATTAATATAATAAATAATTAATAAATTAAATAATAAAAAACACGTTGTATGACTGACTTTTACGTAATACGGTTTAAAAATATCCTATTATAACTGGTCTCTTAAATTTTCGCTAACAAAATTGCACATCTGCATATGGAACCGGTGCGTACAACATCTGCCAGGGGATCAGTAGCCGTCGCAACACGTTCGCACTCACACAATCGCTTTTGCTTGCTGCAAGTGAGCGGTGCGGCGGCGGCGGTGCGGCGCTCGCCGGAGCAGCAACAAGGGCCGGCCGCTGCGGGCGGCGTGTGTGGGTGCGGGGCGCCGCCGCGCCGCGAACCGGTCGCAGCCCGCGCCGCTCTACGCTCACCGAAACCTATGCGGCTATCGACACAAAGCACGCTCAGTCTGCGTGGAACTAAGGCCCTCCGCACACGGATCGTAAGCGTAAGCGTAAGCGTATCGTAATACGCGCGTAGGACGAGAGCCATACGAGTACGTACATGTTCAAACTTGTCCGCTTACGAAGCGGTGCTGCAGCGAATCGTATGAAATTGTTCGCGCCAATGCGGCATGACGATACGCTTACGATTCGTGTGCGAAGGGCCTAACTCTACGAAGAGTAGACAATTTTTTCTATACAAAGTGACATTTCGTTTCTCCGTTCACAGTCACCCTTCGAACAACACGGAGATTTCGCAAAGAAGCTTGCAATATATCGGTCGTCTCGCTCAGAAGTGACCCGATTCCTTCCAGATCATGAACGGCCCGTGATAAGCCGTTTGTACACTGTATGAACAGACGAGAGGCTTAGATGTAGTCTTGCAGCCATAACACGTTGACTAAGACCGGAATCCTGCAACGCCACTACTTGAGCGACTTCTGCAGGCGAAGTATCATGTGTGGAGAAAAAAGTAATGTTAACAGATGTCACAGAACCTAATAATCAAATTACAAACCGCAAGTTTCCGGTTTGTAATTTGTATCGTTTAAATGGTTATTTTGAGGTACTACTCGTATTAAACGCGTTGCCTCAAAAAAACGATCCATTTCATATATCGGATGAAATTCAAAAATTTATATTCAAATTTGGAACTCCATTACACCACTGAAAAGGCCAAACTGCCAGCTAATATTCATATACCTATATTTTTTTAAATTAATCGTCGTTTTGGCCATCGCCAGAAAGAAAATCTTGGCAGTGTTTAGATTTTTTTGATGAGATGTGTATTTTTTTTAATGTTTGCTTATTGATCCGGTACGCTGTTTTCCCATACTATTCACCCGTTTGTGACGACACTTTGGTAAGTTGTCGACTTGTCGTACGCACGCCTGAATGTTTTATTTATTTTATTTTTATTTTATTGGTCGACCAACAATTGTTTACTGTCTACCATAATCTAAGGTTAGTGAACAATGTCTTACAGTTTAGCACCACATGCCCCATGAACATAGGTGTGCCACAAGCACTAAAACTATAAATTATGTTTATGTTTATGTTTATAAATAAAATAAAAAAAAAAACACCGGGAACAACAGCTAGTTTTAAATAACAAATGTGAAGAATAATGTCATTATTAATTCCTTTATTCATCTGTTACATCTACACTAATATTAGGTCTTTACTTATGAAACTGCCGTTTAGTATGTAGAAAGTTAAATATTTTTTCTATCAATCAAAATATGCACCCACGCTATCGATGCATCTCTGCCAGCGCAGTGGTAATTTTTCAATGCCCTACTTGAAGAAGTCAGGTGTACGGGAGCCAACAAACTCTTCAGGTGTTTTGTATTGCCTCTAGGGTATTGAATTTTAAAAAGTAAGTCTATCGGCGCAAGGTCGGGTGAGTACGATGGATGCCGCAAAACTTCCAACCCTAGCTCTTGTAGCTTAAAGACCTACTGCTATGCCATATGAGGTCGAGCGTTAAGCGATTAACTAAGTCTAGCCGGATATTTGCGAGCTTCTCCATCATTGTGTCCAGTTCCTCACAGTACACATCCGCAGTAATGCTGGTGCCATTTGGTAAGAAACTGTGATGAATTATACCAGCACTAGACCACCAAACAGTGACTATGACTTTTTAGGGGTAAGTTTTTGTTTGGGACATTGCCTAGGCTTTAATTCGTCGTTGCTGACTTTAGTTTTCGGGTGACCACGGGGTTCATTTTTTAGATCAAAATTTCCGTCTCGGAAGCTTTCAAACCAACACCGAGTTGTGTGTTCGTTTGTAGTGTTCTGTATCTGTACACGTAATTATTGTTGCGAGCCGTTAGTGCGTCATTGCTACCGCGACGGACTTGTACCACAATTTTCGACAAAATGCGAATGAGCACTTACTACCTCTTGGCCTCTCTAAAACCCGTATTACAGAATCTCAAGCGAGAGTCAACACTCAAGCATTGCCTACTTTAATTAAACTAGCTTAAAGGCTTGCTTGGTTGAGACTAATAATTCTGTAATACGGGCCTAAGACACAGAATCAAAAGTCAAAGTGCGTAAGTGCGTGACAGCAACACTCCTGCCTGCTCCTAGCACTAGTAGCATTCAAGAGAATCGCACAGCAGCAGTGCGGGAGTAGTGCGCCTGCGCGGCTCATTAGCTTGCGACGAGGCGCGCGCGCCGGAAGCCCGAGCTGCGCGCACGCATCGATTGTTTACGCCAGCCGTGTTGCGTCGGGCGCGCCGCGGCCGCCCAGCATCGACGTCTATTGAATTCATTACACATTTCGTATTACTTCCAAGAACTAATTCATACCGAATATAGCACTGCGGAACTTACAAGATCGATCGTCATGTTGTCATGTTTTCCTTAAACCTTGTATAAACAAGGATTAAGTCAGCAGGTCACCTCCAAATCATTACAAAAAATACCATTCTGTTATCTTTATTAGTATGAATCAATGAACCAAAGGCTGCTTAGTTCGTACCATACAATGTAGGGACGACATTTCTTTCGATCTACTAATTCCATTTGCAAGCGTGACTAATTCGCTGTATCTAATACCTATATTCCTATTGATTTAGATAGCTGTTCCAATGAGTAGGAAATCATTTAACAATAATACGACTTCTATATTTGTCAGAGATAGAAATCACCTACGAACGCTTGGGTTGCGCCAATCAGATCCATGTAATTATAAAGATGGTGATGGAATAGAGTAATGTTGGTTTGCACAAAGAGGACAAACCCATCACGGAAACCAAAACAAGATTTCTATAACGATAAGTACGTTGAAGTCCTTTATAACCATGGTTTAAATAAAAGCTATCATTGTTTATAACGATGTAGTGGTTTAAATAAAAGCTATCATTGTTTATAACGATGTAGTGGTTTAAATAAAAGCTATCATTGTTCGGTTGCGTGCTATGGGCTGGCGGACTGCCGGCTATGTAATTAGGTGCGGGGCGAGTGGCGAGGGTGCGCCGCTGCCGGTGTCCCGACCAAGGAACATATTTATTGACTCTGGCTCCCGACTGTCCGAGCGACGCACTCGATGACTCGTTCACCCACTCGGGAGAACGAACCGAAGGACCAAACAACTTGTTACAACGGCCTGTAAGAGTGTAAGCACCTCGGACAGTTAGTAAATACTATCGTTTGCGAATCAAACTAAAAAGGATAGTCTTGTTCCAATTGGCGTATCGTTTTTTAAAGCTTATTAAGAGGGAAGCTCTAGGTAGCCCGCAAAATTCAAATTTTCTTACGTTTCTTGCAATTTGCGAGTCAGTATTAGTTTGTAAGTATGATTCGCGAACGTAACATATATCTATTTACTAAATTATAATCATTCGAATCAGTAATAAAACGCCATAAGTTAGTGTAATCATTATCAAGATTTCATGAAATAGTCATTCATTAGGATTATATGAACTTAGAGATCAATATTCAAAAGCTCAAAAATTCTGGAGCGCCTTATGAATGACCGGCTAATTAGGTTTCTCGAGGTACTTCTTTCTTCTTCCCAGTGTGGGTTCCGCCAATCTACCGATGACGCGGTACATGATTGGTTCGCTCGGTCATAACGACCTTGGATAAGAAAGTGCCTGCTATTCTTCCTACTCAAACCGAACACTGGGACTACTCCTGCTCTCTTAAGCCGAACACTGGGACTACTCCTGCTCTCTTAAACCGAACACTGGGACTACTCCTGCTCTCTTAAACCGAACACTGGGACTACTCCTGCTCTCTTAAACCGAACACTGGGACTACTCCTGCTCTCTTAAACCGAACACTGGGACTACTCCTGCTCTCTTAAACCGAACACTGGGACTACTCCTGCTCTCTTAAACCGAACACTGGGACTACTCCTGCTCTCTTAAACCGAACACTGGGACTACTCCTGCTCTCTTAAACCGAACACTGGGACTACTCCTGCTCTCTTAAACCGAACACTGGGACTACTCCTGCTCTCTTAAACCGAACACTGGGACTACTCCTGCTCTCTTAAACCGAACACTGGGACTACTCCTGCTCTTCTTAAACCGAACACTGGGACTACTCCTGCTCTTCTTAAACCGAACACTGGGACTACTCCTGCTCTTCTTAAACCGAACACTGGGACTACTCCTGCTCTTCTTAAACCGAACACTGGGACTACTCCTGCTCTTCTTAAACCGAACACTGGGACTACTCCTGCTCTTCTTAAACCGAACACTGGGACTACTCCTGCTCTTCTTCCTGTGGATGTCGGAAATTATCCCACGAGCACGTACTACCGGGATAGAAATGATCCTAATAATCCAGGCCCTTAGTAATATATAATCGACTTCAAAAAAAGAGGTTCTGTATTCAACCCGTATGAATGTATGTATGTCCACGATTTTCTCTAAAACGAATGAACCAATTTTCATGATTATTTCACTAACATGAGCTACATACTTTCAGGAAGGTTTTAATATATAATATAGCTGACCCGACAAACGTTGTCCTGTCAAAATTTCAATTATTCATACAAATTTTCCATATAAATTGCACTTTCAGTTTTCTCGAATGTTCCCGGCAACTTTTCAAACATTTTCTTTCATACAAACCTTGTCCAGACCACTACAAATACAACAAGAAAAAAATAAATAGGTGCAACCGTTCTGAAGTGATGCGCGTACATACACTCGTTGATTGATTTTTATTTACATATTATAGATTAGGTAATTATTCTTATGTACGTATATAAAGTTATATGCATAAATGTACTGTGTCTCTGGCATTTCTAAGCGGATTTTGATGATTATTCTTTTCGTTAGTCTTGGGCGTATACTCAACTAATAAATTTACTTTGAAAAAGTAAAAACCGACTTCAAAAACCTGAAACGAATAAAATAACTTTCATAAAAAACTTTAAATCTTCTGAAGTCGGTGCCAAGCTAAGGCGCATTGACAATGAAGAATTGAAGACACCGACTTCAGAAGCTGTTAAGTTTTTTATGAAATTTATTTTATTCGTTTTAGGTTTTTGAAGTCGGTTCGGAACAAATCACAGAAACAAACTCACTTTCACATTTATAATATTACACAGTCTGGCCATAAATACTGTTACAATTAAAAATAAGAAAGATATTACATTTGAATTTGGAATCTGTCATTTTTATACGATTGTTCATTGCGTTTTCTAATTTTGGCGCCAATACATTGTACACTATTTTGCGATATTAAAATGGAGTGGGGTGATAAAGAGAACCGAATCGCTGTGATTGCATTACACAAAGTTGGTATGGAGGCAAATGCAATTTTTAAAACTCTCCTTACGCTTGGTATTAGTCAAATGTTTGTGAACCGGGCTATTAATAGGTACAATGAGACCTCCTCTGTTTGTGACAGAAAAAGATCTGGCCGTCCACGTAGTGTTCGTACGAAACAGGTGGTCAAAGCAGTAAGGGAAAGAATTCGAAGAAATCCTGTCCGAAAGCAAAAGATTTTATCTCGGGAGATGAAGATAGCACCCAGAACCATGTCGCGTATTTTAAAAGATGACTCAGTACTTGCAGCCTATAAGAGCCGCACTGGTCATTTTTTAACTGATAATTTAAAAAAGAATAGGGTGGTAAAATCGAAACAACTACTGAAGTGGTACAGAAAAACTTTTGATACAGTAAAGGGAGGTCACAGAAAAATTTTGTTTACGAATGAGAAAATCTTTACAATTGAGCAACATTTTAACAATCAAAATGACCGTATTTATGCTCAAAGCTCTAAGGAAGCTTCCCAATTAGTCGACAGAGTGCAACGTGGGCATTATCCGACTTCAGTGATGGTTTGGTGGGGTGTTAGCTATGAAGGAGTGACTGAGCCATATTTTTGTGAAAAAGGTATCAAAACATCGGGACAAGTGTATCAAGATACCATTCTTCAGAAGGTAGTTAAGCCCCTTAACAACACCATGTTCAATAACCAAGTATGGTCCTTCCAACAAGACTCGGCGCCGGGTCATAAAGCTCGGTCCACGCAGTCTTGGTTGGAAGTGAACGTTTCGGACTTCATCAGAGCTGAAGAGTGGCCGTCGTCTAGTCCCGATCTCAATCCGCTGGATTATGATTTATGGTCAGTTTTAGAGAGTACTGCTTGCTCTAAACGCCATGATAATTTGTAGTCCCAAAAACAATCCATACGATTGGCAGTGAAGAATTTTCCCATGGAAAGAGTGCGTGCTTCTATTGATAACTGGCCTCAACGTTTAAAGGACTGTATTGCAGCCAATGGAGACCACTTCGAATAAGCTTTTTATATTTTAAATTGTTTTATATTTATGTATTAAACTAACCCACTGTAAAAGTAATAAATATTATTTGCAATAAATTTTTTGTTTTTTTCTTCGTGACAATATTTATGGCAAGACTAGGTATATTATGTATTATGTGTGATAAGTTGGAGTTCCACTTCACGCCCTCTGTGCTGTGCTGCCGGACGCACTGACTAGTGTGTCCTCGCTGTGGACAGAGGGCAGCAGCAGACGGCTCCGGCGTGGCGGGCCGGCGGTGATGCTAAATATAGCGCCGGCGCCGCCCGCCTCTGACTCACACATAGCACGACACTAGCGGCTGCGCCCAAACACGATCTTTAGAGCATCTTAAGCATTCTCGTTTTATTACAATGTAAAAAAGACGGACTGACGCAGGTGCAGGCCCATTGGAAAGCAGTCATCATTCATAAAAGTTTCAGAAACTAACCTGACATGAAAAATGTATCAGGGTGCGTAAGCTCCGCGTGCTACATCGATCAACACGTCAATACCGAGTGCTACTCACTACTTGACACCTGCGGCCGACTGACTGCCACTGAAGGGGAACCAGGACAAACGATATTATTTTGAGCCTTCAGTCAACACTCAAATACAGAGAAGTTAATCGTTTTAACATAATATCCTTATTCGAATACCGTCTCTAAAATTTGTAAGTGCTATCTATAAGGAAGTCCAGACTATTAATCATACTATAGAACTGAACAGGCTAACAATTTCGGTCCTAAACAATAGCAGTGCGATTTATTAAAATGCTGCACGCTGCCGCGCGGCCATTACATCGTATTGTGCTGGCTGTCCGCCATGTCATGAGGCTACTTATTATCCATTCATGTTTAAACTGAACTAATTAGCACACACCTACCGCTAACCTGTACACAATAATAATAGCGTACGTGTAATAAGTTTCAATTCTCACTTCCAATCGACTAGTTACTAAGATGGACCAGAATTTCGAGGTTGACCACAAAAGCAATCAGCGCAGATAATGCCTGCTGTAATAACGCTACGTTATGTAAAAGATCGCGTCATGGACATTTTCAGCATTTTCCCTGAACTCACAAAATAATCACGGATTCAACACACAGTAACAATTCTCCATCGATGATCTTCGTTACTATGAAGACGAACCCACCGCCACCGTCTCTGCCTGAACAGAGAATTACAAGTACAGGCTTGAAATTGTAACGTTGTAGGCGCTGCTATCGGCCATGGAAATGTTACGTTGTAGGCGCTGCTATCGACCATGGAAATGTTACGTTGTAGGCGCTGCTATCGGCCATGGAAATGTTACGTTGTAGGCGCTGCTATCGACCATGGAAATGTTACGTTGTAGGCGCTGCTATCGGCCATGGAAATGTTACGTTGTAGGCGCTGCTATCGGCCATGGAAATGTTACGTTGTAGGCGCTGCTATCGACCATGGAAATGTTACGTTGTAGGCGCTGCTATCGACCATGGAAATGTTACGTTGTAGGCGCTGCTATCGACCATGGAAATGTTACGTTGTAGGCGCTGCTATCGACCATGGAAATGTTACGTTGTAGGCGCTGCTATCGACCATGGAAATGTTACGTTGTAGGCGCTGCTATCGGCCAGGGAAATGTTACGTTGTAGGCGCTGCTATCGACCATGGAAATGTTACGTTGTAGGCGCTGCTATCGACCATGGAAATGTTACGTTGTAGGCGCTGCTATCGGCCATGGAAATGTTACGTTGTAGGCGCTGCTATCGACCATGGAAATATTACGTTGTAGGCGCTGCTATCGACCATGGAAATGTTACGTTATAGGCGCTGCTATCGACCATGAAAATGTTGCGTTGTAGGCGCTGCTATCGACCATGAAAATGTTGCGTTGTAGGCGCTGCTATCGACCATGGAAATGTTACGTTGTAGGCGCTGCTATCGGCCATGGAAATGTTACGTTGTAGGCGCTGCTATCGACCATGGAAATGTTACGTTGTAGGCGCTGCTATCGACCATGAAAATGTTGCGTTGTAGGCGCTGCTATCGACCATGAAAATGTTGCGTTGTAGGCGCTGCTATCGACCATGGAAATGTTACGTTGTAGGCGCTGCTATCGACCATGGAAATGTTACGTTATAGGCGCTGCTATCGACCATGAAAATGTTGCGTTGTAGGCGCTGCTATCGACCATGAAAATGTTGCGTTGTAGGCGCTGCTATCGACCATGGAAATGTTACGTAGTAGGCGCTGCTATCGACCATGGAAATGTTACGTCGTAGGCGCTGCTATCGACCATGGAAATGTTACGTTATAGGCGCTGCTATCGACCATGGAAATGTTACGTTGTAGGCGCTGCTATCGACCATGGAAATGTTACGTTGTAGGCGCTGCTATCGACCATGGAAATGTTACGTTATAGGCGCTGCTATCGACCATGAAAATGTTGCGTTGTAGGCGCTGCTATCGACCATGGAAAAAGCTTGTAAACACATAACCCTTTTTGTGATTAAATTCATAAAACAGTCAAAACGTATTCACATAGTAAGTTTGGGAGGAAGTGTGTTCGTGGTTCGTTTAAAATCAGTAACGACGAAACAGCAGTTGCGCACCACATGTGGCGTACCACGGCGCACGGCTGCGTTGTATGTATGCTATCAGCGGGCACGGCGGCGGCGCACAGTGGAACCAAATCAAAAGTACGGACTTAAGGATTCGTTTGTACATTTTTGAAATCTACATACTAATACTTACAATACTTTTATGTCATTTGACTTTTTTAATTAACCCATTAGTTTCAAAGTTATACCTCTTTCAATACTGTAGGATTTTTTCTATACCTAGTATTAGAATTGTATTTCGAAATATAGTCAAATTAAACTTTGTTGTAAATATTATATATCGCACCTTTGGTGCAACAAAGTCACAAATAGCCAAAACTGCAAAATCTAAAAGGATTTCTTTTAATCATTCAAAATAAGTTTTTTACGTGAAATTATAGCAAAAGCAATAAAGAATTACTTTTTTTAAATATTTCAAACCTACTACAAATAGTAATCCAGTAATAAGGCAATATAATAAATGCGAAAAAAATCTTGTCCTGTAAAATTTAAAAATGAACTGTTGTGACTTTATTGCACCGACGCGACGGCGCGTCGGTGCAATAAAGTCATGTACAATAAATATGTACAATGATATTCCACACCACTTCCGTGACGTCATTTGTTTGTGTCCAAACCGGTTTTCTTATCAGTAGACGCGCAGGCATTAGTGAGTCATTAGTGACGTGCGCCAATCAGAGGGCATTTAAGGCTTGGCATTACGCCGTTGACCTCGCTCAAATGGGCGTTAACGCCGAGAATGCCCCGCGCACCCCCTCATTATAATTACGCGCGAAGCGATCACTAATATTCTATTTTGCACCGCTGACTGCCACAGAGCCATGACGCGCGACGCACGCATAGGTAGCCTGTTGCATATTTCAGAGCAGTGGTGCAGAACATTTTTAGGTAAAAACTTGTATGTTGTAGAAAAACAAATACAACACTTGTGTAAATTATTATATTTTTAGAAAATATATATTTTTAATGACTAAGAACTCATTGTAATATTACTAAAACAGAAAATGGGCGGCAGAATATAGACAGTTATTATTATTAGCTTTCCCCGCGACTTCGCTCATAAATAAAAGTGAATAAGTTTGTACCTAAAAGTACTACTAGTAGTTGTTTTAAGTACTTCAAATATTAAAAAAAAAAACGCAAAATAAATCAAGTGGAAAATCTGAGCAATACACAAATCTGCCGGCCATATGCTTGCACGAAGCTCAAATGCCATATTAGGTTCATGGGGTCCATGAACCACAATGCGTCCCATATGGTTTGTGGGCCCCATACGACCCGTGACCTCAGTTCAATTTATTATAAGTCACAAGCGGTCGTGGGCCCGGAACTTATTAGTTCAATAAGGCCGGCCACATACACAGACTGAATTCCGTTTCGGAATTCCGTTCCGAAATATCGATTCGGAATTTTCGAAGGCAGTAAATCCATACAAAATCAAGGATGTATCACACACGTACAGTAGTTCTTCGTTTATTTTGTATGGCTTTGCTGCTTTCGAAATTCCGAAATGATATTTCGAAACGGAATTACGACTGTATGTGGCAGGCCTAATCAATTATTCATTCTTTTTCTAATTGAGTTTTAGCAATACTTTCATTTTCTAGCCCATGTTTGACTGATTTGACGTGATCTATTAGGTTTTTATAAATTACATTCTTCACCATATTAGCACAACTGATGCCATTGCGTTTTTTAATTACGTTACCGAAATTTGAAGCCGTCAGTTAATTTCTTCTTAGTTCAAGCCATTCACTTGACTCACTTTGAAGTATTGTACCTGTTTCAATTCTTATTCTTTCATCTTCATTCTTCTCTAAATTTTTCAAAAATATTATTCTCGATTCCTCTAGCATTTCCTTTGACATATCGGGTTTCGTGCAATCCTGTCCATAATTGATGGAAGAGGCGTTTTGATTTTCCAATGTTCTTCTTTTCTTCTTTGTATATTTTTTAGGTCTTATCTGTCGCTTTATTCTGTTCATTTCAAATTTATGTATTTGTCCTTTTGGACTTCTACCTACAATACGTTTATGCAAGATGCTCAAAGGTTTTCTTGTGTTAAATGATAGAGCCGCAGTATTACATCTCATCTGATATTGATATTTTTGAGCAAAGTTTATCCTTTTGCCACCTATGAATTTAGCAACAACGCTATGATATCTCTCTACAGAGTTGCTGTCGACATCATGCAAAAAATGCGTGAGTGTGCCGCTAGCTGTGATAATATTAATTTTATTTTTTGGCACAGTGTGTTTGTATGAAAGTCTTTGTCAATAGCTTCTATTTCGCCTAGTTTGCCACAAAAGTATCCTTTGCACGTGGTATGTTGGCTAAAAGCATGTTCTGCAGCAAGCATTATATCAGCATGGAGTTGCATTGCATTATCAGTATGCTTGTATTTTGCAATTGCAGTTACTACTACTTTTCGCATGGTTAATATTCTTTTCTTTGTTAGGAGTTTTATGAACCGTATTAGAAATTTCGTGTCTGTTGTAAAACTCTGCAGTTTGTTGCAAAAAATCCTCAGCAAGTGGTTTCGGCATTCAATTTTTTCTATTGTTAAATTTTCGTACGGCCTTTCTTGCAAAAGCTTTGAATATGTGTTGGCGTCACAATCTGATATAATTCTGCCATATATCAAATTGTGCATTTCTATGCTTTTCTTAAATCCCTCGACAATAATCGTTGACTCCATGCCGGTAGATGGTCCTGTAAATAAAGACAAAAAGTATAATAATGTAGCTTTCAGTATACAAAACCTATATTACGGCTTTAGTTTTCTAATGGGTTACCTCTACCATTTTTACATAATAGATATTTAGTTTGATTTCAAAATAATAAGGCGAACCATTTACGTTTAGTTAATTTATAAAACAAACAAACAGCAATACGTTTCCACTTATAATATTACTAGGATTTTTATGTAAAACACATAAAATATTTACCTGTTTAGTTTATATAACAAATATGATTTGTTTGCCGAGATTCCTTTATTTTCTGCTCTAGCGCAAATGTAGCAGAACTTATTTTTGACAGCCATGAACAATATTTTATTGCTACGTTTACCAAGTATGGCTGCTGCTCCTGACAGTGAGGAGTAGTTTTTCTTGTATGATCTTTTTCCCCAACATTCGTCAGCAATGACATCAATTATCGGTATTCCCTTTGCATTTACTTTACCCTCTTCAACGGCAGCACATCTTTCCTCTTCAGCAGCTTCGTTCAAAGATCTTAACGCTTCAGATTCCCACGTTTTGTTAACTATATCCATATGAAAGGTGAATCATTTTTGTGAGATCTCAGGAAGTCCTAGAGTTGACGTAATTTCCAGAAATTGCGTATGTCCACATCCTGCTGCTATTGCCCCAGCTACGGCACATGTGTTTAAATTCATTTCTTCTGGGGTGTTGTCTCCCTCTATTATAAAACTCATGTTACATAAAAGACATTTCAGTTTTAATTTATTCATTAAACCTGTCAAACGTTCAGATACGATTTCTATTGACTTTAAACCGCAGTCCAATGGTCCGTGGCTTGATATTTCTTGGATTGATTTAAAAAAATGACTGATGTTTACAGTACGTCTACCAATCGATAATTCTTCAGTCCCCTAAAACAAAGTAAAATATAAAATTCAGTTGAAATACTGATGGCTTTAAAAAATATTGTAGCTTATATTGTATACGTTCATCCACGTTTACTTATAAAAGGGTTACGTTAATCCGATTTTAAAATATGTCATTTGATTTGCTTAGAACTTTAGGGTCCTATGAAACTCGCCAATCTCGTTACTTTTCGACCCCTTGTAGTCCGAGAGTCGCAATCTGCAGGTTACATCCATGGGGTCCAAAGAGGATGGACAAAAAAAGTCCACATACTGTCGGAATTCCGTTTCGAAACATCGATTCGGAATTTTCGAATGCAGCAAATCCATGCAAGATCAAGGATCTATCACACCGTACAAGTAGTCCTCCGTTCGAAATTTTCTCCGATTCAAAATTACGCATGGTAGTGTGTGCGTGACTTTGTATTGGTTTGCTGCTTTCGAAATTCCGAAACGATATTTCGAAACGGAATTCCGGGACGGAATTCCGACTGTATGTGGCTGGCCTAATTATTACCCTGTATTAGCAATCTGATTGCGATGAGTAATAATACAGGGTCAAATTAAATTAGCTAGTGAAACTCCACAGACGTGATGGGTATCGATATCTAAACATGATGAACTAGTTAGCTGCGACACATATACAGGTTCAAATTAAATTAGCTAGCGAAACTCCGCAGACGTGATGGGTATCGATATCTAAATATGATAAACTAGTTAGCTGCGACACATATACAGGGTAAAATTAAATTAGCTAGCGAAACTCCGCAGACGTGATGGGTATAGATATCTAAACACGATAAACTAGTTAGCTGCGACACATATTCAGGGTCAAATTAAATTAGCTAGCGAAACTCCGGCCAACGTAAATTCGTACGTGTCTAATAGTAACAAGCTATAGATTCACTGCATGCGAATCTATAAACTCGTTATGTCGTAACTGTGCCGCCGTGTCGTAATGCCGGCCGGTCGTTTGGAATCTATACCTTGTTGCCATTAAACACGTACGAATTTCCGTGGGCAAATTCGAAACGAAAACAGTTTCTCGTTCTGGCGACGAAAGGTACCTAGGTAAGTATAAGCAGCTGATAGGTAGGTACCTGCTTAGGTACGCATATTACTTATACGTACCTACCTATATCTTTTTATCAAAACGCTTGATTGATGGTTACTAGTAAAATGTTAGATAGGTACTCAAATTACTTACCGTTTCATTCTTTTTATTCTCCTCTTGTATTTTATTTTCAAATTACGCTTAGTGCGTCTTTTTTTGTCACCCATATTGATTTTATAAATAAACTTATATTAACACAAATATTTCCTATGTAGTATTACTAACTATATACTAAAAACTACTCTAATATTTACACACACAAGAACTATTAAAATCAACAAAATAAGTAGGTAGGTATTTGTTTACAATACTTTCTAATGGTATTGTCACCAACGAAAAAATGCGGGAAAAAGTGGTACAGGTCCGTTCAGCACTGCGTCTCGTCCCGCACTAAATTAATAGGCGACAGAGGGGTTGCTCACGCGATTGAGTGTCGATTTATGTAAAAAATAATGACTATAAATAATTAGAAAAGTTATTTAAAAAAATAAGCCGAGGATTCCCTAGATATTGTATTGTGTAATATCATGATGACTATAAAAAAACCTAGCGATTAATAGTTTCGAAGAAAAAAGGTTTTATATTTCTAAAACAGGGGTTACTTTTCATGTATGTTAATGATATTTAAAATTATTTTTTATTTTTTTCGAAGTGAAGGGGACATGTGTTTTATTGTGTAGTTTAACATATTTTTTTTAAAAGATCATTATGGTACGGGTTATGGAGAAAAAAGGTTTTAAACTTCTTCAGTTCCAGCCTAATTTACATATAGCACCGCCTTAATTTGCAGATAGTTAGAAAACTTCCCTACCCTCTCGGTTGGAAATGTCAAATGATGACCTCAGTTCGCTGTTAGCTGTTACCCACCATTACATACGGACTACCTTATTTAATTTTTGTGAAGTTGCGATTTACGTGGATTTTGTAAAAATGTTTCGTGATTTAGTAAGTAACCTTGATTTGTTTGTGACATTGAAAGTAGCTGGCAGTATTACAGATAATAACTTTGATACAATACCATTAAGTCAAAACTATCTCATTTAAATGATGATAATGATAAAACGCTAAAGGAGTTGTGTGCAAAGTATTGTTATAATATTAATAAGAAATGGGAAGTTGCTCATCGTAAGGAGCACGTGTTTAAAAGCAATAGCAGTGAGTGGTTGGAGTCGGAAATAGTTTGGCCACATTTTACGAGGGCTGTTGTGGAAAGTGACGACGAATCAGTACCCAGTACATCTACACAGTTTGTAACTCCATCTCCAGTGAAAGCATCTGTTAGCACCTCAACCGAGGTAAAACCTAGATAACCTTTTACTGAATTAGGTCCTAAGCAAAAAAAGAGACGAACAGAAGATATTGTTACGACCATAGACATCCGTGGTTACGACTATATCTTCAGACGAATTATCACATGTACATGTTTCAAAATTAATAGCAGATGGAACACAAGACATTGCTGAAATATTAGAGCACTTGCTTAAGAATCCACAAGATGTCCAGAAAGTAAAAGATTGTCTTTTTGTTACAAAAAAGAAATCTGAATTGCACCTGATGTAGCTTTAGGCTTGTTTTTCGTCTCTTAAATTGACGAAGTGACAATATACGCTACGGAAAGCTACCCAACAAGTAACTAGTGTTAACAGATTTCCCACGCACTACGCACTACAAAAGAAAAACTTAAATGCTATCCACCTAAAACTACTATCACAGTAACAGATGCAACAGCTAAAATATTGGAGGCTCTTTTGGATATTACTGTGAACAGGCTAATTAAGTCAACCACAATTGATGCGGTGACAGGGAAATGACACTGATTAGTAAATGGGGTTTGACGGAGCTTCAAAACAAGCCAAATATAAGCAAAACATGTCTGCAGATAGCACAGAGGAGGGTGATTATGATGACTCTACTGTTTTTTATGGATACTTTGCTACCTGTCAAACTAGTTGGTGGTGATCCAACTTGTTTGGGAAAATGATTCCCCACCTCTGCATATTGGTATCGTGCGGTCTTTTTTAAATTTGTAAAAGAGAACCAATTTAGCATTTTACAAGAGAATAATGAAATCAAGGCAGAAATTGATGATTTGGTAGAGACAGTGATTGGAGAAATGAAAATCTCACACAGTTTAATACAAACCATGATAGATGGTACAGCAACAGCTGCTCTTTGCGAAACATCATCCCAAAAATGTTTTATGTCACATTTTTGGGATGATGTTTCGCAGAGCAGCTACTCCAAAGGAGTGACTTACTCTTTATATTGACAAAAAATGTTGATGAAATATAGTCTATCGTCATTGCACATTTGGATACGATTCATGGAATGCATTATTCATATAGCATATATTATGTAGATTAGATCTGAAAACATGGTCTGTAAAGGATGACACTTATAGCAAATAATTTAATTTAATGTTTTGTATTGCGTAATGTAGGTACCTAAATTATTATGCGCAGTGTTATATAGAATCATTTTTTTTTTTTTTAACTGAACAGACAGCTGTGCTGCTGGGGAGTTTGTTGCGCCACTTCTTCTCCCCAGCTAAAGCACTAGGAAGTGGTGAAGGGCGGGCGTTTTGGGGGACTGTCTTATGTAATTTTGACGTTCAAAAAGTGCTGATTCTCGGCCTAGTTTTGATTTGAATTGAATTGAAATGACTTTTGATTTTGATTTTGACAGCAAGGCTATTATACATAGCATAAAGAAAAATATTCAGGAAGCGTTTAAATCTCAAACAGGACTTTTAATTGATGTTGTGAAACTGGGTCACGGTACGACTAATGATGGAAATACCGCTAGGAGATTTTTTGAAAACTCTGAAATTGCAGCTTCGATCACAGGAGTCAATCAGGATTTAATAAAACGATTTAAAACTATACAACAGACAATTTCTTCAGGTCAACCCTATAGATACAATTAAGTTTAAAGATTATGCCGAAGCCATCATGAAATTGTACGTATGATTTGTATAATTGGTATTAGATGCCTGCAAGCGTACATAAAGTTCTTGCTCACGGAGCAGCTATCATTGAACATTTTGGTTTAGTGCCGATTGGAAAATTATCCGAAGAAGCTGCTGAAGCTCGAAATAAAGACTTCAGGAGATATCGTGCACATCATTCGAGAAAATTCTGTAGAAAGGCTACCAATGAAGATATTCTGAATAATTTGCTAATCAGCTCTGACCCACATATTTGAAAAATACGTCATAAACTACATATTTCGAAAACACAAAGCCTTCTCAGAAGAGGCAAAAGCTTTTATGACAGAGATTTATTGACGATAATGATCAGGAGAACTTAGTTTTTACGTGTACACTCATCATTGCATAATCAATCCGAATCTGACTCTTCTGAATATTAAATGATACCTTTGTCAAAGGACGAAGAACGTTTGTTGTAGTGGATTAGGCTTATTGGGGATACTACTGATTTAAAAATAATACGCTCTAGTTGTTCACCTCGTTAGGTGGTGTGGAAGAAAGGATTGCATTTAGTAACTTTTAAATGACGTGCTTGCATAAAATATATTTTTTAATTTTTAAAGTTGAAAATGTCACTGTTCCGAGGGTTTCCGAGATTCAGGGTTTAGTGATAATATAGCTTAAATGATGCATTTTATGATACAGAAAGTTAATAAGGAATTAATAATAATAATAATATTTAATAATTAGAATAAGGAATAAGACCAAAAAAACTGTTCAACTCTATACAAAAAAATAAAGAAATCACAAATAAGTTATTAAAAAATAGCTTTATAAAAAATGTGCTAGGACATAAAATATTGCTATTCAGTAGAGGAATACGCTGGCATGATTCTTTTTTCATAATTAGGTACCTACTTGATTTTTGAGCGACGCTAAGTCTATGGAGCTTCATTATCAGCCCACCGTGCGGCGCGGCGGCGCAGGCGCAGCATACGTTACACGCATAATATATTATGTCACTGCATTTGTGTGCTTCCTACTAGTCCCTTAGCACTTTTTTATTATTACTAACTTTGTACGGAAATAAATAGTAGGCCATAGATCTCTGCAGAACATCATGGACGTATTCATGTGCAGATGTTTAGTTAATGGAAATATTTACATTATGCACTGAAAGTTTAAAACAATGCAGCTCGGTCCTACTTGTTTTTTTTTTTAATTTTTTGTGTAATTAAAAATGAAACAATAAATTGTTGAAATCCAACTGGTAGTTCCAGAGATTTAGCGCGTTTAAACAAACAACAAACTCTTCAGCCTTATTATTAGTAGTAAGAACTGTAAAGGTTCCATGCTGGACCTTAACCTTACGTATATTGCACTGGCTAACATTCACCTAGGTACTTGCGCCAGTGCGGAACTGTCTTTTTTGTTTAATAAATAAAAGAATATAGTTCGTATGTTTTTTTCCAGCCTGCACCCCAGCCTGAGCTAGGCGATAAGCGGTATAATTTAAGAAGTGTGCTATGTTATTCGAAGATTGTATCGTTTAAACTTATTAATTACACCTCTCGTGTTGCGTGTCCGAGTGTTATTTCGTATGTAACTACGCACCCCGGTAGACTCAGAACAACCAGAATGTGAGCGTGCACTTGTACAGTACCTAGCTATACAAGATAATAAACAAATTATCTTGTATAGCTATTTTTTATATCGATATTTTGTCAACTTGTAGAAGCCGTGAGAAGCAGGGCCGCGTCGCTAGTTTGTAGATAAATAAGTACCGTAGTTGATGAGCGTTACGAATACATCAAATGTAGATAAGTATGTTACATTAAGTACATATTTTAAAGGGTTACATACGGCTACAACAAACAGTTTGTTTACGTCATTACTGTAACACTTCTGCTTCTATAATTAGTGAAGGAAAATAGATAAAACAATGCACTTTAACCGGAACGAACCGAGCTATCAGTGAGCAATGTGTTAGTGTACGGCCTGAGTGCACGCTCGACTCGAGCGTCCGGCGGGGCGGGGCGTGCGACGTACATGTTAAACACATGCAAACACTCGCGAGTGTCCTGAGTGACGGACGAGCGGCGCTCAGTGAATTTGCACGCAACGCTGAACGCCCCGCTGGACGCTTTTTCACTCGGGTCGTACACTTAGTGTACGCGTGTTGCGTGCAAGCGGCGAAGAGCGTTCACCGAGCGCCGCCGCGCCACTCGGCCGTCACTGAGGACACTCGCGAGTGTTTGCATGTGTTTAACACGAGCGTCGCACGGCCCGCCCCGCCGGACGCGCCACACTAAGACATTGGCGACGGCGCGTGGCGGTCGGCGCGCTCGCTTCACACAGATTGCCGGTTCCCCGGTACTGAGTTCATTACAAACATGAAAATGTATTGTTTTTAATTGGTGAAATATAAAAGCTCGATGAAATACAAAACGAGGGCGGCGGCGACGTGTGCAAGCGGCAGACAGAAGTTCCCCCGGCCCGCGCCCGCGCCGCCGAGCCAGCCACACCTACGTATATACTTCATTAATTATAAATGTATTTACCTCATGCGCACAGGCAGCCACTAATTGTCTATGCGTAGTGTAATTTTACAAAGCATGCGTCACCGTGTGGTGCGTGTCTTCGATCAATGCAAGTTGCAACACGACGCAAAGTGCACAACTAGCCTGTGGCTGCGAGTTATTACTTCGATAACTGTTTCTCAGTCACACTTTTTTGCTTGTGTACCTACCTAATCTTATTTTTTACTTTTCAATCATGTAAATTCTATTGCAATCATAGAACCATAAAACAAACTCGGAATTAAAAAGTTGAATGAGCGCGCGATACGCGGCACCAACCGGAAACACCCTCTTTATTGCTCATGCTAAGTATGTTGTGTCAAAGGTATTTGCCTCTCCCGTCTACAATAAAAGAAAACGTGTAGTTTTACGATTGAATATACCATCGCGGACATTTGCGGTGAACCACTTTTCAATCTTATTACCTCTCAATAAGGTCAAAAAGTGGCTCACCGCAAATGTCCGCGATGGTACCTACCTACTTATAGGAGTTCATGTAACATAACATATTTACAATATAGTACCAATACAATGTGCAGTATCTCAATTGACAATTTGAAGGTGAGAGCTTGTCAAACTCTACTTTAGTTACTTAGCATTGCAAAACCTGCGATTTTTTATTTGCAAAAAAACTTAACAAAGGAGATGTTTCAAAATGGGTCTGTGTACACTACTTCAAAAAAACGAGAACAATCCGTAGAATTCGGGAAAAATATAGATCATTCATTTATACTGTTGTGGTAGGGAATTTATATTTTTAAAATGATTAAAATTACTAGTGAGTATCTACTATCATGTGTATTGGTGTTAATTAAAAATCCCTTAGGTATGATAACTTAATTATTTTGAACTTTGCATATAATTTAAAAATTCACTTATAACATGTAGTGTAGAACACATTAATAAAGAGCAATTTCTTAAGTTT
This sequence comes from Dicycla oo, assembly GCA_948252095.1. Lineage (NCBI taxonomy): Eukaryota > Metazoa > Arthropoda > Insecta > Lepidoptera > Noctuidae > Dicycla > Dicycla oo. The sequence continues at coordinate 453,185 of OX411727.1, forward strand.
TATTTTGAAATATTTTAATGGCAGCTCTCTGATTTGTTTAGGTATTTGGTTATAGATTTATAAATCTCTATAATCTTCTTTGAAACGACTGAAAGCGAGTGTACAAAATGGCGTCGACAGGACGACAGCGCTGTTCGCCGCGAGCTCGCTGCGCACCTGCGGTGTCTTCGACGTTGCGAACGCGCGGCGAGCTCGCTGCGCACTCGCCCCACTTTCCACGCGCTCGCAACTCGCTAGTGTGATAAGGCCCTTAGAACATAATATTAAAATGAATGCCCATAACGCGCGCTAAATTTTTATTTTTTATTTTACTAATTCATGCCAACTGAATTTTTATAGTAAGAACATTTCCCTTTGTAATAAACGTTTTTTTAGGGATCCTGCCGTTTTGCTGAAAAGATTTTGCCAAATTTTCATTACCCAAACAAATTTTAGCAACGTTTTTTTATACCAATGTAATATTTGGAATAATTTTAGTACGCACATTTTCATTTGGTCAAATGTTTACTAGGCAGATTATTACCAAGGATAATGTCATTAAGGCTTTTGGTCTTTAATCAAATGATTTATTACAGCAAACAAAATTAAGACAATAAACGTTTAGTCAAATGATTTGTTACTTTGTTTGTTAATGATTTGTTGATTTAGTCAAATTTATGGTTACTAGACATTAGGTTATTTGTGGAACTAGTTACAGTAGGTTATTAATTTAAAAAAAATGGTTAGGTTAGGTTAGGTTAAAACTGTGACCACCTACGCACGAGCCGAGCGAGCGAAGCGAGCGGTGCCGCGGCAGCGGCCGGCGAGTGCCAGAAACGACTAGATTATATAGAAAAAAATATGGAAAAAAGAGATTATTTTTAGGAGGCTATCGAGAGAAATAATATAATTATAATAACATTATTTGGCACCAAATATTTGGCTTATTTAATTTTGCGTACAATATGTTATACCAACTGAAATATTTGACTAGATAAAAATGGTAAAAGTACTAGTCGGTGAACAAGTTATTGTTCAGACGTTCACTTGCCAAACATAGGTTTTCGTAACAATTATTTGTAAAGAGATTTTTTGGTAAGTAATAATTTGGCAAATGAAATTATGCGAAAATTTGTTTGGGAAGTGATAATTTGGCAATTTCTTTTCGGTAAAACAAGGGAGACCCGTTTATTTATCCTCTTTTCTTCTTTTATAATTTATCTCAATCCTAACATATAAAATTAAACGTCCATTTGTCTGTCTCTGTTTACATTAGCGTAATTAAAAGTAGTGAGACAGTGAAACGGGCACATATTACAGTATAGCAGAATGGAGTGTCCTACATGGGAGTATACCTCCCCCAGAACAATGTTACGGGCGGTCACGAGTGTTATCTTGAAATCCCTAACACGGGCGTATATATTTTGATTGTATACCTGAACTCAACACTATAGAGCGTTGCGTTGGCTGAAGGTATGTATAGAGTCCATATGCGCGACGTTTCGCGTCGCTGACAAAGTGCTAGTTACAAATTACAACATATTGACATATTGACTGGAGTCTGTATTTTGCACTAGGGCAACCGAATACGAACTTCGGCCGAATATAATCTGCCTAGCCTTCTCTGCCGGTTCCAAACGGGATGCAGCTGAATACCAGTATTGTACATGGAGCGCCTGCCGGTGTGACCTCCACAACCCAGTATACCCAGTTACTTGGTAATTGGTTAGAGCTTCTGACGACTCGTAACGGCTGTCAAAGATCCGCGAATGACAGCCGGGACTAACGGCTTAACGTGCTTTCCGAGGTACGAAGGGGTCTTGGTAGTAAAGATGGTCACCCATCCAACGTACCAACCGCGGCAAGCGTAGCTTAACCTGATCGATCGACCCGTGCAGCTGTTATTACTTAGCCACAAGACCCTCTTCGAGAACTTCGGCCGAACATGGGTGAAAATAAGAAGCTCAACGTATTTAAAATATCGTTCTCTTTCTGACAATCTTTTGAAAATGACACGCTTTTATGAGTTGAGCAGTTCTGTTTACTAAGAGGTACAAATTGTTTGAGCGCGAGATGAAGCCCGCAGAGGCTGCGTGGGTGCCGCCCGCCGCCGCCGCCGGAGGAAGTCGCCAATGAACAAGGCGCTCGCCGCGCTACACACCACTAATGTGCCGCATTACATCATTATCCTAACGGCTGCAGAGGAAATGCTCCTCACGACGGAAATATAAAGCTGCCTCTTGAGACAATGGCCCGCTCGCGTGCGCACTCAACACGGCGTCATTCAGTGCGGCCAAGTAACCATCATCCGCCTAGCTTTCCGAACTATGTCCAATCGGATGCAGCGGAATATAAGTGGTTTACATGGAGCGACAGGCTATCTGACCTCCACAACCCAGTTACTAACACGATACTCCCTGGTACGGTAGACTGGTCGTCAGACATTCGGGCTTCTGCCTACAGTCCTCTCACGGTAATGTTACCCACCTCATAGCAAAGAGAATCACTGTGATGCCAAATCAGATGGATAAAAAACTGAGAAACGATTGTACCCGTAACGACTAAGTACTGACAGCCACAGCCAGGACTCGGCTTAACGTGCCTTCCAAGGTTCGGATGGGTCGGAGGGGTAATTTATTTATTTACTATTTCCACTTACATTTGTTTTTACAGGTGGCAACCCAACACAACAAATGTAGTCACAATTTCCACACTCAGACGTTACCTAAAAACCGGCCAAGTGCATGTCGGACCACGCACATTGAAGGGTTCCGTAGTTGGGATGAATTTATCCCAAGAACAATCTTAACATTGTAGTTGAAATACATGTCCTCCCATACATTCCAACTGCAAATGTAAGTTTGTACGCACAATATTGAGAGGTTTCCAATATTATTTTAAGACCATAGACTTTTTAAAGTTTTCCTGTAATCTACGTATAGGTATGGAACTATTTTCTATATTATTTCAAAATTTTAGACTCAGTAGTTTCGGAGATAAGGGGAGAATGGTCAATTTTCGTCTATTTTGTTAAAAAAATTAAAATTATAAAATATAGATATAATTGAGACCCTCACAGTAAGCCTTTTCATTTTATATGTTACACGATATAGTTTGCAAAACTCTTTTTTTTTCTTATTTGCCCCTAAAATTGATCCACATATTCAAAATTCATTTATTCACGTTACATCCGTGTTTGGGTCACAGAAATTCATACGTGTACCAAATTTCAACTAATCGGTCTATTAGGTTCGGAGCAAGTAGGCTGTGACAGACGGATAGACAGACAGACTTTTTTTCCTTTTGATGTACGGAACCCTAAAAACAAATTAGACATCATAGTACTATTATTTATTCTGTGGCACCACCAACAAAATGAACTGCTGTCTATGTTGAGTTTGACTGACACGGTCTAAATCTATATAAATAAAAATCAATTGCCGAGTGTATGCACGGGCATCACTTCAGAACGGTTGCACGTGTTTGGCTAATTCTTTTTTGTTGTGTTTGTAATTGTCAGGGGACAAGGTTTGTATGAAAGTAATGTTTAAACATTTCTGCGGGAATTTTTATTAAAATTTAGACAGGATAACGTTTGTGGGGTCAGCTAGTTTATTATAGATGTCGATTAACGTGGATGATAATTCAAGTCCCAAGTAACGAGTCTGAGTACCGGCACCAGTCACACAGAGGACAATCCCTCTGGAACTCCGCCTAAGAGCAAGTAAACATATCCAATCAGAGACGCGGTTGAGTATCTTTAATGCCCGCCGCACCGCACCGCGCACCGCATCGCGCACCGCCGCACCGCACCGCGCACCGCACCGCGCACCGCTGCAAACTTTGAGGTGTATACATCTTGATAACATCTTGTTTTTTTTTTCGGAGTTGAAACGCTTGACGCCTCATGCTAACGAACAGCTAACATAGAACGGGGTCTTCGTAAGTCGACCGGAGCTATGAATCGTGAACGCGTGGAATTCAACCCAAATTAGGTTTGCGAATATTTTATGATTAATGTCGACTATATCTTGAGGTCATTGGATAATTGCAAACAATATGACTGACGAATGATGCTGATGCTTGAATCTCACGCTATTGTAAACTCTGGTGAAATTATGAGAGATAGTTGCTTTTAGCAACAATCTCTTTTTAGAATTTCTCTTTTTGAAGAATTTTTAGAATTGTTTGCAAATAAACTGAATAGGTCCTCACAAATTGACTGCTTTATTTGTCTAGTGGTAGCCAGCTCGACTGTTGATGCTCGGGCCACACCAATGGTCAACGTCAATGCCCAACATCGCCATAAACAACGCGGTAAATATACCGACAATTATCGCGATAAATTGAGCGGCCACACTTGAATAACATCATCCAGTCATCGCCAAACGTCAACCGGCAACGTGAATGTCGTCGTCAAATAGTAGTGGCTACACCTACAGTGTACGTCCATCATCGCGATAATCATCGGCATTGCCTGTTGGTGTGATATTGGTGTGGCCCCAGCAAGAGTATGAGGTCCTAGGTTCAATCTCTAGGTCAGGCATAGTGATATTGGGGTTTTCCATCAGGAATTTCTCAATAGCAGTCCAGAGTCTGAATTAATGCCCGGTTGATGGCAATAGGCGTGCTTGCTAGTTATTTTGAAGTCCCATGTAATAGGGGATTACCTTGTAATGTGTTAAACGTAACTGTTCTGTTGAAATGTGTGCGGCCACCTCTGCCTACCCCCTCAGGCCCACAGGTGTGATGTTATGTAGTTATCATTAAGTTTGAAAGTACAATGACTTCATTAAAACTTATTCATAGTACCTAACTGTACAGTAAGTTAGTTATTTGCTTTGATTCAGGAGCGTAGCTACCGCTGTATCAGCGGTATCAATGACGTGTGGAAGCAAACATTCGTAAATTGTATCGACAACCTCAAATTCTTATTGATAAAATACCCGCAATTCAAATAATGGTAATAATTCTAAACACAGGCTACCCTGTAGCCTATCTAGGAGAGCAGTAATCCTCCCACAAACTATGTAGATGTAAGACAGTCATTGTTCTACTAAACTTTATTATTTATTATTTAATTATTATCATTAAATTAGTCAGGACAGATTAGGGTCCAATTTTCTAGCTTGGGAACTACTGCAGTTGGTAAGGCATCGCTTTTTTATAGTAGCAATTTTTTTGGGTAGAATAGACCCTTTTTAGTATATATTTGAAAACACCAAAGTGTGCAAACCCGTAAAAAAAATTATTAAAACCTAGTTTTTTATATTAGCAATTTTTTTTGGTAAGAATAAACCTAAGGTCACTGTCCTTGACCTCAGGGTCATTGACCTTGACCTCAAGGTCATTGAACTTGACCTCAAGTTGAGAATCGCATCTTCCTCCTCCTATTTCTGTGTAAAGGGTTTAAAATAACCTAACCAAACCTAACCTCAGGGTGCCCTTTTTGCTCGCTCTTGCATCCTATGTCGACGGAAATATTTTCGCTGCCAAGTAATTTTTTTAGTAGCAAATAGTTAGTCGCCCTTTAAGTAAGTAGTTAGTCGCCTGGAAAATAATTGGCCCATACAAAAGAACACAAAAAAAAAAAAAATAGAATTGACTATAATATAAATAATAAAAAGACTATTCTATTTTATACACATACAAAATACATTTTAGTAGTTCCTCAGCTGGGAATGGTTGATTGGAATTGGACTGACAAGACATCTATCAAACGTTGGTTGGCGCCACTTTCTTTTGATTATTTGTTGTTACCAATGAGCATGAGTAGGTACAAACTTTATTATTTTGAATTCTATTAATTATATTATTTACTTCATAATTAAGTTTGTTATGGTAGCAGATATTTAAAATTGAAATCAAGTTAAAAACTTACAATATCTATATAAATAAAAATCAATTGCCAAATGTATGTACACATAACTTCAGAACAGTTGCACCTATTTGGGCAATTTCTTTTCTGGTATTTTTGTAATTGTCAGCACAAGGTTTGTATGAAAGAAAATATTGGAAAAATTGCCAGGAAAATTGGAAAATTCGGGAAAACTGAAATTGCATTTTCTATGGGAATTTTGTATGAATTATTGAAATTTTGACAGGACAATGTTAGTCGGCTCAGCTAGTTAATAATCAAAATCATTACAATCCACTGTCATTTTGTCTGAACGTCTAACAGAACAACCTAGGAGAAATTCGTACATTATCTATGGTAAACGCTGTGAGTAATAGTGTTCTGTGGAGCTAAAATAATAATAATAATAACCTGGGACATTATTCACACATGGTCATCTGATCCCAAACTAAGCAGAGCTTGTACTATGGAAACCAGATAACTGATATACTACATACACTACTTTTTTTTTTGTAACTACATACTTATATAGATAATTACACCCAGACTCAGGACAAACAGACATGTTAATGCACACAAATGTTTGTCCTGGATGGGAATCGAACCCTCGACCTGCGGCATGATAGGTGGTACCTTAACCAACCACGCCAACTGGCCTGTCAAAATATCAACTTATAATGAAAATAAGCTGAATTTTTGGATATTTTAGGATTGTTTTTCTCAAAACCTAAGCTATTGCGCAGTATATTATTTTGTGAAAGTGTTTTGCATGTGGACATCTTTAAGCTATAAAATTGTGAAGCCTCTAACAAGCGCCTTACCAAATGCAGTGGAGCCCTAGCTTGTTCCGCTCACTCTTACATTCTATTAGTAAAATCACAATTAAAAGAACCTATTTGAGTCCGGATGCTCCCAATTTTCTAGCTTGCTCTTGCATTCTCGTAGTAAAGTTACAATGACAAATTATCCGAATCAGGATGCCATTTTACTATCCTTTTGGGCTTTGCTGCAGGTGGGTAAAAGGGCCCCCAATAAAATTGATATGAGGCCCCTTGGAGCTAGCTACCCCACTGCTTAAATAGGCCCACAGGTCACTGACAATGTGAGTGCAATGAAGATCAACAAATAAGTTGGTCACTTTGAAATAAGTTGCAATAAACAATACAGGAATATTATACATTTAAACAAGCCATTCACATGGTGCTCTCCTGTATGATATTTTAAATTAAAAAGTTGGGATCACACATCAATATTCAAAAGACCACACTGACCCAATATTCTTATGGTTTAATGCAAATGAAGTATGAAACTGCAATATGATCCTAAAATGATACTTACAGTGTAATTTTGTAGTGTTCATATTGTGTAAACAATGCCTTACTGTATGTAGAGAGCCTTTACATGAGATCTTTGAAAACCCAGCAATTTTAATAATTATGAATATTTTGTAGGCAAAAGCTTTTAATGCAAGTATGACAACAATTATGTTAAATTAAAAATGAAATAAGGAAAATCATTCATATAATTGTCTGCCATAAATAAATGGCATGCATAAGGGAGCATTGTCCTCGTTAATAAACCTGGCGCATCAGGCTACAAAGGCCGTAAGGTAAGCATGAGAGTGCTGGTTGCTCGACTGAGGTCGCTAGTTCAGTACTCACTGTTGAAGGCGGCTAGCTTCCTGGTGGAGCCGAGACGTTTCATGGGCGTGCGCGGCTCCACGTCGCGGTCGCCCAGCGGCGCCGGCGCCGGCACGGACGCCTCCGCCGCCGTCGGTGTGGTCGCTGCCGACATGGCTGCTGCTGAATCACGCACTCCTCAGAAACACCATTACAATAACAATTCGGCTTCTCTTCACGCGTTCGAACTTTCTTTTCTTAATTGCTTGTTCTAATTACTAAATAAATGTACCAATATCTAGTTGAAATTCAGGACCCAAATGCCGTATTTAATTACATCCGGCATCAACAATCTAACGAAACAAAAATAACGTTCGTTCGCACTTAGCTCGAGATTTAGAGAGTACTCCGATTCATTTCAGTTTATTACCTACATTCTAGATCATTTTTTTTTAAATAATTTTCAAGTAAAATTATCTCCGTTTAGGAAAGCAACAAAACAATCAGCGCATGGAGATTGTTATTTTATTTCGTAAGTAATTATAATATAGAAACCACTTTTCGAAACACCACACAACCCACACACAACTTTACTCAAATCAAACTGACTGGCTAGTTGCAGTGTTGCCGCTTAGGAAAAAATAAACTCACAAAACTTTTACAAAAATGTCACTATACTACATAAAATATAGGTTGATCTCTGCGACATATGTCAAACTGACATTCTTAGGGTTGTCAGGATATAAAAAATTGTCGATAGCAATTATCGACGTTTCTTACTATTATCGAAGCTAATGTAACATATAATTGGGTTTAATTACAAACGTTACTAAATTAAACGAATATTTTAATATAAAATACATTTATTAAGGAGAACATCTCAAATCCATATCTGAATCAGTTTCCGAGTCACTAGAACAATCTTGTTTTATTATAAACTCTTGTTCGCAAATATTATCAAATCGGACATCCCGCTCCCAATATTCTTCCATTAGTTTTCTGCATTTAACTACCACCTTCTTTCAGCCTTCTGCAGATACATTGTCGACAGCACTTTTTAATAACTGTAACATTTTATATTCCGTGAAAGACGGTGTTGTGTTGTGTCTGGCAGCGTAACCTTAAAAGAAAACATATTTTTACTAAGATTAATAATACAGTAGTTAATACTTAAAGTACCTATGTAACTGAAATTCAAGCAAACAAACATTTGACTTGGGCTCACATAAGCACTTTCGGATTATACTGGCAATGGTACGGGGGTAGTCTTATGACAGTATGACCCTTCTTAGTACTAGTTTTATGCAGACCAACGAGTCTTAATAATGAATAAATTAAATAATTAATTATCTAATAATTTAAAAAACCACTCCTTAATTTTTTCAAAATTCATTTCCTCGTGGTATTCAGTAGTTTTAGTTGATTTGACTGCCAATAGGCATTTAGGCACAAAACCAGATGACGTCCCAGCATGAGTGATGATTAATCTTTGGATCTTTGGTGGTTGATTGTGCAGTATCATCGGTCCAAGCTTTGGATACGGTATGATTGGCGTTCAGCCATGTCTCGTCTAGAAACCCTACTTTGTCCCAAGTTGTGATTTTTTTTTTACTTTTCGGAGAAAATTCACTCGAGCAAGAACAATGTGGGTTCTTTCCATAATAAGTTTTCTTTTGTCACTTTTTTATAGGAAATACCAATATTTTTCAATATCTTCGTTAGAGATGGCAAGCTTCCTTTGAAGAAGTCCGCGTTCAATGTAGGCAATTCGCCCCGTGTATAGTAACCATATACATGGTTGCGAATCGCAGCGGCGTCAAAGTTGTCAATGTTTGTGACAGGAGCAGCGTTATTCCTTTTTTTATTTGTCGTTGCAAGTTTTTTGTCCTCGTCTTCAGTCAATGCTGCGGTTGAAGATTCGCCATACTTTTCTTTGCTGATGCGAATTACTATCGCATGTCCAATGCCAAGAGCATCTGCAACTCTATCACATACTTTCTCCATGGGTAATAGCGGCCCGCCATTCTGGTTCTCTCGCTCAAAATATTCACGTAAGCGAATCACAAACTCACTACTTTGTCTGTTCAAAACAGTTTACTTCGTTCTCTTTGGTATTATGCCAACAAGAAACTAACAATAATAACAAAACTCAACAAATTAACTTACTCACTATTATTTTAGATCAAGTACGTACAAATGTAAATAATGTTATGATATTAAAATATACAATAAAATTAAAAGATAAATTAATTTTAAATTAAGTTTTATTTAAAATATCGATAGTTTATAGTCAGTGGTCACGATGATTCATCGCCCATCACTAATTAGATCGGCATGCCCATAAAGTATGACATTGACAGGTACTGTCTGTCTGTACTATTATGAAATTCAGGACTTCATAGGCGTGATTTTACTGACAGCTGTCGCAGAGATCAAGCTATCTTTTATGAAGTATAGATTGGGTGAAAAAATAAATACAAAAAGACACTAGAAGTCACTAAATTATTTAATCAATCTTCGTCACCAAAATTACTGATTATACCTAATGGTAATTAAGAACAAATATTATTATGAAAAATCAATGAACGAAATAGACCTTTCAATTTGAATTAATCAAATAACTCAGTTTAAAAAAAATAATTAGTTAAATTAAATCCTCATCTATTATCACTATATCATCTTCATCCGGCATGGTGAAAGAAGATTGTTGCTCTGTAGTTGCAGTGGAAGTCGAAGCATGTGGTTGTAATAAGGAAGTAGATGGCGCAGTTTTCTTATTTATGTTTTTAACGGTTTTCGTCATTTGGGACAAGACTTCACTAGGTAAAACATAAGTTTTGAAGGTTTCTTTTAAAATTTTTAGTAACTAGTTGAATAATACGAGTACATAACTGCTGTGTTGATCATGAAAAAGTGGCTAAAAGTCACCAGACATTTTTTTGTCACTAAATCATAAGAAAGTCACCATAAACAGCAAAACTCACCAGATCTGGTGACAAAGTCACTAAAACGGCAACACTGGCTATTTGGCCATATGGCTACGGCTAGCAGTGTTGCAAAAGTGAATAATTAAAAATCGTTTTTGCCAACTTTTTCATCAGGAGATTTTTATTCGGAATATAACAAAAGTATTAATACACTCATTTATTCAATTACAATCATTTGTTCAATTAAAATACAGACGCTAGCAGGTCAAGCTACCCGAAACTGTCAAATTTTCCCAATCAACCTTGAACCGAATACTTTAGCGATAAAGTTGAACATCTATTAAAGAAAGACAGATTGTAGTAGCTTGATGTGCAGGCGTCTGTACATACAATAATTTATTCAAGATTGATTTAATTGTATACCTATTTTCCGTCTTAGTCTCTTACTAGATGTCTTTGTGAACATTTTCTCATCTTTATTAAAATTGTAGCAACTTGTGATTGTTTTCTCTTATCTTTTTTTTTGTGTAAAAGACCTATCATTAACTCTATGGAAAGTTTATTCCATTGTTTAGTTTTCATAAAAATACAGCGTGAAATTTTAACGGTTGTTTTCCTGCGGCAGAACGATTTGCACTCAGTAGAGCTACCGATTCATGGAGTTAAGGGGCTATCTCGAAAATAAATCGTAGCTCGGTGGGCGTGACTTAGCCCCCCGCGCGGGGAGCGACGAATGCAAAGTACGCGGTCGCATCGGGAAAGGCGAGTAGGCACTTCTTGGATTTTTTGAAATATTAGCACATAGGAGATTATGGAGTAGACAAATAATACAAATACTGGTAATTTGGTCCTACTTTGCTCCTCTACGTGTAATTATGCTCCTGTTCTGTAAAATGTTTTCGCCTATTCTACGATAAAAATTTTGCAACAATTAATTAAATTATGAACGAATCCGTTTTTATCCATTTTTTCGTTTTTACCCATATCTCACCAATTTATATCATCCAAAATAGTAAAACATATTATAACTGGAGCAGAGTTTGAATTAGGAAAGCATTAATTTGCTCCAACAGCTTTAACAATGGAGATTACATAGAAACTATATCTAGGAGCAAAGATACCCAACACCATGGGTAATTTTGCTCAGTATTATTTGTCAAAAATAAATTCATAATATACTTCATAATATCTATTTCCCTATATAAATACTTGTCAAATAAGCTATATATCCATAAAATAATACATTAAGTTAATTGTATAGTTGATTTTCTAAAAATAATCATAATTTTCAACATTTGGAGCAAATATTGGAGCAAAGTAGGACCAAATTACGGTACTTAATTTTCAACCATTTTTATTTTATTTAGTATACCATGTAATAAAAAATAATTTGGTAATGGCAATATATAACAAATGCTTATTTCTTTTAGTCTAATTATGTTCTTATAATAAAAACGTGGTTAAAAATAAAATAGCCGAATTTGAACCGTCTTCAAAAGAAGCTTTGAACTAAAAAGTATTAACTGAAAGTCATAACAGTTTATAGATTTCTATCACTTCAGAATCACAATAGGTAGACAATTTTTGTTATTTTATACTTCTTAGTAACACCTTTTTTAAGAAATCGGTTAAATAATTTTACACTATAGCAATGGGATCATGTCCCTACCTACAAGATGGCAAAAAGTTATCGAACAAAATGGTACCTACGAGTACATACTTTAGTTAAATGTAAATAAACTATATTAAAAAATGTTTTGAATTTTCTTAAAAAATGCGAAGAAACTTTTTCCCCAACCTATTACAATACTAACAGTGCAAATTAAGGTAGGTAACTTATTATAAATGTTAAGAATCATCATTACAGTCCACAGGTAAGTGGCACAATTTAGTAATGCATCTTTTGATAACACTGTCTCCACTTTTTACACTACAGACTCTGGTCAGACCATCTGGTCCAAGGTGTTTTTCAATCATTCTTCCTAAATGCCATTTTCCACGTGGTAAGTTGTCTGTTTTTATAAGTACCTACTATTTGTCCCTTTTCCAATTCTATCTCTCGTTTTATCCATTTAGGTCTTTGCTGCAGACGTGTTAAATACTCCATTTGCCATTTTTTCCAGAAATCTCCCAGAAGTTTCTGCATGTGCTGCCACCCTGAATAAGTGAATTTTATATTTTTTAGGTTTGGATGTGGCACTACAATTGGAGATTCTCCAATGAGAAAGTGACCTGGGGTTAGCATTTCCATTGCATCGATATCTGACTCATCTGCAGGTGTGAGAGGGTGGGAATTTAAGCAGACTTCAATCTGACATAATAAGGTTGTCATTTCTTCGAAGGTTAAGTTAGTTGTAAGAATTCTCTTCAAGTGGTGTTTAATGGATCTAACTCCTGCCTCCCAGTGACCGCCAAAGTTCGGACTATACGCAGGTATGAAATGCCATTGGGTTCCATCCTTTGCTAGTGAGTCTGCTACGTCTCTTGGGAGCTCACATTGCGCGTATTGTAATGCAGCTATGAGATCCTTACTACTGCCGACAAAGTTCCTGCCTTGATCGCTCCATAAGTGGGCGCATTTGCCTCGTCTAGATGTAAATCTTTTAAATGCGCCAATAAACGCTTCTGCTGTTAAATTGCCAACCAATTCAAGGTGTACTGCTTTGACTGCCATACGGCCATAAAGATGGCGATGTATGCTTTGTTGGTTCTAGCTCCTCTCCCTTTTGATATCAACACTTGAAATGGCCCTGCAAAATCGACTCCAGTATGAAGGAATGCTCTGGCTGGAGTAACGCGCTCTTTCGGTAAATCACCCATAAGTTGTTTTTTGCTGTGGTACTATGTTTAGCACACACCAGACATTGTCGGACACACGCCTTCACGATGTCTTTGGCTCGTAATATCCAGTATCTGGATCTAATGTAGGCCAACATCAATTACGCCCCTCCATGAAGTGTCTCTGCATGTGTATTCTTCATGATCAATCTAGTCAATTTGTTTCCGTTTCCAAGTATGATTGGATGTTTACTTTCAAATGCAATATCTGCATTTCATTAATGATTTATCGCGGGATCGTGTGCCAAAGCCGGCTCAGTCCAGTTCTCGGAAACGTGCACGCTCAGCTAGGAGTTCATCATCTAGTAGCAGCCCTTCTTCGTCAAGTGATTCCACGGATTCCGCGAGCTCTTCCGGCCGAAAGATGAAACGTGGCCGTCACCACAAAATAAGGGAGGGCAAATATAGTCGCAAATCACGGAAAGACAATCGGCAGCTGCACAAGTTATTCCGAGAGGTGAGTGAATTATATCAAATTGCTTTATCATCATCAGTGCCATGTGGCGGTGCAGAGCCCGCGTCAGTTATAGACAACGACTTGTCGATTGATGACAGTGTTAGTGGCATCTTGTACAATGATGGCAGTGACGCGTGCGCGAGTGAGCCTACTCAGGTTCAACTGCCGTTCAATTTCGATATTGAAACAAAACTGAAAGAGCCTGCGGTTCCTAAAGCACCCGATAACTTATTGAAAGCCCTTCAGGATATACAATATTTTAATAAAAGCGAATGGAGTGAGGTCAGGTACTCTGAAGTACAGAAATCTTATTGCCATACGCCTGGTTTTATTGACCTAGAAGCTAATGAGGAGATTCGTGCGTATGATCAGTTGCGCCATTTGGCTTATGCTGACAAGGCTTACGCCGCTCTTACATTTTGTGCGCTGGAACAAAGGCAGGCGTTATCATCTACTTTGACAGAACTACTATCCTGGGCTCATGCAGAACAGGGTTTTAATTTTAATAGCTTGCAGGATAAGATCAGGGAGGTTTTTTCTAAAGGTGATTTCCACAAAGCATCTTCAGATTTGTTGCAGCTTATCTGTGGACACAGGGCTGAAGTTATACAAATGCGCCGAGATGGAATAACTAATCACGTTCGTGATCCTTTAATAAAGGCAACGCTACGCAAGATCCCACCATCGGACCGCCATTTATTCGAAAGCGAATCGTTTAGCGCTGCCCTTGAAAAAATGGGTGGGGTTAAGAAGACATTAATGCCCTTAGTTAAACCTACAAGCGGCTCTGCTTCGCAAGCAGGACCAAGCAAAGTCTTGCTGAGGGCGATCATGATAGCAGTCCTGCGAGGACTGGCGGTATTGATAATGTGGATGAGGCACAGAGGGGGGTGGCGTGCAGTCGCACGCCACCCCCCGCAGGGGTCGGCTCACTATCATGGACCCTCGCAGGGTGCCAGCCATGGATGCTGTGCCTCTGTGCCTCATCCACATTATCAATACCGCCAGTCCTCGCAGGACTGCTATCATGATCGCCCTCAGTGACAGAGCAACTAGAGTGACCGTCGCACGGCGCCTACAAGCAACAACAGAGGTTCATTTCATTTGCGGAGTGCCCGCCAAAGCTATAAGCCTCAGAGTCAGGGCAAAGGAAACGTAAACGCCCAGGAATCTCCTCAGACTACAACTCTGGGAACAAAAACCGTAAGTACTGACTCGACAGAATTCAGGGCGGGTCAACTAGCACTATTTTACAATCGATGGGAGGAAATGGGAGCTCGAAACTTTCTGTTGCGCATAATAACAGGGTATCGCATACCCTTTCTTCTAAAACCACCTCTAATGTTGCCACATTTGAGGAAAGGGCCCTACATCACACAGGAGTCCGAATCAATGTCGGCACTCATCAGTCAGATGAAAGACCAAGGTGTATTAGAAGCAGTGCGACGCTCCCCGAGCTTCCTGTCAACAATGTTTCTTGTGCCAAAGAGCGATGGCTTTGACCGTCCAATATTCAAATTAAGAGCTTTAAACGACTATGTAATCACGGAACCCTTCAGCCTGATAAATGTATTTCGTATACATTTATAAATGACCTGCTTACCTTTCGGCCTCAGTACAGCACCGAAGGTGTTTGCTTCTCTGAGCAACTGGGTCGCTCAAACATTGCGAGAACAGAATCTGCGCATAGTTGTCTACCTAGACGACTTCCTGGTAGTTCACCAGAACAAGGACACTCTGCAAACTCATGTTCGTACTCTCCTGAACCGTCTAGAATATCTAGGGTGGCAAGTAAATGTAAAAAAAAATCCGTTGTATCCCCACAAAAGAGTCTTGTGTATCTGGGAGTACAGTGGGATCCTTGGGCCAGCAAAAAATCACTGCCGCAAGACAAGGTCAGAAATCTTATCCACAGGGTCTCTGCAAGGCTGAACTCGGGCAAGGCTTGCCTACAAGAATTGCAGAGCCTAGTGGGCCTTCTAAACTTTGCAAGTTTTGTGGTGTCACAGGGCAGACTACATCACCGATCTCTGCTCTGTTTCCTAAATGCAACTCTAAATATGCCAGTCAGGAAGGAGATCCACTTACCAGACGAAGTCCTAGAAGATCTTCAGTGGTGGCTTCACAACTGCCACCAAACATTTGCAATCCATCTACAACCACCAACTCACTTTAGAACCACAGACGCCTCCGATCTGGCTTGGAGAGCTCAGGTGGTCGGTTACGCAGTGTCAGGTGTGTGGACTGCTCAAAAACAACATTGCAACCTAAAAGAGATGCTGGCAATCTTAAAGGTGCTCGAAACCCACGGTCCTCTACTGTGCAAGTCCTCTGCTCTGTTCCAGTGTGACAATCGAACAGTTGTGGCCCACTTGCGGAACAAGGGCGGCACGAGATCGCCACCTCTGATGGAAGTAACGTACAGAGTGTTCCGCTTACTAGATTGTCATCAAATAAATCTGACAGTCAATTATATACCCGGCATTTACAACGGACATGCGGATCACGTCTCCAGACACAAGCTAGTACCAGAATGGCACCTTCTGCCCGCTTGCACGGAGAAGGTATTTCACAAGTTTGGCACTCCGGTAGTAGACCTATTTGCATCCAGTCGAGCAAACGTGGTAGCCAACTACGTGTCTCTGGATTTAACAGATACCCAAGCGTTATTCGATAGATTAAGCGTTATAGCGATACTTGCCTTATATCGACCCCCCTCTTTTAGAAATATAAACAATTTCACTGACTCTTTAAACGACACCTTGCAGACCCTGTCATCTTTTAAAAATACCATTTTAGTTGGGAGATATTAATATAAATATTCTTCCAGAAAGTGCTGACGCATCCGCTGAGGCATACCTAAACCTATGCGCCTTCCATGGTTTGCTTCCCGCTCACACGCTTCCTACACATCAAAGTGGCTCCTGTTTGGACCATATAATACTCAAGTTGAATTTCCCTGCACTTGCCCTTATAACTAATTCAACAATAACCGATCACAGTGCTACCCTACTTATTTTAAATTGTAAATTACCAAAAGTAGTTCCTCGCACCATTTCTAGTTTAAATGTAAATAAACTTGAAGAAGACTTACGTAATATCGACTTTGACCCAGTCTACTATTCCGCTGATCCGCAGTTTTGTATGTTGTACCTAATCAAGAATGTACAACATGCAATTCAGAAGAACACGGTCATATCTCGGCTAAATAACAAAAACTACAACATAAAACCATGGGTCACGACAGGACTCATTCGTTGCATGAAAAATAGAGATAAACTGCATATGAAAGCAAAATCTAATCCAGATAATCTAATTTTGCAGAAGTCGTATAAACGATATCGTAACTTTTGTAATGATCTCCTAAAGAAAGTAAAAAGCAACTACGATAAAATTGCACTAGAAAATGCTGGAAGTAATAGTAAAAAAATTTGGAATTTTATTAAAAGTGTAACGTATAACTCAAAACAAAATCAGTCATCTTCAGGTTTACTACAAGCACACTCACCACAGTTAACATCTGCCAACATTGCAAATAATTTTTTTGTTAATGTTGGAAAATGTTTGGCTGAAAAGGTTCGGGGCCAATCACAATATCTAACAAGCACACCATTTACGTGTAGCACTATTTTATCATCTTTTGTGTTGCTGGACACTGACGAAACCGAAGTAGAAACGATAATTATGAGTTTAAAGGACGACTGTGCGGTTGGCTGGGATAACATATCAAATAAAATTATTAAACAGTTCAAGCACATTTTGGTACCGCCATTAACTTATATTTTCCAAAAATGTTTAGACACAGGTCTTTTTCCCGAGTGCCTAAAAAAAGCTGTTGTTGTCCCTATTTATAAATCAGGCAGTAAAGATCAAGTGACAAATTATAGACCTATTTCCTTACTGCCTTCTATGTCTAAAATATTAGAAAAAAATAATAAATAAAAGGCTTTTCAAATACTTGGAGGATAAATTAATTTTATCTAAACGGCAGTTCGGATTTAGGCCTAAAATGTCAACAGACGATGCCGTACACCATCTGACTGACTATCTAGCACAGGAACTTGATAAAGGTAACCACACAGTGGGAATCTTCCTGGACCTCGCCAAAGCTTTTGACACGGTTTCTATTCCTATTCTGTTGCACAAGCTTGAAGCCATAGGTGTCAGAGGCACCCAGCTGAAACTATTTAAGAGTTATCTAGAAGACCGTACCCAATGTGTAAAGGTTGGTAATGTTCTCAGCGATAGTCAAAAAAACACGTCATTCGGAGTTCCCCAAGGAAGCATTTTAGGGCCTACTCTATTTTTGATATACATAAATGATCTTTGTACTCTAAATCTAAATCACGGCCAAATTGTTTCTTATGCTGACGACACTGCCCTTTTATTCTCGGCTGATTCAGAAAAAAACGTCTACAAGCTTGCGCAAGATGGTTTCAATGTTGTTAATAATTGGCTTCAAAATAATTCACTAACACTAAATGCAGATAAGACAAATTACATTAAGTTTTCATTGCGCAAGCAAACATCAACTAGCACTTCGACATTATATGCTCACTATTGTACAGTTCCCACATTAAACCAATGTGTTTGTCCCAACATTAAAATGGCAAGTACAACAAAATACCTAGGTGTTATAATAGACGAGACACTTTCGTTCAAACAACATATAGAAGCTTTAAATAATAGAATTCGCAAGTTGATATTTGTTTTTAAAAAGTTACGCTATATTGCTGATACAAAAATAGTTAGACAAGTTTATTTTGCTCTATGTCAATCGATATTAACTTACTGTATTACCACGTGGGGTGGAGCGGGTAAAACTATGTTACTAACCATCGAGAGAGCTCAGAGAGCGATTCTCAAAGTGTCTACTTTCCGCCCTTTCCTATTTCCTACTCACCTCCTATACAAATCTTGTGAAGTATTAACAGTTCGGCAACTATTTATAATGGGTATTGTATTAAAACAACACACAGCTCTCCCATACAGCACTGAATATACCAATAAAAGACGTAAAGATTTGGTCTGCCCGCTAAATACAACAAAACATGCTTTTATATCCACATTTTACCTGTACCTCGGTCCTCTCCTCTATAATAGACTAAACTCGAAAGCAAACATTTACTCCCTGAACTACACAAATTGTAAAAGAATTGTCAAGCAGGTTCTCCAAGGTATGTCTTACGAAGATACAGAGAATTTATTAACTGTGTTAAAGTAAATAGATTTATACTCATCTACGATAAGTATTTATCAAATTTAGAAACTAAGAGGTAACCTACTCAACATATAATTAATTTGTCTTTTGTCAACTTTCTTCTTTGATTATTTATTAATTTTATAACACTTTATGAGCTCTTTTCGCCTGAAACACAGGATTACCTAGTTCAGGCACGTAAGTCTTAGTCTTAACATTTAAGCAAAACTGTACAATTTTTATGCCTTGTAATTTTTGAATAAATATTATTATTATTATATTATTATTCCACAATACCTTTTCCCGGCAGTGGAACTACCACCTTGCGTGGGTGTTTCCATCACCATACCTGATACCCAAGGTGCTGGCCCACCTCAACTCGGCGACCGGGCTGTACCTTTTAATTGTCCCCCGGTGGAGTCGGGTATTCTGGCGGGCCGATCTCAAAGCTCGAGCAGTAGCAGCTCCGTGGTCGATCACCAATCTCAAGGAGAATCTAATAGACACCACGACCGGTCTGCCACCCCCCCAAGGTTCAAGAGATGGCGCTCGAAGTCTGGAAGTGTGGAGGTGGTCGAAGAGTTTGACGGGTTGGAATAAAGATCAAATACAATTACTTAAATCCTCGTGGCGTACTTCGACTCTTCAAACCTATAAGGTCGCGTGGGATCGATGGGTATCTTGGTCTAAAAAAATATAATTTGGATCCTTTTCTCCCAACAGGAGCCATCGTTGCTAGATATCTAGCGGACCTTCATCTAGTCGACAAGTTTTCTTATAACACTATTTTGCTTCACAAATCGGTGGTGGCTACTCTATGCAATGCCGAAGATGCTGGACGAATAAGTTCGCATACATTAGTACAACACGTCTTAAAGTTTATTGCTT
Organism: Dicycla oo; assembly: GCA_948252095.1. Classification (NCBI taxonomy): domain Eukaryota; kingdom Metazoa; phylum Arthropoda; class Insecta; order Lepidoptera; family Noctuidae; genus Dicycla; species Dicycla oo. Next base: position 472,950 of record OX411727.1, read on the forward strand.
TAGAGGCCTGTCGCCCATAAGCCTCCTGTATGGAATTTAGATACCCTGACCTCCTTTTTAAGTTCAAACACTGTAGATGAAAATAACCCTTTTGCCACTTCTCGACATACAGCAACACTCCTCCTCCTGTGCTCAGGCAGACGAGTTCACGATCTGACATTGCTGCTAGTGGACTCAGAGTATTGCGTCGATGACGGCAGTAACATTATTTTAAAGCCAGTATTTGGCTCTAAAACCGATAGTGACACTCATAGGCAATCGGGATGGAAGTTACTGCCTAGTACGAGTAATAAAAATCTGGATCCTGTGTTTTGGGTCAGAAAATAATTGATCTTCTTAAAGATATGAGATTCGGGTAATTGTCCAAACTTATTTATAAATATCAGAGGACAAGCAAAGGCGGCCTCTCGCACTGTGATTGCGGGATGGATTAAAACTGTACTAACAGAGGCTGGTATACCCGCTACACCTGGAAGTCTACGATCAGCAGTATATTCAAGAAATTGGTCTGATAACTTACCTCTGGATGAAATTTTGTCCAGAGGAAATTGGAAGTCCAAAGAGACTTTTACACGCTTCTACAGACGAGAGATAATGCCAGTCTCTGCTAGCAACAGCATTACTAGAATGTTCAACCTAGCTGATTAAATTATTTTTTGTATTAAATTTTTTTTTGGAACACAGATTATACTAATACTCGTAGAGTGACTTTTGTGATTACAGAATTGTTAATGATTGGTTTTCGTTGTATTTATTTCTTGCACACTCCAAGGCTGTTTAATATAATAATATATTATCTTCCAAATAATGAATATGTATCGCTTAATCCATAGGTATAGATTATTTTCCTGAAGTCAATCAAACTTACTTCACATGGGCGTCCCCACCACCAGGCGATAACAAACACGTCTCAAACAGTAGGTAAGCTTCAAATAACGGTCATGGATTTAATAGAAGCGTTTTTCCTGAAATAAAACGCATATTAAATACTTACCTTATTTGAAGCTTACAATTAGTTTCTGCCTGGTATTTTCGACTCAATGATTCGTGAATGCCCTCGAGCCTCCCTACTGCGCTCGGGCCTGCCTGGTGGGAAGTGTGCGAGCGAGACAGATGTATAGGAGTGAAGGAGAAGGACATAAATAACCGGAAAACAGATAGGGCCTATTTCAAACAGTAAGCTTCAAATAAGGTAAGTATTTAATATGCGTTTTATTTCAGGATAAACGCTTCTAATATGCTCAAAATCAGATCTTATGTGTAACCATTCATTTTCTAAGTCCTGACTAATTTTGTCATCCCAGCTGATTCGTTCCAGCCAGAGTTTTTGCATTAGTAACTTAGCTGTAATTTTGCTTGGGGACAACCATCCCAGAGGATCATATAAATTTTGCAGATCTGAAAAAATGCTTCGTTTGGTTGTGTCACCTTCTACAGGTTTCAAGGTTTTGTATTCCAATTTGTTTGTTTTCAGGTTCCAAAGGATTCCCAGCGCCTTCACCTTTTCAGCGATATTCAAATCAAGAAGTGCATTTTGAGATCTCTCGTCTGGTGGTATGGATTTCATGAAGTCCACATTGTTTATTTAACACGAAACCGCCTCTTTTCATGAACTCTTTTAGTTGCTGACTGGCTTCAATAGTCGTTTCTAGCGTGTCCGTTCCAGACAAGAGATCATAGACGTAAAAATCTGATATCATTTGCGCGGCGATAAGATAATTTTGACCTTCATCATTTGCCAGCTGGAGTAAGGTTCTACATGCTAAGTAGGGAGCTGTGCCAAACGTTATGGTAAGTAAACGGTAAACTTTGACAGGTTCGGACGGGTCTTTTCTCCACAGGATACGTTGGAAATCCGTTTGGGTTTTGGACAGCCCTACCATTCTATACATTTTTCTAATGTCGGCTACAAAGCAAACGGCGTGCATCCTCAATCTCATTATAATGCTGCGAAGGTCGTCTTCAATTAAAGGTCCAACTAGTAATTCGTCATTAAGTGAGATGTTATTGGAACCTTTGCAAGAAGCATCGTAGACAACTCTTGTTTTGGTAGTCTCTTTATCACATCGGACAACTGCGTGGTGGGGTAAGTATACAGCTTTCTTTGTGTTCAATTCTTCTGCAGGTACTTCTTCCAGGTGATTTAGCATTTCGTAATCTTCTATAACTTTCTCATATGCCTCCTTTAAGTCTGGTTGTTTTGTAAATTTTCTTTCTAATTGTAACAGTCGACGCATTGCATTACTGTCTGGTGATTTAGGGTTTTGTGTTTTTGAAAGGTAAGGTAACGACGTATCTACCTTCTTCATTCCTTGTATATGTTCTTTTGTAAATATCTTCACATAACTGCTCTTCTTGTGTGTATTTTCTTTTGGTTTCAGTATCTATTTCCCAGAGTGTTTTTAACATATTATCCATATCTACTTGATGGTGCACAACAAGAAAAGAGTTGTCTTCGTCTTTGTTTTGTATCTCTCCGAATAAAATCCAACCCAGGCTGGTTCGTTGTGCACATGGGGTGCCCGGTGGACCTTTGATTAGCTCCGGTTGTAGAATGTCTGCATATTCCCTCGCTCCTAGCAGAAGATCGATCGCCCCTGGTAAATGGTAAGCCGGATCTGCCAGGTTTAGACATTGTAGGTGCTTAACATCATTGTATACAGCGAGTTTTGGTAACTTAGTGGTCAATTTTGAATCATCACCCATGCAGATGCTCTCTTACTGCAGGAGGATCTTGACACCTTTCAAACCTACTGCAATAGTAACAAGTTGAACCTAAACGTCTCCAAATGCCATGTGTGCTCTTTCACTCGCAAACCTCACCCTATCCATTTTCCTTACAAACTCTTAGATACCCCAGTAACCAGGGTCGATGCTATCAAAGACCTCGGGGTTACTTTCGACTCAAAGCTTATTTTTGATACTCACATTAACAATATTGTCAACAAAGCGTCGAAAGCACTAGGTTTTATTTGCAGAGTCTCGTCTGATTTTAAAAGTATTAAGACTATTAAGATCTTATATTGCTCCTTTGTTCGTAGTCACCTCGAGTATGCCTCTCAAGTCTGGAACCCCAACTATAATATTTATATCGATCGTTTAGAGAGCATACAAAGAAAATTCCTTAGGTACATTCAATTCCGTTCTAAAACATACCTATCTAATTACAACTTGCGGTGTAAAAAATTCCATGTTCTTCCACTTTATGAAAGAAGAAAAATTTCTGATTTAGCATTTTTATTTAAAATTGCAAACGGATCTAATGACGTCCCCGAGCTGCTGAGCAAAATTGGGCTGCGAGTATGTTCTTCGTTTTTGCGTAAACCTCGTCTGTTGCACGTACCAGTAACAAGAACAACTTACAGACAAAAGTCCTACATGATAAGGGCGAGCCGTATGTATAATGAAACCTGTCGGAAAGTTGACATAGATCTTTTCAATACTAGTGTGCCTAAATTAAAGAAGGCTCTTTGCAATCACTTCTTCGACAAAATAACGTAGTCCTTGCATTATATACAAATATACAGAACGCGAAAATTACACTGTCTGCTACCTAGTATAATGTTAATTGTTATTCTATGTGTGAAAACTTGTAATTGGCCATCATCTTGTTTTAAACTTAGCAACTATTGTGTCTGATTAGCTGTAAGTTTTCCAAAAATAATAAAATAAAATAAAATAAAATAAAATTGTTTATTCATCACATAGGCTTGTATGTTAAGACAGAAGTTGTCTTCTACTCTTGATATAACCTGTAGCTGAACCACTTGCTTGACATCTGTTTTAGTAGATCTCACTCCGATCACACTGCCTCTCGCTGACTGCCTTTTAAGTTTTAGAAGCTGAGCCGCCTTCTCACTAATAAAACATGCTTGCGATCCTTGGTCGATAAGCGCTCTTAGTACAATAGTGTGTCCTTCTTCATTCTTACATTTCACCATTGCAGTTGCTAACAGCGCCGTCACCTTTTGATTGTTGTATTGTGCCGCCACTGATATTGTTGTGTTTTCTTCTATGGCATGATTCACAGACACACTTGACGTAGGTGTAGCATTTGTAGTGGCTGTCTTATTCTGTGTCTTTGAATTGTCTTCTTTTTTTCTCGTGAAGAAGAGAATGATGTCGCTTGTTGCAGATACGGCAGTTAATAGGGACTCGGCATCTGAACACTGCGTGCCCGGGTAACAAACAATTAAAACACAATCTAATAGGTTGGGGAAAAAGTTTCTTCGCATTTTTTAAGAAAATTCAAAACATTTTTTAATATAGTTTATTTACATTTAACTAAAGTATGTAGGTACCATTTTGTTCGATAACTTTTTGCCATCTTGTAGGTAGGGACATGATTGCTATTGGGACTTCTGGTCAAAATACCGCGACAAGTGGTTTTGGCAGTCTTCTCGTGATTTTAACCTGACACTGCCTAAAGAATTCTGAAGAGACCGAAACAGGTGGAAATCTGAAGGTGCAAGGTCAGGACTATACGGCGGATGCATTAACACCTCCCAGCCAACCTCTCTTAATTTTTGCTGAGTGGCTAAAGATGTGTGAGGTCTAGCGTTATCATGATGAAAAACCACACCCCTTCTGTTGATTCATTCCGGCCGCTTGCTCTCAACTTCTTGCTTTAATCTCATCAGTTGTTCGCAGTAGAGTTCAGAATCGATGGTCCTGCCTGGTGGTAACAGCTCATAATGAATAATGCCCTTCCAATCCCACCACACACACAGCATCACCTTGTTGCGAGTTAACCCGGGTTTCGCCACAGTCTGTGAAGCCTGACCGGCCTTTGACCACGACCTTTTTCGCACGTTCTTGTCATACGTGATCCACTTTTCATCACCAGTTATCAGCTTCTTCAAATATTTACTTATGCCGATGATACTGCCCTTGTAATAGATGGCCCCGATTGGCCTGAGACATACCAAAATGCTGAAGCTGCACTTTCCTACGTGATGAAATTTTTGGCCAATAATTTGCTCACTTTAAATGTCGATAAAACGGTATACGTTCCTTTTGCAATTAGGTCAAATCTGTGCCCGGCAAACTCCCTTACCCTTAAAGCACACACTTGTGTTTCGTCAACGCAGTGTAGCTGCCTCTTCCTCACAAAATCTTCTTCTGTAAGATATCTGGGAGTACTCATTGATCAACATCTCAACTGGCACCCACAAATAGACAAAGTTACGTCTCGAATCCGTAAGTTGATCTATATATTTAAGAAGCTACGAAGCTCTGCTGATCATGATACGCTCAGATTAGTTTATTTTGCCCTTTGTCGATCGGTCCTAATGTACTGCTTGCCCGTGTGGGGTGGTGCCACCCAAAATGTTTTTATTCGTCTTGAGAGAGCCCAGAGAGCTGTCCTGAAGGTTATGCTCTTTCGTCCACGAAGGTATCCCACTGTGCAGCTCTATGCTGATTGCAGGGTACTCACTGTTAGGCAACTTTATGTGCTCCTGTCGACGCTACGTAAACACTCTGTGCGTCCCCCTGAGGAACCGTCCGGTAGACTTAAGCACAATGTTTTTCCTCTGGAACGCCATAGGACTGCCTTTGCCAAACGCCAATTCTATGTTTCTAGCATAAAAATGTATAACATCCCAAATAAAAAGTTAAAAATTTATTCTTACTCAACATTTCGTTGTAAAACCTTACTTAAAGATTATCTCCAAACATTAAACTATGATAGTACGGAGGATCTACTACTGGGTAATTTACAGTGATACCTAATTATAAATCTTGACGTGCACACCCACACACTGCACCTACACACACACACCCACCCACACACACACACACACACACACACACACACACACACACACACACAAACCCTACATATACACTACACGTTCACCTACAGTTACACTTACAAACTACACACACGCTTCATCATACACGCATAACCATGTATCATCTCTTTTTTATTTTATTATTTTATCTTTATCTTTATATAAATAATAATTCTGTTTTCTACCATTAATTGTTAAAACTATTCCAAACTACTGAAAATGGCTCTAAGTTGCTACGGAGAATCACTGACTCCTAAGTCACAGGAACTTACACCTAGTTTAGGAGTCAGAGTATTTAATAACTGACCCTTGTAATTAAGCCTTTTATGTGTTACTTTTGTTGTATATTGTTAAGAGCTTTAGGTGAAATAAAGAATTTATTTATTTATTTATTTATTTCTTCAAAAATGGTTCGGTTTCATTACGTCGTAATAAAGAATCACAAATGAGTACACGGTTCATTAGGTTTCTTTCAGTGAGCTCGTGAGGTACCCAAATGTCGAGCTTTTTTGTGTACCCAGTTTTTTAAAATGCGCCAAAACTGTTTTGTGGTCAATTTCCAGTTCTTCAGCTACGTCGTAACTACTGATATGCCGATCTTGCTCCACTTTTTCAAAAATGGCATCCATTTTATCCGTAATAGGGCGACCAGAGCGACGTGCATCTTTGACATCAAAATTTCCGGATTGAAAACGCTTAAACCAAATTTGTGCTACTCTCACAGACACTACACTAGGTCCATAAACATCGCAAATTTTTTTCGCGGCTTGTGTTGCATTTTTACCTTTTTTGTAGTAAAATTTTAAAATATATCGAATTTCTTCATTAGATTCACTCATCTTGACGGTACGAAAAACAAATGAATATCACACATTTTCCTAATTTGAATTTGGAATTATGTTCTTTAAAATTTAAACTTTCAATGATACCAAAACCAGCCAGATACAAATAGTATAACCAAAGAGATTTTATTACAAGTGCATACATATTATAATGCGAAAAGACTTTTTCCCCAACCTAATATTTTGCTTCACATACTCATTCCTGTCTTTGACATTCATGTCCGTAAACTGCTTACAATGACACAATGTATGTTGTTCTTCGCACTTAACACACGTTTTTTCAGTTGACGTAGTAGCAGTGCCAGTAAATGATTTTTCTTTAGACTTTTGCCGTGCAGGTGCAGCTGTAGCTGGTGACACAAGCTCAAGAGTGCGGAACTTCGACTCGAGGAACTTCTTCAGGCTCTCCCATGTAGGTAACTCATCTAAATTTTCTTGATATGAATACTCCTCTCCCAGTCTTTGTGAGTTTCTTGGTCCAATTTCTGTACAACAAGAAATATTATCATAGGTTCCCAAGACTCCGTGGAAACGGTCATATTGTCGAGGTTATTAATGCATTCGTGAGTTGTCTACCAATGACTTTAATTGACTGGCACTCTGCGTGTTTATTTTTCTTTGATTAAACAACCGTTTGTTTCCATACCTTTGTTTCAGTGCGGTCCAGGCTTGCGAGTAATTGCTTTCCGTTATCTGAATGTGTTTCAGTAGCACCTCTGCTTCACCACCAATGCTAGATTTTAAATAGTGTAGTTTTGCAAATCACTTATTGAAGTATTTTTGTGAACTAATGACGTAAATAAATCGTGAAAAGAAAACCATTCCTCGTACCGTCCCGTAAATTTTGGCAGTTCGATGTTCGGCAATCTAAGTTGTGATGTAAACGTCCTGACGATTCATATGCACCTGAACTACGTGACGGACTGCCGGACGAAAATTGTAAACATAACTCTTTCAGTTCCGCTTGCATAGATAAGTAAAGATCTTCGCATAAATAGTAATCTTTGTTCACGAAATAGCTCATAGTAATTCGAGTTTCACGTGTCGTACATTTTATTAATTCTTGGTGGGTGGTGGTAAAATTCTTCCAATATTCTTCTAAACATTTCAATCTTGTTTCAATATAACCTCGCGTCAACCTCTGTTTAGGACATTTCTTCAAGTTTATTTGTGTTTTTTGTAATATCTTCGCAACTTCTTCTAATACTCCTAGTAATTGTTCTCACTTAGACATCTTTTATAAACACCAATAACGTAATATTCTTCAAAACAACGTGGTGTTACGGTGCGTAGATTCGTTTACAACAATATTGTAAAAAACTTGCACAAAAAAATCCAAACTCCGCTAATGACGATCGCTTCTTATCTAAGTAATGCAGCAGTCCTTTGTTCTCGACGCTTGAACACGATCACTACCACGGTGCACTCTGATCCGGCTCGATTTCGACCATGATACGATGTAATAAGGTTGCAAATTGTTTGTTTGGATTTTGTAGGAATGAAATGCGTGCTTTCTTGACAACACCTTTAATGCGACTAAATTCAATGAACATTGGTTAACGTCTTTATACTTACAACAATAATATTACTGCGACGCAGTAACTGCGTCCTTATGAAATAGTTGGGTGCGCGTGCACCACACCGCTGCGCGAACGCCCCGCACCCTTATTCACACCCGCGACCCGTCGTTCCTAAGCGACGACGGCAAATCTTGTACTTGGCAATTATTGAGATTGTAAAAACTTTGGAATTAGGCCGAATTTCCATTGGATTATTGGAATATCTATTAAAATACAGCGACTCATAACTAATAAACGTATTGAATTAACCTGAGCAATTATTCACTTGACGTAATTACGTGAAAATGAAAAAAAATATGTTCTAAAGGAAAATCTTTTGAAAAACTTAACAAAGCTATGTATTTAAGTATATAAAACCATTTAAAAAAATAAAATTTAACAGAGCACTTTTTCTGTAGAAGATATAGCGCAAAATGTTAAAAGTTAAATTTGATGTATCTGTCAAATCGAAAATCTGTTGGATTTTTTTACATACTTATTCTAACTAGTACCTACATACGTACGTATACAGAAAGTATTTCAGTCTGAGGAAATATCCACAGAGAGTTAAAAGCGATTTTCGTGTTTAGGTCTACCTTCTCGTAATATTTGTTGTATTATTGTACAACTAACTTCATCACAATTTTTCGGGTTACAAAAGCCCCGTTGATCGGGTTATGTGTCCAGCCCAATTCCACTTTAGAGTGGCAGCTTTCCAAGTGACATCAGTTATCTTTGTGATGGAACGGATGCTCGTATTCCTTACCCGGTCTGCTAATTTGATACCCAGAATACTCCGTTCCATAGCCCATTTGCTTTTATATGACTCATATATGAATAGTTAATCGCTGATGTTTACACCGCCGGCGACAACTCCCGCGCCGGCGCCGGCGGTAACAAACAACTCGTTTCTCTAATCGCCGGCGCTGGGACATGCCTTAAGTAATTGTATCTTTTGTTTGGGTTCGTATGAAATGAGAAAAGAGCATCGGTAGAATATGTAGTCGTTTTAATCTAGGAGAGCTCATGTGTACAGGCGCAGCGTGGCGTCGGCGCCAGCGGCCAGCAGCCAGGGCTGCGCAGGGTGCCAGCGCAGCTCCAGCACGCACAGTTGCTCGGCACGCGCGCCCGCCCGCAGCTGCTTCAGCGGCACCAGCAGCGGGTTCTGCAGCAGGTCGCTGGGGGGGACGGGGACGACTCGTTAGATGCTGGCCATTTCATGTTATCGACATTTATTCATTAATTAAAAATCCATATAAAATGTATAAACAAGGGAAAAACCAACCATAAATACTTTAATAAATCAATAAATCATACTGTATATCGTGAAACTCCGCGGCCTTACAAAAAGATCGTTCGTGCGAATGAAAAAGTAATATTTGTCAACAATTAGGTGCCACTCAACTCACAATACCAGATCATGTCAGCAGACTCAAAAGACGCAACATTCTACGATTACATAACTTGTAGAGCTGTTTTACTAATGAGTGAGTTGCTCGTGGGGAGGAATAACTCTTCCCTGCCTGATTTTCCTACAGTTCATCTAATCATAGTAAAAAAAAAACAGTATATACGTCGGGAATGTGGGCCTGTGAGTGTGAGATGAGTTGGTCCCACTTACACACGTGAGATGAGTTGGTTCCACTTACTTGTAGACCATGCCGTGCGACACGACGATGTTGTCGTCGTCGCCTGCGGACGCGAACAGCGGGTAGCGTCGGTGGAAGGCCACGCTGCGCACTGCGCCGCCGTGCAGGCGCAGCGTCTGGTACGGCTTCGAAGACAGCTCCAGGTCGAACCTGCGAGCCACAACCGAGGGTTCGTTTAATTCCCGTCGTCACGATAACAACGCTGCAGGTTACAGAGGCGCGCCGCGCGCGGCCGACAGCGGAACTAACGTCGCCATCTTGTTGTGTCAATACAATTTCACAAAGAGGAATGCCTAGTCTCTATGGTGTGCTAGGCCCAAGATGGACATCAAATTTTACTATAAAAATGGAGTGTTTTAAAATCTTAATAGTATTGGTTATCTAAAAAATATATTCAAATTGACGCCACTCTAGAAATATTTAAAAAAAAGTGTTTTCGAGGTTAACACATTCTCTGCTGAATTCTTTATGCAAACGCTTCTTTATGCTACACCCTTACCGACCCTTTTTTTTACATGATGTTTTCGAAACAATAGAGATGCACAACGAACACACATGTGCGCCGCGCCGCACTCGAAGAAAGTTATGAAAACACGCATGTGTGTCTGCCGCACTTAATGTGTTAATGTTCTATATGAAAAATGTGGGACCGTGAGATAATTCAAGAACTTTTCTTTTTTTCAATGCTTGATTATGATAGGTCGGGTGTTCCTATGTATTTATTAGGGAGTAAAAAAACACATTTGCTATTTTAAATATATACAAGGTGTAACGTTAAATGCGCAAAACCTCAGACACCCCAACTGATTTTTAATTCAATTGACCTATTTCAGAGAGAAAATAAATCATTAAAGAAATTGTAAAGGTTTTATGTGCTGTTTTAGTTTTGCTGGCAATTCTGATCGTTTCTTGCGTCTGCGACGACGCTCAATCGAAGGAGAAGTCGACACCGGCCCGCTACGCCGCGCCCGCGCTAGCATTATTACTCGTATTTACTATATACGGTCATAAAGAACTTAGGTTATCTTTGAACAGTGATTTAAATGTTTCCATCACACTTTTCCAAGCTTTGCACTGGCAACATTAGGTAACCCACATTTTCAGACTAAATAGCAAAGACTACTGTAGTAATAGCTAATTAGATTTTTACCTACAGTAACTATGACGTGCTGATTAGGTAGGTACCTAAGTAGGTGCTACGTAAGTAATGTTGGCGTGGTTAAATCAGTGTATTTACAAATAATTGGCACGTAATCAATTTGAGTTATTGTTATTGCAGTTAATTAAGTAGATAATTAGGTATTATTTGCAGTTAATTAAATAGATAATTAGGTATCTCTACTTACAGGTCCCCTCGTTGCGGTAGCAAAGATTGAAAATGTCTAACACTTTGTTTAACACATTCGGTGCGGCAGACACACATGCGCGTTTTCATAACTTTCTTCGAGTGCGGCGCGGCGCACATGTGTGTTCGTTGTGCATCTCTATTGTTTCGAAAACATTGTAAAAAAAAAGGGTCGGTAAGGGTGTAGCATGAAGAAGCGTTTGCATAAAGAATTCAGCAGAGAATGTGTTAATACACAACACAGCCCGCCTTCTCAAGTTATTTTTCAGCGATTCGAGCACTTGAGTGTCACTTTTCACTTCTTGTTGAAACGCTAACACAAGTTGGTCCATTTCCATCATCATACACTAGCGCTTTTACTCGACCCCACAAAAAAATCCAACGGTGTATACAGATACTCCAAACTCTTCTCGAAACCGTCGCACTGCCAAGTTAACGTTGTCATTACAACGCGCCAACATTCTCACCATTTCACAATATTGAATGTTTGTGTACAAAAACGCCATAAGTAGTCACGAAATTCGCGCGCACGCGCCGCCGGGGTAACGGGATAAAACAATACATCTGTGACGCATGTGCCGGCGGCGCTTAGACTGAAGTAAACATGGCCACTGTCACGTATTTTCCACGTCCCGCCTCTCCGTGCAGCAGATCGCCATTTCTCTTTCTCACCCTTAGGTTACGTTTAAGTTAAAAAAGATAGGTAGCATTATTGTTTACTTCAAATTGTCTTTTTCATGGTATTGTATGGATGATTCGTACTTGCATTGAAATAAAAGCTATTATTATCCCGCGTATGCGAAAATTTAAATTGGTCGACAACAATTTGTGTTTGTTTACCTGTTTTGGCGGGTTTGCGCATGTGATGGCTTGACCTATTAATAAATAGACACGGCAACGTTTTTAATGAAGATTATTTGAAAAATGTGACCTATATTAAAAAGTGGTTCACTTGATTCTGCTCGTTATTCTGATCAAACTATTTTCAGGTTTTGCGCATTTAACGTTACACGTTGTATATTCTCTTCATTGTCATATACAATTAGCAAATCATCTAAAAATCTTGAGTAAGAAGTTCGCTCGCAGTATTCATTAGTCTTTCCAAAGTACTTCTAGGTGTCTCAAATAAAGTAGAAAGTCTTTGATCAGAACCACCAGTTCTTAGTTTTGTTAAATAAGCTGCCAGTCCAGTAGCTCCTCTGTGGCTATTATTTAGCCGAGGAACTTCATCCAATATTCGTCTAAATTGATGTTTAGACATACCAAGCCAATAATAAACTAAGTGATCATCGCTGTTTTCAATATATTCAAAATCAATATTATTACCTATCTGATTTTTTAGCAATGATAGCAAATCTTCAATGAATGCTGCGTTGAAGGCATGGTTTCCATTTTTTATATTTAAACTATCCCATATACAGTTTCTAAGCTGAACGTTACAGATACGGCAGTTTTGAGGAACATAAAAAGATATATCACATAACAATCTCACACCAATTTATGTAAAAATGTGCATTCTTTCAATTCCATAGCAGTCTGGAAAAATACGTCTTTCTGTATTTGCAGCCCTTGTGTAACTTGGTAGAATTATTTCTGATTCATTAGTCGCAGCTGCAGATGTTGATGCTGATTCTTGGACAAAATGAACAGCGGCCCTGTCAGCTCTCTGCCAACAAGGATGACAGATGCGACTTAATGATGAAACCTAAAAAGTATATTATAATCTAAATAATATCAGTTAACAGATTTAACATATATTTTATCATACATTTGTAAAGTATTTTAAAAACTTGCCTCACGAGGTTGAATCCATTCCATAATTACATTTTTAATTAGACTTTCTGTATCTGTATCGGTTCTTAATGCGTGACTTCTTATCCGTCCAACAGACCGTCCACAATGAATACAGCTGTTTTGATGGACAGCTGTAGAGCTGTTACAATGGTGATGAGCAGGGAGAGGTGAGGGCCCCGCGCACTTACCTTGGTGATGAGCAGGGAGAGAGGAGGGCTCCGCGCACTTACCATATACACTTCCTGTCGTAGGAGGCGACGAGCAGGTTGTCTCCGGCGGGGTGCACGACCATGTGACTGATCCACTGCGCGCCCGTCAGCAGCTTGCGCACCAGCTCTTGCTTCACCAGGTCGTATACGCGCACCACGCGCTGCGTCTGCGCACGACAAGGTGGCGCGTTAGCCGGCGGGCTCGGCGTTTACATGCAATTCGCCATGCACAAGGGTTAGCCCTGCCACCGAGACATATTTAAACCGTGTTATGCAGAAGGCAGCCATGTCGGGCGAAGTACAGAGTTATAAGCATTTTTCTGTCGATGGTTGCATCATGGATGTATGGACAAGGCTGCATTAGACGGCTCATATCTCCGTGGTAAATAGAGATATCGACATGGCTATTTTTGCAAAAAGTCTTGTATGTCGAAATTAGTATGACTGTGTTTATAACTCATTTTTGGAAAGTGCCATATGGCTGCTTTCTGTATAACTAGGTCTAATTATGTTCGGTATTAAATAGTTAGTAAGAATCGATATAGAATCCAGATATCCCACGCTAGGTTAAACCGCGTGCATGACGAAACGCGCATCACTCCGATTGGGCACTCACGGCGACGAAGATGAGCGGCCTGGTGGGGTGGAAGAGCGCGCACTGCACGAGTCCCTTGTTGCGCGTGAAGGGCAACTGCGAGCGGCGCCGCGACAGTTGGTGCACCAGCACGGCGCGTGACGCCGCGTCGTGCAGCGTCACGCACACGTAGTCGCCGCGCGCGTGCCACGCCACGTGCGCCACGCTGCGGAAGTGCGCCACGCGCAAGCGCTCGCCGCGCGCCCACTGCTCCGGCGACACGCGCTGCCACTCCGCGCACGCCGCCGTGCGAGAATCCACTGCGCACACGGAATATTATTATTTCATGCTTAGAATCGAGGATTCGGGTGTTTCTCCGTTTTTGCTAAAAACACATCATTAGTGGCATATATTTTTTTTGTTCTGAAAACAATAAATTAAACACAGACTGTTTTGCTCAAAAATTATGATGGTATGAACTAGAAGGTACATTATTTAATATATGCATATACCTCGCTCCATATTTGCAAACATTGATGCGACTAATGACGTTTTTTTGTGACAAAGTTTTAGGTTAAACAAAAATATTGTTTTTTTTTTACAAATGTATTTAATTTTTTTTACTTATTCTACGTATAATTTGGGCGGTTATTAGTTTAAAATTATCAAGTATTTTTTTCATTCCGTCGCTTGTATAAATTACGACACCAAGACTAAGCGGTGGTGGTTTTCGACAGGTATATGCATATATTGAATAATGCGCCTACAAGTTCATCCCATGAGAGTTATTTAGCAAATCAGCCTCAGTGTTAAATTATTTCCTGAAAAATCATACCACCGGAAAGTGTTTTTCGCCAAAACGGAGAAACACCCTGTCTAAAATGATTAAGATACATAATAGTAATAAGTAGTTTCCTTACACACACACACACACACACATACTGCGCACATACATTCAAACAACGTTCATACAGTCCACTCATTCTAATATCGAAATTGTAAGTGTAGTGCAAAATAAATGTCCTTTGAGTAAAGACATCTAAAGTTTTTTTTTCACCGAACAAATAGATATAGACCTTAATGCCCTAAACATATGGTCCATATCGAGCCGGATTTATCGAGTCACATCGGGCGATCGTCATTGTGAGAACAAAAGCATTCCTGAGCGGATTATCTTGCTACATCGAGCGTTATATCAAGTCATAGCAAAATAATCATTCAAAATCTTTATCTATTTTGTTTGGATTTGGAGTTTCAACGTTTTACGTTTAACGAGTTTCAACGTTTTATTGTGCACAATGGAGGAGCTTCTAGCCTATCAAAAAGAAATACTGGAGAACTTGAAGAAAGCGGAGAAAAACTACAAAAAGACACCCAAAGATCGGATGAAAAAACCTTATATAGAAACCAGATTGGATAATTTGGAGCAGTTATGGACAGTTTTCAAAGATGGACACAAAGCTATAGCTATAGCTATAGCCACAGGCAAGGTGACCCAAAAGGAAAGGCAGGATACCTATTTTACTGCGGATGTGTATGAGGAGTTCGAAGAAGCATATGTATCATACAAGACTTCATTGAAGGAAGCCCTGCAGCCCTATCTTGCGTCATCGAATGGATCCTCGTCCGTAAATCCGAAATCCAGTGCTGGACACGTGGTTAGTGAGTGCGAGGTTAAGTTACCGCGTGTGCAATTACCTACGTTTAGTGGCAAATATGTGGAGTGGCAAACATTCTATGATATGTTTTATTCTCTTGTTCATACCAATAGTAATTTAACGCCGGTGCAAAAATTGCATTATCTTAAAAGCAACTTATCAGGTGAACCGGAATGTTTGTTACGTAATTTTTCTACAACTAATGACAATTACGAAGAAGCTTGGAAACAGTTACTGAAACGTTACGATAATAAGCGTTTTAATTGTAATGCACTTATGAGACTATTGTTTACGCAAAAACCAGTTACGAGTGAATCTGCAAGTGCCATTAGACAATTATTAGATACAACTACCACTTGTCTACAATCTTTACGTAGTATGGGAATTAGTTCGGAGCGAATTAATGATGTGTTTGTTATTTATTTAGTGGTTTCTAAATTAGATCCTGAATCCGTTAAGCAGTGGGAATATCAGTTAGGTATACTTAGTGACGAATTACCAACATGGACTCAATTATCTGAGTTTTTAGAAACAAAATTTAGGTCGTTGGAAATGATAGACGTTAGTAAGGTACGTACCAACACTAATACAAAGTCAAGGTCTTTTCATGGGTCTATGGATAATAATAAGAGTAATTCTAATGTAACTACCAAATGTAATAAGTGTAAAGGGGAACACTATTTACACCACTGCAAGGAATTTAGTCAACTAAGCGTCAAAGATAGGCAAGATTATGTTCAAAAAAATAACTTGTGTTTTAATTGTTTCTCTCCATCTCATCCAGTTATGAAATGTCGTAATTCAGCGAGTTGTAAGCGATGTGGCAGGAGGCATCATTCATTATTACATTTTGAAAGGGAGGTGAGCAGCAAGAGTGAGGATGTCTCTGTGCAGAATGAGCCAGACAAAACCGTGAGTACCATTTCAACTAATTTTTCGAGTAAAGGATTAGAACCGAGTCAAGTTTTATTAGCAACTGTGTCTGTTTGGGCCCACAATGATCGCGGTTACAGACAAAAGTTGAGAGGATTGTTGGATCAAGGCTCGCAGGCATCTTTTATTAGTGAATCTGTAGTCCAATTACTTGGACTTTCTCGTAAACATGTTAGTGGTACGGTTTCTGGTATAGGCAGCAGTAGCCACACGAGTGTAAAGCACATGGTTTCTCTCCGAGTGGTATCACGTCATGACCCTGATGTATCCATACAAGTAAATGCATATGTATTGAGATCTGTTACGTCATTACTTCCTTCAACCGAGTTACACACACCTGATTGGTTACATTTAGATAAAATACCATTAGCTGATCCAGGTTATCCCAAACCCGGCTCCTGCCCAATCTAGGTGGTCCAAACGCCTCCTGCCGGAGGCTTTACGCGGGGGTCGTGCGGTCCATGGCCCTTTACGGGGCACCGGTGTGGGCGCGTTCCCTGAGGCTGCGGCCAGTCCGCCGGTTGAACGCGTCCCAGAGGGTCATGGCCATTCGGCTAGTCCGGGGTTACCGCACGGTCTCCGGTGAGGCGGCGAGCCTCCTTGCCGGATTGCCGCCGTGGGATCTGGAGGCGAAGGTCCTCGCGCACGTGTGGGAGTGGCGCGAGGCGCCAAACGCCGGGGCGTAACTCCGCTGCCGCGAGAAATCACGGTACAGCGGACAGAGCTCCGGCGGGATCTCATGGCGACATGGAGAGTGCGACTGTCGCAGCCCAGCGCTGGGCACGCCACAATTGCGGCGATAAGTCCCCTCTTTGAGGAGTGGTTAGAGAGGCGCCACGGCGTCCTCACCTTCCGCCTGACGCAGGTCCTCACCGGACACGGTTGTTTCGGGAGGTTCCTGTTTCGCATAAGGCGGGAGGATACGCCCGGGTGTCACCATTGTGTGGATCGCCCAGAGGACACGGTGGAGCTTACAGTGGAGGTCTGCCCGGCTTGGGCAGAGCACCGCCGTGTTCTCACGGAGGCGATAGGCGGCGGCGATCTCTCGCGTCCGAGCCTGGTCCAGGCCATGGTGCGGAGCGAGAGTGCATGGGAGGCCGTCACCTCCTTCTGCGAAGCGGTAATGCTCGCGAAGGAGGAGGCGGAACGCGTGAGGGAGAGGCAGCCTCACGCCCTCAGTCGCCGCAGGAGACGCCCTGGGCGGCGGGAATCGATAGCCGATTCCCAGCCACCGTAGGCGCGGGCTTGCGGACGGTGAGTAGTGGGTAGCTCGCCGTCCGGTGAGGACCAGGCCCGGGTCGACGGCGCGTTGTGTTCCACGCGCGCCTCAAAGAGATGTCAGCAAAAGATGGGGTCCAATAGGGCCGATGCCGCTGGGGTCGCGGGTTGTTTGAAAAAGATACCGTGGCCCTGGCATAGGCAACTGAAGGAACACGGGTGGGTTTTAGTCAGTAAAAGTCTGACACGCCCTTCCGCTCCACCCAGAGCGGGAGAAGTTATTTGATGATTTCCCATCCACAAAAAAAAAACAAAAAAAAAAAAAAAAAAGGTTATGCCAAACCAAGTAAAATTGATATTCTTCTTGGAGCAGAAGTTTACAGCGAGATTTTATTGGATGGTATTGTA
Source organism: Dicycla oo (assembly GCA_948252095.1). Classification (NCBI taxonomy): domain Eukaryota; kingdom Metazoa; phylum Arthropoda; class Insecta; order Lepidoptera; family Noctuidae; genus Dicycla; species Dicycla oo. Next base: position 490,934 of record OX411727.1, read on the forward strand.
CGTCACAATAAAATATTGGCACAAAACACTACCTTAGGTTGGGTATTATCAGGGAGGGTGTCACAAAACTCAACTTCTGCTGTCAATAGAATAATCACCATGCATTTACACTTAAGTGCAGAAGAGCTACTTAAGAAATTCTGGGAAATGGAAAATGAGCCCAATTTGATACAGAAAAGGATGTCAGAAACAGAGCAACGATGTGAAGAATTGTATGACAGGACAACTACCCGAGATGATGAAGGGAGATTTATTGTTAAGCTACCTTTGGACAAAGAAGAACCAGAGTGTCAGTATGGAAACTCAGTACTTATAGCTACAAAAAGATATCGAGTTTTTAGAGAAGAGACTTCAGGGAAATCCTACTTTAAAAGAAGAATATCACAAAGTTTTGCAAGAATATCTTACTATGAATCACATGACACCAATAAAAAAGGAAGACATAGATAATCCTAAGGCGATTTATCTTCCACACCACGCTGTAGTTAGAGAGGATAAGGAAACAACCAAAGTCCGAATAGTTTTCGATGGTTCATGTAAAGGTCTTAACAATTTTTCACTTAATGATAATCTCATGGTGGGTCCCAAGTTACAACAGGATTTGAGACACATCCTTATGCGATGGAGAAGCCACAGGATCTGCATAGTAGCAGATATTATCAAGATGTTCAGAATGGTGAAGGTTAGTTCTGAGGATACAGACTACCAAAGAATTGTATGGAGGCCACAAATAGACGAGCCATTAATACATTTCAAATTATTGCGAGTGACCTTTGGTACTGCATGTGCTCCATATTTAGCTGTAAAAACCCTTCAAAGATTAGCTGATGAAGAACATACAAAATTTCCGGCAGCATCAACAATATCAAAGAAGGACTATTATATGGATGACCTTTTGACTGGCTGTGACACTCTACCAGAGGCCATACATATCTATAGTGAGATGAATAAATTGATGAACTGTGGTGGTTTTGAACTACAAAAATGGAGTAGCAATAATCAAGACTTACTGACACACATAGAAGGGAACAGCCACAGTAGCAATGATTCATTAAAATTAAAAACAACTACTGTCATGAAGGTACTTGGCTTGAAATGGCATAGAAATATGGATTGTTTTCAGTACACACTTGATTTACCAGATTTAAAACAACCTATTACTAAACGGCAAGTATTATCAGATGTGGCCCGGCTGTATGACCCGTTAGGATGGATTGCCCCTGTGATAATCATAGCTAAAATTTTCATACAAAAATTATGGAAGTCGAAGCTTGATTGGGATGATGTACTGAGTACAGAATTAACAAGTGAATGGTTACAATTTAGAACAAGTTTAATACATTTAGAAAAAATAACCATACCACGTTGGTATCATTTCAGTCCAGGGTCAAAGGTCGAATTACACGCATTTGCTGATGCTTCTAAATTGGCGTATGGTGCTGCTGTATACATTCGCGTTATCAATAATGACAACGAAATTTGTGTGAGTTTGGTATCAGCAAAAAGCAAAGTTGCCCCTATTGAGAAGGAGATATCTATCCCAAGACTGGAGTTGTGCGGTGCAGTTCTAGCAGCAAAGTTAATATTTGAGGTGTCACAAATAATGAACATACCAAAGGAAAACTTGTATGCGTGGTCCGATTCTACAATAGTTCTAGCCTGGCTGAGAGGAGGGTCTAGCCGCTGGACTACATTTGTGAGCAATCGTGTGTCTGAAATTCTCAATATTTTAGACTACGATCAATGGAGGCATGTTACAACTGATTTGAATCCTGCTGATTGTGTTTCAAGAGGCATAGCTACACAAGATTTACTTGAACATTCCCTATGGTGGGCAGGACCCTCTTGGCTATCACAAACAACTGCAGAGTTAAATATCTGTAATGATAACATTGAGGATACTCATGAAGAAGAAAAACATACATCTTTAACTGCTTTACCTGTATTGAAGAATGAATTTTTTTGGACTATGTTTTCATCACTGTCTAAAACCTTAAAGGCCATTTCATATTGGAGAAGAGTTTTACAGAATTTAAGATTACCAAAAGAGAAACGAAAATATTCGAAAATAATTACACCTGCAGAACTAAATATGAGTTTAGTTATATGCATCAAACAGGTTCAAGAAGAGCATTTTAGTGAGGAAATAGAGCAGCTAAAGATGAGGAAGTTCGTCCACAAAAAGAGTAAACTCCGCACACTTTATCCCATTTTTGATGAAAATGGAATACTAAGAGTTGGCGGTCGTATTGATGAGTCAGAAGTGATATATGATACAAAGCACCCTATACTTATGCCTGCTAAGAGTCATCTTACCAAGCTCATAATTAATGATGCTCATATCAAAACCTTTCACGGAGGACCACAAGCTATGTTGTGCTATTTAAAAACTAAATATTGGATATTGCGAGCAAAGGAGAACGTTAAAAGTCACTACAGAGCGTGTGTTAAGTGCTTGAGACATTCCAAGTCTAAAAGCAATCAACTGATGGGTCAAATTCCAGAACATAGGTTGAAACCGACCCGACCTTTTAAATCATCTGGTTGTGATTACTTGGGGCCTATTAGTGTGAGATTTTCTCCTGGAAGAGGAGCGAAATCCTACAAGGGATATATTTGTTTATTTATTTGCCTGGTTACTCGAGCCATCCATTTGGAAGTGGTAACTGATCTATCGTCAAAGGCGTTCATTGCAGCGTTCAAGCGTTTCACAGCACGACGAGGTCACTGTCAAGACTTATTTAGTGACAATGGTACTAACTTTGTTGGCGCCAACAAACAACTTCGTGAAATGTTTGAGCTAAATCCACTGTACCGCATGAAATTGAAGAATTATTGAGTTTAGAGAGCACAACATGGCATTTCATACCCCCACACGCACCTAATTTCGGAGGTCTCTGGGAGGCCGGTGTACGTAGTGTTAAAACACATTTATATAAGGTAATTGGAAATAGCACACTTACCTATGAGGAGTTGTCTACTGTTTTAGCACAGATCGAGGCTTGCCTCAACTCCCGACCAATTACAGTAATGAGTGATGATCCTAACGAACCTCAAGCTTTAACACCAGGTCATTTTCTTATAGGTGAGCCTTTAATAAGTATTCCCGATGAAGATAATTCAAATCATAATGTTGTAGGTCTGGATAGATGGAGATTGACACAAAAAATGGTTAATAATTTTTGGAAGCGATGGTATAGAGAGTATTTGGTTAACCTAAACCAACGATATAAATGGAACACTCAGAAATCTGAGCCTGAAATTGGTGATTTAGTAATTTTAAGAGACGATAATATTCCCGATGAAGATAATTCAAATCATAATGTTGTAGGTCTGGATAGATGGAGATTGACACAAAAAATGGTTAATAATTTTTGGAAGCGATGGTATAGAGAGTATTTGGTTAACCTAAACCAACGATATAAATGGAACACTCAGAAATCTGAGCCTGAAATTGGTGATTTAGTAATTTTAAGAGACGATAATATCCCACCTGCTAAATGGATTTTAGGAAGAATAATAAAAAAATACTTAGGGCCTGACAATATTGCACGGGTTGTATCTGTTAAATGCAAGAATGGAGAATTTAAACGTCCCATTAGTAAATTATGTATTTTACCTAAGTGAATTGATTGTTTACTTGCTATTGTATTGTTTGTTTATCCATGATTGTCATAAGGTATCTGTACCTACTTAACAATTATCAAGTAGCCTTATAATCTGATAAAATAAAATGAATAGATATTAAGTTTACATCATACTAACTTCTATTATTACAAGGCTAACCAGGTCATGTTTTCATAACCATAATTTGTGTTAATTTTAATTTTATGTTTTTTTTTTGCATTTTTTGTCACCCCCACCGGGTAGTTTATCATATTCAAAATACTAAGTATTTGCTTAACATGGTTAGATGTATAAAATTTTCTTATACAATTATTGATTGAATTTTCATGTAGCATCACGGTGGGCGGTTATGTCTTTGTATAGAGATAAAGAATTCGATAATTAGTGATAGTAATTCTTGAGTTCTATTAACACTAATGTATGTTATTATATAAGTATAGCACTTAAGTACGATCATTTTCCACATACACATAGATAGACATACGTAACACTTTATATAAGATACAAATTTTCTTCTTTTTTTGAGTTTATATTTTAATTATACTCAACTGTTTATATGGTTTATTAAAGTACTGCGTCCTTTGGTGGGCGGTATGTCTAAAATGATTAAGATACATAATAGTAATAAGTAGTTTCCTTACACACACACACACACACACATACTGCGCACATACATTCAAACAACGTTCATACAGTCCACTCATTCTAATATCGAAATTGTAAGTGTAGTGCAAAATAAATGTCCTTTGAGTAAAGACGTCTAAAGTTTTTTTTTCACCGAACAAATAGATATAGACCTTAATGCCCTAAACACACCCATTCACTAAAACACGGTGTCAAAAAATTTCAGCGTCATTAAAAAAAAAGTTAGAAAATTAATTTATAAAAATTAAATTGCCGTGCATTAGTCTCGCAAAAACTCGAAAATGGTTCGACTGATTTCGCGTCAATACTGGGGTGGTTTAGAAAAAACAAAAATTTGGAAAAACCCAAAGGAACAGCCGAAAAATCGAAATTGAAATTTTGACAGGACAACGTGTGACGGGTCAGCTGGTACTAAATAAACAGGACAACGTGTGACGGACCAGTTGGTACTAAATAAACAGGACAACGTGTGACGGACCAGCTGGTACTAAATAAACAGGACAACATGTGACGGGTCAACTGGTACTAAATAAACAGGACAACGTGTGACGGGTCAGCTGGTACTAAATAAACAGGACAACGTATGATGGGTCAGCTGGTACTAAATAAACAGGACAGCGTGTGACGGACCAGCTGGTACTAAATAAACAGGACAGCGTGTGACGGACCAGCTGGTACTAAATAAACAGGACAACGTGTGACGGGTCAGCTGGTACTAAATAAACACGACAACGTATGATGGGTCAGCTGGTACTAAATAAACAGGACAACGTGTGACGGACCAGTTGGTACTAAATAAACAGGACAACGTGTGACGGACCAGCTGGTACTAAATAAACAGGACAACATGTGACGGGTCAGCTGGTACTAAATAAACAGGACAACGTGTGACGGGTCAGCTGGTACTAAATAAACAGGACAACGGATGACGGGTCAGCTGGTACTAAATAAACAGGACAACGTGTGACGGACCAGGTGGTACTAAATAAACAGGACAACGTGTGACGGACCAGCTGGTACTAAATAAACAGGACAATGTGTGACGGACCAGGTGGTACTAAATAAACAGGACAACGTGTGACTGACCAGCTGGTACTAAATAAACAGGACAGCGTGTGACGGGTCAGCTGGTACTAAATAAACAGGACAACGTGTGACGTACCAGCTGGTACTAAATAAACAGGACAACGTGTGACGGACCAGCTGGTACTAAATAAACAGGACAGCGTGTGACGGACCAGCTGGTACTAAATAAACAGGACAGCGTGTGACGGACCAGCTGGTACTAAATAAACAGGACAACGTGTGACGGACCAGCTGGTACTAAATAAACAGGACAACGTGTGACGGACCAGCTGGTACTAAATAAACAGGACAGCGTGTGACGGACCAGCTGGTACTAAATAAACAGGACAACGTGTGACGGACCAGCTGGTACTAAATAAACAGGACAGCGTGTGACGGACCAGCTGGTACTAAATAAACAGGACAACGTGTGACGGACCAGCTGGTACTAAATAAACAGGACAGCGTGTGACGGACCAGCTGGTACTAAATAAACAGGACAACGTGTGACGGACCAGCTGGTACTAAATAAACAGGACAACGTGTGACGGACCAGCTGGTACTAAATAAACAGGACAGCGTGTGACGGACCAGCTGGTACTAAATAAACAGGACAACGTGTGACGGGTCAGCTGGTACTAAATAAAACAGTACTAATAAATAGCTAAAGCTGCAAAAGGAAAAAATAAAAGTGCTTTTAGAAAGAGCTCTCTGTTTACTGCGCAGATATTGAAGACGGCCTTTTGTTTTTGTAAAAATACCACCTGCACTACTTAATGAGTAACCAGCGACAGTGTTGACCGGTAACCATCGAGTCCGGAGGAAAACGTTCCAAAGAGATTTTACGTGAACAACGTGTAGGTGCAGTTAATTGTAGTTAAAATTAAAAAAAGTATGTTTACATGGTTCGATCATGTGGTGCGTAGTACTCGTTACCGGCCGCGCAGGGCACGAGGACACGACCAGATATGAACGTAACCGAAGCTATAAGTGTGTGTACGGATCGCAGCAGGTCGCGTTCTGTAGTTTGTGCCTGCCCCGCTGGCAAACAGGCGTGAGTTTATGTATGTAGTTTAGGTGGAACCTCGGCTCGGATTTACCTTGAACATCGTGCTGCGGCGGCGGCTCCTCCAGCAGCTCGTCCGTGCGCGCGGCCACGCGGTGCGCGCCGATGTCGGCGCCCGGGTTCAGCAGCAGCAGCCGCGGGCCCGCCGCCGCCGCGATGAGGCTGAGCCCGGCCGTCGGGATCCACGCCACGCGCGACACTGCGCCCTCCAGCGTCAGCGTGCGCAGGCAGCGCCCCGACGCAGTCTCCCACACTGCGCAAACACAACGCATGTACGAGCCGAGCGATGTTACCATCCTCAGCCGTCCACTGCTGGGCGTGGGCCAAGCACCGCCCGCGACCGGTCAGGTCATCAGTTCACATCAGGAGGTCTTCCAACGCCACGTGTTCCGGTACGCGGTCGCCACCTCAGAACCTTTCCTCCCCATCGACCATCTGTTTCGCGAGCAATGTGCCCACTGCCACTTGGCAGCCGTGTGGCCGCGCAGCTGCAGATGTTCGACTCACCTCTGACGGTGCCGTCGTCTCCGCCGGACACGATGTACTGGCCCGAGGGGTCGAAGTCGGCGCTGCGCACGAGCCCCTTGTGGCCGCGCAGCTGCAGCGCCTCGCCCGTGGGGAAGGGCTGCAGGTCGCGCGGCGACGGCAGCTTCGGCACCAGGTCGTCGGGCCCGATCGTCAGCTGCGGGACGACCAACGAGCTTGTAGCCACTTATGAAACAAACTCGGACATTTCTGTTATTTTCGTGTGCCAATGGCGTTACCTGCATAGAACTATAAAGCCCGGCTTGTCCTAATCAAATCATAATTCACAACAGCAATCTTAAGCCTATCAATAACAAATATGTTAAAAAAACACCAATCAATGAAACCAAAATATAATTTCGATTTCCACGTAATCTGCCGCGCGCACTAGCTAGTCGCCAGTGGGCTTAGCATGGCCACTTGTTTATCTCTACTGTACGAGCTACGCTGTACATTGACCTTTTTTGTAGTTTGTACGTCACATTCATTTATGCACATTAATATTATTTAGCTGTGCATTTCTCTAACATAGCATTTAAGTGGAACACTTGTGTTGAGTATATTGAGTAGCAATAAGTCCATCAAGGGACTCGTTCGTCTACTCATTTACATAACATAACATTTTCACTGTTGGGCACTACTCCCCAACATCTACTTTTCTATACACAGATATTACAGTCCCGTGTGAGCACGCACTAGCGCAGTACGACATTACGGCATGACGCTCTAAATAATATATCGCCAACCTTTTTACGTTTCCATAAAGTCATAAATATTCGCGTATTTCATTCGTGATGAAGACGTGACCAAATTGTAGTGAACAATGTAACGACGGTGTTCAATGTGCGAGCTGCAAAAAATTCCTGGATTTCGCGTGTGCAAGCATATCTGAAGCGGGTTGGAGGAAGTTGGGTGCGGACCGAAGAGCTCAATGGAAGTGCCCTGGGTGTAGATTATCGTCACCGGCTTTGCTTTCTCCACAACCTACTGCCTCACTTGATACAGTACTGAGTGAGATTCGTGAAATGAAGCAGCAGCTACAGGACTTACCAACTTTAGTCAACGACTTAAAATCGGTTAAAGATGAGTTGACTGAGCTCAAAAAATGCTATGATTTTTCTAGTGGCCGGCTTGATGAATTCGACACTCGACTTGTTAGTTTAGAGTCAAAAGCCACCGAGTTTGAGAAGCTACAGGATACAGTTTCGTCTTTGCAAGCTGAACTAGCTTCAACCAAACTTGAGCTTTCGTTTTATGATCAGCGTACCCGGCTAAATAACGTGGAGATTAAAGGAGTGCCCCTTAAGAAAGATGAGAATTTATTCGCCATCCTTGAAGCCATCGGCCGCGAAATCAAATATAGTTGTCCTAAGACCCAGATCAACTATATCTCTAGGGTGCCCATACAAAACTCCAAGGAGAAGTTAGTGATTGTAAGCTTCCTTAACAGGTACATAAAGGAAGACTTTATTGCGGCTGCACGCGCTGTTAAGGATCTGTCTACTTCTGATTTGGGTTTTCAAGGAGCGCCACAGCGTGTTTATGTTAACGACCACTTAAGCGTTGAATACAAAAAACTTTCAAATAAAACTAAAACCACCGCTAAGGAGAAACACTACGAATTTGTATGGGTGAAACATGGCAAAATTCATGTTCGCAAAAATGTCAACCACAAACCCTTTATAATTAGAAAAGAAACCGATTTAAACAAAATTGTTTAAACTGCTATTACATGAATTTAGGATTAAGTAGTTGCTTTATTACAATTTTATGTTTCAGTTTTAATATTTTTCTAAAATCGCAATTTAACTGTTTCGTGGTTTATTATTGTAAAAGGTTTAGCACCTCTGCATCTCTAATGAGCTTCTATTGTTCTCGTTATCGCGCTATTTGTATTTTGGATCCAACTCATGATAACATGTCTGTTTCGCTTGCGCATACGCACGTCTTGTTTTGGTGCTTGCCTGCTCGCTCAGTTGTGTTCTGCTTAGTACTAGATGATTTTTTAATTATTGCTATTCTAATATACTTCTACCCGCTTTATATATACTTATATCTGTTACACGTTATCAATTATTGTTTCGAAATGAATTGGCTAATCGTATTCTATTATATTGGTGCTTACTCAGTTAGTGTTGCACATATTGGTAATGGCTGCTAACAGTGGACAACGTCTGACTGTTTTTTACCAAAATGTACAGGGACTGGGTACCAAAACAGACTCGTTTTATCGTCAGGTGTCATTGAACTCTTACGATATCATTGTTTTAACGGAGACATGGCTAACCGATGGTACTCGTATGTTAAACTCAGAGTTGTTTGATGACCGATATATTGTGTGGCGTCGTGACCGTAATTATGTTATAACTGGACAAACGCGGGGTGGTGGTATACTTATCGCGACGCGTAGGGAGTTATCTGTTACCTCACAACCGCTCCTTCACTCTTCAGCGGAGGATCTCTGGGTTAGTATACGGCTTAAAAAACTGAACTCAAGAGATCATGTAAACCTATATATTTGCGCTCTGTATTTATGTAAACAAAACAAAGGATTTTCGTTTTCGAATCAACTCAATAATTTCCTGACCAAATTGAATCATACAACTTTGAATAATCTTTGTGCCCTCACGTCCCTAGTCGCCGCAGGAGACGCCCTGGGCGTCGGGAATCGATAGCCGATTCCCGACCACCGTAGGCGCGGGCTTGCGGATGGCGAGCAATGGGTAGCTCGCCGTCCGGTAAGGACCAGGCCCGGGTCGACGGCGCGTTGTGTTCCACGCGCGCCTCAAAGAGATGTCAGCATTAGCTGAAGGGGTCCGCTAGGTCCGATGCCCGCCAGGGTTACGGGTTGTTCGAAAGAGTTACGTTGGCCCTGGCACAGGCAACTGCAGGAACATGGGTGGGTTGTAGTCAGTAGAAGTCTGACACGCCCTCCCGCTCCACCCAGAGCGGGAGAAGTTATTTGATGATTTCCCATCCACAAAAAAAAAAAAATGGGTGTTGTCCCCAGTGTGGAAATCTGCGTTCATTACACCCGTGCATAAAAAAGAGTCAAAAACTGAAGTAACCAATTATAGGCCTATATCAAAATTGTGCATTATAGCTAAAATTTTTGAGCGGATTATCTATAATCAGTTGTATCCCGCTCTTGCTAACTCGCTCAGTTCTTTCCAGCATGGTTTTTTGAGAGGACGGTCTACCACTTCAAAATCTCATTTTATTTAACAATTTTATTACTAGTGCTATGGATGACGGCAAGCAGGTCGATGTGGTTTACACTGATTATAGCAAAGCATTTGACCGGATTGACCACGACACCCTGATAAAGAAGCTAAAGTGCATAGGTATTCATGGTGACCTCCTGAGATGGTTCGCATCTTATATCGATAATAGGTCTCAGGCAGTAGTACTCAATAACTACATGTCTAGAGGGGTATCTGTGCCCAGCGGAGTGCCCCAGGGTTCGCTGCTTGGTCCCTTCTTGTTTGTGGTCTATGTAAACGACATCGATCTTTGTCTGCACTCATCCAAATTATTATGCTTCGCTGATGATATGAAAATCTTTGCCATGATCTCATCGCTCGAAGATGGGTTAGCACTTCAGGCTGACCTCTGTCGTCTTGATGAGTATTGTCAGGCTAACAAACTGGATCGTAATCCAACTAAGTGCTCCGTTATCAGTTTCACTAGGAAACGTGCAGTCCTAGCTACCTCTTATACTCTATCGGGCCAAACCTTGCCGAGGTGCGATACAGTTCGTGACTTGGGCATCCACCAAGATAGTAAGTTAATATTTGACAGACACATTGACGCCATTGTCAAAAAAGCCTCTAAACTGCTTGGGTTTATAATGCGTCTTTCTAAATGCTTTTTAGATGCTAAAACACTAAAAATATTGTACTGCACTTTTGTTAGAAGTCACCTTGAGTATGCATCTCAGATTTGGAACCCACGTCATCATCAGTACATCGACCGCATTGAAAATATCCAAAGACAAATATGTAACCACTTAATAAAAAAAAATAAAAAAAACAATGTATTACGTATTGCTATTGTATGCTCACATTTAAATTGCAGTCTATTTCTATACACCATGCTCTCCTATAACACTGAAAGTACTAATAAGAGACGGAATGATTTTGTATGTGAGTCAAATGCATCCTCTAAATATGTTTTTGTAAATAGATTTTATACATTTTTAGGCCCATTTCTGTACAATAAATTAAATAGGAAATTAAGTATGTATAAATTAAATAATTACGACTGCAAAAAGATTATTCTGCAATTTTTACTTAGCATATCATACAGTGAGACAGAGGATTTACTTGTTGTATGTAAATAAAACATGTTAGTCTTTTAAGTTAATATTACTTTCTATTTTAGTCTTCTCCATTGTTAATTTTATATTTTTAAAATTTTAAGCACTTTTCTATCCTGAAACACAGGTTTTACCTAGTTCAGGCAAATTAGCAACTGTGCCCTCTATAATTTTTAAGTTATATTATTGTAAATCTGCACCATTTTTTAAATAAACGATATTATTATATTATAGGTGAAGACTTGTAATTGGCTTCCTGTTGACTATTTGTTTCCTTTTTATTAAGTTTGTTTTAGCTGTAAGTTTTCCATGTTTAAATAAATAAATAAATATACAAAGTGACATTTCGTTTCTCCGTTTTTGACATCGAACCGTAGAAATCCTTCTACAATTTGTCATTTTGTCTTTCGTTTCTAGCGATCTTTGTCTAGGCCAAGAAATGATACCCCACATGCCCTAGTAGCCCCACTTCCAATTTTTAAGACCCCCTTTCAGTCCCTGTTGCAAAAAAAAAAAATATTTCTTTCGTATTTGCAAAATAGTTGGTCAAACGTCATCTAAAACTACTACAAAATTCAAGTTGATAGCATTCGTAGTTCTTGAGATATCCAGCTGTGACAGACAGACAGACTGAGTCGCACCATAAGGGTTCCTTTTTACCACTTTGGTACGGAACCCTAACAAGTAGATATTGAAACATTATTTATTGACAGCGTATCATGGTTTAGTAGGTTCAATTGTCCGATATGGTGTTATTTGATCGTCGTCTATTTGATCGTGGACGCCCACGTCCACGATCGTAAAATTTTTGGAAATACGTGCACATTATAACGTTATCGTGGGCGGAAATTTAAAAGCGTCTTCATATACTTTGATATTAGTTCCCTGTTATCGTGATGCCGTGACGTGGACAATATCGTCGCGTTCGATGGCATGAGAGACAGTGCTGGTGCTGGTGGGCCACGTACCCGCATCTTGATGGCCCGCGGCGCCAGGTACAGGTCGAGGCAGCGCAGGAAGCGCTCGCGCGTGAAGCGCTCGTAGGCCGGCACCTCGCGCAGGCTGGCGTGCCGCGTCGGCAGGAACGTGTACTTGCGCTTCCACGGCGTCTCGCTCAGCTTGTTCCACTCCTTCAACTGAAACGACATCCTTGATGAATAGCGGTCCTAGTGTGGAGGCCACGGGGGCGCGGGCTGGTTATGTGAGCAGTACCTCCTTAGCGTCCAACAGGTACTCAGGCGGCGGGTTGTAGCTCTCGGCGTGTGAGGGCAGCGCGCGGCGCGGGCTAGTTATGTGAGCAGTACCTCCTTAGCGTCCAGCAGGTACTCGGGCGGCGGGTTGTAGCTCTCGGCGTGCGAGGGCAGCGCGCGGCGCGGGCTAGTTATGTGAGCAGTACCTCCTTAGCGTCCAGCAGGTACTCGGGCGGCGGGTTGTAGCTCTCGGCGTGTGAGGGCAGCGCGCGGCGCGGGCTAGTTATGTGAGCAGTACCTCCTTGGCGTCCAGCAGGTACTCGGGCGGCGGGTTGTAGCTCTCGGCGTGCGAGGGCAGCGCCCGGCGCGGGCTAGTTATGTGAGCAGTACCTCCTTGGCGTCCAGCAGGTACTCGGGCGGCGGGTTGTAGCTCTCGGCGTGCGAGGGCAGCGCGCGGCGCGGGCTAGTTATGTGAGCAGTACCTCCTTATCGTCCAGCAGGTACTCGGGCGGCGGGTTGTAGCTCTCGGCGTGCGAGGGCAGCGCGCGGCGCGGGCTAGTTATGTGAGCAGTACCTCCTTGGCGTCCAGCAGGTACTCGGGCGGCGGGTTGTAGCTCTCGGCGTGCGAGGGCAGCGCGCGGCGCGGGCTAGTTATGTGAGCAGTACCTCCTTGGCGTCCAGCAGGTACTCGGGCGGCGGGTTGTAGCTCTCGGCGTGTGAGGCCAGCGCGCGGCGCGGGCTAGTTATGTGAGCAGTACCTCCTTAGCGTCCAGCAAGTACTCGGGCGGCGGGTTGTAGCTCTCGGCGTGCGAGGGCAGCGCGCGGCGCGGGCTAGTTATGTGAGCAGTACCTCCTTAGCGTCCAGCAGGTACTCGGGCGGCGGGTTGTAGCTCTCGGCGTGCGAGGGCAGCGCGCGGCGCGGGCTAGTTATATGAGCAGTACCTCCTTAGCGTCCAGCAGGTACTCGGGCGGCGGGTTGTAGCTCTCGGCGTGCGAGGGCAGCGCGCGGCGCGGGCTAGTTATGTGAGCAGTACCTCCTTAGCGTCCAGCAGGTACTCGGGCGGCGGGTTGTAGCTCTCGGCGTGCGAGGGCAGCGCGCGGCGCGGGCTAGTTATGTGAGCAGTACCACCTTAGCGTCCAGCAGGTACTCGGGCGGCGGGTTGTAGCTCTCGGCGTGCGAGGGCAGCGCGCGGCGCTCTAGTTATGTGAGCAGTACCTCCTTGGCGTCCAGCAGGTACTCGGGCGACGGGTTGTAGCTCTCGGCGTGTGAGGGCAGCGCGCGGCGCGGGCTAGTTATGTGAGCAGTACCTCCTTAGCGTCCAGCAGGTACTCGGGCGGCGGGTTGTAGCTCTCGGCGTGTGAGGGCAGCGCGCGGCGCGGGCTTGTTATGTGAGCAGTACCTCCTTGGCGTTCAGCAGGTACTCGGGCGGCGGGTTGTAGCTCTCGGCGTGCGAGGGCAGCGCGCGGCGCGGGCTAGTTATGTGAGCAGTACCTCCTTAGCGTCCAGCAGGTACTCGGGCGGCGGGTTGTAGCTTTCGGCGTGCGAGGGCAGCGCGCGGCGCTCTAGTTATGTGAGCAGTACCTCCTTGGCGTCCAGCAGGTACTCGGGCGACGGGTTGTAGCTCTCAGCGTGTGAGGGCAGCGCGCGGCGCGGGCTAGTTATGTGAGCAGTACCTCCTTAGCGTCCAGCAGGTACTCGGGCGGCGGGTTGTAGCTCTCGGCGTGTGAGGGCAGCGCGCGGCGCGTTCTAGTTATGTGAGCAGTACCTCCTTGGCGTTCAGCAGGTACTCGGGCGGCGGGTTGTAGCTCTCGGCGTGCGAGGGCAGCGCGCGGCGCGGGCTAGCTATGTGAGCAGTACCTCCTTAGCGTCCAGCAGGTACTCGGGCGGCGGGTTGTAGCTTTCGGCGTGCGAGGGCAGCGCGCGGCGCTCTAGTTATGTGAGCAGTACCTCCTTGGCGTCCAGCAGGTACTCGGGCGACGGGTTGTAGCTCTCGGCGTGTGAGGGCAGCGCGCGGCGCGGGCTAGTTATGTGAGCAGTACCTCCTTAGCGTCCAGCAGGTACTCGGGCGGCGGGTTGTAGCTCTCGGCGTGTGAGGGCAGCGCGCGGCGCGGGCTAGTTATGTGAGCAGTACCTCCTTGGCGTCCAGCAGGTACTCGGGCGGCGGGTTGTAGCTCTCGGCGTGTGAGGGCAGCGCGCGGCGTGGGCTAGTTATGTGAGCAGTACCTCCTTGGCGTCCAGCAGGTACTCGGGCGGCGGGTTGTAGCTCTCGGCGTGTGAGGGCAGCGCGCGGCGCGGGCTAGTTATGTGAGCAGTACCTCCTTAGCGTCCAGCAGGTACTCGGGCGGCGGGTTGTAGCTCTCGGCGTGCGAGGGCAGCGCGCGGCGCGGGCTAGTTATGTGAGCAGTACCTCCTTGGCGTCCAGCAGGTACTCGGGCGGCGGGTTGTAGCTCTCGGCGTGCGAGGGCAGCGCGCGGCGCTCTAGTTATGTGAGCAGTACCTCCTTGGCGTCCAGCAGGTACTCGGGCGGCGGGTTGTAGCTCTCGGCGTGTGAGGGCAGCGCGCGGCGCGGGCTAGTTATGTGAGCAGTACCTCCTTAGCGTCCAGCAGGTACTCGGGCGGCGGGTTGTAGCTCTCGGCGTGTGAGGGCAGCGCGCGGCGCGGGCTAGTTATGTGAGCAGTACCTCCTTGGCGTCCAGCAGGTACTCGGGCGGCGGGTTGTAGCTCTCGGCGTGTGAGGGCAGCGCGCGGCGCGGGCTAGTTATGTGAGCAGTACCTCCTTGGCGTCCAGCAGGTACTCGGGCGGCGGGTTGTAGCTCTCGGCGTGTGAGGGCAGCGCGCGGCGCGGGCTAGTTATGTGAGCAGTACCTCCTTGGCGTCCAGCAGGTACTCGGGCGGCGGGTTGTAGCTCTCGGCGTGTGAGGGCAGCGCGCGGCGCGGGCTAGTTATGTGAGCAGTACCTCCTTGGCGTCCAGCAGGTACTCGGGCGGCGGGTTGTAGCTCTCGGCGTGTGAGGGCAGCGCCCGGCGCGGGCTAGTTATGTGAGCAGTACCTCCTTGGCGTCCAGCAGGTACTCGGGCGGCGGGTTGTAGCTCTCGGCGTGCGAGGGCAGCGCGCGGCGCTCTCGTTATGTGAGCAGTACCTCCTTGGCGTCCAGCAGGTACTCGGGCGGCGGGTTGTAGCTCTCGGCGTGTGAGGGCAGCGCGCGGCGCGGGCTAGTTATGTGAGCAGTACCTCCTTAGCGTCCAGCAGGTACTCGGGCGGCGGGTTGTAGCTCTCGGCGTGTGAGGGCAGCGCGCGGCGCGGGCTAGTTATGTGAGCAGTACCTCCTTGGCGTCCAGCAGGTACTCGGGCGGCGGGTTGTAGCTCTCGGCGTGTGAGGGCAGCGCGCGGCGCGGGCTAGTTATGTGAGCAGTACCTCCTTGGCGTCCAGCAGGTACTCGGGCGGCGGGTTGTAGCTCTCGGCGTGTGAGGGCAGCGCGCGGCGCGGGCTAGTTATGTGAGCAGTACCTCCTTGGCGTCCAGCAGGTACTCGGGCGGCGGGTTGTAGCTCTCGGCGTGTGAGGGCAGCGCGCGGCGCGGGCTAGTTATGTGAGCAGTACCTCCTTGGCGTCCAGCAGGTACTCGGGCGGCGGGTTGTAGCTCTCGGCGTGTGAGGGCAGCGCGCGGCGCGGGCTAGTTATGTGAGCAGTACCTCCTTGGCGTCCAGCAGGTACTCGGGCGGCGGGTTGTAGCTCTCGGCGTGCGAGGGCAGCGCGCGGCGCGGCGCGGGGATGTGCTTGTGTATGCCACGCTGCCGCGCCTCCTCCTCGCTGGTGGCCGAGCCCCACAGGTTGTAGAAGTTCTTCTCCCGCTTCTTCCGCCGCTCGTCGGCGATCTGCTTGCGGGTCTTGGTCCAGCCCATCTTGAGCGCGTGCACGATGCGCGCCACCTGCTGCTGCTCGGAGCGTGACGGCAGGAAGGAGCGCTTGTGCTCGGGGAAGGCGCGCAGCGGCGTGGCCAGCACCTCGCGCGAGAACCACTCCACCCACGGCTGCGACAGACAAACGCCCAGCTCAGCGATGCGCGCTCACAAGTCTAGCATCGCGTGACTAAGGCCAGAATGTAGATATGTGGCGAGCGATCAATACCGTCAACATCAAATGTTGACGGTAAGCAGTTAAATTAATTAATTAAGCTGTTCAACTGTGATATGATTTAAGTCTGGTATGTTATCAGTGGGACAAGCTTTAAATTATTTATTTCTGATTTTTCTAATTAATTATTAATATGAATGTATCTATTTGTACGAGCCAATATCGCTCGTACAGCATTTTTACTTTATACCTAAGTTTTATAACCTACTTTAGTCGTAACTTAACAACACAGCGTATCGTCACGCGTGATTGTGAAACGTAAATATAAGTGCGATTCAATAAATAAACCTTTTAACTAATATCGGTGGTTTTTGGCATTACTGTCAATATACTTTTACTACAATCTACAATCGAGGATACTGCGTTGCGGCTAAACCAGCAAAAATCCCCAACACTATTGCCATTTTTAAAAGGTTCCGTGCCTTGAAAGGTAAAACGGAACATACACTTCTCATAAAAAAAAAACGAAACTACCAAGATTTTTTTCCTGGCCACCAACAACCAAAAAAAAAAGCGTTAATTCTTAAAAAGAAAAAAAATACATTATTTTATCAGCTAGCAGTTTGGCCTATTCAGTGGTGTGTTCCGAATAAAAATTTTTGAATGATCATCCGCTAGACTGAAATGGAATATTGTTTTGAGGCAACACTTTTAGTGTGAAAAACGCAATTCTGGGAGAATGGAATAACATTCCACAACATGTATTCGAGACTCTCATCCGATCCAAAACGAACCGTATGTAAGCAGTCATAAGGGCCCGACGAGGTAATGATTGCATAAACTGTACTTAAACTTTTTTAAATTACATGTTTTGTTTATTGCATTCATAAAATCTCCATACAGGTGAGGGTGACTTCGACCAAACTTTTATACCCACTATCTACCCCTTCGAATATATTTTGTATTTTTCAGTTTCTCCATACAAAAACCGTCAGCCATCAATTATATTCAACGGATAAAAGATATTCAACTGGTCAAATTAGCCCTTAGAAGTGACCTGAAGTATAAGAAAACTTCATTTGAATTTGTAACATTAACATAGGGAATTCAAATCCTTGTACTATAACTTGATCAAAACAATTAGGCGCATGACAAGAATTCGGTTTCGGCGCCCGCACCCCGCACCTATCCCCGCGCTTCCCGTAGTGACGTGCAGTCGTATACTCGCTTTCGGCAGCGATGATAATACGTACAATCACAATCACAGCACAATCACCGTTCCGGTGTTCCCTCTCTAGTTTTAATAACTTCATAGCTGTCATGCGCCTAATTGTTTTGGTCACGTAGTACCTACTGTTTTATGACATTTTAACTTTTTCCGTATAATACAATATTTTGCTAATAATCCAATAATAAATAAAAACTTGAGAAGTGTTTCGATTTTTTTGATGAGAACTGTAAATATACAGTTGTATGTAAATCACATTTTAGCCGGTCCAGCCATTGCCCTGTGTTCTATTGAGGTACCTGATAGTCGTCGTGCGCGGCGTCGGGAATGTGACCCTCGCGCAGTCGGTGGATGAGCTCCAGGTCCTGCTTGCTCAGCACCACGTCCTGGCCCGTGCTGGGGTCGCGCACTGTGCGCCAAAAGTCGGGGTCTTCGCATTTCCTACCAAAAAATAAAATTGATGATTAGGAGTGTGCATGACGCGGATCACAGATAGCGGGCGGGCGCGATGGTTACTTGAGGAACTCGTCGATCTGGTCGCGCTGCGGCGGGCGCACGATGCGGCGCGCGTCCAGGTCGTAGCCCACGTGCGGGTACTCGTTGTACCACCACATGGGCACGTCGCCCACGGTGTTGCGCCGGTCCTCCTCGTCCGACGTGTCGCCCGACTCGTACTCGTCTGCACACAACACACTTCATGTACAACTTGTACTAACTGTCACATGAATGTTGTATTATGAATTCATATTCATAATCTTTATTGTGAATCATAGGTAGGTATATAAATACAGATGGTCTTATAATAAAAATATCAGCTATGATCCGCCTTTACAGGCGTACAATATCAACAAGAAACAATTTATCAATGGAAGATTAAAATAATAATAATAATATAACAATTAAATAATGAGAGAAAAAATTAATAATGTCGGAAAATTAAATGTCATAAAGTAATATAAATTAAATAATTTAAGTTGTAATTTAAAAAAGAAATTTTATAAACGTCAACATTGTTTAAAGGAAAAAAAAATAAACCCCTAGGTATTACTGTACGCATCATGACTAAGGTAGACTGTATTGTGCAAATAATTTATCAGACAAGAAATAAACCCCTAGGTATTACTGTACGCATCATGACTAAGGTAGACTGTATTGTGCAAATAATTTATCAGACAAGAAATAAACCCCTAGGTATTACTGTACGCATCATGACTAAGGTAGACTGTATTGTGCAAATAATTTATCAGACAAGAAATAAACCCCTAGGTATTACTGTACGCATCATGACTAAGGTAGACTGTATTGTGCAAATAATTTATCAGACAAGAAATAAACCCCTATTACTGTACGCATCATGACTAAGGTAGACTGTATTGTGCAAATAATTTATCAGACAAGAAATAAACCCCTAGGTATTACTGTACGCATCATGACTAAGGTAGACTGTATTGTGCAAATAATTTATCAGACAAGAAATAAACCCACAGGTATTACTGTACGCATCATGACTAAGGTAGACTGTATTGTGCAAATAATTTATCAGACAAGAAATAAACCCCTAGGTATTACTGTACGCATCATGACTAAGGTAGACTGTATTGTGCAAATAATTTATCAGACAAGAAATAAACCCCTATTACTGTACGCATCATGACTAAGGTAGACTGTATTGTGCAAATAATTTATCAGACAAGAAATAAACCCCTAGGTATTACTGTACGCATCATGACTAAGGTAGACTGTATTGTGCAAATAATTTATCAGACAAGAAATAAACCCCTAGGTATTACTGTACGCATCATGACTAAGGTAGACTGTATTGTGCAAATAATTTATCAGACAAGAAATAAACCCCTAGGTATTACTGTACGCATCATGACTAAGGTAGACTGTATTGTGCAAATAATTTATCAGACAAGAAATAAACCCCTAGGTATTACTGTACGCATCATGACTAAGGTAGACTGTATTGTGCAAATAATTTATCAGACAAGAAATAAACCCCTAGGTATTACTGTACGCATCATGACTAAGGTAGACTGTATTGTGCAAATAATTTATCAGACAAGAAATAAACCCCTAGGTATTACTGTACGCATCATGACTAAGGTAGACTGTATTGTGCAAATAATTTATCAGACAAGAAATAAACCCCTAGGTATTACTGTACGCATCATGACTAAGGTAGACTGTATTGTGCAAATAATTTATCAGACAAGAAATAAACCCCTAGGTATTACTGTACGCATCATGACTAAGGTAGACTGTATTGTGCAAATAATTTATCAGACAAGAAATAAACCCCTAGGTATTACTGTACGCATCATGACTAAGGTAGACTGTATTGTGCAAATAATTTATCAGACAAGAAATAAACCCCTAGGTATTACTGTACGCATCATGACTAAGGTAGACTGTATTGTGCAAATAATTTATCAGACAAGAAATAAACCCCTAGGTATTACTGTACGCATCATGACTAAGGTAGACTGTATTGTGCAAATAATTTATCAGACAAGAAATCGTTTACGGAGTAATAACATTTCTCCACTAACATGTCATGAAGTTTCTGATAAAACGTTTTTTATGTTTGGAATGTTTCTAATCGAAATTGGGATATTATTATATATTAGTACGTGAAGCTGTGCAAAAGATGCTTTCATAGTAAAGATGGATGTTGCTGTGCATAATTTATCCCTATGACTTACTCGTGTACGATATACAAACAACTCAATATTAGATTTCACAAATACTGCAGTTTCAAGTATATAAACACTCGGCACTATTAGTATTCTCAAATTTTTGAAGAATGACTCACAAGAGTCAGTTTGGTGTAGACTACACATAGACCTGAGACAGCGCTTCTGAGAAATGAATGCACATTCTTTATCTGTACTATTCCCCCAAAGAAGAACATTCCGACTTACCTTTTTGTCCTACAGGTTGTATATTTACACTCGCTTTCCTTATAGTATCTGCTAGGTGATTGATACTGGCATCAGTTTTGCTTTTTGTTTTGTCTTGCTTTTCTTTTGTTTTCTGTTTTATTTCCTTAACAGGTGTCTGCTTTGCTTTACTCTTGTAAGCTTTCTGTTTTGTCTCCTTAGCAGGTTTCTCTGTCTCCGAGTCACTGGCACCAGAGTGTGTGTGAGTAACTCCTGACTCTGCCCCACTGTCCACACTTTCTTCATCATCATTACTGCTCTCCTGCTGGTCACTGTCATCATCATCGTCCTCCTCAGATGCATCATCAGACTCTGAGTCTGTGAGATCCTGAAGTCAATTATTTTAATACATAAGTAAACCACAACAGTAAACAATCATTATTGCAGTAGTACTCAAACAATGGATTACATAAGTAAAAAGAGAGAGCCTTTGTTAAATGTTACAAAGTAATATAGTACATGAAAAGAAAAATATAAGCACTTACTGATGATCCTTCTGAAACAATGTCTGCCTGGTCATCATCTCCAAAGGTGGAATCCCCACTGTCACCAAACAGGACTTCCTGTGCAAATAAACAACCCCTTATATGTATTACTAGCCCTGCAGTTGAATCCACCCCCTATGGGTCATAGCTTATAACCTTCCTTGTAAATCGGGCTATGAAATAGACTATCAAAAGAGACTAGGCTATCAAAAGAAATTTTGTAAAATCTGACTGGTAGTTCCAGAGATAAGAACATTCAAACAAACAAACTCTTCAGCTTTATCATATTGTAAAGATATGATTATGTTTTAAATGTTTGATTACTTACTGTTGTTTATAACCTATTTCGAGAAAAGGACAAAGTTCTCAACTGTTTTTTATTTTATTTTTTTATATACATATATTTGGCAATATATGCCAATACTGGAAATTGCTTTTGATGTTTTTTTTTTCTGTCCCAAAGAGTCTTATCCTGTAGTCAATCCACCAGATTGCTACAGGCTGTGTCTGTCTATGTATTTTTATGTGACCCCATACAGAAAAATAAAATAAAATTTAAGAAAACTAAAAACCAACTTTAAAAAGAATAGAATGCAGGAAGTCGGTGCCAATATTATTTACAACAAATAGAATAATAAAACCGGTCATGAGCGAGTCGGACTCGCGCACCGAGGGTTCCATACAATCCTACTTCCTATCCTACTAATATTATAAATGCGAAAGTTTGTGAGGATGGATGGATGTTTGTTACTCTTTCACGCAAAAACTACTGAATGGATACTCATGAAATTTGTCACACAGATAGTTTATAACCTGGATTAACACATAGCGATACTTTTTATCCCGATATTCCTACGGGTTCAAGACTTACACGGGGCGCTGCTAAGCATATATATATATATAAGTGTGCTATTTACAGACATTGTTTTATTTTTCCTGTAATTTTTACATAAACTTCTATTACAGAATAATTTCAGATTTTTCTGTATGCAAACTTCGGAGATAAGAGGGGGGAGGGGGGTGATCGGTACCGAAAACTATGCGGCTTAAAAAAAACCAGTCAAGTGCGTCTCGGACCACGCACAATGAAGGGTTCTGTAGTTGGGATGAATTTATACCAAGAACAAACTTAACAGTGTAGTTGAAAAACATGTTCTCCCATACATTCCAACTACAAAATGTTTGCACGCACAATATTGAGAGATTTACCATGTTGTTTTAAGACCATAGACTTCTTATAGGTTTCCCTGTAATCTATAGATATAGAAATATTTTCTGTATTTTTATCAAAATTTTAAGTTTAGTAGTTTCGGAGATAAAGGGAGGAGGGATGGTCAATTATTGTCTATTTTCGTAAATAACTTTAAAACAGTTTATTTTAAAATTATAAAAAGAATATATTTGAGATACCCACAGTAAGCCCTTTCATTTGATATATCGCATGGTACAGTTTGCAAATATTATTTTTTTAATTTTCTTATTTGCCCCCAAAATTGACCCCCATATTCAAAATTCATTAATTTACATTACGTGTCCGTGTTTGGGTCATAGAAATACATACGTGTACCAAATTTCAACATAAACGGTCCATTAGATTCAGATCAAATTGGCTGTGGCAGACGGACTAACAGACAGGCAGACAGACACATGAGTGATCCTATAAGGGTTCCATTTTTTACTTTGGATGTAAGGAACCCTAAAAAGAAAAAATGTTTGAGAATGTGCCAATATGATACCCCACATGCCCTAGTAGCCCCACTGCAAATTTTTAAGACCCCCTTTCTGTCCCTGTTGCAAAAATATATATACATTTTTATTTTTTGCTTATTTGCAATCATCTAAAACTATTCCAAAATTGAAGTTGATAACATTAGTAGTTTTTGAGATATCCAGCTGTTGACAGACAGACAGAGTCGCACCATTAGGGTTCCTTTTTACCATTTTGGTACAGAACCCTAATTACAGAATAAAATGTTTAAAACAATAATTATTGCAATACATCTTGATCATGATCAGAAGCGGCCCCAGCCTCATCTTCATGCTCGGAGTCAGTTGCGTCATCCGCAGCATCCAGATCTCCAGTCAATAACTCTTCATCTTCTGATCCATCCTGTTGACATCAATTTATGTTGACACACGTGAGATAAGTAATCGCACTAGACACATTATAATGTCAGCCGAAACACGTACACGGCTGGACATGGGCCTCCCCATTACTGATCTCCACATACAAACCTCAAAACAATTTCTTCCCGTTTTAATCCAAAAAATATTTTTAAAATGAGGAAGTGCTCCAAACCACAATGATGGTAGTGGTAATTAATCCCCAAATTTACTTCATTAAAATGATAACAAACGAGCCAGTGTAAAAAGCGTGGTGCAACAATGCGAAATCTTTAAATTATAAGCCTTACCTCGTCAGAAGCTTTTACAGAAACATTTTGATTGGACTCTTCAGAGCCAGCTTTTCTTTTCAGAAGTCCGTTTCTGAATGGGGGCATTTTAAATGAATTGCATATTTTTCTTAAAATTAAAACCACACGTGTTTTTGACTTTAACAATAAACCAACAAAGACAAACACATGAAGAAGTGAACTGTCCAACTGTCAGCCGTCAGTGACACTGACACTTGACATTAGTCAATAAAAAAAAACTGCAAAAGTCGCAGAATCCACTTTTTCTAAAAGAAACAAAACAAAGACCAAAAAATGAGGAGGTTCTCAATTCTTCGGAATCGGGAATCTTTTTTTTTTATTATTAAGTTGGGGAAAAAGTCTTTTCGCATTATAGTATGTATGAACTTGTAATAAAATCTCTTTGGCTATACTATTTGTATCTGGCTGGTTTTGGTACCACTGCAAGTTTAAATTTTAAAGAACATAATTCCAAATTCAAATTAGGAAAATGTGTGATTTTCATTTGTTTTTCGTACCGTCAAGATATACATTTTAAAATTTTACTACAAAAAAGGTAAAAATGTAACGCGAGCCGCGAAAAAAATTTGCGATGTTAATGGACCTAGTGTAGTGTCTGTGAGAGTAGCACTTTGGTTTAAGCGTTTTCAATCCGGAAATTTTGATGTCAAAGATGCACGTCGCTCTGGTCGACCTATTACGGATAAAATGGATGCCATTTTTGAAAAAGTGGAGCAAGATCGGCATATCAGTAGTTACGACGTAGCTGAAGAACTGGAAATTGACCACAAAACAGTTTTGGCGCATTTGAAAAAAACTGGGTACACAAAAAAGCTCGACATTTGGGTACCTCACGAGCTCACTGAAAGAAACCTAATGAACCGTGTACTCATTTGTGATTCTTTATTACGACGTAATGAAACCGAACCATTTTTGAAGAAGCTGATAACTGGTGATGAAAAGTGGATTACGTATGACAAGAACGTGCGAAAAAGGTCGTGGTCAAAGGCCGGTTAGGCTTCACAGACTGTGGCAAAACCCGGGTTAACTCGCAACAAGGTGATGCTGTGTGTGTGGTGGGATTGGAAGGGCATTATTCATTATGAGCTGTTACCACCAGGTAGGACCATCAATTCTGAACTCTACTGCGAACAACTGATGAGATTAAAGCAAGAAGTTGAGAGCAAGCGGCCGGAATTAATCAACAGAAGGGGTGTGGTTTTTCATCATGATAACGCTAGACCTCACACATCTTTAGCCACTCAGCAAAAATTAAGAGAGTTTGGCTGGGAGGTGTTAATGCATCCGCCGTATTATATAGTCCTGACCTTGCACCTTCAGATTTCCACCTGTTTCGGTCTCTTCAGAATTCTTTAGGCAGTGTCAGGTTAACATCACGAGAGGACTGCCAAAACCACTTGTCGCGGTATTTTGACCAGAAGTCCCAAAATTTCTATAGCAATGGGATCATGTCCCTACCTACAAGATGGCAATAAGTTATCGAACAAAATGGTACCTACATACTTTAGTTAAATGTAAATAAACTATGTTAAAAAATGTTTTGAATTTTCTTAAAAAATGCGAAGAAACTTTTTCCCCAACCTATTATGTATGTTCACTTGAAGTCAGCTGTTTGGTACAGCTGGAAAATTTAAGGAAAGAAAAAATGAAAGAAAAACTGTATATTCAACGAGAAAGTGACGCACAAACATACATAAAATTGTTGCATAAAAGCAGCTTAAAACATAAACAAATGCAAACCTATTTAAAAAAAATACTATAATAAGTGGATGGGTCACTCACTACCGCGCGAAACGGCTAACGCTCAGCATAATGCCGTAGCCCGTGCACGAAGGCGTGAATCCACGGCGCTAGTTTTTAGCTTAAGCTGGCGTATCGTTGTCTGGGAAAAATGAATAATACAATAAACCGACTGGACCGATTTGGAAAACTCTTTTTCTTTTTTTTTTTTTTTGGAAAGGGTACTTTCTAGTTGTTCCCATTGTCATCAGGTTAGGATCTGATGATGGAAGATGCTGGAGAAATCATCGGAACTCTTCAAATATTACAGGCACACCTATACCGATTTGGATATTTTTTGTAGTAACTCGTAAACCTTCTTGAAAACTTACTCAATTTTGGGCACCTTATATTATTTAGCAACACTGAATCGACGGTGCCATGCCATCCTCTTTCAATTCACAGATAAGTTGGTAGGACTGTATTTTTAGTTTTCTTATATTCTTTTCATATAATTATAGTTTAAATTATTCTGTGGTTTTCTTCAGTGTAGTATCTTATCTGTACTGTATAGCTAATTTGTAGGTTAAGGTTGTGTAAAGTTACCTTAGATAAATGACTGACATGGGAAGCGCGGGAAACTCCAAACTTGGCGGACGCGTCCTTTTTGTTAAAATTTATAATTTAAAAAAACCTGTAATATAAGATCAGTAGTCGTAGTTTTAGTGTCCTATTTTCTTTTAATTATAGTTTAAATTTAGTGTAGTATATTTTCTTCGATAGTGGTAAGTCTTTTCTAACTTTTGGAGAAGGAGAACAAAATGAACGACCCGCCTGATCCAGGGGGCTTCGTCCCCCCGGCAGGCAATTTTGTAACCATAATATCGAATGAATCGGGTATGGATACCGATGGGTCGTCTTCGGCTCGTCACCTTAAAAGAAGCCGTGTACATATTTGCAAGCACTGCAATAAACGCCGCCGTACCCGCAAAAACCACGGTTCCGAGTCGTCGGGTTGTGGTTGTGTAGAATCATCCACTTTAGAACGTCCTGCATCAGAGCCTAACTGTTCCGAAATAATAGTATCTAACAAAGTTACTGATATTCCTGCTCCTTCCTTAGATGTTCCCACTCAGATAGGTCGAAAAACCTACGACAAAACCGACAGTACGCCTTTTGTTATTCATGTTCAAAAACAATTAATTTCACCAGATGATGGAACGTCGTTGCACCCGATTACATTTGGCAAATTTTTGAAACATAACGCCTTCCAGAATATAATCAACGGTAGCGTCAAAAAAATCGGGCGCAATAAAATATCACTATCTTTTTCCAATTTCCTGGACGCAAATTCCTTTATTACCCATAATAGTCTTCAGACACATAATTACAAAGCTTTTATACCAACTTTTAACGTCACTAGAATGGGTTTAGTACGTGGTGTTCCTGCGGAATGGTCTCCGGAGGAAGTTATTGATAATATAACAGTACCAATTCGTTGTGGTCCAATTTTAAAAGTCAGACGCCTTAATTTCAAAACCACTGTTGATGGTACAACCATTTGGAAACCATCCCAATCCATAGTTGTTACATTTGATGGGCAGGTTCTACCAAAAAGAATTTTTATGTGCTATAATGCTTTACCTGTAGATCTATATATTTTCCCTACTGTACAGTGTTTTAATTGCTGTCGTTTTGGTCACACTAAAATTCAGTGCAGGACCAAACCTCGTTGTTATAAATGTGGCCAAGGCCACACTGGGGACAGTTGTGAAAGAGAACAAGAAAGTGCATCTTGTTGCTTTTGCTCTGGTTTTCACTATGCTACTAATAAGTCTTGCCCAGAATTTTCTAGGCAAAAATTAATTAAAACATATATGGCACAAAGTTCAGTATCTTATGCTGAAGCAGCAAAAGTACATCCTGCAGTAACTAAATCGTATGCCGATACACTTCTATCTTCTCCTTCCAAAAACTTTGCACATACTCCATCAATCTCTTCGCCTAATAGAATGCCTACTTCAAGTAGTTATAAAAAGACTGTCTTCCTCAAACCACGCTCCCCTCCCAAATCTGTACAAGGATATAATAAAGAAGCTCACAATGCCATTATTAACGATTTCAACATTCCCCAACCAGCTAATGGTTGTGCCTTTTCTAATAATCATAATAATGAAAAAAAAGACACAAATTTTTCTATAAACGATTTTCTTTCTGCACTACACAATCTTCTTTCTCAGTTCAACATTTCACCGTCCAACGTTGCCCCATCTTTCAATGTATCTCAATCCATTCATAATGGACAACACATCCAAAATAATCCAGTGGAACTGCCGCAGTCTAGTAAACAAAAAGAGTGATGTTATATATCTTTTAAACAAATATGAGCCATTTGCCTTTGCCTTAGCAGAGACGTGGCTCAAATCTAATCATATTTTTAAAATTAATGGTTATTTAACCATTAGAGAGGATAGATTCATAAGACTAAGGATTCTGCACCAGGCTTTGACGGCATCCCGTATTCCTTTTTTGCTAATTTAAATGATGATGTCCTCAGTTATTAATTAGAGCTTGTTAATTCTATCATGATTACAGGAAACATCCCTGTGGAATGGAAACGTCAAATGGTGTTGCCATTTCTTAAACCGAATAAAACCCCATCTGATATTTCTTCATACCGTCCCATAGTGTTGTCTTCAATTCTAATGAAATTAGCGGAACACTTAATTAAAAATCGCCTGGAATGGTATGTTGAAAGTAAGGGTCTTTTGGCAGAATCACAATATGGTTTTAGAAAAGGTAAAAGTACAACTGACTGTTTAAGTATTTTAACATCGGATATTCGATTATCCTTCTCTAATAACCATTCCGCTATTGCAGTTTTCCTTGATATTGATGCAGCTTATGATAATGTTGTATTATCAGTTTTACAAAATAAATTAAAAGCCTTACAAGTTCCATTGAATTTGTCGAATTTCATTGTTAATATTCTGACTGAACGATCTGTTAACATGATAATAGGAGATCATGAGGCATCCCATCTTGCTTGGAGAGGCCTCCCGCAGGGTTCTGTGCTCAGTCCCCTCTTATACAATATTTACACTTTCGATTTAGACTCGTCCTTAATTACTAACAATGTTAAGGTTCTTCAATACGCCGACGACGTATTATTATATTCTTCAAGCCAATCTGTTGAACAAGCCAGCTGTGCTATCAATTCTGCTTTATCTACTCTGGAGTCATGGTTACATCTAAACGGTTTGGATTTATCCACGTCTAAATGCGCGGCTGTTTTATTCACTCGGAAAAGAAATATTCCCTTGGTAAACCTCTTTTATAAGGAAATACCTATTCCAGTTACAGATAAAGTCAGATATCTTGGTATAATACTTGACTGTAAATTAAGTGGTGTTCCTCATTGTGATTATATCGTTAACAAATGTGAAAATCACCTAAACATGCTTAGATGCCTCTCTGGTGTATGGTGGGGTGCACATCCATTTTCTTTGAAACTTGTTTACAACGCAATTATAAGAAGCACTCTAGATTATGGATTGTTCGTTCTAGAGCCTGGTAGTGTTATGGCTTTTAAAAAATTGGATCGCATCCAGTCTAAAGCATTACGCATTATTTCGGGTGCCATGAAGTGTAGTCCCATTAATGCACTCCAAATTGAATGTGGGGAAGCTCCTTTATATCTTAGAAGACAATTCCTATCTGACAAATATTTGTTCCGGATTCTTCAGCTCTCAACTCATCCTCTCATTCCTAAACTAGACTCTTTAGTGTTACAGATTGAATCGTCAGATTACTGGTCCCATAAACGTGCTCCTTGTTTAGTTGTAAGCTATAAAAAATTCCTTTCACTTTCTTCTCCAATTCACCATTCCAATAAACTTCCCCTGTTTAACAGTAGTTATGAGAGTCTACAATTCAGCCCTATCATTAAATATAACTGTGTAAGTAAATCAGATCCCGATTGTCATATAAGTTTTAATAATTTTCTGGCTGAACACTCGGAGTATCACTATATATTTACTGATGCTGCCAAGCGTTCGCCGACGGGTTGTGTTGGGATAGGTACTTATCATTCTCAATACAACATTGTCCAAAAAATAAAACTGCCTCCGGAGACTTCAGTTTTTACGGGGGAATGTTTCGGTATTTTAAAAGCCATAGAATATACTCGTGTTCTTAAGCTCAAAAAAACAATAATTTTTACCGATTCTCAAAGTGCTCTTCTAGCCATCAATAAATCCCCTTTTGAACACAAATCACAGCTCCCAATCATTTATTTAATAAGAGAATTTGCGTTCAGAACCATTTCGGAAGGTAATACTTTGCAATTTGCATGGATTCCGGCCCATTCTGGAATCCATGGCAATGAAGTTGCTGACACACTTGCTGGTGATGCGGTGCAGTGTGGGGATTTAGTTCCTTATACTAATTTTAGTAGTGACCTTGTGATGTTACCTAAGACTTTTCTTCGGGACACCTGGAAGGTAGCTTGGGATATCGGAAGTAAATTAAAGGGCCGTTATTTTTCAATTATTCAGCCCGACGTTCCGGAAAAACCGTGGTTTGGCAGGGCGAAGTTTGGCAAGGTGGAGACCTCCGTTTTAATACGTATGAGACTGGGTCATGTTTGTTCTCCAGCCCATCTTGCCAAACTTCATATCATCGACGACCCCATCTGCTCGTGTGGTACAGACGTAGGCGACCTTAACCACATTTTTTTCTCCTGTCCCTTATATGACCGTTCTTCTTTTCTCAGTAACCTCTTGTCCCTCCGTATTCCTTTTCCTACCTCAATAATTTCTTTACTTTGCACAAATAGCTTTCCTGTATATAAATGTATAGTATCATTCATCACTCTAAATAATATTAAGTTGTAAATTTTCCTCATTGTAATTTGCTCATTATTTACTATCTTCACCTTTATAAATATACTGATCATATATCCGTCCTATCCTAAATCCCGTTAAATTATTCATACTAATATTTTCGTTTCCCTAACTTTGAAATAACTATAAACTTGACATTGGCTAAATGCACAAACCGTGCGAAGCCAAAAAGAAAAAAAAAAAAAAAAAAAAAAAGTTACCTTACTTTCGAAATAAGCAGGAAGAAAAGAAAAATAAAGAAATAAACCCTACGTCAAATTAATCTGTAAAATGAGGAGTAATAGTGTTCTGTGGTAAAATGTCCTAATAAACGGAATGTATTGCACAACACAACATAGTAAATTATAAAATAATTGTACATTTTAAATTTATAAATTCATTTCTAAAATTATTATTCGTATAAAATACAATCTTAGACCACAAAATGTTTCGTAACTTGGCTAAGATTTTGGAACCTATCAGAAATCAGCTGGTAAGCGCTGTTGTTGTCAGAGGGGGTTACCTATCACTTTAACCCGTGTTGCATACAACTTATTCTTGTGCGATTGTCTGCCGCTGATGTGTGTATGTTGTCAGCCGCGGAAGGCGCGGGTGGGCAGCGCGGCTGACGGCGGCGGTAGCGCGTTCGAGCGGAACAGCGCGTCCAAGGAGCAGCAGCTGTCGGAGACACTAAAGCGCACGCTGCCCGGCATCACGTACGTCAGCGTCGAGGACATCTCGGGGGGATGTGGCGCCATGTTTGAGGTATTCAGTCTTCTGTAAGCTAGTCAGTTATTGACAACAAGGAGCACAATAAAGCTGTACCTACTCATAATCATTTCTTTTTGTCCCAAGTGTGCTAGGATAGGCCACACAAAGCTAGACATCACTAGGTACTAATTTCACTAAAGTGCTACCTACATCTGTTTATCCTCTCATGCCTACTCAATAAATCTACTTTTTCAGGTGAATGTGGAAGCTAAGGAATTTATTGGTTTATCTCGAGTGAAACAACACCGTCTGGTAACTGAAACCTTGAAGAATGAGATTGCTGAGATGCACGGTATCCGTATACACACCACAATACCAGAAGCTGGTGACAAATAACACAAGGGTGATATGTATTTGTAAATAGTAAATGCTTATACAAAACTTCCAAGATTTGGTTCTCAATATGTACTTGTAAAACTTATTGCTAATGCAATAAGTTTTACAAGTACATATTGTATTGAGAACCAAATCTTATAATAATCTAATAAAAATATAATCTAATAAAAAACAATCTTGTCTGTTCAAAATAATTTTTGAACAGACAAGATTGTTTTTTATTAGATTATCTAGTGGCTATAAGCTTTCCTTTTTGTTCTGGTTGAACATAACTGTGCAATGGATTGTTGAACTATAGGACTTGTTGTTAGTTTCTGTTATGTTGACCCAATTATGGGAAGTTGTTAATAATTGAATTATAATAGGTATTCTATGAAAAAGCATTTGTGATTCTAAATATTTACTATGTTAGTTCAGTACATTTTAAAAATGTGCTGTGATACACTATTGTGATGTGGTCTCATTGGAATACTACTATTTAATGAGTGTTGTCATGTAGCTTGTAGATCCTATAAATATTAATTATAATAGAAAAGTGCAGCAATAATAACTTTTTAATTAATAAACCTAAATAATAATGACTTACTTTATTAGTAAGAGCTAGTAAATCTACTTATGTAGATGCAGTCAGCAAGGAAACTCCAATAACACTACAGTATTTTTTATCATAATTGTCTGTCTAAAGAGTAGCGGTACCACACGCCAAACCCGATCCATCCCGATCCCGACATGCAATTCAATAACAATCTGGCGGGTTGTGTTGGGATAGGTACTTACCATTCTCAATACAACATTGTACAAAAAATAAAACTGCCTCCGGAGACTTCAGTTTTTACAGGGGAATGTTTCGGTATTTTAAAAGCCATAGAATATACTCGTGTTCTTAAGCTCAAGAAAACAATAATTTTTACCGATTCTCAAAGTGCTCTTCTAGCCATCAATAAATCCCCTTTTGAACACAAATCACAGTTCCCAATCATTTATTTAATAAGAGAATTTGCATTCAGAACCATTTCGGAAGGTAATACTTCGTAATTTGCATGGATTCCAGCCCATTCTTGAAACCATAGCAATGAAGTTGCTGACACACTTGCCGGTGATGTGGTGCAGTGTGGGGATTTAGTTCCTTATACTAATTTTAGTAGTGACCTCGTGATGTTACCAAAGACTTTTCTTCGGGACACCTGGAAGGTAGCTTGAGATATCAGAAGCAAATTAAAGGGCCGTTATTTTTCAATTATTCAGCCCGACGTTCCGGAAAAACCGTGGTTTGGCAAGGTGGATACCTCCGTTTTAATACGTATGAGACTGGGTCATGTTTGTTCTCCAGCCCATCTTGCCAAACTTCATATCATCGACGACCCCATCTGCTCGTGTGGTACAGATACAGACGTAGGCGACCTTAACCACATTTTTTTCTCCTGTCCCTTATATATGACCGTTCTTCTTTTCTCAGTAACCTCTTGTCCCTCCGTATTCCTTTTCCTACCTCAATACATTCTTTACTTTGCACAAATAGCTTTTCTGTATATAAATGTATAGTCTCATTCATCACTTTATACAGGGTGATTTTTAAAACATGCGACAAAATTTAAGGGGGTGTTCTACCCATCAATATGAACAACTTTTACTATGGGACCAACTCGGAATTCGCAAAAAAATTTCGACCTTTTTATACAAAATGGTCCAATCGGGTATGTGCTTTTACATGGGAAGGTAATTTTTTTTTTTGCGAATTCTTAGTTGGTCCCATAGTAAAAGTTGTTCATATTGATGGGTAGAACACCCCCTTAAATTTTGTCGCATGTTTTAAAAATCACCCTGTATAATATTAAGTTGTAATTTTTCCTCATTGTAATTTGCTCATTATTTACTATCTTCACCTTTATAAATATACTGATCTTATATCCGTCCTATCCTAAATCCCGTTATAATCATTTAATTATTCATACTAATATTTTCGTTTCCCTAACTTTATTTCTGAAATAATTATAAACTTGACATTGGCTAAATGCACAAACCGTGCGAAGCCAAAAGAAAAAAAAAAAAAACAATTGGCGCTAGCGTCGAATTCAAGAGTACGAAAGGTACGAAACGTTAAAATTCCAATGTCGATCGGTCGGAATTGGAATCAAGAGTAGGTAAGCTAAGCACCCAGGTTTGATCATACAACTACAGAATTATTTTGATTAGAGGGGTACTTCCTCCATAAAGGTGGCTACTGGATATCTCCGCCTTATGAGATCCGATTTGGATGTTTTTTTTTATTTGAAAGGTAAACGTTTTGTTGGTCTCATAAAAATTTAGGGAAGACCTGATGAGTTTCTTCGTCGTGATGAGCAGAATAGCTCCTCACAATACAGTAAATTGCTCACTTTTAGATTTCTACTAGTGTATTCGGCCCTTTAACTACTGGGTAGGGATTGATGGAGCACCTGGGACCACCTTCTCATCACAAAACTAGAGAATTGTGAAAATATTATCAGAATTCTCTAAAACGAGCCGCTAACCAATATTAATGTTAGTTTTTACAATGAGGTCACTAGATGGCAATACTGTGCACCGCTAGCAGGCTTAGCACGAGAACTGTATAGAATCTTTTTTTTTCTTTTGGCTTCGCACGGTTTGTGCATTTTGGCTTCGGAAGAGTAGACAAAAATAAAGAAAACCGGTCAAGAGCGAGTCGGACTTGCACACCGAGAGTTCCGTGCCATCCTACTAATATTATAAATGTGAAAGTTTGTGAGAATGGATGGATGTTTGTTACTCCTTCACGCAAAAACTACTTAACGGATTTTGATGAAATTTGGCACACAGTTTATATCCTGAATTAACACATAGGATACTTTTTATCTCCATACTCCTACGGGTTCGAGACTTACGCGGATGAAACCGCGGGGCGCTGCTAGTCATATAAAAAACGGTGCTATTTAGAGACATCATTTTATTTTTCCTGTAATCTATACATAAAATTCTATCACACAGAATAATTTCAGATTTTTCTCTATACAAACTTCGGAGATAATTCATCAAAAGTCGAAAACTATGATGCCTAAAAAAAAGTGTTTAATGCATGCCGTGGCAGCCTTTAATTAAGGGTACACCATAAAATGTTAAAATAATATAGGTAGGTATTTTAACATGTATTTTTAGTGTATGCTTTGTTGGTTGTCCTTAAATATATAATTAATATAATAATATCCTGGGACATTTTCACACACGGTCATCTGGTCGTCTGGTCCCAAACTAAGCAGAGCTTGTACTATGGAAACCAGATAACTGATATACTACATGTACTACTTTTTTTTTGTAAATACATACTTATATAGATAATTACACCCAGACTCAGGACAAACAGATATCGTTCATGCACACAAATGTTTGTCCTGGATGGGAATCGAACCCACGACCTGCGGCGTGATAGGTGGTATCTTAACCAATCACGCCAACTGGCCTGTCTTATTAAAGAAATAATTTTAATAACTCTGGTAGTATATAGTAAGGCTCGGCGCTAACGGGCCACCGACCGCAGCCACCAGTGGCTGTCGCGCGCTACCGCCACCAGCAGTGCCATTGCACTGGTACATTCCGCTCGAGATAAGCACATTTTTTTTTGTACAGCTCGCGACAACACAGCAGTGTGGACTAGGCGTCGTTTTTATTTTATTTTTGTTTTTGTGCACCCTTCGCAGGCCGGCAACAACCCTAACGTGGTCAGAAGGAATAAGAGTTACCCGATAGAAAGAGAGGCAACTTGTAGGTAATAAGCGTTGTGCGACCTGAATTTGTGTCGTAGCAAAAGTCGCTTTTTATTTAAATGATTTTGCGGAGTGCGGGATCTGTTTATCTGTGACAGAACATTATTACACTTAGGCCCAATGATATTATAAGTAAAAAGTCTTAGATAGGTTATACACGCTCAAAAAGTGGTACGTCAAAATCAAAATGTGGCTAATTAGCCACATTTTCGTCGTCTTGTCTCTTTTTCGCTCCCGATAATTACGACATGCCGTCCTATTTCCACGTGTCATCTAATAGTTCGACGTTGTGCCGTTTTTGAACATCGAATGTTGGGTTAGGTAACGTATCTACGTCTTTTTACTTATAATATCATTGCTTAGGCCCACGAAACGTGCAAGTGGGCCACGAGCACGTTTCGTCGGGTTTTTATAAATGTAGAGTTTGTAAACTCGGAGTTAAGTAGTTAACATTTTATCTCTTATTACGTGTTGCGCCACTAAACAGTAACACCGGCTTAGTTAATCTGGCATAAATGTTTTTTGAGCTGGGAACATTGCTGTTCAATAGATGAAACTGAAAGAGATTATTTTATCTTTGCCCTGATTATTAAATCCGATCAAAAATGAATGAACGGAAATCGTCACTGACTTTTACTTTACATTACCACAGACATTACGAAACGTAGACAGAAAATAGAGGTAGACAAGTTCTCAGCGTACAACAGTATGAGATAGCGAGAGTTCAACATAAGTAGTACATTACCACGGCTTTTACAGCCATATACCGGGTGGTGGGGATAATACGATATTAATTGAAATCACATACTGGGTATCGCGGTAGTAGTACGTATACCAAAAATTATCAAATTATAATCAAGGGTATAGCCGCAGGAATTTGTTTTTCCTTTGACAATTTTAACACATGATGTGATTACCACGCAAGTTTCATTTAGGTCATTCACATCAAAACCAAATGCAATGGTGCAGCTCGCTACTCAGAAATAATACAATATTGTATTGTATTGCTGATTGAATTTAGACCTAATAACCATGACGATAAAATTCCTATTATCATAAGCAAACAAAGATTGCCGAGGCGCAATTCGTTTCGAAAACAGAAGAAAGCACGGTTGCCAGTTCGACGTCTTTGTCTAAACAAAGTAAGTTTAAACAACAATAGTTCGTAATCACTTCCGCATTCAAAAGATTTATTGTGCAAGAAAAGGAAAGAAATACATCTAGGGTTTCCCTAGAATTTGCTTCTGATCCACTGTCTAGTGCGTGACGTGCTACCCTTGTGAGAGCGTGTTTTTTTTTTTTAAATTTCGATTCGTAAGTGGTTTTAGCGCATTAACAATAATTATTGATTTTGTGTAAAATTGTTTTGTTGCAATTTCATACAGTGCGTTGTGTTATTGACAGATAATTCGATTGTGTATAAGTTTTAAGTGTAGTAGAGTTTGGTAGGTTACGGTACCTACCTAATGTGTAAACAATAGTGTGATAGTTACTTGCTGTTATTTCGTTGTAAGTTAAGTTTGGGGATTTATCAAAAATGAGGTTTATGCTTGTGATGTGAATACCGTAGAGAAACTGCGAGACAGAATTATTGACGCTTTTAATAAATTAAAAGCAATGGCTATCAGTAGTGACTTGTTAAGGAAAGTAAGAAACAATATCACAAGACATTGTCACATGTGTGTTACGAGTAAATGGTGGACAAATTCAGCAATTAAAAATTTAATTTAGTGTACCATGAATTAAGTAAGTTTTGATTTAATGTTTAATTAAGTCTTTTTAAAACGTGAACCTACTGATAGAAAAGTCGCGTGGGCTGGCGGGCGGCAAGCGGTGAACGGAGCGGGGATAGATGCCGCGCGCCATTTTTTTTTGTACATTTGTACTTACATGAATGAAACTTCGCCTAAAACGGACGAAACGGGTGCGACGTTGCCGCTCTCACGTGCAGTGCCTACAAGGTCAGATGAGGTTAGTAGACAATATTATTAAGGATGTTGTTTTAAATTCTGATTAGTTTCGCATTTAGTTTGTTTGCAAAATTAGATTTTTGAATTTTGATGTAATACCTAATTTGGTAATGGTAAAGTGTTTTGGTTGACTAGTGGGGATCGTATTTTCATTCAATGTCGTTATGTTGTCACCACCCTGTATACAGCAATTCACCATCACTACGCACTAAATAAAGATTACCTTTTGCAATAAAGTCACAAATTACACAGAATAAGCGTTTCACAGTTTTTATCAAAGAAAATCTTTCGACAACATGATTTATTTGCCACCAGTGGTGGCAAACAATAAAAACCCGAGACGCAAATAGAGATAGAATAATGATGCTATGTCCTGCTCACACATACAAATTTTGACTGATGTGTCGTCCCACTTTCACAATTATTATTATTATAAGAGCACCTCTATTCTCTGTCTACGTTACGATACGTAAAACTATACTCAAGCAGAATTAAAAATACAAAACTAAAAACGTAAGCAGTACTTTATACCTAAATAAAGGCCTCCAGTAATAAAGGATGTGCTCACATACATATATGAAGATTTTCTTTTTGTATCAATCTGCCTAGCCTTTTCCAAACTATTTTGGGGTCGGCTTCCAGTCTAATCGGATGCAGATGAAGATTGTATATGAAGCCGAAACTCGAAGTAACAAATGATAAACTAGGACCATCGAAGTAAAATAAACAAAGTTAATTACTAATAACAAAACAAAACCAAGGACAGCAAGACGACCAGTCACTACAAGCAGCAGCCGTTCACGAGCATAACGCAGAGTTTAGCCATCACCCCCCTCGCCGTATTTGAGGGAAGGAGACATCTAAGGGAGCATGACGAACTTGCTGCTGTTAGATTTTACTTTAGCTTTAAACGCATTGAAGGGCAAATCTAGCAAAGAAGAGGGTAACTTGTTTTAAAAGGGTATACCAAGCCCAAAAAATGAGTTATGAACCTTATGATGCCGGTGAAACGGAGCATGTAGGTAATTTGTCCTTATTTCTGGTGTTAACATTGTGGATATCACTGTTTATAGTGTATAAATGTATATTTTGTCTAATATATAAGATGTTGGCGAAGATGAATTGTGATGCCACCGTGAGAATACCAATATGTTTAAAAAAATCTCTCAGAGATACTCTAGCACCTAGCTGGTAAATTGCTCGAACAGCTCGTTTTTGAAGTACAAATATATTTTGAATGTCAGCGGCTTTGCCCCAGAGCAGAATACCGTAGGACATAACGCTATGAAAATAACTAAAATAGACTAACCGAGCCGTATCAACGTCAGTGTATTGTCTTACTCTCCTAAATAAACATAAATTATTACATAACAAGCAGTTCGGTTTTACAAAGGGTCGTTCAACTACTAGGGTGTTGAACTTTTAGGACATATTTATAATGCATGGGAAGGCAAATGCGATGCCTTGGGCATCTTTTGTGATTTGTCCAAGGCATTCGATTGCGTTCTTCATGAAACGTTAATCAGGAAACTCCGCCATTACGGGATCCGGAACACCGCTCTGGATCTTCTTACTTCATACTTGAGTAATAGGATTCAGAGCGTTGACGTTAATGGAAAAAGATCGCCCGGATCTATAGTAACAATGGGGGTCCCACAGGGCTCGATTCTTGGTCCTTTCTTGTTTCTTATTTATATTAACGATTTGCCCTACCTCATAAAGGATAATCTAGTTTTGTTTGCGGATAATACTTCACTTTTGTTTAAACTTAAATGTCAACAGCTGGTTACTGACGATGTAAACAGAGCGATCTCAAAAGTAGTTCAGTGTTAATAATTTATTCCTTAATGAAAAAAAAAACCAAATGCATTAAGTTTACGCTACCTCACGTTAGGCAGGTGAAAACTAACGTGTTGATAAAGGGCGAAGAATTGAATCCTGAAGATAGCACAGTATTCTTGGGCTTAACTTTTGATGTTAAGCTTCAGTGGGGCCCACATATAGATAAATTGTCAAAAAAGCTAAGCTCCGCAGCATACGCTGTTAGGAAAATTCGTAATTTAACCACCATAGAGACAACCCGTTTAGTGTACTTTAGCTATTTTCATAGTGTAATGTCGTACGGTATTCTGTTGTGGGGAAATGCAGCCGACATTCAGACTATCTTTGTTTTGCAGAAAAGAGCTGTTCGATGCATTTATAAATTAATTCCGAGACAATCTCTCAGAGAGAAATTTAAGGCGATTAATATAATTCTCGCGCGCGAGTTCTATGCGAGTAGTCACGGATGTGTGATTGCGCAATAATGCCCGTCGATACGATTAAGTGTGCGAACTGTAATGTGGTGATTTCGGAAGTTCTTGCGTTTATTCGTAATAAACATGACGTGATGGACAACGAAAGTCTTATAAGAATATGTGTGTCTGCCTTTTCTGAGGAGGAAATTGACGAGGCAAAGAAATTGTTATGCAGCACGACAAAGATTGGTAAGCGATTGAAGTCGAGGCGAAAAGACAAAAAACAAAAGGATTTAGAAGACATGATTGCGGTTTTCAAAACTATAGATCCAGATCAACTGCCGGTTTTTGTCGCCTACGAGCTACATAAATTGCCGCCTGTATGCTTTGACCACGTAGACGTCACCAAAGTACTAAAAGACCTGCTAATTTTGCGTGCGGAATTAAATGATATTAAAGATAATTTTGTCACCAAGAACGACCTAGAAGTGGCCTTAAAAGAGAATAATATCATACAATCATCTGCTAATCAGTTACTAAATCCGATATTTAACTCTAATGTTAATAAAGTTAGAGGTGGGGGGTATAACGTAAACAGCGGACCGTTTGGATTGTCGCCGCACCTACCTTCACAACATTCACAGCTGATCGATTCTGACTCACATTCGCAAACGCAGGAAATAAGTGACGATTACGGACCGAAGTATCGCTCTCTCGTTCACTCTCATGCACAGGTGCAACCGGCTGCCGTTGAGTCTGCCACCACGCCGGTGAATTCGACATTCTTAGAAAAAAAGGATGACACAAATACAAATACAAATCTAATACAACCAATGCAGAGTAATAAAACTATGGCGGCAGTATTAATGCAAGGGGAATGGCCCGAAAATAGTTCTAAGGATGGTTGGACGCTGGTTCAAAATAAAAAGTCAAAGAATCGGTTCGAGGGAAAAATGGGAACTGCAAGCCCTAATGCGAACTTTAAATTTAGGGCGGCTGATACAAAAATACCACTTTTTATTACGAATGTTGACAAAGAGACTACTGAAAACGATATTTGTGATTATATCAAATATAAGACGCAAGAAATAGTACAGCTTCAGAAAATCAGTATGAAATCTGAACGACCATATAATGCCTTTAAATTGTTTGTCACAAAAAGCAAATTAAATGAATTTTTAGATGACAAAGTATGGCCCGAGGGTATTCGGTTTAGACAGTTTATTTACTTTAAGAAAAATACAACAAGAGTAAATAAGCAGCACAGTGTTGAGAATATAACAAACGTATAATGAGTTGTATGTCGAATGTTAAACTATGTACATTCAACTGTAAAAATATAACTCGATCAGCTGATTGCGTACGTCAATTGAGTACACGAGCCGACGTGATAGCGTTACAGGAGACCTGGCTGCTGCCTCACGACGTGCCCTTCCTAGCGACCATTGATGGAGACTTCGCGTACACTGGGAAATCGTCCGTGGACATCTCTGACGGTGTTTTGGTTGGAAGACCGTACGGAGGTGTGGCGCTGTTGTGGAGGAAGTCGTTATTTGCGTCGGTATCGGTTATAAATTGTGCTAGTGATCGTATGGTGTGTATTAAAATAGCGCAGGGCGAGCGATCTTTGCTAATATTTAGTGTGTATATGCCCACTGACTGTGCCGAAAATCTTACGGGGTTTACGACTTGTCTAAGTGAGATTATCTCAGTGATTGAGAGCAGTGAAGTGGAGTCGGTTTTTGTGTTGGGAGACTTTAACGCGCACCCAGGGACACGATTTTCACGTGAGTTACTTTTAACCTGTGCTGATCAATCATGGTCTTGCATTGATACAGAACTTTTGCCGCAAGACTCGCATACTTTTATTAGCTCCGCCAACGGTTCCCTCCGCTGGCTAGATCACTGTGTTGTCACTGAGGCTGCCAGACATTTGGTGAATAAGGCGTCTATTTTGTACGGCGTTTACGTATCGGACCACATTCCGTTATTAATAGAGTGTAACATTAATTTAATTAAGCCTAAGATTATTGGAGCCTCCATTTCATGTAACAAAGTTGTATGGGGTGAGAGGGATTCAGGACAAATAAATAAGTATTTTGATTACTGTAATAGCAACTTGAAACAAATAGATTTTTCTCCAGAATTTTGTAAATGTGCTGATAATATGTGTCACAAAACTGAGCATCGGTTCGTGATAGATAGGTTGTATAATAAATTAATTTTTATTTTGAAAAGAGGAGCTGAACTCACTCATGCTGGGTCTGTTAAAAAGAATCATAAGGGAAATTATGTAGTGGGGTGGAACAAACACGTTCGCGAGGCTCACCGCGATGCCCGACTGTGTTATCAAGAGTGGCTGTTATACAACAAACCTACTTCTGGATTGATTTATGAAAATATGTGCACATCGCGAAATCTTTTTAAAACTAAGTTAAAATATTGTCAAAACAATCAAGAGAAAATTAAAATGGATATACTAGCATCTTGTCATAAAAGTAAACAATTTAATAAGTTTTGGAAATTAACAAATAAATTAAAACATAGGTCGGGGATGCCGGTGAGCGTCGCGGGTGTGAGCGACTCCACTGAAATAGCAAATGCTTTTCAAAAACATTTTAATGTAAACTCGCGTTTGTGTGGCTACAGCGAGCCGTCATGTAGCGACGCGGGGGCGGCTGTGACCCGGGCTCACCCTGTCAGGTTCTCCGCTAAAGAAGTCGCGAGACGTATACAGAACATGGTGAGGGGAAAGTCCCCCGGTCACGACGGCCTCAGCGTCGAACATCTTATATACGCTGGGGTACACTTACCGCGAGTACTTGCCTTGATTTTTAACCTATGTCTAAGTCATAGTTACTTACCTGTGCAACTTACTAAGACGATCGTTGTGCCAGTAATAAAGAATAAGACTGGTGACGCCTCCGATATCTCCAACTATAGGCCGATATCGCTTGCCACTGTCTGTGCTAAGGTATTGGATAGTCTGCTTGATAATATTCTAGGTAAACATATCGCTCTTGAAGAGGGTCAGTTTGGTTTTAGACCGAACATGTCAACGGATAGTGCAATTTTATGCCTTAAGCAGACTGTCCAATATTATACAGACAGAAAGACGCCTGTAATAGCATGTTTCTTGGATTTATCGAGGGCTTTTGACCTGGTCAATTATGACCTGCTCTGGCATAAGCTCACTCACGACACTACTGTCCCGGGTGATGTGATATCACTGTTTAGGTATTGGTACAGTAGCCAAAAGAATACGGTTAAGTGGGCGGGCTCATATTCTGATTTGTATGGGCTGAATTGTGGGGTGAGACAGGGGGGTTTGAGCTCCCCCCGTCTTTTTAACCTTTATATAAACAAACTGATAGGTAGGCTCAGTAGCACCAAAACCGGTTGTCACGTGGACGGAGTTTGCGTGAACAATATCAGCTACGCTGATGACATGGTGCTGCTGAGCCCATCTATCGGTGCAATGAGAAGGCTTCTTAAACTTTGTAAAAGTTATGCAGTGGCTCACGGGCTCAAATACAATACTGATAAGAGTGAATGGTTGGTTTTTAAATCGGGTGCCGTAACCTACAAACAGCTGCCTGAACTCTCACTCTCGGGGTCTCCATTAGGTCGAGTTTCGAAGTTTAAGTATTTGGGTCACTGGGTCACTGATGACTTAAAAGACAATGTAGACATAGACAGGGAGCGCAGGTCGCTGGCTGTCCGTTGCAACATGCTGGCCCGCAGGTTTGCACGCTGTACTGATCCCGTTAAAATAACGCTTTTTAAGGCCTTCTGCCAGTCGTTTTATACGTGCAGCCTGTGGACCAAGTATACCCAGCGGACATACAGCGACCTGCGCGTACAGTACAATAACGCATTCAGGGTGCTGTTGGGGTTGCCGTGGCGATGTAGCGCGTCAGGGATGTTCGCGGAAGCGGGCGTCGACGGCTTTGCCGCGATCATGCGGAAGCGATGCGCTTCCATGATGGCGCGCTTGCGCTCCTCCTCCAATGGCATCCTGAATGTGTTTTCAGACCGGTGGGACTCTCACCTGTTACGAAGGTGGATAGGTGTTCAGACACACCTACCATAATGGACTGGTGAACCATTGAACGCACAGTTCAATGGTTCATTAGTTGTTTATTATTAATAATTTAATTTACTACTACTAACATTATATGGATGTTTAGTCTGAAATAAAATATTTGAATTGAATTGAATTGAATTGAATAATGACTTTGCCTTCTCAGTACATTTTTGAAAATCTTTTATATACCCATAAAAACATTAAATTGTTTAAAAAATACAGTGATATCCCAATATAAATACTAGGAACAAACACAAATTGGTTGTACCTCCAACAAGGCTCAAGAAAATAGGTGGGTCATTCAGGTGTCAATGTATACGCTTTTATAATAAACTTCCAAGCCACGTTCAAGATCTGAGCCTTAATAAATTCAAATCAATCATTCATTAAACGCAAGTTGTGTCAGAAAGCTTTTTTATTTTATTTTATTTTATTTTATTTTATTTGTTAGGGACAAAAAACAGTTACATGCCAAGCTTAACTAGAGATTCTTAAATTAGTACAATACTTA
The DNA here is from genome assembly GCA_948252095.1 of Dicycla oo. Lineage (NCBI taxonomy): Eukaryota > Metazoa > Arthropoda > Insecta > Lepidoptera > Noctuidae > Dicycla > Dicycla oo. Next base: position 534,809 of record OX411727.1, read on the forward strand.
GAAATACATTTATACACAATCATTCCATATTTATATTACTACACATGTAACCCACAACATTGTCCACGAATTCACAAAAAAAAAAGTTAAAAGAAAACAGACAATTAGTGTGCATCGTAAAAGACTAGTAAGAAGAAGAATATATATATTATGAATTTAGTAACTCTATTGCTCTTGCCTTGAAACGATTTTTGGAAAGCGTAAATATGTCAAGCTCCATAAAGTGAGTGTTGTACGCATCAACGAGGCGACGATTTTATACCGTTAAAGATTATATTGAGGACAAAAAGGCTTGGGTTGAACTGCTCCAAATTTTATTTTATCTTTATTTTTGCATACTGAATGTTGACATGAATATTTACTTTGTAAGTATTATATTATTTTAATTTATTGTGAATGTGAAGACTATGTAGGTCATTGCTTTTTTGTTTGTTTTATTTTTTCTCTCAGTTATTTTTAATCATGGTCTGGCAGTTTGAGTAATCTATGCGGCCTACCCCAATGTCCTTTCTTTGGTATTGTTCGTCGAATCGTTGAGCTCCTTAAGTTCTGAGTTGAGCTGCGCGATTACTGACAAATGCGTGCACTGACTGGATAGGTCCTCTCAATCTGTGTGGTTCTTTCCTCAAAAGACCATTTCAGACACCAATCTACATGGTCTTCACATGAAGTGACCAAGATTATGTCTCGACTTTATAAGAGATTGGGACCTCTGAGTTTGTTTCGGCCTTTCTTCTCAGAGTAGTCAGATAGGAAACGCCGACCTCATCTAGTTAAAAAAAAAAAAAAAATGACTTGTAAAAGTGTTTGTACAAACCTTCTTACAGAAATAAAAATCATTTATCATTTATCCTGACGGGCGCAAGCGGCTGAACTGAGCCTTCCCGCTAGGCTTGATATATGAGGGCCCCACTGAAGTTTGGCATATTCTACTGTTATGCCCAGAAAAACTGTCGAATCTACAGTTTTAAGCACCTTTTTATCTAAGACGATGTTGGGTCCTAGATTTCTAACATTCGGTAAGGCAAACTTTATACATTTCGTTTTCTTGGCATTGAGAACTAAGTTATTTGTCGTAAACCAATCCGATTGAGAGTGCACTGTATACGTCGTCAAAATCTTGTCTGTTCCTGTCTACTTTAAAAATAAGAGAGGTGTCATCTGCAAACAGTACAACGTCACAGATACCCTGTAAATAGAATGGTAATTCATTGAGATGCACTAAGAATAAAAATGGGCCCAGTATTAAGCCTTGAGGTACACCTAACTGGACTGGTAACCCGGAAGATTTCACACCATTAATATCTACACTGAAACCTATTATGTCAATATGAATTTATTACTTTAAGAGCTTCGTTTTGGACACCGTAATGATGTAGTTTACGCAAAAGCGTGTCATGGTGCACGCAATCAAAGGCTTTGGAAAGATCACTGAAAACTCCAATAGCATTTTGCGAGTTCTCCCATGCGTTAAATATGTGTTTCAGCAGAGCAACACCCGCATGTGTAGTCGAACGACCTATCTGACCTCCACAACCCAGTTACTGGGTATTACGATACCCCCTTGGTAAAACTGGTTGTCAGACTTTCGGGCTTTTGACGACCCGTAACTACTGTCAAAGATTCACGAATGACAGCCGGGACCAACGGCTTAACGTGTTTTCCGAAGCACGGAGGAGTCTCGGTATGAAAAGTTGGTCACCCATCCAACCCCGGCAAGCGTAGCTTAATGGATCGAACCTTGCGGCTGTTATTACTTAGCCTCGAGCTCCTCTCCATACAATTACGTATTGTGATTTCCATAGAGAGTTTATTGATTGATGAAAACGTCAGATGGAAAAATATGTATAAGGTTTTCATAAATTGTATTTATTTCTAGATGAGTTCACGAATATGTTGCCTGCTGGTATAGTACCGAATTTTCAGTTAACGTCGAACAATATAAAATACAAATTAGGTTATCGGTACCTCATAACGTCAATTTATTTTTACATTACTTACACTAACCCAGGTTTTAGCGACTTCTCTCCCACATGAGTGAGTTAAATACAAGTTTATCTCTAACTCTTGGTGGTGCAAGATGAATTATTTGATTAACCCTGAGTTAACCGTTAACTCCGAGTTATTTAGGATAACCCATGAATGTGCAAGTGGCCCTTAGGAAGCGCATCCCTTGGCCTCACCTTAGTACATACTACAATAATCAATTGAGAGAATATTAAAGTTCAAGTTTTTTGATCTAAGACATTTATTTAGCATCATTCAGCAATACTCCTACCTCAGACACCTTTCTCTATTTATGTTCCAGTGCCTGTAATACAGGGTTACTGGTAACTCGACGTATTCCTTGCAGGACGTCATAGTAGTGTTAAAATGCAACAAATTAGGCCACTAAATGTTCTACCGAAGTTCAGTAGTTTTTGAGTTAGTTAGATGTCTAGTGTTTTTTTATGAAAAATCCCAGATTAAATCATTTGTAGCAAATTTAAAAATTATTTACTGCGCGATTGGCGAAATGTTGAGGTAATTATACTTCATAAAAGATAGCTTGATCTCTGCGACAGCTGTCAGTAAAATCACGCCTATGAAGTCCTGAATTTCATAATAGTACAGCATAGTACAGACAGTACCTGTCAATGTCATAGTTTATGGGCAACCTACTTAGTGATGGGCGATGAATCATCGTGACCACAGTCTATAAACTATCGATTTTTTAAATAAAACTTAATTTAAAATTAATGTATCTTTTAATTTTATTGTATATTTTAATATCATAACATTATTTGCATTTGTACATACTTGATATAAAATAATAGTGAGTAAATAAAATCCAATTTCTCACCTACTCATTTAACATTCTATCCGTCAACGTCCCATCCTTGGGTTTCGGGAGAAGACACGCCGCGTTTGACTGAAGACGAGGACAAAAAACTTGCAACGCCAAATAAAAAAAGGAAAAAGGTAGCTCCTGTCACAAACATTGACAACTTTGACGCCGCTGCGATTCGCAACCATGTATATTTTATGGTTACTATACACGGGGCGAATTGCCTAAATTGAAAAAACTTGCCGCGTCCCTCAAAGACGCAGAGTTGTTCAAAGGAAGCTTGCCATCTCTAACGAAGATATTGAAAAATATTGATTTTTCCTATAAAAAAAAGTGACAAAAAGAAATGATTATGGAAAGAACCGACATTGCTCTTGCTCGACTGAATTTTCTCCGAAAAGTAAAAAAATTCACAAATTGGGACAAGTAGTGTTTCTAGACGAGACATGGCTAAACGTCATTCATACCGTATCCAAAGCTTGGACTGATGATACTCGTAATGCACAATCAACCACCAAAGTATCCGAAGGCAAAGATCAAAGATCACTCATGCTGGGACATCATCTAGTTTTGTGCCTAATTGCCTATTGGCATTCAAATCAACTAAAACTACTGAATACCACGAAGAAATGAATTTTGAAAAATTTAAAGAGTGGTTTTTAAAATTATTAGATAATTTAAAGGAGCCACATTGCTTTATTGTGGATAACGGCCCCTATCACTCGGTTCAAAAGCACAAACCACCAACTTCGGCAAACAGAAAATTAGAAATCATTGCATGGCTTCAAGAAAAAGGAATAGAGGCCAATGAAACTATGCTCAAAAATGAATTATTAAGACTGGTAAATTCTTATATATCATATAAGAATTCTAAGACTTACGTTGGAGTACTAAGTAGCCCACGAAAAGAGTCATACCATCATGAGACTACCCCCGTACCACTGCCAGTATAATCCGAGCTTGTCTGGGCCCAAGTCAAAGGTTTGTTTGCTTGAATTTCAGTTAGATAGTTACTTTAAGTATTACCTACTGTATAATTAATCTTAGTAAAAATATGTTTTCTTTTAAGGTTACGCTGTTAGACACAACACAACACCGCCTGTCACGGCAAATAAAATGTTGCAGTTATTAAAAAAGTGCGATTGACAATGTATCTGCAGACGACTGGAAGAAGGTGGTAACCAAATGCAGAAAACTAATAAAAATAGTAATAATAATAATAGTAGTCCTTCCATAGTTCTGGGTAACCATTCCACTATAGCCACCCAAACCCATAGTCTAATATGTTTTGTTTCTATGTCTTGCAATAGTCCTGCACCAATGGGGGGTTGTCCTTGGGTGCACTAGCATAGTGAATACAGGGATAATCGTCGGTTGGTGCCTCCTCATTACTTAAAATTATCTAAGGGGCCTCTGCGAGTTGGTTTCGGCCCCTCGTACGCCTTCCAAAGGTCCGGGACCCCAGGGTCCCGAGAATAAAATAAAAATAATAATAGTAATAATAGTAATTTATTTTCTCTCAAAAAGGTACAATTTTGGTACACAGTTTCAAAGTTACAGGCAGAATCAAACCTTAGTGAGAGCTGGAGTCTATACTGGGCTCGGGGCCTGTATTACTGATCTCCAGGCTCACACCCTTAAAATTACAATATTAAATTGCACTTACGTACTACAACAATATAATAGGTTGGGGAAAAAGTTTCTTCGCATTTTTTTAGAAAATTCAAAACATTTTTTAATATAGTTTATTTACATTTAACTAAAGTATGTAGGTACCATTTTGTTCGATAACTTTTTGCGATCTTGTAGGTAGGGACATGATCCCATTGCTATAGAAATTTTGGGACTTCTGGTCAAAATACCGCGACAAGTGGTTTTGGCAGTCCTCTCGTGATGTTAACCTGACACTGCCTAAACAATTCTGAAGAGACCGAAACAGGTGGAAATCTGAAGGTGCAAGGTCAGGACTATACGGCGGATGCATGACACCTCCCAGCCAAACTCTCTTAATTTTTGCTGAGTGGCTAAAGATGTGTGAGGTCTAGCGTTATCATGATGAAAAACCACACCCCTTGTGTTGATTAATTCCGGCCGCTTTCTCTCAGCTTCTTGCTTTAATCTCATCAGTTGTTCGCAGTAGAGTTCAGAATCGATGGTCCTGCCTGGTGGTAACAGCTCATAATGAATAATGCCCTTCCAATCCCACCACACACACAGCATCACCTTGTTGCGAGTTAACCCGGGTTTCGCCACAGTCTGTGAAGCCTGACCGGCCTTTGACCACGACCTTTTTCGCACGTTCTTGTCATACGTGATCCACTTTTCATCACCAGTTATCAGCTTCTTCAAAAATGGTTCGGTTTCATTACGTCGTAATAAAGAATTACAAATGAGTACACGGTTCATTAGGTTTCTTTTAGAGAGCTCGTGAGGTACCCAAATGTCGAGTTTTTTTTGTGTACCCAGTTTTTTTCAAATGCGCCAAAACTGTTTTGTGGTCAATTTCCAGTTCTTCAGCTACGTCGTAACTACTGATCCACTTTTTCAAAAATGGCATCCATTTTATCCGTAATAGGGCGACCAGAGCGACGTGCATCTTTGACATCAAAATTTCCGGAGTGAAAACGCTTAAACCAAATTTGTGCTACTCTCACAGACACTACACTAGGTCCATAAACATCGCAAATTTTTTTCGCGGCTTGCGTTGCATTTTTTGTAGTAAAATTTTAAAATGTATCGAATTTCTTCATTAGATTCACTCATCTTGACGGTACGAAAAACAAATGAAAATCACACATTTTCCTAATTTGAATTTGGAATTATGTTCTTTAAAATTTAAACTTTCAATGATACCAAAACCAGCCAGATACAAATAGCCAAAGAGATTTTATTACAAGTTCATACATACTATAATGCGAAAAGACTTTTTCCCCAAACTAATCTATATGTCTGTATGTGGTTAAAAAGGCGAAACGCAAGCTAAGCTTTAAATTGAGTAAATTAATATTTCCGGTAGGCGAGGTTATTTTAGAATATTTAGTAAGTTTTCAGTCTGCATAATCCAATTCAAGTAGCCATTTAGTGATAGTTTTTTTTTACATTTGCACATAGGGCATATATTTAAAATTGTTAGGGCATATATTTAAAATTGTTAGGGCATATATTTAAAATTGTTAGGGCATATATTTAAAATTGTTAGGGCATATATTTAAAATTGTATTAGCCTTGTTATAGACGTAGCTACTGAGGAAAGGGAAACTACGTTGGGCCGAGCGACAATTTGTACGAAAGGAAGGACAGACAGTATGTTTTCGTCGTTGGGAGCCAAAATTGCACGGAGCGTAGGGAGTTTGAGAAAGGGTGGCTAAAACAAGGTCAAGGATAAACAATTTGCGAACAGAGAGAACCGCAAATGTTTTATAAAGATCGGTGGTAGGAAAGCGGAAAGGTAACTGCCATCCAACTTTCAGGAGGGCCCTTTGAGCACGTTCCAATTTCAGCATGTGAGTTTTTGCAGATCCGCCCCAAGTAATTATACAATATTGTATAAGCGATTGGCAGAGGGCGATATATACAAGTCTTAGAACCGTAGTGTCCGCAGCATGACGAAGTGACTTAAAAATGTAGATAATGGAAGAAGATTGGGAGCGGGACGTCCGATTTGATAATATTTGCGAACAAGACAATTTATTATTATTATTATTTGATTTTTTGATATTTCTCGGGACCCTGGGGTCTCGGACCTTTGGAAGGCGTACAAGGAGCCGAAGCCATCTCGCAGAGGCCCCTTAGATAATTTTAAATAATAATAATAATAATAACCTGGGACATTATTCACACACGGTCATCTGATTCCAAACTAAGCAGAGCTTGTAAATGATGAGGAGGCACCAACCGACGAGTATCCCTGTATGCACTATGCAAGTGCACCCAAGGACAACCCCCGGTTGGTACAGGACTATTGTTGTACAGTAAACGCTCAAAAGTCCATAAGCATGCTAAGGATTACATTGCTATGAACTGTGCGAGCACGAACCAGTACGTGTGCGCGTATGAGCCAACACTCCGCAGATAACACACACTAATGAATTGTCGCATGTCGTCGTACTACGCGAAATAACATTATATTTCTGTTGAATTTAGAATAACTCGTCATAGTGGCGACCTGTTCTTACTATTGCATTGCTAAAATTCGCATAAACATAACATGTGCTGGTAGCTGTTTGGGCTAAGCAATGGTTTCACGATCAATGAAGTAATCTTAATCACAATGTTGGACTGTTTTTTGTTTCTTTGGAACCATAATAATATATTTCTATTTTAAGCAAAAACTTGTTAGATGTTTCTGTTCATTTGTTATTTATTTTTATAAGAAGTTAAATATTAGTTATTGTATTATTATTTAACTATTTTTGTGATTTTTAATTTATCTTTGCGGTGTTGGAAGGTTTAAATAAAAAAGTCGGTCTGAATGGTAACAAAAATGTTAATTCGTTTTATTTACTTATTTATAAAATTAACAAACTTAAGAGAATTGTGACGTTACATTCCTACTAGATAAAAGAAGTTTTTTGTAACCGTTCATAGGATTTTTTGTTGTATACCCACTTAGTCAATTCATAATAACAACAAAGAAAGGATATTCTAATAACACATATATAATTGTCAATACCTATTTAGTTTTCTATGATCTACCTTTCTAACTTTACGAAATGAGTGACCAAGCGAACAAGATAAAGAATATTATATTTCTGTGCCATTACTTCCAATCAAGTAAAAACTTACAAAACGTCAAGTACTGCGTGAGATTTGAACTCACAGCTCACTGATTCACGCATCTATCTGCACGCGCTTAACCGCTAGGTCATCTTTACACATGTTATAACTTTGAAATTATGAACTACAATCAGTTGTTGACGACAATAATTTTGCATATTCTTGGAAATGGAAGGTCTTAAGTCAAACTAAACGCCATGCTATTGCTTTGTGAGTTTGCTTATCGACTTTTGGTCGCGACTGTACGTGGAAACAAAACATATTGGGCTATGGGTTTGGGTGGCTAAAGTGGATTGGGTAACTTGAACTATGGAAGAACTATGTCCCCTGCCTGACCAATGTTATATATTATACACGGATAAAATGGATTATTATTATTATTATTAGCATCGATAATAGTAAGAAACGTCGATAATTTGTATCGATTATTTTTCATATCCTGACAACCCTAGGAATGTCAGTTTGACATATGTCGTAGAGATCAAGCTATCTTTTATGAACTTATAAATGAATAAAGATTTATGATTCCTTCATATGCCAGTAGGTAGCGGCGTGTCTGCTAGGCTAGTCAATAAGTTAAAAAAGAATTAACACTTCTTGATAAAGCTCCTAAAAATATGAGCTTTAGCTCATTCGATTCGGAATGATGTCTAGAAAAATGTATCTCGAGGATGTAGGTATTAGCACATAAAAAAATTGCAATTGTTATTAACCAAATAATAAAAAATGGCATTTCGTTTTTAGGGTTCCGTAGTACTGACAAAGAATCCTTATAGTTTTGTCATGTCCGTCTGTCTGTCTGTCTGAGGTATTGCTAAGAGACCGTTAGTACTAGAAAGCTGTTTTGTAGGAGTGTGTATATCAATTACGCCGACAAAGTGGTAAAATAGCTAGCGGCTTGAGCTCCTAGGCATGGAGTTGACATCTGGTCTCAACTTTGGCGCCACCATCGAGTACAAGGCCCAAACTGCGGCCAAGAAACTGGGCATCCTAAATAGTCACCCTATTACAATACTTTACGCCTGGACAGATTTTAACTCTTTACAAAGTGCAAATTCGATCCTGCATGGAGTATTGCAGCCACTTTTGGGATGGATCAGTTAAGTACCAGCTAGCCGCGCTTGACTCGGTGGAACGCAGAGCTAAGAGGCTCATTGGCGACGTAAAACTGGTGGATGCTAAGCTTCATAGCTTGGCTCATCGCCGCAAGGATGTCTGCTTGTCGGTCTTCTACAGATTGTACTGCGGTGAGTGTGCTCAAGAACTCCACGACCTCATTCCGCCTGCCCCCTTCTAAGTCTTCTAGCTAAAATGTATCTCGAGTAGACAGAGAATGCTAGCATTCTCTGTCTACTCGAGATACATTTTTCTAGGGGTCATTCCGAATCGAATGAGCTGTCGCTCATATTTTTAGGAGCTTTATCAAGACAACACGTTTTTTAGCTTGTTGACTAGCCTATCACCGTGCGTGACACTTCTTCGTCACCGTGAGACGACTTTATTTTACCTGATTTTACCGCATTTTCAGTCCTACTTCCCATTGCTGCATGATGCTAAACATATCGTTTTTTTCTTGTTGACTTGATTGACATTATTAGTTATGGAACGCAGTTTAAAAATAAACCTTTGCAAAAGTAACATGGCGCTCAACTTAAGTGTCAAGATTCACCCCGTAGTATTATTTCAAATTGTAGACGCATATGAGCGCCGAAATGCAGACTCGCACAGAGTTATTGGTACCTTGTTGGGTAAGTATTGATTATAAATCTACTTCGCTAGTTTTAAATAATTATTTCTGCATGAAATCGGAATTTTCTACCGATGTCCTCTGTCATGTGTTCATTGGTGATACATTCTGAGAGTTTTAGAGTTTTTTGACTTGGAATTTCGAACCTGCTTGTATTGAAACAGCATGATTTATATCAAATACAATCATTTCGGCATTAGATTAGGTAAAACTTTCTAGTGTTTAACAAAGTTTTGAGGTTATGTTGTTATGATGCATAGGCACCTGCGACAAGGGAATCGTGGAAGTGACGAACTGCTTCTGTGTGCCACACAAGGAACATGCCGACCAGGTGGAGGCCGAGCTCAACTATGCTATGGACGTGTATGAGCTGAACAGACGAGTCAACGCGTCAGAGAACATTGTTGGTATGTTGTATTCACATAATCTTATATGGGCACTTATTTAGGACGGTCGCTTTGACGTGGAGTTGTGAACACCAGAAGCGCGTATTTTGCATACTTACCATACGCAAAATACGCGCTTCTGATGTTTCATATTATTTTATAAAAAAAATATGAAACAGAAGCTAGGTGCACAATTCCAATTGGTTGTAGAGATCTTGTAGTCTAAAAATATATGTTTGTTGCGTACATTTCAAATGTTTGTATAGAATTTTTAGTGGTGGGGTGCACAGTTTAAGGCTGCCAACAGGCGGACTGCACAGCAGCAACCGCACACAGTTGATATACTCAACTGCATGATGTAACATCTATTTACAAGGAATATAAACAAAGACCTCTTAAAGGATCCCAGACACTATATTTCTAATACTGTATACTGTTATATATTTTTGGAGTCATACCTAGCACACTTGCTGAAAAATGTGGTTTTATGAGAGGTAACATGAATGGTATTCTGACAACGGCGAGAGTGCAGTTTTTCAAATAAATGTAGGTTACAGCGATCAAACACTCCCATTTCATCTATGTACATAGACAGTAGAGTAAGCAAACTAAGTTCCTTAAAACAATGGTTTACAGCTATGTATTAATCAATAAGCTATGTATAAACAAACATTTAAATACATTTGGATACAGAACGGTAAGGTGCTTATAAGGAAAGATGATCCGAATGACAACAAAATCAAGTTGATTCGCACACTTAGCGACATTAGTGCATACGCAGTAAAAAAATGACGTATTTTTTAGTGCTGTCATAAATCGTGAGTATCCCTTATTTCAAAATTCGATAACCAAGCTTCACACGTAACATTGAATACAATAAATACATATGTACAGATAGCTGGCAGGATGATTTACTACAATGTGATAACAATTTGAATATTATACATTTGAACATAAGATCACTCAGAATAAACTTTAGTCAACTACAAGTATTAATAGACTATTGCAGGGAAAAACTGGATATTATTGCATTAACGGAGATTAACACCAGAAAACACAAACTATGTTTGTACACTTTAGAAGGATATGACACATACATAAATACAAGGGAAACTAAAAGGGGAGGTGGGATTTTAGTTTACGTAAACATCAAGTTAAATTTTACTGCCACCACAATTAAATCTAATTATTATGAGATGATAAACAGGCAGCTTTTCCAAGATGGAAGTAAAATTATTCATATTTTGTCTATCTACAGGCCGCCAAATACAAACAGACATGGTTTTGTTGAAGAAGTGCATAGACTATTGTCCAAGATTCCCTTAGGCTGTGACGTAGTTATGATTGGTGATACAAACATAGATTTGATATGTAAAACCGGCAGCGTAATCAATAACTACACAAATAATATGAGCGAGTTGGGCTTGGAATGTGCTATCCGTGACGTAACGCGAGAGGAAATGTACGGCGACATAGTGACGCGGTCGTGCATCGATCATGTGTGGGTTCGAACTCAACGTGCAATATCTGCGTATGTGTTGACGGTAAAGATATCAGATCATTATGTTGTAGGTGTGCGCCTCACTAGTAAATTGGTTGTGGACGATGTTCCGAGTGCATTGAAATCTTATAGGACTATTATTTGTGATAAAAAGGTATTAGAAAAACTTGAAAATGTTTCATGGAATGAGCTGTTAAATTGTGAATGTCCAATAGACCTGTATAACAGATTATGTTCAATTTTTTCTGATGTTTATAATGAAGCTAAAATTGAAGTATTAGTGCACAATACAAGGAAAAGTAAACCTTGGATCACACAAAAGCTTAAGAAAATGATAGGTATTAGGGATAGGCTGTTTAGAAATTGTAAAAATAAACCAGAGGATATAAATTTGCATAGACAATATAATAGATTTAGAAATAGATTAAATAAATATATAAATAAAGCGAAAAATAAATGCCGCCAAGAAGAAATAAAATAATGTAAAAAAAGTATTAGAAAGATTTGGACTAAAATTAATTCATGGATAGGAAATGAAAAAAGAAGTGTAGATTCTGTTATTTTAAAATACTTGGGAAAATTAGAATGTTCGGTTGATAGCATATGTAATAAATTTTCAACAACATTTACCAAAGAAATATTAGATATAAAACATGCCTGTAGTCATAGGTTTTTGGAAAGATCTAGCTATGTTATTCCCGGAAATGTTTCATTGCGGTTTCAGAAAGCTTATCCAATAGATATAGATAAAATAATAAATTTGCTAAGTTGTGATAAGTCTGAAGGAGTAGATAAAATTAGAGTTAAAGAAATTAAATTATTAAAAGCTAAGTTGAGCCCTGTTATTGCTTTATTTATTAATTTGTGTGTTGAAAAGGGGTTATACCCCGATACATTAAAAACAGCATTAATTAGACCTATTTTTAAACAAGGTGCACATTGTGATTACTCTAACTACAGGCCAATAGCCTTATTGTCAGTTATAAATAAAATAGTAGAAAAAATTATTGTGAATCAGGTAAGTGTTTTCTTGGAAAAACACAATATTCTGACAAATGCACAGCATGGTTTCCGACGTGGGCGGAGCACGGCGACGGCCTTGCCGCAGTTCGCGGACGACGTCAATGAGTGTTTGGGTCAGAGGAAGCAGATGGTGGTGGTCTACATTGATTTCAAAAAAGCATTTGACACCTTGGAACACCACCAGCTGCTTCAAGCCATGGAGGAGTGCGGGGTCGCGGGACCACTGAACAGGTGGTTCCGTGCCTACCTCACAGACGGGACACTGCGAACGTTCATTGGCGGCGTCGTCGGCGAGTCTAGACACGTCGCGTGTGGTGTGCCGACCGGATCCGTGTTTGGTCCCGTCGGATACATAATGCATGCATCGATCTCTAATAAACAACTAGATACACAATCAGCGGCAAAAAATGTCCTCACCGAAAGTCCACCAAATTTAACATTTTGGTTTACTTTTACTCTAGTAGCATTTGAACGATCCGACAGTAAGCATGACACAGTGCTCGTTTAAAAAGTGCGAAAATCACACTTCCAGGACGCAAAAAAAAGATGGAGTTTCATATTTTCGGTAACTATTAATATTATCAATATATAATTGTTATCACTGTATTGTAAATACTAATATTTTCTCAGGAAATCGTCGTAAAAACATTTTTTTTAATTAAGTCGTAATAAACAGGAGGAGTTATAAAGCATCTCAATTGTAAAGACTCTCAGTAAACGTAGTAATCACACTATCGCATCCCCGCTTAAGGGCCCCTTTTTCGAAATTTACGTTTCTAGATCGAGTTGTTTTCAGAGAAATCATCATATTTAAATCCGTAAAAAAATATATAGTACAGATACATCTTTGATCTAGTGACTTTTTTGGTTAAAAACACATTATTTAACATTTCGCTTGATAAAAAAAAAATCTGAAGTAAAGTCGATTTTGAAAGTATTTTAAGTTTTATGAGACTTGGGAGAACGCAACTTTTATGAAAATTTAACATTTCATTTACTAATCGGGTTTGACAGGGATATTTTTGGATAAATTTAAAATACGGCACTTTTTTTTTAAATTAAATAAATACGTGAAAAACGGCTCGCGCGCACCGCGCCAGTGTCCTGCCGGACGTCATCGAGGGAGGACCTATGCAATTTTTGCTCGCGACCACATTATCGTCGCCGCAAGAAAAAAAGTGTATCTGTAATGACTAATCTACACAGAGTAGCCAAGTCAGTATGACTGAAATTCTACATAGTCATACTGACTTTAATGGAAACATTCACCTTTACAAGGTGCATTCAAGGAGGTGTACCTATTAAAATTTGTGTTTTGTTTTTATTATTACATTTTATTATATAATATTTTAGAGGAGACTCGCGCCCAGGATTGAGGAATATATCGGTCGATGAAAATGAACCTGCATCTAGCACACGACCACTTTTTATTGAATTTAAATTTTTATGCTAGTGCTAGTATATTTTATTTTTTAACCGACTCCAAAAAGGTGGAGGTTCTCAATTCGTCTGTATTTTTTAACGACTTCAAAAAAAGGAGTTACTCGTATCAATTCGATACGTACGTATGTAATATTACTGGATCTGCGATCACATAAATATGATGATCTATTAGGGCTTCCAAGCAAATATACAAAATTTTATAGATGTATGTTTGTATGTATGTACTACATGATTCTACTACATGATTCTTTCTAAAGGTCTGATGATAACCAGGTAAGTGCTTATTGGTCCTCAGTAATGGAAATAGTTAATATGACCTGGCTTTCAAATTTTATCTAATTGAGCTCGGGTGCTACTACATGATACTTTCTGAAGGTCTGATAAGTCTGGTAAGTGCTTATTGGTCCTAAGTAATGGAAATAGTTAGAATGGCCTAGCTTTCAAAATTTATCTAATTGAGCACGGGTGCTACTACATGATACTTTCTGTAGGTCTGATGATGACCAGGTAAGTACTTATCAGTTCTCAATAACGAAAGTAGTTAGGATGACCCAGCTTTCAACATTTATCTAATATCTACCTGGTCATCATCAGACCTTCAGAAAGTATCATGTAGTAGCACCCATGCTCAATTAGACACATTTTGAAAGCTAGGTCATCCAAACTATTTCCATTACTGAGGACTAATAAGCACTTACCTGGTGATCTTCCATTATCTTGAATACTATGAAACTTACACTGTGCCCTAAGTTGGAGTAAATGTAAGCCAACAAAAAAAGAATGGTCACGATCCGATTAATAGTTTCGGAGATATGCGTGGACAAACATACATACATACAAACATACATCTATAAAATTTTGTATATTTGCTTGGAAGCCCTATTAGATCATCATATGTGAATATCTCGCAAATCCAATAATATTACATACATACGTATCGAATTGATAACTCCTTTTTTTGATGTCGTTAAAAATAACTTTAATTTCGGAAGTCGGTGGCATAACACGAAAATACAAAACCAAAGACACCGAGTTCCGAAATTAAAGTTATTTTTCACTTTGTAGTGTTTTGTTTTGGAAGTCGGTTTTAATTTTGCTAAAAAAAAATATTATTTTATTATATTATAATAAATCATATTTGTTTTTCATTATAGTACTCACCAAATCTTCTAAAACCATTCTTTAAATTCTATAGAATGATCATCGCCTGCCAGTCATGCATTCATAACAATATAAGTGTATTAGTGTTTACAGTCAATAGTGCAGTGGACAGTACATCAAGCTATACGTTTTTGTTGCAAACTAGCTCTTATCACCAGCACGCCAATAATATTTGAATTACTGATTTATTTATACTGTGGCGTGCTCGCCCGCCGCCATAGGTCACCGGAGTTCATATCGCGACGGCTCCTGTGCAACGCGGACGCAAGCCGTCTCGGTGCGTAAAATGCCTAAACTTTCGGAATAAGGGGCCCTTAAAGTGTTCGGGTTATGTGCGTTGATTCTGTTCCATTTGTAGAGACGCTATTGTTTCTTTTTTTATTATTATTAAAGTTACTTATGATTTTTTTGATTTTTTTTTTTTTTGTTTAATGAGACTTGTTTACTGTTTCTATAAATATTATAGTAACACAATCCCATGCAAAAGTTCTCGTCGCCAATTGTGTTTACGTAATTGTAGTTGAAATAAATATACGCTAATGTAATTCAAACGTACCCGTCCAAGTGGGCATTCATTCGGTAAGGACTTTTTTTGCGCTGATTGTGTATCTAGTTCTTTATTAGTGATCGATCCAATCAAGTAAATTATAATATAATGATTACACATATACACCAAAGAAGAGAATAAAATGTGTTTTTTTACGTACACTTTTTTTAACACATTAAGCTTAACAAGCTTTAAAAAAATACCTTTATAATAATATAATAGGTTGGGGAAAAAGTTTCTTCGCATTTTTTTAAGAAAATTCAAAACATTTTTTTATATAGTTTATTTACATTTAACTAAAGTATGTAGGTACCAGTTTGTTCGATAACTTTTTGCCATCTTGTAGGTAGGGGCATGATCCCATTGCTATAGAAATTTTGGGACTTCTGGTCAAAATACCGCGACAAGTGGTTTTGGCAGTCCTCTCGACCTCTCGTTCAGATTTCCACCTGTTTCGAGACCGAAACAGGTGGAAATCTGAAGGCGCAAGGTCAGGACTATACGGCGGATGCATTAACACCTCCCAGCCAAACTCTCTTAATTTTTGCTGAGTGGCTAAAGATGTGTGAGGTCTAGCGTTATCATGATGAAAAACCACACCCCTTCTGTTGATTAATTCCGGCCGCTTTCTCTCAACTTCTTGCTTTATCTCATCAGTTGTTCGCAGTAGAGTTCAGAATCGATGGTCCTGCCTGGTGGTAACAGCTCATAATGAATAATGCCCTTCCAATCCCACCACACACACAGCATCACCTTGTTGCGAGTTAACCCGGGTTTCGCCACAGTCTGTGAAGCCTGACTGGCCTTTGACCACGACCTTTTTCGCACGTTCTTGTCATACGTGATCCACTTTTCATCACCAGTTATCAGCTTCTTCAAAAATGGTTCGGTTTCATTACGTCGTAATAAAGAATCACAAATGAGTACACGGTTCATTAGGTTTCTTTCAGTGAGCTCGTGAGGTACCCAAATGTCGAGCTTTTTTGTGTACCCAGTTTTTTTCAAATGCGCCAAAACTGTTTTGTGGTCAATTTCCAGTTCTTCAGCTACGTCGTAACTACTGATATGCCGATCTTGCTCCACTTTTTCAAAAATGGCATCCATTTTATCCGTAATAGGGCGACCAGAGCGACGTGCATCTTTGACATCAAAATTTCCGGATTGAAAACGCTTAAACCAAATTTGTGCTACTCTCACATCATCAAAACATCGCAAATTTTTTTCGCGGCTTGCGTTGCATTTTTACCTTTTTTTGTAGTAAAATTTTAAAATGTATCGAATTTCTTCATTAGATTCACTCATCTTGACGGTACGAAAAACAAATGAAAATCACACATTTTCCTAATTCGAATTTAAAATTTAAACTTTCAATGATACCAAAACCAGCCAGATACAAACAGTATAGCCAAAGAGATTTTATTACAAGTTCATACATACGAAATATATATTCATATAATGCGAAAAGACTTTTTCCCCAACCTAATATAAACAAAAAAATATTGGACAATTCGACTCTACTCATGCCTTTGTCCTAGCGGTGAGCCTCGGTCGTAAAATCTATTGTTTTTTTTTTCGCACTGTAACTCTGATTTTAAAACATTGTAAGTAAGGTTGAATTTGTTTTGATGTATGCTGACTAGCAAGCACCGGTCGTAACGGCTTTGTGAATACAACTTTAAACATTGCACTTATGGTTGAATTTACATTAACGTATATTTATTTCAACTAGAAGTAGGTAAAGACAATTGGCGACCGTTTTAAGAGAATTTTTGTATGGCATTGTGCATCTAGTTGTTTATTAGTGATCGATGGTGCAATGTGATTCGTAGTTGTCGCATATATATGTATGCTGATGATACTTGTCTAGTTTATGCAGATAAAGATTTAAATGTAATTGAAAGTAACATTCAAGAGGATTTTACTAATATCATCAAATGGGCTCACGACAATGGCATCATAATTAATATAAAGAAAACCAAATGTATGCGTATACAAAAAATTACCTTAAAAAAATCGAACGTCCGCCGCGCATAGTGGGGCATAGTTATGAGTGTCTGCACAATGGTGGACTGACGGTGTGTGAGTGTGCAAACATGGAGGTGGTGGAGGAATACAGGTACTTGGGTTTAGTCATAGACAACAGCTTCTCATGGAAAACACACTTCACACACTTATGTGACAACCTCAGGTATGTACTTGTAAAATTCCACCACCTTAGTTTTGTGTTGGATAGGGCAACATAGTACATGGTCTACTATGCGCTGGTGGACTCGCTGCTTTCTTATCGGCTGGCGTGCTATGGTAACACATTTAAAACTTATTTGGATAAAATAAAAAAACTGCAAATCAGATTCATGAAACTATTAGTAGATAAAAACACAAAAAACCGTTGTAAAAGTAGTGATTACGAAGACTTATTTTTGGAATGTAAAATGCTGCCGGTCCATGAGAGGGTAGTGATGTCAGTAGCTTTGGAACAGTATTGTAGCAATGAATTTAAAAACAATGTTATACGCACAAGATCTCAAAGGAACAATAATATGAGAAGATTTGTAGTGCCCACGTCTAATAATTATTATGGTCGAAGGTGTAGAAATTGTTTAGTCCCTACTATTTTTAATAACCTTCCAGACGATATAAACAGTTGTATCACAAAAACCGCCTTTAAAAATAAAATACATAAGTACCTCTTTAATATTTTTTCTCAAAGCCTCACTGTAGAGAATAACTAAAAATAAAATAAAAAATTCTGTTTTTAAATTTAAGAAATTAAGGAATAGTTTTAATTGCATGTATGTGAAAAAGTGTCATTATAAAAAATAAATATGTTAATGGAACAAAAAAAAGGAGCTACGTCTGCCAACAAACTGCTTTGCAGTTTGGCGGAGGTAAATATTTATGTAAAAAAATTGTTTCTGTGAATAAACACTTTTTCATTTTTTTTTTCATGGTAATTTGGTAAATGATCGCAAGCATTTCTTCCGAGCTTTAACAGCAATTTCTATGTCAGTGGAGTTGCCACAGAAAATGATACCGTACCTAATGCTACAAGCCACATAAGCATTATAAGCTATTTGTACTGTAACGCGGTTTACCATTTTTGATAGTTTGTAGAGAGCATACGCAAATTGGCTAAGCTTCTTTGACAAAGCGTCGATATGATGTTTCCAAGTCAGATGACTATATGTCATGTTAGAGCCGATTCCCGGCCATCGTAGGCGCGGGCTTGCGGACGGCGAGCAATGGGTAGCTCGCCGTCCGGTAAGGATCAGCCGGTCTATTCTGTACAAATCTCACCGTGAAAACTTAGGTGAAGTGAGCTGTCATTCCACCTGATGCTCGGGCTTGACACTATTGACCGCTCACTCCACGCTCACCTCACCTAAGTTTTCACGGTGAGATTTGTACAGAATAGCACTGCAGGCCCGGGTCAACGGCGCGTTGTGTTCCATGCGCACCTCAGAGAGATGTCAGCGCTTGCTGAAGGGGTCCGCTAGGGCCGATGCCCGCCAGGGTTGCGGGTTGTTCGAAAGAGTTACCGTGGCCCTGGCACAGGCAACTGAAGGAACACGGGTGGGTTTTAGTCAGTAGAATTCTGACACGCCCTCCCGCTCCACACAGAGCGGGGAGAAGTTATTTGATGATTTCCCATAAAAAAAAAAATCTATATAAAAGCCCAGAAATTTTGTGATGTCAGTTTCAGAGATTGCTACGTTACCATATTTGATATTCAGTTTCAGTTTATTTGTTCTTTGGTTAAATGTCATTATCTTAGTTTTATTAAGATTTATGTGTAGATTACTATTAACTAAGCAATCTATTATATTTTTAAGGTCGTCATTTATGTCATTTTCAAGAATATTAATCAGAGAATAAAATAGTAGTGTCATCAGCAAATAAGACCATCTGATGTTATTGACCTTACACATATCATTTATGTAAATGTTAAATAATGGAGGGTCAAAAATGCTACCTTGGCGGGAACACCGTAAGTAGTTTTCCTAGGACGTGACATGCATGTTCTTTCAGAGATCCTGGGTTCGAACTCATTGGTCCAGTGTTCACAAGCACTACTGCTGAGCATGAGATCCTGGGTTCGAACTTGTTGGTCCAGTGCTCACAAGCACTACTGCTGAGCATGAGATCCTGGGTTCGAACTTGTTGGTCCAGTGCTCACAAGCACTACTGCTGAGCATGAGATCCTGGGTTCGAACTTGTTGGTCCAGTGCTCACAAGCACTACTGCTGAGCATGAGATCCTGGGTTCGAACTTGTTGGTCCAGTGCTCACAAGCACTACTGCTGAGCATGAGATCCTGGGTTCGAACTTGTTGGTCCAGTGCTCACAAGCACTACTGCTGAGCATGAGATCCTGGGTTCGAACTTGTTGGTCCAGTGCTCACAAGCACTACTGCTGAGCATGAGATCCTGGGTTCGAACTTGTTGGTCCAGTGTTCACAAGCACTACTGCTGAGCATGAGATCCTGGGTTCGAACTTGTTGGTCCAGTGCTCACAAGCACTACTGCTGAGCATGAGATCCTGGGTTCGAACTTGTTGGTCCAGTGCTCACAAGCACTACTGCTGAGCATGTGATCCTGGGTTCGAACTTGTTGGTCCAGTGCTCACAAGCACTACTGCTGAGCATGAGATCCTGGGTTCGAACTTGTTGGTCCAGTGCTCACAAGCACTACTGCTGAGCATGAGATCCTGGGTTCGAACTTGTTGGTCCAGTGCTCACAAGCACTACTGCTGAGCATGAGATCCTGGGTTCGAACTTGTTGGTCCAGTGCTCACAAGCACTACTGCTGAGCATGAGATCCTGGGTTCGAACTTGTTGGTCCAGTGCTCACAAGCACTACTGCTGAGCATGAGATCCTGGGTTCGAACTTGTTGGTCCAGTGTTCACAAGCACTACTGCTGAGCATGAGATCCTGGGTTCGAACTTGTTGGTCCAGTGCTCACAATGCTGAGCATGAGATCCTGGGTTCGAACTTGTTGGTCCAGTGCTCACAAGCACTACTGCTGAGCATGAGATCCTGGGTTCGAACTTGTTGGTCCAGTGCTCACAAGCACTACTGCTGAGCATGAGATCCTGGGTTCGAACTTGTTGGTCCAGTGCTCACAAGCACTACTGCTGAGCATGAGATCCTGGGTTCGAACTTGTTGGTCCAGTGCTCACAAGCACTACTGCTGAGCATGAGATCCTGGGTTCGAACTTGTTGGTCCAGTGTTCACAAGCACTACTGCTGAGCATGAGATCCTGGGTTCGAACTTGTTGGTCCAGTGCTCACAAGCACTACTGCTGAGCATGAGATCCTGGGTTCGAACTTGTTGGTCCAGTGCTCACAAGCACTACTGCTGAGCATGAGATCCTGGGTTCGAACTTGTTGGTCCAGTGCTCACAAGCACTACTGCTGAGCATGAGATCCTGGGTTCGAACTTGTTGGTCCAGTGCTCACAAGCACTACTGCTGAGCATGAGATCCTGGGTTCGAACTTGTTGGTCCAGTGCTCACAAGCACTACTGCTGAGCATGAGATCCTGGGTTCGAACTTGTTGGTCCAGTGCTCACAAGCACTACTGCTGAGCATGAGATCCTGGGTTCGAACTTGTTGGTCCAGTGCTCACAAGCACTACTGCTGAGCATGAGATCCTGGGTTCGAACTTGTTGGTCCAGTGCTCACAAGCACTACTGCTGAGCATGAGATCCTGGGTTCGAACTTGTTGGTCCAGTGCTCACAAGCACTACTGCTGAGCATGAGATCCTGGGTTCGAACTTGTTGGTCCAGTGCTCACAAGCACTACTGCTGAGCATGAGATCCTGGGTTCGAACTTGTTGGTCCAGTGCTCACAAGCACTACTGCTGAGCATGAGCTCCTGGGTTCGAACTTGTTGGTCCAGTGTTCACAAGCACTACTGCTGAGCATGAGATCCTGGGTTCGAACTTGTTGGTCCAGTGCTCACAAGCACTACTGCTGAGCATGAGATCCTGGGTTCGAACTTGTTGGTCCAGTGCTCACAAGCACTACTGCTGAGCATGAGATCCTGGGTTCGAACTTGTTGGTCCAGTGCTCACAAGCACTACTGCTGAGCATGAGATCCTGGGTTCGAACTTGTTGGTCCAGTGCTCACAAGCACTACTGCTGAGCATGAGATCCTGGGTTCGAACTTGTTGGTCCAGTGCTCACAAGCACTACTGCTGAGCATGAGATCCTGGGTTCGAATCTTGGGTTGGGCAGTGTTATTGAGTTTTTCCATCAGTAGCAGTCTGGATTCTGGATTTGTGCCCGGTTGATGGCAATAGGCTCGCCCTAGTACATGGGACTTGAGCATAACTGGTGCAATGTGGGTGTACTAGGTACGCGTCTGCCGAGCCCCGCGCGTGCGGGCACCGCGCGGTGTCGTGTTGTGTTATAAATAGTTTATATAATTTCAATTTTTATAATTTTATTATTGAATTTAAAAAACTGTATAACGTTTTTGTTTATGTGTGAAGCTTGCACGTTCTTTGTTTTTTAGTTATATTTTGTGAACTGTTTCCAGGCTGGTGGGCCACAGGCAACGAGGTGACGAACCACTCGTCGGTGATCCACGAGTACTACTCGCGCGAGTGCCGCGAGCCGGTGCACGTGACGCTGGACACGTCGCTGCAGGGCGCGCGCATGGGGCTGCGCGCCTACGTGTGCGTGGCTCTGGGCGTGCCGCGCGGCAAGCAGGGCTGCATGTTTACGCCCATCGATGTTGGCCTCACCTGCTACGAGCCCGAGGTGACTGAGAATGCCGCTGCTGTTTGTTACCGTCATCACACAAATGGCTGATATTTTAGCAATCATTTTATCTTTAATAAAATGATTGCTAAAATATCAGTCTGTTTGAAGGTATTTTGTGTGTGAATCCAGTTTCTATGACTTTGACAAATGTAAAAGTGTCCTTTTTTATGATTGCAGATTGTTGGACTGAACCTGTGCCAAAAGACGATGGGCGGCGGCGGGCGCTCGCGGCAGGTGCAGCCCATGCTGGACCTCGCGCAGGTCGCGGAGGCCGCGTCCAAGCTGTCCGGCCTGCTAGACCAGGTTAGAGCCATCACATTAGCGTGCAGCTGACTTTACAACATATAGGCCGACTTCTTCGTTGATAACAGGCCCCTGGTCCACGCGGACGACGGGGACGTCACAAGTGAGCGCGCGCGGGAGCGTCAGTTGCTCGCCGCAACGAGTGTTGTACCTACGATTCAATTCACCAGATACTAAATTGCAGCGTCATACTGCCGAAGTACGCGCGGAGGTGGTGGAGTCTGTATCTTGCTTCAAAATCACATTGATTGTATTGAGAGAAGTGATATCTCAGCCATAGAATTACCACAAGAAAATATATTATTAGTAACTATTTATGGGAACAAAAGAGAAGAAGATATTTTTAACAGTCAATTAAAACTAATTTTGAATTATATAAGCGTTAAATATTCTAAACTTAATGTTATCATAGGCGGTGATTTTAACATGAATATTTAGGAAAATAACAGGAAGACTGATCAATTCCTAGATCTAATGTTACAATACAGACTAACACAACACAACACATAAACAAACCCACACGTATAACACAAACAACATCGACATGTTTGGACTTGATTTTCACAAACTTGAATGCAGACAAAATATTCACTTCCGTTGAAGAATTAGGTTTCTCAGATCTTTGCGGTACAATAATTCACATCACCATACCTAATGTATCGACCATACAATCTACTTGGTATGTATACAAGAGATTATTTAACAACGAAAATATACAAAAATTTAAATGTGCTCTAAATACCATAGATTGGAACAGTATGATATTGTAACGTTTTGAACGTTAGGTTTCGTGTAGTGGTGGGTGGAAGAAAATAAAAGAAGAATTACGTTACAAAGATTAGATTTAATTAAGATAGACTGACTAGGTACAAAGCCGGTTGAGCCGGGCGTGGGTAAGATATCGAGCGTACGTGTAAGTTAGAACCGTCTATAGAACACTACTGTCCTGCAGTGCCTCCAGACGTAGGTAGCGGGAACTCGATATCTGTGGTCCAGGTTCCGTAGTGCTGCGGCAGGGTCGTCCAGCCACTCCCCTGCGGCAATGGCGGCGGCAGTATTAGTAACCGCCTCCGGGCCTCGAGTTCCCCGCAGCGCACGTAGACGCGTCTGCGCGGGTGATGCAGGCACCGGTGTTGTTGTTGTTCGTAGTATAGGAAGGTAGGAAGGAAAGAAGCAAGGAACCCTGTGAAGGGTCAGTTTGTCCGTTAAGGTGCTGTCCGGACACACGCGACCGACTGACACATCCCGACAACCGTAGTCGGAAGGTCTACGGTGGACAGCAGTGAGCTGGCCTCCATTGGTTATCGAGATGTGGCAGCCACAAACGCGCCACCTAGCGTTACAATAGAAACACATGAATAAAGTAAGTTAAACAATGACATCCAAATGTGTAGGTAGGTGAAGAAAAATTATAGACTTTCTTTTCACTCTTAATCCTACGCTACGAACAGATCTGGATATCCTCCACTGGATACATGGTTAATAAAAATAAGATAACACACTTGTGACTTGCACACTTAATAATGGGCCCCCGAAAACGGTTGCTAGCACAAGTGTCAGCGACCAGGGGCAACATGTCCTAAGGTATGAGGAGTGAAGAGGCTTCCACGGCTATCAGGACAATCCCAGAAGCACATTTAAGATCCCTACCAGCATCTCACTGGAATACTTCCTTCCTCTGAGCGCTTTTGCTCTTGCGAATCTCCACTCAAGCCGGCCAATAAAGACAAGAAAGAGGTGGCAGCTCTGTTCCTCATTAGTGTTCACTCCAGCCGGCCAATAAAGGCAAGAAAGAGGTGGCAGCTCTGTTCCTCATCAGTGTTCACTCCAGCCGGCCAATAAAGGCAAACCAGAGATGACGAACAAGACTTCTCTCGGGATACGGTCCGTGGGGCCGCTACTGTTACCTCCCGCCCTAGGCCTGTTCTGCCAAAGTAAACTATAGCGGCACATACAGCTCGGAGCGCGCGTGCCCCACCACGACGACCACGTACAGATCCGGCGCTTCGGTTATTTAATTTTATTATTATTTATACTTTATACAGGGTGTCCCGAAACTCAACGATAACCTGGTACCGGGCGAGAGGCCAAGCCATACCAGTTATGAAAAAAATAAGAAAAAAAATCCATGTCACTTAGTCAAGCGATAATAGACATTTTTCGAAAAAGTTGAAAATGTGACACTCTTGGTCGCATTTTTAAGTACAGTGATCACAATTTTCACAATTTTACAGTGATTTTTTTAATAATGTAATCCTAAATAACAGTGCTATCAATCGGAACCACAAATCAAAGTAATAAACATTGTTAACTAAGTAAAATAAATTAAGTTTTGACGAGTTATGGTCTACAAAATTATTGTCAGTTAACTTTGACACTCCATGTTGGAAAAAAAATGTACCACACTACCCTTGGCATGTTATTTCAAAAGATGGCTCACTTAGTCTAGATTTCAAAATGGTACAACACTTGCCACTTTTCTTGCCGATGAAAGTACTACTTCGTATTTTTTGCGAAGGGATCCCTCGTATTCATGGATCCGTCTCCATTGTTTGTAATCAACAAAAGTGAGAAAATGAGATAGATAGTAGTTATACTGTCTGTCAGAGCGAGACAGATCGTCATTCGACTTTTGGGATGAGTGAGACGGATAGTGACGCCGATGTTTGACGAGTCGTTCATAATCAAATAAAAATAATAACATTTAGTACGCATCGTTTCTCCGTTTACTGCGCATCTCTCGTAATCGTTTAACTTTCGTACTATCGACTTTGGCTTGTGTTACCCTGGACTTGATACTCCATCCGTACTTGACGACTCTGGCTTTGTTTTCTGGACTTTGTGCTGTGCAAACTGTGTGTGAACGACATGCCGTATTTGTACACACCGCAAGAATATGCAAATATGCATCTTATCTATGGTGAGTGCCGTTGTAATGCCTCTGCCGCAGCTAGATTGTACCGTGAGAGGTACCCGAATGTGGAGCGGTACCCGGATTATCGTGTCTTCCAAAATGTGCACGCATCATACTCGGAAGGACGATTGCCCAGTGCTCGTACGTCTGGTGGGAGACCTCGAGGAGACTACGACGACGTAGTTTTAAATGAAGTTGAAAATGACCCCAGCACTTCAGTACGTGCCATTCAGATTGCAACGGGAGTACCTAAGAGTATCGCACATCGAATTTTAAAACGATACGAATTACATCCGTATCATGTGCAACGTGTGCAGAGTTTGTTACCACGAGATCACGCCCCCAGAATTGCTTTCTGCAGAACCATGTTGGCGAAAATTCGTGAAGATCCGGATTTTCTAAATAAAATTTTATGGACTGACGAATCGACGTTCAAAAGAGATGGTTATTTAAACTTACACAACCTACATGGTTGGCACATGGAAAACCCGCATTTGATGCGTGAGGACCGATCCCAGTACCAATTTAAAGTCAACATGTGGACAGGAATTTTAAATGGTCAAATAATTGGACCATTTGAGCTGACTGAAAATTTAAATGGCGTCGCCTACTTGCATTTTCTCCAAAATGATTTGCCGACATTGTTAGAAGATGTACCACTCAACATCTACAGAGAAATGTGGTATCAACAAGATGGCTGCCCAGCTCATTATGCCCGGCCTGTACGAGAATATTTAAACGAAGAATATCCCGACAGATGGATCGGACGCCATGGATCAATTTTATGGCCCCCTCGTTCCCCAGACCTGAATCCAGTAGATTTTTTTTACTGGGGATGCATGAAAGAAAAAGTCTACTCAAAACCAGTACAAAATCTATTAGAATTGCGCCAAAAAATTGATGCAGCATCAGAAGAAATAAATGCGAGTAGATTTGCACGACTGGTGAAGAGGTCATTTCTGAGGCGATGCAGAGCTTGTATTCGTGCAGGAGGGAAACAATTTGAGCATCTACTTTAGTTTTAAGAGGATATTAAAGTGATACAAAAATGTATTGTTTTGTTTTGATTAAGTTTTCCACGAGGCCCCTTCGCAAAAAATACGAAATAGCACTTTTATTGGCAAGAAAAGTGGCAAGTGTTGTACCATTTTGAAATCTAGACTAAGTGAGCCATCTTTTGAAATAACTTGCCAAGGGTATTGTGGTACAATTTTTTTTCAACATGAAGTGTCAAAGTTAACTAACAATAATTTTGTAAACCATAACTCGTCAAAACTTAATTTATTTTACTTAGTTAACAACGTTTATTACGTTTATTTGTGGTTGCGATTAATAGCACTGTTATTCCAGATTACATTATTAAAAAAATCACTGTAAAATTTTGAAAATTGTGTTCACAGTACTTAAAAATGCGACAAAGGGTGTCAAATTTACAACTTTTTAGAAAAATGTCTATTATCGCTTGACTAAGTGACATGGATTTTTTTCCTTATTTTTTTCATAACTGGTATACCTTGGCCTCTCGCCCGGCACCAGGTTATCGTTGAGTTTCGGGACACCCTGTAGAAGCTGTAATATAACGCACAACCTCTTAAGCAGTCATTGTACTCATCATTATGAACAAATATTACAATGACACCAAACCTGAAATTGCGAAAAAAAATTTGCTGTTCCCTACCTATGTTCGCAAACCTCGACAAAATGTAGGGAACAGCTGATTTTTATGGAAATGTAATATTTATGGCTTAATAAATTCGAGTGTAAAAAGAAAGTGAGTCAATGGCTCACAACTCTTACCTACGAGGAGATTGAAAAGTTACTTGGAAAGCTTTTTTAACAGTTCCTGCTTATTCAGACAACTCTTACATACACCACACACACACACACATACACACACACACGCACACACACACACACACACACACACACACACACACGACACATATACACGACATACACATGAAACATACGCATGATACATACACTTACCAAATTCACACTGAGAGAGGCTATACATTCTTATTCTTATTTTTAATTACTTAACGGTTTATTAATTTGTTTTGTTTCTTTATTTGTTAGCTTTGTTTTCTTTTTGTACTCAACGATAGTTACTTTCTCAATGTAACTCCGTACTAGCACGTATACATTGGGAAATGTACCTTGTAATAGAGAGAGCCTGGTACCCATAACACAAGTTTAATCTTAGCTTGGGTGCCAGTGGAGATAGTCAGCGATTTATGCAATTTAAAAACAATATTTTGGTAGTGTTACATATCGCCTATAAGTAAATTGTGAAATTGGAAAATAAAGTTATTATTATTATTTTTTTACGTTTCTCGGGACCCTGCGGTCCCGGTCCTTTGGAAGGCGTACGAGGAACCGAAGCCAACTCGCAGAGGCCCCTTAAATAATTTTAAATGATGAGGAGGCACCAACCGACGATTATCCCTGTATGCACTATGCAAGTGCACCCTAGGACAACCCCCGGTTGGTGCAGGACTATTGTTGTGCGTGGAAACAAAACATATTGGGCTATGGGTCTGGGTGGCTAATGTGGATTGGGTAACTTGAACTATGGAAGAACTTATGTCCCCTGCCTGACCAATGTTATATATTATACACGGATAAAATGGCAGGGGGTGACTTGCACACTCTATAATGGGCCCCCGGAAACGGCCGCTAGCACATAGTGACGTAGCGACAAGGGGGCAACACTTCCTGAGGTGCTTGAGGAGTGGACAGGTATCCCACGGCTATCAGGACAATCCCGGAAATACGGTCAAGATCCCTACCAGCACCTTACTAGAATACTTCCTTATCTCCAATAAAGGCAAGAAAGAGGTGGGAGCTCTGTTCCTCGTCAGTGTTCACTCCAGCCGGCCAATAAAGGCAAGCCAAAAATGAGGACAAGATTTCTCTCGGGAGATAGGGTCCGTAGGGTCGCTACTACCCAACAGCTCGCCACATGCTGCCCTGCGGGTTTCTGTATCTTTCTTGGTCTGGCTCCTCTTCCTAGACCCGTTCCGGCAAAGTAAACTCTACCGGCACAGACGTAAAGTTTGGAGCGCGCAAGCCCCACCACGACGTCAACGTAGAGATACAGCGGTGGGGTTATTATTGTTTTTTTTTTTTTTCGCGATTTCAGGTTCGGTCCCATAGTAACGCACAATTGTGCCGGGCGTTATTAAACTTACAACTTGTATAAGGGCAGAATCGTGGGCACAGATAGTTTTGAATAAATAACATTTTTGAAATGGTAATAAATCTAATACTTACTTACATATAAAATTCGTTGTAAGTATGTCTGAAATTTCATAAGTCACGAAATATAACTAAATCACGAAATATTTCATAGAGAAATCTGCAGACTCGTCTTTGAGAACGCAATACTTGTGCGGTCGGGTGCGCGTCATTTGTTTTTATTTGCGTTCCTCTTCACGCTAGTAGCATGCGACTGTTATCAACGAAACTGTCAGCCTATACATAGGTTCTCCAAAGCCTTGATTATATCTCAGGTTAGAAATACTGTGTAGGTGACAAGAAACAATCCTGTGAACACCAGATGGAGCAAATTAAAAAGTTCTCTGAAAAAAAAGCAATATTCAACTAATCCTCTTAAAAATGAGTAGTTATTACTTATTACTTCGGCGTTTATGTTGTGTCATTTAGGAGTATGCTAGCTCCAGAGCTGAAGTTATGGAGTGCTGGAAGTGGCTGCAACATGTATGTGTGTGCGCAGGTGCTGTCGTACGTGGAGGAGGTGCTGGCGGAGCGCGCAGAGGTGAACAACGCGGCGGGGCGCCAGCTGCTGGAGCTGGTGAACTCCGTGCCCAACCTCTCCGCCGAAACCTTCTCCGCCGCCTTCGCCTCCAGCGTCAAGGACCTGCTCATGGTAAGCCTAGCATTCCAGATGAGGCGGCAGGGACAGACTGGATGCGAGAGCCAGCAAGCCGGGGGGGCGGGGGGGCTATGCCCAGCAGTGCTCTGTACCTACTTCTATCGCTGTTGGTTTCTATTGCATTGCAGGCCGCCTGCTCTTTAACTATAGGATGATCACTGTAAGGTATATTGCGCTCCCAATCTGCTTTATCAAACGATCGCTTTCAACTTGCTCTAAATGTCTGGTGGTATTCAGTATTTGTCACAGTCAAAACTGTTACCCGCTTGAAACCATATACATTTACGTTGAAATCTATTAAAAAAACCCACCAAGCGGTAGGTTTTTTTGATGATCTTGTTAAATAGTTTGATTCTAGATATAACTAAGGCGTTCTGTAAAATATGAGGGAAAACTTTCACTTTAATAGGGTTTTGAAAGTAATATACAGTACAGCACGTTTGTCGTGTCGCAGGTGGTGACGCTGGCGCAGCTCATCAAGACGCAGCTGCAGCTCAACGAGAAGCTCACGCTGCTGACGTCACAGTGACACTGCCGCGCCGCTACGTACTGCTAGCTCGCACGAGCGCGTTGTTGTATACAATATAATACATGATATCCATCAATAAATAACTTACCATCAGCACTTGTATTCCTTCACCTCGGCCTAGCTTTAGTTTAGTTCTATAGATAGATAGCCAACGACAGTGCGGGCTTACGCTAAACATCGCGCGGGTGCACGCACGCATCTGCGCAGCGCGGATTAGTTTCTCCAAATCAGCTGAGCGCCGCACGTGTCGCGCTCACACGCGTCAGAAGGTACAGCTGCTCACAAAGGTTACGAATTCTCCGCTTAGATAACGACTTGTCACGAACCTAATCGACACAACTGTATGGACACAGTACGAATGAGCGATATTATGAGTAAATGACAATGAATGCTGATACAATACTGAACTTTATTACAAAAGAACACTAGTTTATAAGGTTACATTGACATCTCCCATTAAAACTAAAATAAAAGTCATTTTATTTTATTGTTGGAATATGCAGTTTTGACATCACAAGCACAAAATAAACATTGAAACTTAAGACTAAACTTAAAAATATTACTTTCAACTTGGACCTAGGTTTCGAAAAAATGATTTCTATGTGTACAGTCACGAATCGGGATTGTTGAGCCACTAGCATATCATCTTAACTTAGTTGTGTTACACGAATGCCGCCGGTGAAAATGAGGAGCCACACTCAAAGCTGTGTGTAGATGTCACTGTAGTCGACTGTACCTTGTTAACTTATCGTGACAGTAGTGTGACTGCTATTTATGAGATTTTAAAGTGTGATTCGACTATAATATGTACGCGTTAATGACTGTGCCTCAACTAAAAGTTGAACTCCGTAAAAGGAACGCAGCAACTGCGAGCAAAAAGGCCGATTTGATTGAAAGGAAAATACTTAAAATATTCGAGGTTATGATTGTTTGTGAGCCTTTTTCTATAAGGCACGGACTAACATTCCTATTTTTATTTTATAGATTATATTCGTATGAGCGAAACCAAAACTTTGGTGCTGACTGCGACATCCAAGACGATACCGCATACCTATGTCTACCTTCTGATACATTCAGAAACATAAATGCAGATACTCCTTTACCAATGATTAACAGACAGGCAATACAGGAATATTTTGAAAACCAAGTACCTATATTGACTGAGAGACTTCTTTACTACGTAGATTAGCTAATATATACTATATTAGCTAATTAGTCTGGCCATAAATACTGTTACAATTAAAAATAAGAAAGATGTTACATTTGAATTTGGAATCTGTCAATATTTTTCGATTGTTCATTGAGTTTTCTAATTTTGGCGCCAATACATTGTACAATATTTTGCGATATTAAAATGGAGTGGGGTGATAAAGACAACCGAATCGCTGTGATTGCATTACACAAAGTTGGTATGGAGCCAATTGCAATTTTTAAAATGATAAATGATAAATGATTTTTATTTCTGTAAGTAGGTTTGTACAAACACTTTTACAAGTCAATATTTTTTTTTTAAACTAGATGAGGTCGGCGTTTCCTATCTGACTACTCTGAGAAGAAAGGCCGAAACAAACTCAGAGGTCACAGTCTCTTATAAAGTCCAGACATAATCTTGGTCACTTCATGTGAAGACCATGTAGATTGGTGTCTGAAATGGTCTTTTGAGGAAAGAACCACACAGATTGAGAGGACCTGTCCAGTCAGTGCACGCATTTGTCAGTAAAACTCTCCATACGCTTGGTATTAGTCAAATGTTTGTGTACCGGGCTATTAATAGGTACAATGAGACCTCCTCTGTTTGTGACAGAAAAAGATCTGGCCGTCCACGTAGTGTTCGTACGAAAAAGATGGTCAAAGCAGTAAGGGAAAGAATTCGAAGAAATCCTGTCCGAAAGCAACATATTTTTATCTCGGGAGATGAAGATAGCACCCAGAACCATGTCGCGTATTTTAAAAGATGACTTAGGACTTGCAGCCTATAAGAGACGCACTGGTCATTTTTTAACTGACAATTTAAAAAAGAATAGGGTGGTAAAATCGAAACAACTACTGAAGCGGTACGCAAAGGGAGGTCACAGAAAAATTTTGTTTACGGATGAGAAAATCTTTACAATTGAGCAACATTTTAACAAACAAAATGACCGTATTTATGCTCAAAGCTCTAAGGAAGCTTCCCAATTAGTCGACAGAGTGCAACGTGGGCATTATCCGACTTCAGTGATGGTTTGGTGGGGTGTTAGCTATGAAGGAGTGACTGAGCCTTATTTTTGTGAAAAAGGTAGCAAAACATCGGCACAAGTGTTTCAAGATACCATTGTTGAGAAGGTAGTTAAGCCCCTTAACAACACCATGTTCAATAACCAAGTATGGTCCTTCCAACAAGACTCGGCGCCGGGTCATAGTCACCAAGCTCGTTCCACGCAGTCTTGGTTGGAAGTGAACGTTTCGGACTTCATCAGAGCTGAAGACTGGCCGTCTAGTCCCGATCTTAATCCGCTGGATTATGATTTATGGTCAGTTTTAGAGAGTACGGCTTGCTCTAAACGCCATGATAATTTGGAGTCCCTAAAACAATCCATACAATTGGCAGTGAAGAATTTTCCCATGGAAAGAGTGCGTGCTTCTATTGATAACTGGCCTCAACGTTTAAAGGACTGTATTGCAGCCAATGGAGACCACTTCGAATAAGCTTTTTATATTTTTAATTGTTTTATATTTATATATTAAACTAACACTCTGTAAAAGTAATAAATATTATTTGCAATAAATTTATTTTTTTCTCCTTGTCAATATTTATGGCAAGACTAGATATTTTATGATACATTTATTTTGATGACGATAATTTTATTTTATTAGATAATAATCTTGATTCATTTGTTTTATAGATATAGTACCCAGCCTAAAGGACAGCTTCTTTACTAATCTAATCCTCTTCTGTGAAATGCGCAGCAGACAATCGTGCAGTACTACTTGCCTTAAAGTATTTAATACGTAACGCCAATTCCCATTGTTTACTGCCCTAACTTTCTATAGGAAACAAATGTACTTCTCTATTTTTACAAAATAACTACTTTAAGGCATCTTGGACAAAATTACGGAAAATAGGAAAGCTATACTTAGTACATACATTGCAAAAATCCATACGATTTGACAGCTAATATATCAAAACAAGGTACAGTCGATTGTGCGCCATCTATCGTGATAAAAAGTTAGTTTTCCTCCCCATTGTACGAGTGACATTTCAGTAACGAAAAACGAGCGGCATTCGTGTAACAACCAAGTTAAGATGATAAGCTAGTGGCTCAACAATCCCGGTTCGTGACTGTACTAAGGTCAAAATTACAAATTTAGTGTTATCACAAAAAGGTCTATTGGCTGTTTTATGATTAACTAAAATTAATTATGGTGATGTATGCCCAACATTTGAAATCGCTTCCCTCATTGCCATTGTGTTTGGCTATTAATCAAATAAATTTGCTTCGTTGCTTAAAACTATTGAATCAACATTTGAATCCCCTTGACTGTCATCCCGCGAGCACTCTTGCTCTTGCAAATTCGTCATCTGCATGCCAGATACTTTCTTCATCCCTTTCAGTAAATCTCGCACAGCAGCAGGCAGAGGAAGACTTTTCGAGAACTTTTGACGACGTTGGAGGCGAAGCAGTGAAATTGCCGGATCTGATGATTCTAGTCCGCGATGGAAGGGATCAATCATGGTTTTTGCCTGTCCATTTTCCGGCAGTGTAGCTCTCTGTCTCTATGTCAGAATTTATTTCTGGACTCGGCTGCTTGTTCGGAGAGCATACCTAACGGAAGGGGATTGGAATCGATGATCACTTGACCGTGCACTAGAATTTTATGTAGAGTCACCGTCATAGGATGCCACCCGTCATAGGATACACCGTGACATATTTTTTTTGCAATTGCCCTGCAGTAGATGCCAAACTTGGTCTATTGGCTAGGCACCATTGATTGTGACCAGGATGGTACCTATACAGGTCATCTAATAGCCATGAATGGAGTCCTAAAATATCTGCGAACAAATGCAAATGCGTATTTATCTGACAGCACAGTTCAGACAGTATTACCGTAGTTGATGGTGCCTGCATTTGGCCTTACTATGTCGACTAACAACCCCATCTTGCTCCTAATATCAGTCTGAATACGCTCTTTTCGTTGCTGTACTATGCGGCTCTCTTCTGTGTTTTGATTGATTCGCTATTTCTGCACAGCTGGATCATTCTTATATCCGAGAAAACTCAAAAATACGGGATACGCATGGAGTGGATTTATGCCATATTTCACTTATAGCGTGTTTTGAGTAACACAACTTCAAATTGTTGCAAAATTCGATAAAGCTCTCTTCGCTACTTTGCATTATCCTTTTTAAAGTATGTGTCAACAACCCATTTAAAGAAACTTATGCTTCAACATCCAACACTCGTTATCTCTTCTGCAGGATAGCATGCTTTTCTTGCAAGAAGCACTTGGGCATATGGTGGATAAAAATACCCTCGACTGTTAAGGTCTTGCTGTCTTTATAGGTCTCGACACTAAAGCTATCAATTGTGACCCCCAAAGCCTCTTCGGCAGTATAGGGCTCCATAGTTAATTTTTTCTTAACTTTGGAAGCCCGAGTAGGAGAAACAAGACAGGATTGAATTACTGCTTCTAAATCTTTCGTAGTTCTAGGAGTCAATTTATTTTCAGCAGATAATGTTGAAACTAAATGACGGAGTAATTGTATATGTAAATAGTTTTTTAGCTAATGTGAAAGTTAAAGAACCAATCGTATCCGAAGCGAATTGTCTGACAGTCAAGATTGCAGCTGATATAGTCATAATTGCTGTACCTATACAGGCCCTATGCATTTAAAGATCCCTCAAAATTTATACAATCTATGTGAGTTTAAAACGTTTAGAAACATTGTAATTATGGGAGACATAAAATACATTGATATTTCCCGCAATAATAAAGATGCATACTCATTGGACTATTTGGATTTACTAGCTCACCACGGACTCTTCCCAGAACATACAGCCTTGGCCAAAAGTATTGAGCACCCATAACATCTTTCAGTTTTTTGAGGAGTATCAAATCGAAATAAAACAAAACGTTATATATAGGTTTAATTTACTATTTATTAATAGAAAATTAATATTTTGTGGGTCCACCCTTTCTCTAATTACGGCACATTCTTTTTGGTAAAGAGTTTACGAGATTTTTACAATCTTCAGCAGTAATCGCGTTCCATTCCAGACGCTGGCAGCGTTTCAGCTCTTCTTTGTTATTGATTGTGTGGCGCCTGACCCTACGCTTTAATAAACCTCATACATGTTCTATGGGGTTCAGGTCTGGAGACTGGGCAGGCCAGTCAAGTTCTGAGTTATTTTCCCGAAACCATGTCATAGTGCGGGCAGACATGTGGCATGGCGCGTTATCCTGCTGGAATTTAACATCATCCATGTTCGTGTCGCCAAAAAGTGTGGTAAGTGAAGGCAGCAGCGCAGTTTCTAGTACATTTATGTACTTAGTAGAGTTCATGCGGCCCTCACACACGAACAATTCGCCAACTCCAGAATCAGTCATGCAACCCCAGACCATTATGCTGCCGCCGCCGAGTTTTACGGTTGGGATCACACATTCTGGCTTAAATTCTTCGCCCACCCGGCGACGCACAAAGGTCACACCAGGTGTACCAAAAATCTGCAAAAAAGAGAAAAATATTGAGTTCCGGAAAATTAAAATAACTTCATCAATGCATTTGGTTTTTAAACCATTTCATTAAATGTTATTAGGGCATTAAATTGACTTACTCACCTGAAAGTTTGATTCGTCTGACCACACAACATTTGACCAATCTTCTGCGGTGAAACTTCGGTGTTTTAAGGCCCATTTATACCGAGCTTTTTTGTTATGGTCGGAGAGCCACGGCTTCTTCCTGGCTTTGCAGCCTTTCAGACCAGCTTCCTGAAGTTATCTACGAGTAGTTCGAGCAGAAATGTGTTTCTTAATTTCTACCTACAACTCAGCAGCGAGCTCTGAAGATGTTTTTTTCCTACTTTTTAACGACTCTCAGTAATTGACGATCCTGACGGTCGGTGGTGATGCGTTTGCGCCCGGTTCTTGATCTGTTTTGATGTGATCCGGTAGCAGAGAATCGCTCAATAGCATATTGCACGGATCGGCGCGAACATTTCACAGTTTTGGAAATCTCCACCTGTGATCTCCCTTGCTGTGTTCGATGAATGAAAGTTCGTTTCGTTTTGGCATATTACAATGATATCACTAAAATCTTCTGAAATAAAACACCAACAGCGCACTAGATCACTGGATGTGTCCACAATAAGCGATGGCAGCGAACTAAATTAAATACATAAATTGTAAATAAATATAGATAAATTGTCAAAAAAGCTAAGCTCCGCAGCATATGCTGTTAGGAAAATTCGTAATTTAACCAACATAGAGACAGCCCGTTTAGTGTACTTTAGCCATTTTCATAGTGTAATGTCGTACGGTATTCTGTTGTGGGGAAATGCAGCCGACACTCAGACTATCTTTGTTTTGCAGAAAAGAGCTGTTCGATGCATTTATAAATTAAGTCCGAGACAATCTCTCAGAGAGAAATTTAAGGAGATTAATATAATGACTTTGCCTTCTCCGTACATTTTTGAAAATCTTTTATATGCCCATAAAAACATTAAATTGTTTAAAGAATACAGTGATATCCACAATATAAATACTAGGAACAAACACAAATTTGTTGTACCTCCAACAAGGCTCAAGAAAATATATTAGGTGGCTCATTCAGGTGTCAATGTAGGTAC
The DNA here is from genome assembly GCA_948252095.1 of Dicycla oo. NCBI lineage: Eukaryota > Metazoa > Arthropoda > Insecta > Lepidoptera > Noctuidae > Dicycla > Dicycla oo. Next base: position 571,456 of record OX411727.1, read on the forward strand.
CTATACCTACGCTTTTATAATAAACTTCCAAGCCACGTTCAAGATCTGAGCCTTAATAAATTCAAATCATTCATTAAACGCAAGTTGTGTCAGAAAGCTTTTTATACTGATAGAGATTATATTGAGGACAAAAAGGCGTGGGATTGAACTGCTCCAAATTTTTTTTATTTTTGCATACTAAATGTTGACATGAATATTTACTTTGTAAAGTATTATATTATTTTAATTTATTATGAATGTGAAGACTATGTAGGTCATTGCTTTTTTTGTTTGTTTTATTTTGTCTCTCAGTTATTTTTAATCATGGTCTGGCAAGCTACCCGAAACTGTCAATTTTTCCCATTCAACCTTGAACCTAATTTTTTAGCAATAAAGTTAAAAATCTATTAAAGAAATTTGACAGATTGTAGTAACTTGATGTGCTGGTGTCTGTACAAGTACCTATTTAAATTTATTTTTTCGCTTTCTATATATAAAAAAAACGGTATTATGACTAGGTAGGTACATTAGGATCGTACACACTATACTTTGGATGTAGTAGTGGTACTCTCTTTATAAACTTCAGAAAAAAAAATCACAAAAGGCAGTAGGTACAGTACTAATAATTTTTCGGTTTCAATAATGATTTAAAAAAAAAACATCTTTATTATGTGTACGTTTGTATGATAATCGGTCTGAACAACTTAAATATGTCATTAATTGCACAAGAAAAACTGACTGGAACTAAAAACGGTTGTCACGTTGTTCATTATTGGTGCCGATTCTGATGTGCACAAACTAAACTAAATTTATGCGGCCTACCCCAATGTCCTTTCTTTGGTATTTTTCGTCGAATCGTTGAGCTCCTTAAGTTCTGAGTTGAGCTGCGCGATTACTGACAAATGCGTGCACTGACTGGACAGGTCCTCTCAATCTGTGTGGTTCTTTCCTCAAAAGACCATTTCAGACACCAATCTACATTGTCTTGACATGAAGTGACCAAGATTATGTCTGGACTTTATAAGAGACTGTGACCTCTGAGTTTGTTTCGGCCTTTCTTCTCAGAGTAGGTAGTCGGATAGGAAACGCCGACCTCATCTAGTTTAAAAAAAAAAAAACATGATTGACTTGTAAAAGTGTTTGTACAAACCTACTCACAGAAATAAAAAATCTGTGTGTTTTATTGCTAGATGCGGCGTGAGTCATATTTATAAACCTTTGTAGATGGCCGGGACAAAAGAACCCTTAAACAATAGATTTTTTTTTCCATACTGACCGTGGACGAGCGAAATTTGTAAGGTGATCAATACTTTTGGCCAAGGCGGTACGTTGGAAACACATGGATCTACATGTCTTGATCACGCCAATATAAAAGCTTCTTTCTCTAGCACCGGCATGGTGCTAGAATCCACTGTCACAGATCACTTTGCAGTTTTACTCTCTTTGTCACTAAATAATAATAATAATAATAATAATAATTTATTTGCAATAAAAAGGTGTACATTTGAACAACATTAGGTTACAAACAAAAAGATGGAGTCGTTATATACTATATGTTTGGAGACTCTAGCACCCTTGCTAAGTTGACAAGACAACTTGTATTAAAGGTGCTAGGCCCAACCCTTTCATGGGTGCCTTGTAAAGAGAGTTTGTCTAATTAACGAGAACTTATTTACATTTTTGCAGAGTTATATGGACAACAAATAAATCATTTAGCAAAACAAGAAAAGATAAAATGAAAAGTGATAAAAAGGATAGATGTGGAGTGTGGGGGTGTGTGTGAGTGGATGTGTGTGTGAGTGGAAGTGTGTGTGTGTGTGTGAGTGGGTGTGTTTGTGTGGGTTTGCTTGTGATTATGTGTGATAATGCGCTGCGTAGATTTTACCTAGTTGTTTAAGTCAACAATAAGAGCTCTGTGTTGTTATAGTTGAGTGTCTGGAGCCAATTACATAGTTTCTTTTTAAGAGATATATTTGGAAGTGAGTGGAAGTTTAATATTTTATTAATTTTATTATACAGATGGGGGCCTTGAAAACAGGGAAACCTTCTTGTAAAAGAGTAATGCGAACGGTAGGATTGGGCTATTTTGTCTTTGCGTCTTGTGGTGATTACCTCGTAGGGAGTTATATGGTGCTGAAGTAGTACGTTGTTAAGCACAAACAATTGCCTGACTGTGAGGACTTTACAGTTCTTATATAATTCCTCAGTTGGAAAAAGGATAGGTCGATAGGTACTGACTTTTAGCACGGCTCTCTGAGCTCTTTCCAGCTTTAAGAGTAAGGTTTTGGGAGCACCACCCCAGGCGCATACACAATAATTTAGGAGAGACTGGCAGAGAGCGAAGTAGGTACATCTCACAATTTGAGGTTCAGCAACGTGGCGAAGTGTTTTAACGACAAAAATAAGTTTTCTGACTCTTTTTGTTAGAGTCTCTATGTGAGCTGCAAAACACAGACCGCTGTCAACTGTCACTCCGAGATATTTTATTGTCCCACATCGCTCTAGTTTAGGGCAGGTACAAGCTACCATTCCCGGCAGTAAACACGAGTGTGCTGTTAGAGTTAGCGTGTCAGAACAGTATTGAGTCCTTTTTGTGCCGAGTTAAAGGTGTCGTGCCAAGAATCGCCGGAAAAAGTAAGGACGGTGTCGTCGGCGAACGCTATTATATTTCCGTCTCCCAGTTTTATGTTACAGAGCTGGTTAACGTAAATTAAGAACAGGGTTGGCCCAAGCACGCTGCCTTGGGGGACACCAAAAGTGACGGGCGCATCTCTACTGTAGTGTTCCTGTATTTTTACGCACTGAGTTCGATTTTGAAGATAATCCTTCATAAGTTCAAGAGGCTTACCTCGTATCCCCAGTTCCTCCAGCTTTATAAGCAAGTTAGGTATCGGAACTGTGTCGAATGCCTTCCTCAGGTCCAAAAATATTGACAATACTTTTTTCTTTTTGTCAACATTTTTGACGATGCAATCGACAAGTTCCGTAACCGCATTGCTGGTTGATTTGCCGCGCCTAAATCCGAATTGATTGGGAGCGAAAAGTTTTTTATCTCCAGATAATTCACTAGCCTTTTATTTACAATACGTTCAAGAATTTTGGAAATGGATGACAGAACTGCAATAGGGCGGTAATTATTTACACAATGTGTGTCCCCAGTTTTATGTATTGGGTGGATGATGGCCTTCTTAAAGTGCCGTGGAAAGGTACCAGTGTTAAGGGAAATATTAAAAATGTGTGTTAGCAGAGGAACAAGTATTTGTGAGTAGCGCTTCAGAAAGTTAGTCGAAATGTTGTCCCAACCAGTGGCAGAATCTGTTTTGAGTGACTTGATTATTTCATCCACCTCAGCCTCATCGGTGCTCAACATGACGAATGATTGTAAGGTCGAAGGTGAGGAGGTCAATTCTGTAGTCAATTTTTCACTACCGGGGGGAGATGAAAAGTTCTGAGCAAGATTCCGACCTACACTAGCAAAGAACTCATTCACTCTATCTACCGAGAGTTGGGGTGAGGTGGAATGAGCTAACAAGTCAGTATTGAGTGTATTTTGTTTTTCAGTATGAGTTACTCTCTTTATTATTTTCCAGATTTTCTTGCTATCATTAGCAGCCTCACTCAGTTCTGTCCTGTCATAGTCTCTTTTAAGTTTTTTTAATATTTTGGAGCAAAAATTTCTGTACCTTTTGTAGGTAATAGATAAAACACTGTTGTTTGGAGTTTGTTGGAGCTTATAGTGCATGGCGTCTCTATTACGGATACAGCGGAGTATACCGGTCGTCATCCACGGTTTGATCAGCCGTTGATTGCTTGGGAGCTTGACAATAGATGTGTAGTTATTTAAGAGTCTAATAAGGGTAGTAATTAAGCGGTCTGTGGCTTCATTAGCATCAGTAAGCTGGTAAATCGGTTGGAAGTCTGTAGTGTTCATCGCGTGGTCTAGAGTTATAAAGTTCGTCTTCGAGGCGGTGAGTGGATGTGGTTTGACGCGGTTTTTTAGCCTGAGACATAGTAGAACAGGGTCGTGGTCAGTGACAGAAGAGTGTAGGACTATGGTGACAGCTGAGAGGTTGGTTTTGAGCATGACGTGATCCAGACAGGCGGTTTGACGAGTGGGGAGAGTGTGAGCTGGTAACATGCCATGAGTGGCTATGAGATCTAGATAGTCTGAGGTTTGGTTAGAACATGGAGAACAGGCAATGTCAATGTTAAGGTCCCCTACAATAACTATGGTTTTATAAGAAGTTAGATCCGCTAGGATCCCGTCTAGGGATTGGAGGAATTTACTTATATCTCTGATGGAAGGAGAACGGTAAATGCAGACTATTGCCTTATCGGTGCCAATTTTTAGTATTAGACAACTGGCGTCCTGTAAAACGGGTTCCTCAACTGTGTAGTTTTTTATGTTTTTAACATAAAGCACCACGCCATCATTTTGGTTGAGGAGATTTTTAGTGTAATAATAAGTGTAATGGTCAATAGAAGGAATGAGACCATTATAACGATTTAGCCAGCACTCTGTCAAAACGAGTATATCACAGTCAACATTTGTTCTACAAAGAAGTGTTAAGAATGAGTTAATCTTTGCGTGAATAGAGCGAATGTTCTGAGTAATAATTTTTAGTTGTTGAGACGGGTTTGTGACATAATTTGAGCATTCTTCGGTCATACAGTTTATAGTAGCAGAGACTGAGAGATGGTCAATATATCCACTATTAGAGATATTGTTTGATTCGTCTATTTTGGGGGATCATTATGAGACTAAACCCTATAGTCCCTGCTAAGACATAGGTATGACGAAGTGAGCGGGACTCGCTTGGTAAAGCGATAATTTTAATTGACAGGCTAGTATTAGAATGAATGAAAATTGAGTTGTGATTGTATGTGTAGTGAGTCTGATTGACAGGTAATTGGTGTGTGAGTATAGGTGGTCGTAGTTTGTAGTGAAGTGTGAGTAGAATGTTTTATGGTAATCTGAGTAGTGTAGTATACAATTTTTATAATTATGTACAAATAGATCATGCAAGTGCAGAGAAAAAAGGAGGTTATTAACAGCATACAAGAAGAATCTAGTCATTCTTGTCTTAGTTTTTCTATTTGGGCTTCGTTTTTAATAAGTATCGCTGATTGGCCATCTATTTTCCGTATGAGGACTTTTCCGTGAGCAATCCAGCAGAATTTGAATTGTTTTTCCTTGCACAGCTCACGTGCTAAATAGAAGAGCTTCCTAGTGCTGCTAGTCAAGTCTTCCCCTATGTAAACGGCGTTGGTGGTGCCACTTATCCCAAAGTGTTTGGTGTTGAGTTTTTGAGATGGATTCGAGTTGTTATGAATCAAAGCTCTAAACTCACACAAAAATCACAAAAATAAACGAGGATGAGCTTACGAATGACACGTGCAACATAAGTTTCGATGCCATCTATGCAACGAAATAATATAATAATAATATATAATAATAATAATATATTTATTTGCTTAAAAACACGGTATAAAAAGATGGTAAAAGTACAATTTAGAACAAAACATGTTTTGCCAATATAATAATAAGCATGCAAATTTTTCAGTAGGTTACTGACATTAACATTGTTTGTCAATGAACTCCTTAACACTATAGAAACTATTAACAGATAACCATTCGTAAACTTTATTTTTATAGAATCTAATGTTTAAATTTTTGAGATCATTTGGTAACTTATTATATAAACGTACACACATTGCAAGGCAGCTTTTATTATATTTAGTTAGTCTTGGAATCTCGCTTAGTACGAGCCTATTGGGGTCTCGTCGGCTGCGGACATTAACAGCATCTGCTTTGAGAAATAAATCCTGATTTTTCCTTACAAAGAGACGGTAGCGGTAACAAACCAAGTTTTTTGAATACAGGTCTACATGATTCGTCTGGTTGGAACCCGTAAATTGCTCTAATGCACTTTTTTTGAGCAACAAATGCTCTATTATGGTCGGTGCTGTTACCCCACATTATTAAACCATATCGCAACAACGACTCGACATATGCATGATATGATATTATTGCCGTTTTAATGTTAGTAATGCTTCTAACCTGTTTGAGTGCATATACAAACTTATTTATTTTTTTAGATACACTATCAACATGTGTTTTCCAATTGACATCTTGGTCTATAGATACGCCAAGAAATTTTGTTTGTGTTACTTCTTCAATTTTATGTATATTTAGTTTTATATTATATTTAGGATTATTTGATTTGTTAAATTGTATATAGACGGACTTATTTAGATTTATTGATAAGTTATTTATGTTTAACCATTCAATTAATTTTTCAATTGTGTTGTTTATGTCAGTCTCATGATCACTAACCGTGTTATTCGTTTTATCGGATGTAACAATAATAGAAATATCATCGGCAAATAGTACACATTTATGATGCGTTATATCAGTAATGGAATTTATATAAAGTAGAAATAGGATCGGCCCTAGGACACTTCCTTGGGGGACGCCAAATTTGTTGCATTTATATTCGGATGAATATGGTACCATGTTCTTATTTGTCTTATCTATTTTTGTAATGGTTACCCGCTGTAGTCTGTTGTTCAGGTACGATGATATCCATTGAAGTGCAGGTCCTCTAATCCCGACTTTTTCTAACTTCTGTAATAATAAATCATGAGACACTAGGTCAAAGGCTTTTGATAAGTCAAAGAATAACCCTGTAGTAAGATGGTTTTTGTTAACATTCGTTAAAATTATATTAATAAGAGAGAAAATAGCTAAAGTAGTGGATTTTTGTTTTTGAAAGCCGTACTGTTCGTTCTTAATAATATGGAATTTATTGTAAAATTCAATCAATCTTTTATACATGCATTTTTCAAATATCTTCGACAGAATAGGTATTAACATTATTGGGCGGTAATTATTGACGTCGGATTTTTCTCCTTTTTTTAAAAGCGGCTTTACTATGGATAGTTTTAATGCTTCGGGAAAAGTGCCAAGAGAAAACGATAAATTTATTAGATATGTCAATATTACAATTATTTCATTAGCACATGCTCTTAAAATTTTCGTGTTAATTTCATCATAACCTTCAGAATTCGTGTTATTTAATGATAATATCTGCGTTCGAACGTCGCTTTCTGATACAGGTTTGAGGAACATTGAGTGGACTGTTGAATATTCATTGGAATTACCTTTTGTTTTCGTACTAGTACAATTATGTGTCATATTAATGTAGTGGTTATTGAAAGCAGATGCTATTTCTACTGGATTTGTTATTAGTGTGTTATCAAATTGGATGTTCTCTAAATTGTCTTTAAAATTATTATTACTTATTTCACCTTTAATTACTCTCCACGTGGCTTTGCATTTGTTTTCATTTTTATTTATAAACTTGATATTTGCGTTCTTTTTTGAAGAGATTACACATTTTTGTTACACTTTAAATATGTGATATATTTTGTTTTATTAGCCGCATTTTTATGTGTATAATAATTAGAACGAAGAGTTCGCTTTGTTTTGCAGCTTTGTTTCAGTCCTTTGCTAATCCAATTTGGTTTCTTTTTATTTCCGCTGTTTATTTTTACCTTTATTTTCGGGAAACAAAGATTGTAAAAGAGGCATAACAATTCATGAAAGGAATTAAATGCTTGGTTTATATCATTTTCGGCATATATTTCTGACCATGTCAAACTTTGTAAGCATTGCCTAAATTTTATAATATTATCCAAGTTATAATCTCTACAGAAAGATCCCAATTTAACTACACAATATTTACTGGAACCAATTCTCCTAGCTTTATCCAAGAACACTAAAACTATTTCAACTTCACGTAAGAGCAGGCCGATTAAACCCTGGATTACTCAAGGATTACTAAAATGTATGCGCCACAGGGACAATTTGTATAAAAAGCTTAAAAAAGATCCATCAAATGAAGTCCTCGTGGTGTCCTACAAAAGGTATCGTAATTTTTGTACAAATGTGCAACGAAAAGCAAAATGAGATTATGAGAGACTACAATTTGAAAAAGCAGGTAGAAATTCGAAGCAGCTTTGGCGTGTAATTAAGATGTCACAAACATAGGTCAGCTGAAGTTTTCAGCCCATGATCTCATAGCGAATAATCACAATAAGCAGGACACTATAAATCAAATTAATGACTATTTTGCAAATGTAGGGAGACGTTCAGCTGATAAAATACATAGAGACCCTCGATCAATTTCACTGCCCGACCCCAGAGGGCATCTTTTGTACTGCTTAGGACAAATGACCAAGAAGTGGAACGTTTAACCCTTTCACTTATGAGTGATTGTGCAGTCGGCTGGGACGGTATTTCTTCTAGTTTTCTAAAGCGACATAAGATAAGATAAGATTATTTGTTCAAATGCGTATTAAAATTATACAGCGAACAAAATTATTTAAATAATAATATACAATTCAATTATTCAAATTAAAATATAATAGTCACCGTTCACATAAAATAATAATAATAGGTCTAAGCAGTAGTCAAAATAAATAGGTCAAAATTATAATAGTCATTCAAAATATTTTTCACATAAAAACTCATTGATGGTGTAATATGCTCTTTCAGTTAATTTTTTTTTAACTTTCAATTTAAACTGCACGTCACTTAAAAGCTTCCAACTTTTTGGCAATTTATTATAAATTATAGGAGCCATGCAAAAGACACTCTTCCGCATAAGAGTAGTTCTGGATTGTTGTAAGCAAATCTGAGTGTTGTCACGTCTGTTGCGTGGAAACACCTCAGCCATGCGAGTAAACAGATTGAGGAAAAATGGAAATATAAGGCCTACAACTCTGAGTGGATTCTAATTTGAACATGGACCTAATACATTTTTTTTGTGCTTTAAATATAGTTTCCTTATCAGTTGAGTTACCCCAAAAGATAATCTCATATCTTAGGACAGATTATACCAACCCGTAGTATGCGGAAAGCAATGCATCTACTAGACACTAGTTATTTCAGCCAGTGTGTACAGATCATAAGCCGAGGAACTAATTTTCTTAGTAATGGTCTCTATATGTGCTTTCCAATTTAATTTTGTGTCAATAATTAATCCTAAAAATTTTGTTGTGTCAACAATGTTAATGTATTATTGTATTTTATGTCCAGTTTATTAATTAATGTCAATGGGCGTTGTCAATGGGCGGACACTAACAAAGAAATGTCATAAGAATGTTATCATAGCGGGAGATTTTAACATTGATGTATTAAAAAGAAACAAACATTCCATAGAATTTGAAAATCTGCTATTATAATGAACCTACTCGATTAGAAAGCCAGACATGCATAGACAATTCGAATAGATTCGAATTCGCTCTATCAGACCATACAGCGCAACTACTTAAGTTTCCTATTAAAAAAATATGGTATAGTCTTGCATGGTTTATTGAGATTATGCGCAAAATTGTCTATGCATGTCTGGCTTTCTAATCGAGTAGGTTCATTATAATTTTATTTAGCAGATTTTCAAATTCTATGGAATGTTTGTTTCTTTTTAATACATCAATGTTAAAATCTCCCGCTATGATAACATTCTTATGACATTTCTTTGTTAGTGTCCGTAAAAATATCGCAATTTTATCGACACATTCATTGAAATTATTACTATTAGGAACCCTATAAACACATACTATAATGGTGTTATGGTCAATAAGCTTGATGGCACAGCACTCGAATACACCAACAGAAGATATTTTCGATATTTTTGGTAGTTCGCGCCATTGGAGCCCGTTCTTGATCAGTATACATGCGCCACCCCTCTTTCTTTCCTTCCTACTAAAACATGCAGCTAAACAATAATTAGGTATGCATAACTGGTATTCAAAGTCTTGCTTCATGAAGTGTTCCGTTATGCATAAATTGTCGACTTCCATGTTTTTTTCTGCTAGTTCTTCTAAGCAAACTGTGAGAAGGTCGGCTTTTGATATTAACCCTGCTATATTTTGATGCATTACATCTAAGTAATTAGTCAAGAAAAAAAGTATTGTGTGTCTTGTTAACATCATCATTTTTGTCCTCTTCTTCATTAGTTTGTCTATCAAGGCTTCTTATGTCGGTAAAAATTATATGTAGTCCGAAGTTATTTATTCAACCAGAGTGTTTATCAAACATACTGTGGTCATATTTTAAATTTAAGTTACTGTCAATGACAAATGCGTGTTCATGCGTTAATATGTCAAGATGTAATAAATGATTGAATGTTTCTATTCTCCAATTACGTAGGTCTGAATAATTTCCACAGATGAACGTAGGTGAGCATATAATGATATTGGTGTGCTTAATAACTTGCAGTGCTTCTCTCATGTGAACGATAATGTTGACATGGTTTTGAAGTCTTCCTCTCCAAGTAGAATTATACAAAAATCATCCCTAGTGAATCCGATTAGTTTTGGTTGTAAGTCTTCTAAAAGCTGTTCTGTCCCTCCACCAGGCTTAATATAGTGGCATAGATCGTACTCATTAGAGAAAGTAGATTCTGCTATAGGATGTATTTTGTTTTTGTTGTTACCACTCAAAATACATATTTTCTTCTTTATTTTACTTTTTGGTGATATGATTTTTTCGAAGCATCTGTTATTTTTTTTGTAAGTTAGACCAGACAAATATATTATTACTAATAGGTTGGGGAAAAGTTTCTTCGCATTTTTTAAGAAAATTCAAAACATTTTTTAATATAGTTTATTTACATTTAACTAAAGTATGTAGGTACCAAAGCTTTCTGACACAACTTGCGTTTAATGAATGATTTGAATTTATTAAGGCTCAGATCTTGAACGTGGCTTGGACGTTTATTATAAAAGCGTATACATTGACACCTGAATGAGCCACCTAATAGGTTGGGGAAAAGTTTCTTCGCATTTTTTAAGAAAATTCAAAACATTTTTTTAATATAGTTTATTTACATTTTATTCGATATTACCATTTTGTTCGATAACTTTTTGCCATCTTGTAGGTAGCGACATGATCCCATTGCTATAGAAATTTTGGGACTTCTGGTCAAAATACCGCGACAAGTGGTTTTGGCAGTCCTCTCGTGATGTTAACCTGACACTGCCTAAAGAATTCTGAAGAGACCGAAACAGGTGGAAATCTGAAGGTGCAAGGTCAGGACTATACGGCGGATGCATTAACACCTCCCAGCCAAACTCTCTTAATTTTTGCTGAGTGGCTAAAGATGTGTGAGGTCTAGCGTTATCATGATGAAAAAACAACACCCCTTCTGTTGATTAATTCCAGCCGCTTTCTCTCAACTTCTTGCTTTAATCTCATCAGTTGTTCACAGTAGAGTTCAGAATCGATGGTCCTGCCTGGTGGTAACAGCTCATAATGAATAATGCCCTTCCAATCCCACCACACACACAGCATCACCTTGTTGCGAGTTAACCCGGGTTTCGCCACAGTCTGTGAAGCCTGACCGGCCTTTGACCACGACCTTTTTCGCACGTTCTTGTCATACGTGATCCACTTTTCATCACCAGTTATCAGCTTCTTCAAAAATGGTTCGGTTTCATTACGTCGTAATAAAGAATCACAAATGAGTACACGGTTCATTAGGTTTCTTTCAGTGAGCTCGTGAGGTACCCAAATGTCGAGCTTTTTTGTGTACCCAGTTTTTTTCAAATGCGCCAAAACTGTTTTGTGGTCAATTTCCAGTTCTTCAGCTACGTCGTAACTACTGATATGCCGATCTTGCTCCACTTTTTCAAAAATGGCATCCATTTTATCCGTAATAGGGCGACCAGAGCGACGTGCATCTTTGACATCAAAATTTCCGGATTGAAAACGCTTAAACCAAATTTGTGCTACTCTCACAGACACTACAATAGGTCCATAAACATCGCAAATTTTTTTCGCGGCTTGCGTTGCATTTTTACCTTTTTTGTAGTAAAATTTTAAAATGCATCGAATTTCTTCATTAGATTCACTCATCTTGACGGTACGAAAAACAAATGAAAATCACACATTTTCCTAATTTGAATTTGGAATTATGTTCTTTAAAATTTAAACTTTCAATGATACCAAAACCAGCCAGATACAAATAGTATAGCCAAAGAGATTTTATTACAAGTTCATACATACTATAATGCGAAAAGACTTTTTACCCAACCTAATATATTAAATTACAAAGATCGATTATTGACGGAACACCATTTTTTTAAACGTGATTGTATCTCCGCTGACATATGTTTGCACCCTGTGCCTTGACTCTGGTGTCTTTCCTGACTGGTTCAAAAAGGCGATTCTTCACCCTATTAATCTAAAAACTAATCTGGAGATCGTGATCGTGTCGAAAACTATAGGCCCATATTAGTCCTGCCTGCGATGTCCAAGATACTGGAAATATAGTAAATACAAGGCTGGTTGCATATTTAGAGGCACGCAATCTTTTGTCGATTAACCAATTTGGCAAGGAGGTTGCCTATTTGCGGATACCCCCGGAGGTCGTAAGGTACCGGCTGAGACGCATTCCACAGCTTCGCTTTCGGTGCGGCAGACACACATGCGCGTTTTCATAACTTTCTTCGAGTGCGGCGCGGCGCACATGTGTGTTCGTTGTGCATCTCTATTGTTTCGAAAACATCGTAAAAAAAAGGGTCGGTAAGGGTGTAGCATAAAGAATTCAGCAGAGAATGTGTTAAACTAATATTTATCGGTTGTCCTTTTCTTAATGAAATAGAAAGAAGAAGATGCACTGAATTTAAATTTAGTTTTAATTAAGTAACGTTTGCAGAGTGGTTCGACATCGGATGGGTGACCAAAAGTATTGTTATTTCGAGTTGCTCCGTGCTGTAGGTAATGGGGACGTTAATAAGCTGAAAAAAATATAATAATTACTCGTCCAGCTGTTTCTTGCATTTTGGTTGAGTAGGTAGGGGTAGAAGTTTGTAAGGATTGGAGTTTGGTAGCCTTCGACGACAGCAGTTTGTTTTTTTTTAATAAAATATATATTTACAATCATACAATCCCTGAGGAGTTCGTGGCTAAGTAATAACAGCCGCACGGGTCGATCCATCAGGTTAAGCTACGCTTGCCGGGGTTGGTCCGTAGATGGGTGACCATCTTTACATACCGAGACTCCTCCGTGCCTCGGAAAGCACGTTAAGCCGTTGGTCCCGGCTGTCATTCGTGGATCTCTGACAGTCGTTACGGGTTGTCAGAACCCGAAAGTCTGACAACCAGTCTTACCAAGGGGTATCGTATTACCCAGTAATTGGGTTGTGGAGGTCAGATAGACAGTCGCTCCATGTAAAATACTGGTATTTCAGCTGCATCCGGTTAGACTGGAAGCCGATCCCAACATAGTTGGGAAAAGACTAGGCAGATTGATTTGATTCTTCAATTCTTTTAGATACATCCAACAACAGTATCTGTTAGAAATTTTTTCATCAGTAAATTTCGAAATTCCCCCAAATGAAATCAACACACGAAAAAAAATCAAAGGAGATGTACCAAAATGTATGGACCTTGGGCCAGGTATCTACGTGTACACTATACATAAAAATAGGGAAATATATTTAAAACAGTTCTCAACTGTCCAATTATTTTAAAATGGCTTTGTTTGCTGGTAAACTACAATTAATTACACTTGAAATTGCAACACACAACAAAAACCCGTCATGGGGTAAGCTGTCATTTTGATTGATTAATGACGTTTGACATCTTTAATACTCAAGAAGAGGACTGAAGTGGCACTGTTGTGACAGCTGACAGTCCTCTTTCTATGATCAGTGGTCGATCTATGGTTTACTGTCATTGTTTTTATACACAAAGTAACTATCAGGTTGGCGGAAAAGTCTTGCACCAAGATATGACTTAATGAATTTATTGATAACTTTGTTATTTACAATAGTTAATCAGTAATGTCATCCACAAATAACTCTATTACTATCCATCTAGTTGGTAGATTGTTGATGCCCTGCGCCCAGAATTCCGGAGGCTGTGCAGATAAGAAATTGTCCACTGCCATTTTGAGGTCTTCGTAGTTTTGAAATTTTTTCTCACGCAAATAAAGCTTTAGTGGTCGGAACAAGTGATAGTCGGATGGCGCGAGATCCGGTGAGTACGGTGGGTGGGCAACCGGGTGCCATCCAAGCTCTACGATTTTCTGTCGAGACTCCGAAGCGACATGAGGTAGCGCATTATCATGGAGTAAGTGAACATTTAAACGTCTCGGTCGGTTTTCTCTTATTGCGTCAGCCAGTTTCTGAAACTGTTCAGTATAAATGGAAGTCGTAATCGTCCTTCTCGTAGGAAGAAGCTCGTAATAGAGTGGGCCCTTCGCATCCCACCAAACGGAGAGAAGATCCTTGCGTGAGTGACGGTTCGGCTTTGGCTGCGTTGGTGGCTCTGCGTCGTAAGAAAGCCAGACGGCGTGCCGTGTGTTGTTATCATAGAGAATCCAGCTCTCATCGCCGGTTACCAGATCTTCAAGAAACTCTTTCCGATGTGGCTGAAAAAGAAGCGATTCACAAATACTAACTCTGACTTGACGATGATTGTCAGTTAGTTGATGTGGAATCCATCGTGCCATTACTTTACGATAGCCGAGTTTGTGTAAATGAGCCTCGACGGTCGAATGATGACAGCCAAGAGTCTCTGCCAAATCACGCGTATTTATTTCTGGATTAGCCTTTAAACAGCGGAGTAATTCCTCATCGTCGAAGGTGGATGCTCGCCCAGATCGCTCGTGATCTTCAAGAGTTATATCTCCCGATGCAAAGCGAGCAAACCAGCGGCTTATCTTCCATCGCGATACAATACCTTCACCGAACGCTTTGCTGATGTTAGCGGTAGCCACATTCAAGTTGTGCCTTTCGCCACTCGTAAAAGATGATCGTTCGAATTTGATGTTCACTAATCATTTTCACAAACTAACCAAATCCTCACTAGCACGCCTTTATATACCCTTGATGTGATAGCTTCGAGAACCGTCTACAATATTCTTACGTATTCCAGATCAATACTAAATATTCCGGAAAATTCTAGTAATTTACAATTTCTTGTGCAATATTATTTTTTCCGCCAACCTGATAGTTACTCTGTGTATAAAAACAATGACAGTAAACCATAGATCGATCACTGATCATAGAAAGAGGACTGTCAGCTGTCACAACAGTGTCACTTCAGTCCTCTTCGGTGAGACGCCATGTTGAAAGTAGACCACAACCAAGGAACTTTTTATACAAGTTCCTTGACCACAACAGTATACATTTAAATGAATTATCTGTATTTTTCTCGAATTCTACGGACTTTTCTCGTTTTTTTGAGGTAGTGAACACAAACCTGGCCCATTTTGAAACATCTCCTTTCCTTTGAGAAAGTGAGCTATCTTGACCCCCAAACCTCACTAGCGCCACCACGCGGGAGCAATGGCGGACATCCCTGCCATTGTATACTTACTTAACTAAAAATGGAAAAATAAATTTACTTTAAGCTGAAGTCGGTGTCTTCAATTGTTCAATGCACCTTAATCGTTACGGGTGAGGATGTTTGTTTGGTAAAAAAAGGGACAGATTGTTATCAACAAATTTTATGATATCGTCAATGTGTGCTCGTGCGGCAGCCGCTCCTGTGCGTCGTGGCAGCTGGCCAGCCACGCGGCCGACACGTGGCGCGTGTCCGGCACGTGTCGCGTGTCCGCACTGCGGCCGCGCACTATGTAGTCCACCTCGCTGCCCTCGGCCACCTCGGACATCTACGACAACGCACATACATTGTATATTGGTTACTGTTTCATGTAGAAGAGCTGTTTGTGGGGAAGTACCGTCATGCTACGTATTTTACTGTATTTTGTTTGTGGGGAAGTACCGTCACGCTACGTATTTTACTGTATTTTGTTTGTGGGGAAGTACCGTCACGCTACGTATTTTACTGTATTTTGTTTGTGGGGAAGTACCGTCACACTACGTATTTTACTGTATTTTGATTGTGGGGAAGTACCACCACGCTACGTATTTTACTGTATTTTGTTTGTGGGGAAGTACCGCCATGCTACGTATTTTACTGTATTTTGTTTGTGGGGAAGTACCACCACGCTACGTATTTTACTGTATTTTGTTTGTGGGGAAGTACCGTCACGCTACGTATTTTACTGTATTTTGTTTGTGGGGAAGTACCACCACGCTACGTATTTTACTGTATTTTGTTTGTGGGGAAGTACCGTCACGCTACGTATTTTACTGTATTTTGATTGTGGGGAAGTACCACCACGCTACGTATTTTACTGTATTTTGTTTGTGGGGAAGTACCGCCATGCTACGTATTTTACTGTATTTTGTTTGTGGGGAAGTACCACCACGCTACGTATTTTACTGTATTTTGTTTGTGGGGAAGTACCGTCACGCTACGTATTTTACTGTATTTTGATTGTGGGGAAGTACCACCACGCTACGTATTTTACGGTATTCTGTTGGCGGGGAAGTACCGCCTTGATACGTATTTTACTGTATTCTGTTGGCGGGGAAGTACCGCCTTGCTACGTATTTTACTGTATTCTGTTGGCGGGGAAGTACCGCCACGTTACGTATTTTACTGTATTTTGTTTGTGGGGAAGTACCGCCATGCTACGTATTTTACTGTATAATGCGAAAATACTTTTTCCCCAACCTAATATTATACCATTTTAGCATTAAATAGGCAATTATCTAAAATAATGGACCACCGCAGTGTAGTACATTTTTTTTCGATACAGGGGCCCAAAATTGCGTAATTCCGTAGAAAAAATGTTAAAATGTAAGAATACGTATTTTTTGCAATGTTATCTTAGAATATAATAAAAATCTTGATACTGATCTGATAATACAAATATTCAGGAGTGACATAAAAAAAACAAAACGAAAAAAAAAATCACCAATTGTAGAAATGGCAGCTGATTTTGTAAGAGTAAGTACGATTTTTATTTAAAATATTAAAAATATCAATAATTTTGTCATCCATGGGTATATGGCGATATAAAGGCCTATTCAAACCTAAGCGGTATTCGCTGCCGCTATGGGTAGAGGTACATACCGCGCGGGTTTCGCTTAGGTATTTAGTATTATGTTTCACGGCAAAAGCGGTACAGATCAATGAACAGTAATATTACCGCATACCCACTCGGTTTTCTCTACCGCAGAAGGTAGCGAATACCGCTTAGGTTTGAATAGGCCTTAAGTGGGGTAAATAATAGATGATAATCTGGCCAATCCAGTTTCAGGGTTATCCATTATTTACGCCACACCCTGTATATATAGTTACAAATGATTCATTTGAAGAATCAAATTACATTTTTTAGGTTTCCGTACTAAAATTGTGTCAAATTCAAATGCTTTTAGTTGGTAAAATAAAATGAAGTGCTTATATCGCCACTATCCGTGTACTTTGTGGAGGCGCTTGCTGCGGGCACTGCCATCTTTATAAAAGGATTGCAGTGCTTGTGTTGTGAATGATGTATGAGGCAACGGTGCGGTTTAGAAGATGTAGTGACAACAATTGAAATGAGTACTCTCAGACGGTTTGGTCATGTTGAGAGGATGAGTACTAACAAAAGGTATTTACAAAACAGATGTCATTTTGTTACTCAGAAAGTAAGCATCGTCTGTGGGCCCTGGAATCTTGGGCCGTTAGTGCTTACAGTTGCCATTTACAAGCTTCCACAAACTTGTATTGTAAGTACTACATCCTACGCAAATAACGCTGGTGGGCGTAGAGCCCTTACCTCGAGCACGAGGCCGCCGTACGCGCGCACGTAGCGCGCCATGCGCCGCGCTTCGCTCGGCGCCGCGGCGATCGCGAACGTAAGACCGTCGAAGAAGTCCGGCAGCGCGGGGCCGCGCGTTGGTTCTGGGCCGCCGGGGCCTGCGCCCTCCTCGTCCGTCGACACCTCATCCTCCGTATCGCGAGACACAGGCCGTGTCACGTCACTAGTAGTGGCCACGGGACTTGCGCCACATCTGCGGGCGTCATGGTTTGTCTTTGACTCGGTGAGCCGTCGTTTCTTTTGAACTTGGAGCACTTTTTCTATTTCGTCGTCCGTGTCGCCGTCTGCAATGTGTATTTTTAATCCTGAATGAATAAGTTAACTCATATTTCAGGTAATTTACACCCACTGCCAGACTTGTAACGTAAGAATTATGAAAAAAATCTCTCTTTTTAGACTTACCCTAAGTCCATAGCTATTTTGTTTGTAAATTCATATTTTTTATAATTTTAGAAGATGTTGCTTTAACTAAGTATGCGAATGTGTACGTGTAAGTCGGTCTGTACATAAGAAAGTATACCTAGAACTAATGTTAATTAAAGTTAAATATAATAAACTATTGGATTGGAAGAGTGGGATTAGTAAACTTGCCAGAGTCAGGATCCTGGTGCGCGTGGCGGCTGTCGGGCTGCGGGGCGTCGTCTTCGAGCAGCTGTTCGGGCGTCGGCTGCACGCGATGCGCCTGCTCCGTGGCGTACCAGCGCCACGGCAGCATTCGCCGGCGCCGACTGACGTGCTCGAGCCAGTCGGCGCGCGCCACGGGCACGCTGTCGCCGGCGGCCGCGCGCACGGCGCGCAGCTTCGGCGTGTTGGGGAACGCGCAACTGTACGTGTACACATTACATAACGTCACTGTGCTAGATAGAATGATTGAATTACCCACCCGTGCGCAAAACAAGCGCTTACACGTGGAGTTGCAGGCACCAGCCCGACATACTGCTACTGTATAACGTGGAGTTGCAGACACCAGCCCGACATACTGCTACTGTATAACGTGGAGTTGCAGGCACCAGCCCGACATACTGCTACTGTATAACGTGGAGTTGCAGGCACCAGCCCGACATACTGCTACTGTATAACGTGGAGTTGCAGGCACCAGCCCGACATACTGCTACTGTATAACGTGGAGTTGCAGGCACCAGCCCGACATACTGCTACTGTATAACGTGGAGTTGCAGACACCAGCCCGACATACTGCTACTGTATAACGTGGAGTTGCAGGCACCAGCCCGACATACTGCTACTGTATAACGTGGAGTTGCAGGCACCAGCCCGACATACTGCTACTGTATAACGTGGAGTTGCAGGCACCAGCCCGACATACTGCTACTGTATAACGTGGAGTTGCAGGCACCAGCCCGACATACTGCTACTGTATAACGTGGAGTTGCAGACACCAGCCCGACATACTGCTACTGTATAACGTGGAGTTGCAGGCACCAGCCCGACATACTGCTACTGTATAACGTGGAGTTGCAGGCACCAGCCCGACATACTGCTACTGTATAACGTGGAGTTGCAGACACCAGCCCGACATACTGCTACTGTATAACGTGGAGTTGCAGGCACCAGCCCGACATACTGCTACTGTATAACGTGGAGTTGCAGGCACCAGCCCGACATACTGCTACTGTATAACGTGGAGTTGCAGACACCAGCCCGACATACTGCTACTGTATAACGTGGAGTTGCAGGCACCAGCCCGACATACTGCTACTGTATAACGTGGAGTTGCAGGCACCAGCCCGACATACTGCTACTGTATAACGTGGAGTTGCAGACACCAGCCCGACATACTGCTACTGTATAACGTGGAGTTGCAGGCACCAGCCCGACATACTGCTACTGTATAACGTGGAGTTGCAGGCACCAGCCCGACATACTGCTACTGTATAACGTGGAGTTGCAGGCACCAGCCCGACATACTGCTACTGTATAACGTGGAGTTGCAGACACCAGCCCGACATACTGCTACTGTATAACGTGGAGTTGCAGGCACCAGCCCGACATACTGCTACTGTATAACGTGGAGTTGCAGACACCAGCCCGACATACTGCTACTGTATAACGTGGAGTTGCAGGCACCAGCCCGACATACTGCTACTGTATAACGTGGAGTTGCAGGCACCAGCCCGACATACTGCTACTGTATAACGTGGAGTTGCAGACACCAGCCCGACATACTGCTACTGTATAACGTGGAGTTGCAGGCACCAGCCCGACATACTGCTACTGTATAACGTGGAGTTGCAGACACCAGCCCGACATACTGCTACTGTATAACGTCACGCAGGTCACGCCTATGTGCCCCAAATGGCTAATTTATGCACAGATGTGTGTTTATTGCTATAAACCGAACATAAACCCAGAATCCGGACTGCTGCTGATAAATGCAATAAACACTGGCAACACATCACCATTCTCTATATAAATATTATGTACTAGCTGACCCAGGAGAGTTCCCATTGAGCACCTATTTTTAGAACACCTATACATTTTGCATTCTCAATTGGGAATACTCCGTCACACGTTGTCCTGTCAAAATTAAAATTTCCATTTTTCGGCTGTTCCTTTGGGTTTTTCCAAATTATATTATCAAAAACACCCCAGTAATGATGTGAACCAAACAAAAAAAATGATTGAATTCGTTCGAGACATTTTCGAGTTTGTGCGAGACTAATGCACGGCAAGTACTCATGATAACAAACAACTTTTACTATGGCACCTGTAGCATATCAATTTATTTATTTATTTATTTATTCATTATTAATTACAACGGTATTACACCAGTAACAGTAATTAATCATGTTTTGTTAATAGTTTGCTAAATGACAATATATTATAAATGAATGCTTTGTTCTTTGTTTGTGTACGACTTGGAACGCGCCGGGTACGTGCAGTGCGGCGCGGGAGCTCGCATAGAATGAATGATGTGAAGGTGACTGCGCCCGCGCAGCTGCCGCGAGTCCAGGCAGTCGGTTCTAGGCTGACGTTAAACTTAACGTATCGGTTGGTGTCCTGTCGAGCGCCCTAGCAGACACGACAATTATTTAAATTTTCATCATTTGCAAAAGTACTTCAAGTTAAAAGTGACAATCAGTGATTAGTGATAATCCCGATGTAGGGTTTCATATTTACGTCAAGCCATCGACGGCAGCAGCTTGGTCTAGTTCTGAACGGACCGAAGTTCATTTCGACGCTTCGCCACTGGTGTGCTGAGCAAGTCGGACGGCCAGGCTGTTTTATCTACTGGTGACGTCACCGTACAGCACAGCACTGAACTCCGGCCAACTTTCATCTCTGGCCAGCAGCGGGGTTTCGCCTGCTACAAATATTTTGTGTGCCTCCGGCTTAACTGGTTTGGTTATTTTCAATTAAACATTTTTTAACACTCTCAGCGCCGCATTTTCTAGAGAAGCAGGCCTTGTGGGCGGCCGGCGGACCACATGGCGCTGAGAGTGTTAAGGTACACACCCGGTTTTATATTCAGACGCCAGATATTAAGTGGGAATCAAACGGGTGGCGGCTACACATTCTATTCCATTAAGGTGTTCCCTCAAAGTTAGTCCGTTCAAATTTTAAACCAATGTGGACAATGTTCAAGTGCATGCAGGTGCCTCTTGCACAAAAAATGGCTTTGCTAAGAGCTTCCTTAGTGTGTCTGTCTGTGTGACCGCAATGATCTTCCAAACTACGCAACCAATTTTAATGCGGTTTTCACGATCACTCAGAAAATGTATTCTGGAAGGTTTATGTGTATATTATTATTAAACATGCATATATCAAAGAAATCTTGATATTTTGTAAAGTCGTAAAAACCGTGAGAAACAGGGGGTCGTATAAGATAAGTAAGAGAGTTACATGAGATGCGTGGCCCCGGGACCCCAGTTGCATTGCACGCGGGCCGCCAGCCCCGCGCACGTCGTCGCGCACGGCAGCGCGGCGAGGGTTCTCGTAGCTGCTCAGCACCAGCACACAATAACATGAGACCAGGACAGGAGGATATTCAACACTTACATGAGATGCGTGGCCCCGGGCCCCCAGTCACGCTGCACGCGAGCCCCCAGCGCCAGAGCCAGGTCGCGCACGGCGGCGCGGCGCGGGTTCTCGTAGCCGCTCAGCACCAGCACACAATAACATGAGACCAGGACAGGAGGATATTCAACACTTACATGAGATGCGTGGCCCCGGGCCCCCAGTCACGCTGCACGCGAGCCCCCAGCGCCAGAGCCAGGTCGCGCACGGCGGCGCGGCGCGGGTTCTCGTAGCCGCTCAGCACCAGCACACAGCCGCGCAGCAGCGTGTGCGGGGCCGCGCTCACCGGGCCCGGCGCCAGCCCTGCACACACACGGTGCTGTAGGACTAGCTTGCGCCAGGTAAGGTGAAAAAAGCACTCATCCATTCCCCAGCTACATTTATTTAAAGTTTTTCATTATAAAAACAGAAAAATCCCGATCCTGTTTTTTCCAGGGTGTTAAAGCCGATAGTGAAGTCAAAATGAAAATTCAAGAGCTTTCGTTTTTTAAACTCTCTGATGATCTTGAAAGGTAAGAATGATTGATTGTTATAATCGATATCGAATTATAGTTCTAACCGTGAACCGTGAACTATAATTAACCGTGTTTAGTATTAGTGGTCGATCATAAGACATTCGTGCATTTATTTGCAAATCCAAGAGGAAAAATAAAAACAAAACTGAATAAAAATGAATAACACGGTAACCAGAGGTGATACCCCAAAAATAAAAAGTGGAAAATATGCACCAAAAGATCCTTAATCAAATTACATAATATTAATCAATTAAAAATATCTTAATCAGAAACGCTTACATAATTTATTTAATCTTTTTTCTAGGTGAAGTTCACGAAATATAAATTATTTTTTATTAAAAAAAGTATTTGAAACACGCAAATTGATGTTCTACTCTTGCGTTTGAAATGCATTTCTTGATCGATTTGTGCGATAGACGGCATAGAGAAATTTTTTGAGTGAAATCAAACACTGTGTGTCGTTTTCATAGTTGTAGAGGGTGCCGATAGTGAGGTCAAAATGAAAATCCAAGATGGCGGTTGTGAACATTTTAGAAGTAAACGTAACGGTTGTCGGCTGTAGTTGTAGAGGGCGCGGTACATGTCAATACAATGTCGTCCCTGCCGCGACTGATTGCACCACAACATCCGTAACACAACAAGTTACTTGTAAGTCTAAGGCTGGCTGGTCAGATCATAAGTAAAGTAGAATAGTATCTCCATGTATATGGTCCTCAATGACTTACCCGGTATGGGCTGCTCCTGACTGCTGGAGCGCTGGCGTTTCCTCACTTCTTTGTTTTGGTCACTTGTTGGCTTGTTACGATTCGTCTGCGGTCTTGGCGGAGACTCACTTTTGTTTCTTTTATGGGTCCTTTTGGTGTCGTCTTTTGTTTTGGTCTCAATTTTTATTTTGGACTCGTCCTTTGTTTTGGAGTCATCTTTTGTTTTTTGATTGGTTTTGTTCTGTTTGGTGGTTTTGTTCGTGTGGTCGTGTTCCTTGGTGCGCTCGTGCCGGCTGAGCACGCGGTCGATGCGCGCGTGCGGCTCGGCATCGCGCCGCGTGTACAGCAGCTCGTCGCGCGCGCGGTCGGCGCCGGCGCAGCGCACTGTGGGCGGTGAGTGCGCGCGCGACGTGGCAGGCTTGCTGATCGGAGTCTTCAGAAGCTTCGTTGACGACTCGGGTATATTCTTCAGAGCTTGTGATGTTGCTTGTCTTATTTGTGCACCTGAAACCACCATTGCACCATTGCGCTAAACCAGCATGTTCGGACCTAAACCACAAACAAAATGCTTGCCGATGATAGCAGCGTAGCTGATAAAAATAGCTTTTAAAACCACTGCAATCAGATTTTAACAATCTTCTATCTATACTCGTATGAAATTCGAGAAAAACTGAACGTCCTTTTTTCTCCCATAACTCACGATCGAAACGATGGATAGTATGCATATGTAATTCTTTTTTTTTTGTTGAAGGCCATGGAAAAGTTATCAGAAAAATAAAGTCAGGGGGGGGGGGGGGGGGAGTTGGGGGTATATTACACAAAACTATCCAGGACCGGACGACGTCTGTCGAGTCAGCTAGTCTAGTAATGAAATGTATGTATCCTACCAGTATTACCGCCGGTGTTAGTTTGGAGCTCTGCACTGGTGTTCTGCAGGTGCTTGGCGAACAGCTCGCCCGGCTTGAAGTCGTCCTCGTCGGACGAGAG
Source organism: Dicycla oo (assembly GCA_948252095.1). NCBI lineage: Eukaryota > Metazoa > Arthropoda > Insecta > Lepidoptera > Noctuidae > Dicycla > Dicycla oo. Next base: position 595,408 of record OX411727.1, read on the forward strand.
GGCGTCGAGTGCCAGAAGGCGCGGCGGCGCGGAGCCGCACGTGGCGCCCTCTGCCTCGTCGATGTGCACGAACGATAGCCCGAACTAGACGCCCAGTTATCAACATCAAACAACATATCAGAGCAAACTAGATCATCACTTAAGGGGGACACGTTAAGGCATAGGTAACTAAAAACATCTTGCGTTTTTTGCCAATAGAAAGAAAGAAATAGCATTAATGTTTTACACAGTTGTTTAAGTTAACTAACCAGTTATTATACATTATCATTAGGCTGCCCTTATCTCCCAACTTATTTGGTCGACGTGGCGTCCTTCCTGTGAAGCGCGTCGTACCTGGCAGTGTTCTAAGGCGTTGGCTGGGCTTTCTTGAGGAGCTGGGGTGGATCGAATTTCCCACCCGTACGCAAAATCAAAAACCATTTATTCAAACTAGGCTGAGAATCAGCACTTTTTGAACGTCAAATTTATGAGTACATAAGAGAGTCCCCCAAAACGCCCGCCCTTCACCACTTCCTAGTGCTTTAGCTGGGGAGAAGAAGTGGCGCAATAAACTTCAGCAAAATACACGCATGGACGTGGAATTGTGACACCAGCCCGTTATACAATACTTGGTACTGCTTGTTGAGCAGCTGCGAGCACTCGAGGCGCACACGTTCCCTGCCGTTCCCAGCGCTGCTCGCGCGCCTGCGCACTGAGCGCGTCGTACCTGCCGTTCCCAGCGCTGCTCGCGCGCCGGCACCTTGAGCGCGTCGTACCTGCCGTTCCCAGCGCTGCTCGCGCGCCTGCGCACTGAGCGCGTCGTACCTGCCGTTCCCAGCGCTGCTCGCGCGCCGGCACCCTGAGCGCGTCGTACCTGCCGTTCCCAGCGCTGCTCGCGCGCCTGCGCACTGAGCGCGTCGTACCTGCCGTTCCCAGCGCTGCTCGCGCGCCGGCACCCTGAGCGCGTCGTACCTGCCGTTCCCAGCGCTGCTCGCGCGCCTGCGCACTGAGCGCGTCGTACCTGCCGTTCCCAGCGCTGCTCGCGCGCCGGCACCCTGAGCGCGTCGTACCTGCCGTTCCCAGCGCTGCTCGCGCGCCTGCGCACTGAGCGCGTCGTACCTGCCGTTCCCAGCGCTGCTCGCGCGCCGGCACCCTGAGCGCGTCGTACCTGCCGTTCCCAGCGCTGCTCGCGCGCCTGCGCACTGAGCGCGTCGTACCTGCCGTTCCCAGCGCTGCTCGCGCGCCGGCACCCTGAGCGCGTCGTACCTGCCGTTCCCAGCGCTGCTCGCGCGCCTGCGCACTGAGCGCGTCGTACCTGCCGTTCCCAGCGCTGCTCGCGCGCCGGCACCCTGAGCGCGTCGTACCTGCCGTTCCCAGCGCTGCTCGCGCGCCGGCACCCTGAGCGCGTCGTACCTGCCGTTCCCAGCGCTGCTCGCGCGCCTGCGCACTGAGCGCGTCGTACCTGCCGTTCCCAGCGCTGCTCGCGCGCCTGCGCACTGAGCGCGTCGTACCTGCCGTTCCCAGCGCTGCTCGCGCGCCTGCGCACTGAGCGCGTCGTACCTGGCAGTGCTTGTTGTGCGGCTGCGAGCACACAAGGCGCACGCGGTCCCAGCGCTGCTCGCGCGCCTGCGCACTAAGCACGTCGGCGCCGAACGAGCGCACGCGCACCACTGGTGCGTCACGCCGCGACTCCTCGCGCGATATAAACACGCTGCTCGGCACCAACACCTGTGGAACAGTGCTATGTCACAGTATCACTCACGAGGCGAACAAGACACATTCTAGTACAGCAGGGTAAAACTTTTAAAACACTACAAATTCAGAAGTTGGTGTTTTTGGTTCTGTATTTCGTGTTTTGCCACCGACTTCCAAAATTAAAGTAATTTTTCACTTTGTAGTGTTTTTTGGAAGTCGGTTGTTATTTGTACTTATTTTTTTTACCTTTTAGTTGTGGTACCTACCACCTCACACAAATTTCTACACCATTACTTGCTATGTAAACAACAGTGCCAGGAAGTTTTGTAAAATCATCAACATATTGATTAAAGTCGTACAGTAGTCCCACATCGTTTTGGCCGGGTTCATCGTAGGCGCGAGCCGATGCGCAGAATGCAAAAGGTAGGTAGTTGGGAAAATACCGCGCAGATGGCGCAAGATGGCGGCCGTGCTCACTTCAGAGGATACCGAGCGCCTCGTTCGTTTGTTTGGTTATTTCTTTTATTTTAGAATGAAAATGCAGAAAATACGTATGTTCGGGGTTGGGATGAGTTTAAGATAAACTATTAAAGATTATAAATATTATAATAATATTTTAGTAATACATTATTCTAAAAAATAAATTATTCTTATTCTTATTGAAATTCTAGCCTAATTATTAATTACTATAAAGTATAAGTGATAAAATGGCATTCAAAGGCAACATAAAGATTTGAACTATGACTTCAACCATAAACAGAGGCGCAGGAATCAATTGGTGTGTATTCAAAATCACCAACCTCACACATCTTTCATTAGACGATTTTTTGTATTCTTGGGTTCGTATATCTATAACAAAATTAACTCTCACTTACATATCTATTCTCTTAACAAGACCCACTGTAAAAATAAGGTGAAAGAGTACTTATTGACACTATCTTATGAAGAGTCAGAAAAACTTTTAATTGTTCCAGAGTAATAAGGTTTCCTGCTTTTTTTTATATCTTAAAGAACTTTTGACTACCTACTCAACATATAGTATCACACACACACACACACATAAACACTCACACTCACATACCCACACTCACTGACTTGCTCCCGTTCACACTGTACAACTCATATAAGTGAAAGTAATCAATTTCTATATTTTAATAAAAATACTTTTCTGTAAGATTTAACAAAATTGTAAATGTTGGCTAAAAATTTCCCATTGTTATCAAAGAGGAATGGTGCTGTATGCCGAGATACGGATTTTCACCTAGTTCGGCTGCAGATGTTGCTGCATCCTGCATCATGAGGCTGCATGTTGTTTATTTTCATTATAGACTACAAATTTCATGTAATATAGTAGTTAAAATGTTAATATTTTTGGTGTCAATAATTATTATTATTATATTATTAAATGATGTAACCTGGAACTGTTCACTGGAGGTCTCTGCCCGGCCGACCAGCACCTCCACAAGTGCTGCGTGGTAGGCTCCTATGTGCACTCCTGTTATCTGAACAATAACCACAACAGAATCACATTCAAAAAGTCCACAATCGGCTACATGTGAATATAATGTCATGATTAGTATGTAAGGCAATGGTCTCGAACCTACCGATTTTTCGGTAGGTTCTACCAAAAAATGATCCCAAAAAATAGACCATATCGGTAGAACAATATGGGATAATTTTTGGGATATTTTTTTACCTACCTGTTTTGGGTACAAATCTATATCTACAATATTTGTGGGCAACTCTACCGATTTGGCCTTGTGACGTTCGAGACCACTGATGTAAGGCTAGACAGGAGTACATCTACAAGCTGCTCACTTTGTTCTTGCATGTGAAACACTACCATTATCCTTGTCTTCATGTCAGTAAATCATATTTTGTTGCACTTAGTATGTAGCAACCTGGTGCCTGGTGGTGGAGCTGAGGTTCCCTGATATTTATTTAACATGGGTACACCAACCGTACATACTTTTACATTAATTAATAAGTTCCCAGTAAACATTGTTATGTATAGAGCAAACACAGGTGTACATGACATTCACATGCTTACTTAATTGATGCAACATCTTCTAAAATTATATAGAATAAAAATAATTGAATTTAAAACACAAAATACAACAGATCTATAGTGACTATAAGGTAAGATGGGCAGCTGTACCAACCTTGACAGTTCTGGGCAGCTGCAGAACCACGGAGCAGGAGGACTCGCCTTTCTTGCACAACCACTTCTTCTTGCTCACCTCCCGCTGCAGCAAGTTACTGGCGGGGTGCTCCTGCACAAGTCATGGGAAAGGGATACTATTACAGGTACAAGTACTAAAAACAGCATATTGGCGCAACACACACTTTTTGAGTAAAAGTGTTAATCACAAATAGCTCACCCCAACAAGTAGGGTTGGGTGGGAAGTTGTTACTTGGAACGTAACACTAGTACGGGGCTACAAGCTAGATAAAATTTAATAATAGTTTAAAACAGTGATCAAATGTAACTGCTACATTGCATTGCATGTACTGCTACATTTTAGGACGTCCTTAGAACTTAAAACAGAAGTGGATACTGTGTTGACGATCACGTTTAGAAAGAAAATAATGTAAACAAATTATAGGCTGTTGTACTTACAGGATCCTCGCTGCTGAAACTGACGACGTAATCAATTTTGACTCGCGGCATTTTGTATTATTGTGAAAGATTAAATCACAGATAACTTTCTATTAGCAGTTAAATTAGGCATTTTAATTATTTGTAGTCATGCCGCCTTTCTTCTTGACCCTACGCACATCCAACCTTTACAATATTTGATCCAATCTGACAGTGACACTGACAGTGACTGTGTTAGTGACAATGACAGTAAATTCGTACTTTCGTAGATTGCGTAGCCCGTAGACAGAGAATGCTATTCTCTGTCTACGACGAATATA